>QEPC01008173.1:11142268-11213371 GCA_003113815.1 Sphenodon punctatus
TATTAGATTGCTTTAAGTTTCATTTCAGTTTTGTACTGAAATGAAACTTAAACCTTAAACTGAAACCTTGTGTTTGTGATTCCCCCGCCATCCCATATATATAGAGATAGAGAGATATAGATATAGAGAGATAGGTTAGGGATAGTAGAGAGTTGTAGGAGTTAGCTTAGTGATAGAGATAGCATTAGTGATTTAGTTTTAGTGTTTGTAGGAGTAGGCCTGTGTACTTATTAGATAATCCATTTAGTTTATAGCATTTAGAATAGTTAATAGCAGTTAGATTTAGTGTAGATAGATATAATATTAGATTAAAAAAATAAATTAAAAAACCAAATAAAAAACAAAAGAAAACCATATAAAACCCAATAAAAAACCATATAAAAAACCAAAAAAACACCCATAACATTTCCCGAACGGCCGAACCGAACGGCTGAACCCGGCGAACTAACCGAACGCAGCCGAATGGACAAACCGAACGCAGCCAAACCCGAACTGCGATCTGTTCGCCCATCCCTAGAAATTATACTCTAACTAAATTATCCAATTTATACTCTAAACACAAGTAATTTAACTTAGCTAACTAAATATGATTATTAAACTTATGAACTGATTTTTTCTTTTTCCCAACTACAGTTTAGTACTTGTACAGAACTCAGATTGAATGGCATAACAATGTTAGTCACTCAGAACATTGTAAGAAAAAGTAAGTTGCATGTATAAGAAGGGTCTGGAAAAGATTAATTCTTTATTAAGGGTGTAGCTTTCGCTGTACCCTTTAAACAGGAATAAATAACATACAAAAATTAAAATACCATAGTACATAACCTACAATAACATACCATAGTAGGATACAACAAAAGGAAGCACATATTTGGTATACATGATTGACCCCTGCGTCCTGAAGGTACAGTAAATAGTCATGACCCTAATTGCTCCCATCATAACAGGTAAACTTTGTATCAACATCTTCCAATGTGATAATACACCTAGATAGTTTATTGGCTCTCATTTGCAACATCCAGATGGGTACTCAAGGGAAATTTACATGGAAATCAGCCCTTCAGTTTAGCTTTTATCTCCCTCCTCCTTTTATCTACCAGGGATACATAGGTTGAAATAGCCAACAGATCTTCTCTTTCATGCAGAGCAAGTAAATGTATATAATAGCCTTCCGAGTGGAAATAATAATAATAATAATAAATTTTATTGTTCAGCCGAAGCTATTACAAATACATAAATAAAAGGGCAGACATACAAATAAAATCAGATTCAATATTCAATACCCAATAAACCTATACAATAGGTAAATACAACTAGCCACTTTAATATTGCTTCCCAGTCGATCAACCAATGCAACAGTTCCTTAATTCACCTCACTTCCTTAGATCTTGATCTTTTGGTCAACATATGACCGCCTTATTAGGGTAGCTGCCCAACAGAATTTGGCCACTGCTCTGGTCAAGTCAGAGTCAATCGGGTACAACAATTTTAACAAAATTCTCCTGGAAGTATCTTCTTCCCCAAGGTATCCCCCCAGGAACTTAAATCTTGGCCCCTCCAAAGCAGAACAATGCAGAATAATGTGCTCAGGGGTATCTCTACTTCTCCTGATTTGCACAACTGCATGTTCGCTGTTCCCACGGGGTCTTTAAGTACCTCCCCTCCAAAACTGCCGAGGGGAATACATTCATTCTCATCCTGCAAAAAGCCAGACGACAGTTGTCATCCTGCCAGTCGAATAGATAGTCTTGGTTAGGCCTCTGCAAAGAGCAGAAGGGGTAATAAAGGTTATAGTAAGGTACCGCCTCCTGTGTCTCTCTCAAGACATTTTCAGTTTGAGCAGCCTGGTCCCATAACCGCCTTTTAATCAGATCTTTACATGCCTCCCAGCCCAGCCTTCTCAGATTTGTGAAGGCAAACCCCAACTTAGCCACGTCATGCTTAACTTCCCTTAACCAGCTGTCCCCCAGTCTGGCAGTAATAACCTCATTTACTAGGATGTCATTGGATCTGGGAAACAGCGCCTTCAACCAATCGTTCAGGAATGAGTGAATGGCAAATACTTCCAGGGGAAGTATAAAGGACTCTGCTCGCAAAATTGCCTGCGGAGTCCCGCAGGGGACCCCCAGGATTGACCGCAAAAATCCGTTCTGTAAACTCTCCAAATGGGAGAAGTATTTCACCCCCCATACCGGGTATGCATAGAGCAGCAAGCTGACCACTTTGGCCCTAAAGAGTTGTATGGCCGGAAGTACAAGGTGCCCCCCCTTACCATAGTATAGTTTCGTTATGGCAGCTATTGATTTTTTTACCTGCCCACATACAGCATCAAAATGGGCCTTCCAAGTACCATTAGCAGAGATTAACACGCCAAGGTACTTAAATACCTTGACTTGTTCTAACTGGGTTCCTTTTATTGCCCAACGGTGCAATTTAAAGGCCCCCCTGGGGCCCGCCACTAGCACCTTGGTTTTGCCGAAATTTATTGTCAAAAACTCCCTCTGACAATATTCGCCAAAGGCCTCCAGTGCACGTCTCATCCCCACTAACGTTTGGGATATTAGCACAGTGTCGTCGGCATATAGTCAATATAGCTATTTGCCGGTTCCCAATTTTAGGGGTGTGTGTATTTTCTTCCGAGTGGAAAAGATGGGATAGAGTTTCTGCTACAAAGTCATGCTTCCTTCCAGTCTCCCAACTTTCAACTGCTGGGCTGATTCCTGCTGATACAGGATCTCTCTGGCAATAACTTCCCAGTCCTTTCACCCCACTGATTCTTTCTCTAGTGATCCAACAGCACCAATCCTTTGCTTCTTTGCACTGGCCATCACAATCCCTGTCACTCCGGGATACAGATCTTCCGGAATGCTGCTGACTAGTTGCATCTGTGTGAGCCTAGGACTCAGTATCCCAAAACCTAGTTCTCAAGTCTTAGCTGTTCCCAGTAGATGCAATCTGCATTCTGGCTGCCTGAATGTGAGGCATACAGTGTAGCCACACACCTTGCATACTATTGCTTACCCATTATAGCAAATATAATGTATCATATATTTAATGGGTAAGCATATATAGCTTTCCCATTAAACCCACCGGATAAACATGAGTTTCTGCTTACAGAAACACTGGGAGTCACGCCTAGTATATATTTTGGTTTTAATATTATTATTATTATTATTATTAGCATTTATATAGCACCAGCGATGTACCTGGTGCTTTACAAAGAATAAGATAGACAACAGGAAAGTCCTAGGCTTGACCTGGTGAGAAGGTGGTGTAGTTAGCTTAGGTAGCCTCTTGCTCCTTTTACACAGAGGATTTAACCTGGTGCCTCCACCTGAGAGGGGCGTATCCCTCTAATAGTGACTTTTATCAACTCCCAGGAAACAGATCAATCCCACCGGGCCCAGAACTATACCCAGCTACCATAAACCTTTTAAAGATTCACATACAGTATCATTTTGAATAAACATAACATTGGTTTTAATAAAGAGCAGAAACACCAATCAGTCCCCTCCCAGGGTTGCGCAACCCAGCTCCCACTGTCTGGTGGTCTCCGGGGTAAAACTCTCTTGCGGTGGCCGGCTTAGGCAAGTCATTGGGGCAACAGGGCACAGATATCCAAGGTCCCTTACAGTGAAACACAGTGGGTCCAATCTTCTACTCACATTCAGAACTGGGAAGCAGGCAAACACAGTCACGTTTGGAGGAACGAGCAGGCTTCAAGGATACTTGAGGGCTGACAACCAGGCCTCAGAGAACTTCAAGGATGACAAGCAGGCCTCGGGGAGCTCAGCAAAATCCCAGAGACAACCAGCCAGGTCTTTGTCTCTCTCCCTCTCGTTTCAGCATTCCCTCTGCTCAGCATGAAGTGCACACACAAAAAAACCCAAACCCATCCCCTCCCTCCTCTCAGAGCCCACCACCACAACATGGCTCCAGAAAAAAAGGAAGGATTCTGGGAGTTGTAGTCGACAGACTGTGTTTTTGATTGGAGAGATCAGGCTATAAGCCTGCACAGGCAGTGCCAAGCCCCCGATCTTTCAGAGGGGCTACACTCTCTCCTTGGTGGGAATAAGGGGGATGTCCCCATTCCCCAGACCTGTGGGATAGAATGCTGGTTAGACACAGATTATTATTATTTTTCACAATATTTCCAAATCTCTGTTTCAAAGCTAAACCACTACCCTTCTTAACTGCCATCAAACTTAAAGAACTGTTACTAGGGCTAAGATTTAGTTATGGTAGTGATGGGGGGGGTGTCACAGAGGAACATAGGGTCACACACGTGTAACATGGGACTACATGTAGACTACAAGTCTGGTAAATATGTAATGCCAAAGGTTCCCCATGTATGTAAGGTTACAATTGAGAGCTGTAGAACTCAAATTAGGGCTCTGATGCGTCACCAGGCTACAGGAAATACAAAGAGATACCAAAATGTGTATTCCAGAACACTTGCCAGATTGAACCCTGTAGAGATTTAGATGGTCCTTTGTGTTTGCCTGGGTTGCCTACGTGACCGACCCAACGATTCTCCAAAGGTGGGAACAGACACAAAGAAGGGGAAAGACTATTTAAAGTGGCCAGTGAGTCACCTAGAGGCCCTTCTATCCTAAAGCCATCTTGAGAGCTGATCTACATGTGAAAGCCTGCCTGTCAGCAGCAGGCTGGAGATACATGAGAAGAGAACATGATTTTGCTCTTTACCAACTAAGAAGCCAGTGCCCAGTCATTCTACCTTTATGACTGAGGAACAAGAAGCTTATGGACCTTTTATAGGGTAAGATGCCTATTAGGAACTCATACAGTATAGATCAGGAATGCATTAAGCTTACCTTTGATTTCTAGTAACCACTCTGTATCAGCTATCTTGCTTATGTAATCAATAAACTTACTACTTATCTTTATGAAGAAGTGTCTGTGTCTAACATTGGAACGCAACTGAGCAACAAGAGCCCTCAAGCTCTTGCGAACCCGGAGAGTAAAGAGTCTGTAAACGGGAAGGATGGGCCCTTGGGTGACAAAGGAGTTTCATTGTGGCACACTTGAATTAGCCAGAGAGAGAAACTAATTCAAGAGAACTGTGCGAAAGGGAAACTGAGTCACTCAAATCCGGTAAAGTGGGGGGTTTGGACCTCCAACCCATGACATGGGGTCTCATTTTTTTTAGTGAATTTTCCCCCTCACTGTGACTTTTACAGCTTTTCCATGACTTTTTCATAAAAAACACCAGAGGAGCCACCTCCGACTCACCCCGAAGAAGAGAATTTCTGCCGAGAAGAGCGGCGTGGAGACTGCAGTCGGCCCCAGCTGCTGCGCTGATGTCTCCGGGGTTCTCCAAACCCCTCCTCTTCAGAGCATAGTGTGGTTAGAGGTGGAGGGAGGAGCTTGAGAAGAGCTGCCCATAAAGCAGACATATTTATCAAAGGTCCTGGATAATCAAAAACCGGGACAAAGACGCCTGGATAATCAAAACGTGGGGAAACACCCTCATCCTTCTCAGATTCAGATAAATAGTTTCCAGCAGAGGTGTGAACTGCATTGTCACTAAGAGACGTGATAACTGTTGGCACATAATCATTTTCCTTAAATTGGTGAGAAGTCGTTGTTTTGGGTGCTGAGGTTTTTGTGTCAACCTCAATAGGAGGCGTAAACTGTACTTCTTGTCCCACAGGTAGGATGTGGCTTCGGTGAAGAGTTCGCCAAGGACCAGGGCCAGACTCAGGCATAAGTCTGTAAACAGGCAAATTTCCCAGTTGCTCTTCCACAATGTAAGGCTGAGAGCCCCATTGATCTGCTATTTTATGTTTGACAGGTAAACCCAGGTTTTTGAGCAACACTCTGTCTCCTGGCTGTAGATCATGGTAACGTTGTTGCTTCGAATTAGTTGTTCTGTAGTCTTTTCTGCCAACCGATATGCATGCTGAAGATCAGATTTCAATTTCTTTACATATTCTGAGTAATTGGGATGAGATGTACCATCTGCAGAAACTCCAAAACAATGTCAACTGGGAGCCTGGCCTCCCTTCCAAACATTAGGAGATACAGTGACTATCCAGTTGCATCTGTAAGCCACTCCAAGTTGCCCATGTGGGCAAGAGGAAGCGGTTGAGAAATATAACTAAATAAATCTGATCAAGTACAATTGTATGTGTGCACTAAATGACTCAAGTGTTGACTCCATTTAGCTACTGGGGTTGATTTTACAGTTCCCAACATGTCCAAGAGGGTTCTGTTGAATCGCTCATTTATCATGAGGATCTCCTTAAGGGTGGTATGGCAAGATCCTGGATTTCTTAATACCACAAAGGCTGAGGAGTTCATGAATTAGGTGACTTTCAAAGTCCCTCCCTCAATCACTATGGTATGCATGTGTTTAGGAAAACCGTAGCACAAAATATCGTTTCCAGAGGACTTTGGCAATGGTACTGGCCTTTTGATCTTTTGTAGGGTATGCCTGAGCACATAGCGGGGAAAATGATCAGTAATTACTACGGTGTTACTGAAATTTTTACTGTCAGGTTCCAGCACAATAAAATCCATGCAAACCAAATCCAGGGGGTGCTCACTGTTGAGATGTAATAGTGGAGCAGCACGAGTGGGCAGAGTTTTTCTCTGTATACAGCGGGAGCATTCTTTGCAGTAGTTCTCCACATCGGACAGCCACATCTCCTTCTGCACAGGAAGATGAAGTAACAGAAAGAGTCTGAGTCTCAAGATAAAGAGAGTGATGCCCTCTCCAGAAGGCCTGTGGACAAGTCAGTGTCTGGTCTAGATTGGGAAAAACTCCCTGATTTAGAGGTTCAGCATCTATGCCAGCCTACTCTATTTGCATGCAAAGCTGGGTTACCGAAACTCTACCAACTTGTAGATCAATTGGAAGCACCGGTGTCGGCCATGCCTCATGCATATTGTAACTGTACCTCATTAGATCTTACTCAGTTTCTACAGTTAACCACAGAAGTTTTCCAGATGAGTAGCCTATGGCTCTAAAACAGCCACACGCAAAACGGAGTCTTGTGGTACTTTAAAGACTAACCAAAAAAATCTCTTTATTTTGGCATGAGCTTTCGTCAGCAAGAGCTGACTTCCTCAGATACATGAAGTGGTCTGGAAGTTGGCATCTATATATGAGGTTGCAGAAGATTTGTTATTTTAGATCTGGTCATGTCTTAAAACAAGACTGATTATACAATTAAAGATAACCCATAAAGTTGCTGAATACTTTGCTTACAAACAGATCTCAGAATAAGTGAGTGACCTTTCACATCAGAGTATTGAAAGCCTGAGGTACAAGGTAGTGGAAAATGAACTCCTGCTCTTGTGGGTATTGGACGCACAGTTGAACCTGGTATTGCTACCACTTAGGTCCTTTGACATCACTGAGAACAGGTTTTGGGAAGCTGTGGACAAGTTTGTGCCTGTATAACTGTAAGGAAGGGGAGCACCGCACAAGGATGATAGGAGAGTTGTGCTCTCTTCTTCCAGAAAAGGTGAGGCAATGCAATAAATCCCTGGCCAGGGGCAGTGGATGATGCGTCCTTTCCAAGAGGCTTAGAAAGGCTATGTATTCCCTGCATCCCTTGGAGCTCTAGGAGCCAATATGTCTCATTTAAATCCAACGTTTTCCATAGTTTCTACTGTTGTTGCCTACTTCTGTACTGCTAGTTCCAATGCTGGGCTGTGCAATGTCTGTTGAAACTCTCTTGTCCTATAACAGATGATTGTATACTGCTCTTGCAACACTCCCCCCAGCTATTATCCAGCTATCCCTGAACAGCAAAACTTACATTGACTTCTGTGGGAGTAGGATTAGTCCTTTTGGTGTGTAACATAATTCATGGACGGACACTGGTATTGCGACACAGGGGGTGGTAGGAAAGAAAAAGATAGTAACTGACTTGTTCAGAAATGAGACCGGGGAAAAACTCTTCATCAGCCAGTTTATTTAAGTGATTTATGTGTGGTTGGTTCCTGATGCTATGGATGAGGAATTACCTAGGCATTCCTGTGAAAAGGGGCAGACAGTAGGGATCATGGCTAATGGCCTTCAAATCTAAGGACAGAAGTTCAAGTGGGCTTAGTGGGGCAGGATAGCAGCCATGCTTGTCTTCTGCTGTGTGGGGGAGAAAGCAGATATGGTGCAAATGAAGATTTAGCAGAACAATTTAGGTTGACTTGCCTTATAAATCAGCTGGCATGCTTCTGTGCTGTCTTCTGCTGCTACGCTTTGAGCCAAGGCAATGTAATATGTGCTTCATTTGTCATCCTGGTGCATCCAAAGGGGACTGAAATGGAAGGTTTGTGGCAACTATCTGAAGAAGTTCTTTATTTTTAAAAAAACCGATTGAGCCCAGTGCTGTGTGAATTACTGCTCACAGTAACACTGGAGCAACAAAGAGTGTTTTATGATATATCTTTTGCTATGGTCATTTATAAATTAAGCTGTCTCTGAGTTAACACAAATAGAGAAAAGCATCCCAAACCCAGTAAGACTCATGATTTACTATACTCCTACAGCATACAAAGAGTGGCATGGGCATAGCCAGGGGCTCCAAGGAGCAGCGGCCCCTTCGCCATATTCCCGTAGGTGTAAGGTCAGTTAAATGGTGGAGAGCTTAGCATGTCTAAGCTGTGTGTTCTAGAGAAGGGGAGATGTTGGACACCTCTGGCACTATGTTCTCAGGCATGACACTCCTCCTCCTTGCATGAATGGAGTTCTGTTCCATGATAGAGATTTTAAGATCTTCCTGACCTTCAGATTTTTCCTAAAAACCTGTCTCTCTTCCATCAGCTCCTCACCCTCACAAATTGCTCACTGATGTTCCCTTCTACTATTCTATCATTCAGTCTCCTTCACCCCTGTAATTAAGCTAAACAAGAGCACCTGCGACTTCTCGACTTCATGAATACATTTGACTCTCATTTCCTGCTCCCTTGTCCAGCCTAGATTTTAAGTCCTCCAGCTGCATTAATGATTGTTCAGTGCCACGCAAATCGCTGGCGATATAGTATTAATAATAGTAATAAATTACAAGTATAACCCAGTTGTTTTTGCATCCTGTCTTTCACTGCTAAGGCTTAATGCCCTTGTTATGTACATTTCCTGTAGGGCATGCAGCAATATTGCTGGGGTATGGAAAATATTACTACAGTATATATGATGGTCCCACATTTCCAGTAAGAGTGCCACTGAAAAAGTGAATCGTAGCTTCTCCTCTGGAACTTTTCAAGGTCTGGTCCAGTAAAAAAAATCCACATTTGGCCTTCCTGGACAAAGACCAGTTTATCCAAGAGCAATGATGGCAGGAGAATGAGAAATTCCAGGTTGCAAGAAAGTTGATGAGCTGCTTAGCAGAAGGCAAGTTTGTGAAAACGACCCTAGAGTAGCAGTTCTGTAGGCACTTTTTATGTATATGAGCTCTCCCTACCGTGTACATTGTATTCCATGGAAATTCCTTCAGCTGTAGAGCTAGAGCAGGGGTGGGGAACCTCAGGCCTGGGGTGGGGTGTCTCCCTTTCCAGTTCCTGGGTCTCACTTGAGGATTCAGTTCCTACCTATTCTCAAGCTCTGAAAAACTGAGCTCAGGGTAAGGGAGCAGAGATGAGGGAATGCACACAAGGATAGGGAATAGATCTATGGCACAGATCCTTGACCTTGACCCTCCTCTTCCTGCCTGCCTCTTAAGCACCCTGGCCCTTAACTTCGGTGTGATCTTTGGAGCTTCTACTAATTTTTAAAGTGGTCTCTGGAAGAGGAAAGATCCCCCACCCCTGGGCTAGAGGATAGTGTGCTCTGGGGACAGAAAGAAGATTAGTTACTCTAGTACTTATATGCACATAGTGCTTTGCTAAATGAGAGCATATAAAGTTTCCTGCTTTTAAAAGGTAAAAACAAATGTGCAGGCGTTGCGGTGGCTCCCTGGAAAACTGGCTGCCACTCTCCGGGTTGTTGAGCAGCACGTAGCAAACATGCCTGCTATTGGGAGAGCTGTCCCACCACCCCATGACCCAGGTAGGGGTGTGGGATCACAACACATTTACAGGCGGCTGGCCCCACCCCCTGCCATGATGCATAGTAGTGGTCCATGGCCATGGCGGTCCACACTCCGCAGTGGGGAGAGCAAGGTCAAACAGATGCATTGGCCTGTGTGGGTGGCCCTTGACCTGGGATAGGCACTTGGGATCCCAGGCCAGCCGCCTACACACACACACACACCCCTCCGTAACATCCGCAGTCCAACATCTGCCAGTGGGGAACACACATGTGGGTGAGTCTCTGTCTCTGGCAGACCATAGCAGGCCACTGTCATGTCTGTTTTTACCCAAAGAGGGAACCTTTTGGTCTCTGATCAGTTGGACACCTGTGGAAATTGTGTATGTTTTACAAGCTCCCCCAATCATGTTGCGTCGGCTGTGTGGCCTCTTAATCCCTTTGCTGAGGGAGAGAGTAGCTTTGGTCACTTGTTGAGCAGGTGTGGAAAGCATTTTCCTTCCTGTTATCCACTTTTGAAAATTAATCCAGTACAAGCTCCGCAGGCCAGATAAGAGTTGGGCGCTGGGGTGTGTTTAGAATGGGGAAAAGGAGGGTCCAGATCGTGGCATGGCTCTGTGCCATAGATCCATCCATCCCCTGTCCTTGAGTGCACATCCTCATCTTTGCTCCCTTCCCTTTAGCTCACTGTTCCAGTGCTTGGGAGTAGGGACTGGATTCCCAGGCTAAATCCAGGAACTAGAAGGGGCCAAATACCCTAAACGGCCTGGGCCCCACATATCTGAAAGACTGCCTTTCCTACCATGCTCTGTTGTGGCGGTCAATCAGGAGCGCTCTCCTGTGGCTACCACATGCCAATCTTGTCCGCATGACAAGTGCACGCAGGGAGGCTTTCTTGGTTGCTACCCCAGTGGTATGGAACTCCCTCCCCCCCGGAGGTTCGTTTGAGCCTGAGCATCTTCCAGAGACGGTGTAAGACCTTCCTTTTTAGTAAAGCATTTTGACAGGTGGGGATCGGAATTGGGTGGGGTTGGAGTGGGTGGTTTTGGGATGAGGGCAGTGTTCTTTTGCAATGTATTATAAGATTTAAAAATTTTATTAGGTTATTTTTATTGTATGCCACCCTGAGCCTTTGGGAAAGGGTGGGGGTATACGTCTAATAAATAAATAAATAAATAAATAATAAAATTATATAAAAACAGCTGTGGAGTGGATTTGACCTACAGGGCAGTGGTCCCCCATCGCTACTACCACCCTGTCCTCACTGAAGAATGACCACACACATAGAGGTGTCGTTTCTCTCTAACGAGAGAAATTGCCAAGTGTTTGAGATCTCTGCAACAACCTGAACACAAACCCCGTTTCTAAGGAAACAAAGTTATCTTTATTTGCAATCTTCATAAAGGTACTAAATCTCAATCATCATGGACACTGAACTACACCTCCCCTCCCTACAGGCGGCCTTTGCAGGTGTAGGTGAGATGCAAAGATATGATTGTGCTGGGAAGTTTATACTCAAGACCACAACTAGTCTTTTGATAGACCAAGGACTGCAATATCCAGTGTTGTCAATCTGACATTTCCTCCAAGTGCTGTATGTTAGTTTTTAAGGAGAGGGTGGAACAAGAGAAACATTTTTTTTAAAAAGCCAAAAAAAGCCAGGACTAATGATTATAAAGCAGTTCTACAAATGAGTTACCTGGAGTTACCAGGTGAAAAAGCTTTCAGCAAAATATGACTGTATACAAGTTAACATTTCTGAAATTAACTTTAAGAGCTTCCTGGAAAATAAAATTACACCACTAATAAAGGATGCAGGTGACTAGAGCTTACTATAGCTTTTGAATTGTCTTTTTGTGAAATGACATCTCCCCACAGAACTGTCTATTGAAGAAATGACACTGAATGACTCACATTTATTTTTGTAGCAGGCATTAAAGTAGAGTAGAGCATTGTTTATTTTATTTATTTTATTTATTGCTTTACATTTATTGGCTGCCCCCTCATGCCCACGGCATCCTGGGGCGGCTTACAACAGATAAAACAACAATAAAACTCATAAAACATCACAGCATAATAATAATTAAAAAGAATAATCCCCCCAACATTTACTGTAGACCCCCTCCAAATCCTCCCAACCTATCCTCCCCTCCCCTCTGAAGGCCTGGGCGAACAGCCAGGTCTTACAGACTCAGCGAAATGCCATCAAACCCGGGGTCAGGCGAGCTTCCTCTGGGAGGGAGTTCCAGAGTCGCAGCCCGGCCACCGAGAACGCCCTCTCCATTGTGGCCCCCCGTTTAACATGGGGAACCTCCAAGAAGGTGCCCCCAGCAGACCGCAGGGATCGCCCTGAGGCGCGGAAGGTGAGGCGGTCCCCAAGGTATGAGGGGCCCAGACCATGTAGGGCTTTATAGATCAACACCAACACCTTGAATCTGGCTCGGTACTCTATAGGCAGCCAGTGCAGAGTGCGGAGCACAGGTGTAATATGTTCCCGTCGCCTCGTCCCTGTAAGGAGACAGACTGCCGCATTCTGCACCAGCTGCAGCCTCCGAACCAGAACCAAGGGAAGCCCCACATAGAGCGCGTTGCAGTAGTCTAGCCTCGAGGTGATGAAGGCGTGAATAAGAGTGGCCAGGTCGGGGCCGGAAATGTATGGGCGCAGCCTCCGTACTAGATGCAGCTGGTGGAAGGCGGCTTTAGCCACCGCCTCCACCTGTCGATCCAGACGGAGGCCCGGATCCAAAACCACCCCCAGACTCCAAACCTGTTGGGCTACAGGAGGGCAGACCCCCCCCTACCAAAGGAGCTGGCACCTCCCTCACCCTACCCACCACCATCACCTCCATCTTATCAGGATTGAGCTTCAGTCTGCTCTGCTGCAACCAATCCGCCACGGCCTCCAAACATTGGGAAAGCAACAAGATGGCAGGGCCTGGGTCAGTTAAAAATGAGAGGTACAGCTGAGTATCATCAGCATATTGGTGCCATTGCACCCCGAACCCTCTCATGACCATCTCCCCCAGGGGCTGCATCTGTCTCTTATACACATCTAGATGTGTATAAGAGACAGGAATGAGTGGAATCACCCAAGGACAGTCCCGTCCAGGCCCCCCAGGTCTTGCAGCTGTCTCAGCAGCAGCCCATGGTCTACGGTGTCAAAAGCAGCAGAGAGATCTAACAGGATCAAGAATGTAGAACATCCTGCATCCATCTCCCGGCAGAGATCATCCACCAAAGCCACCATCGCCATCTCAGTACCATAGCCGGGGCGGAACCCAGATTGAAAAGGGTTGAGGAAACCGATACTGTCCAGATGTGCCTGGAGCTGCAGAGCCACCGCCCGTTCAATAACCTTCCCTAAAAAGGGAAGATTAGAGACAGGACAGTAACTGGTGAGTGCGTCCACATCCAGCAAAGGCTTCATCAGCAGGAGGCACACCACAGCCTCCTTGAGACTGGGCGACAACCTCCCCTGCTGAAGGAACGTGTTAACCACCCTCACCAGAACCAACCCCAATGTCTCCCTGGACGCTTTCACCAGCCAGAATGGGCACGGATCTAGTTCACAACTTGTGGCTCGAACAGACACCAGAACATCCGCCGCATCGACCGGCATCACTTCCTGAAACTCCTCCCAGAAAGATCGACCAGACAGTGCCTCCATAACCTCATGCTCCTCATCTACTGCCTCGAATCCAGTGTCGAAGTTACTCTGAATCGGAGCGATCTTGTCTGCAAAGAAGATGGCAAACTCCTCACAGCAGGCCTGGGACAAGTCCCCGTCCAGGTGGAGGGAGGCCGGACTGACCAGCCCCCACACCACCCGGAACAGCTCCGCTGGACGCGACCTTGCAGATGCTATGAGGGCAGCAAAGAATCTCACAGCCTCAACATATGACCGCAAATGGGTCCTATGGAGAAATCGGTCAGATTCAGAGCGAGTCCAACACCAGCATTGCTCTAGTCTCCTGCCTACCTGCTTCATACACTGCAGCCCCTCAGTAAACCAAGGGGCCCTGCGGTGATGAGATGGAGGCAGGGGGCGTCTCGGAGTCACCTGTCGATGGCCTCCCCCAGCAAGGTGTTCCAATGCTGTACCAGCACATCGACAGAGTGGCCATCAGGGTCCAGGATTAACTCCCTCAGAGCCTCCTGGAACCGCTGCGGTTCCATCAGCCTCTGAGAGCAGACCAACCTAACTGGTCCATTCCTCTTCTGGAGGGGGTGCGCTGAGAGACCGGCCTGTAGGAGATAATGGTCCGTCCATGACAAGGGCATGACCCTCACATCCCCCACTAACGGATCATCCGACTCAAGGCCAGGACAGAAGACCAGGTCAAGGATATGTCCCCCCCACATGAGTCGGGCAGTTGACCACTTGGGACAAGTCCATGGCGGCAATGAACTCCCGCTCCGCTCCTACAAGGCCGGCATGAACATGAGTGTTGAAGTCCCCCAGGACCAAAGTCCTGGGGGAGTTCAACGTTACCTCCGAGGAGAGCTCTGCTAGAGCGGCAAGGGATGCTGCTGGACAGGAAGGGGCCCAGTATACCAGCAACACCCCAAGCTTGCCCCCAGCCAAATCAACCACCACATGGAGGGCCTCCACACCTGGAATCTCCTGGACTGGATATCTCCTAACTGGCCAGTCCTAACTGAAAATAATAGCTACACCTCCCCCCCAACCCCCTATGCGAGGCTGATGCTGCACAGCATACCTGGCCGGCACAAGATCCGCCAGAACTGGTCCAGCCCCCTCATCCAGCCAGGTTTCCGTGATGCACGCAAGGTCTGCTGCCCCGTCCAGGATAGGATCCCGAATAACTGGAGCCTTGTTCACTACAGACCTTGTGTTCAACAGCATCAGCCCTTTACAGGCGGACCCTGGATCCTGACCCATTCTCATCCTTGGTGGGGGGGATGACCCTCCTAACCTGTAGTGGCGAAGGCCGCTTTCTGCTAGTTACATCTGGTGCGGAGGCTGCGTCCATACGTCTCCGGCTCGGACCTGGCCTCCCTCATCCATACCTTCATCACCTCGAGGCTGGACTACTGCAATGCACTCTATGTAGGGCTGCCCTTGTTCCTGGTTTGGAGGCTGCAGCTAGTGCAGAATGCGGCGGCCCGGCTCCTGTCAGGGACGGGCCATCTGGAGCACATAACACCTGTGCTCCGAACTCTGCACTGGCTGCCAATAGCGTGCCGAGTCAGGTTCACGGTTTTGGTCTATAAGGCCCTTCACGGTCTGGGCCCCTCGTACCTCAGGAACCGCCTCGCCCTTCATGCCCCAGAGCGGCTCCTTCAGTCCGCCGGGGGTACCTTCTTGGAGGTCCCCCGTGTTAAGCGAGGGGCCACAATGGAGAGGGCATTCTCAGTGGCTGTGCCGTGCCTTTGGAATTCCCTCCCGGAGGAAGCTCACCTGGCCCCAAGCCTTTTAACATTCCGGTGAATTTGCAAGACCTGTCTGTTCGCCCAGGCCTTTGGGGAGGGTGGGTTAGGGGTTTTTATCTCCCTCCACCCTTATTTATTGTATCAATTGTTTTAGTGTTACCCCTCTCTGGATCTCCCCTCCTTCGGC
Source organism: Sphenodon punctatus (assembly GCA_003113815.1). Lineage (NCBI taxonomy): Eukaryota > Metazoa > Chordata > Lepidosauria > Sphenodontia > Sphenodontidae > Sphenodon > Sphenodon punctatus. The sequence goes on from QEPC01008173.1 coordinate 11,157,844, forward strand.
AAGTGATGTAAAACCTGGTTGTTTTGGCATTTGGTGAGGGGGATGAGTAGCAGGTGGTTTTTTTTGTTTTTGTTTTAGTCTAAGGGTATTGAGTTTGTTTCTTTTGGGCCTCTATTATTATTGTTGGTTTTAATGTGTTTTATTTCAGTATTTTAATAGGTTTTATGATATTTATATGTTGTAAACCACCCCGGGCTTCCATTGGGCAGGGAGGGGCGGTATAGAAGAAATATAAATAAATAAACCCTTAAAACCAGCATCTCGCTCCATAAGGGTCTGTTCCTGCTTCACGGGAACGCAGATTATTTTGTAATTCTTATGAGTCAAATTTTGACATGGAGGGAAAATCTCAAATTTGGCTTTAAAAGCTCCATCTACAGATATAAAGATAGAATTTCCTGTGAGAACCCAAGTGCTAAATTCCAACCATATCTCTCTCAGTTCTTCATGCTGACTCAAAAAGATCAGACCAGGAAAACTGGGATTAAGTTTTCCAAAGCTATTCAAGGTTTCTTTTTTAGACCTATTGTGAGAGAGATGGTTGGAACTTAAAAGTGTGGGCAACTAAACAATTACTCCATCCTTTAGGCATCCGAAGGCAGAGAGGATTTATTAGTGTGTATCAGTTTATCTTGCTGCACTCACACCATGTTATGAATCTTTCCCTTTTTGTCTGCTGGCAAATTGAAATCTTCAGGGATTCTTCCTAAACTTCTTTTGGCATTTCGTTTCCATAGCAGATCAGAACAAGAATTTCCTAGCTGACAGATTGGCATCTGCAACGTGAACAAAACCTAGTTCAGGGAAGGGAATTTATATACATAATTTTCATAAACTGGATCAGTCTATTTGTCAGTAAACTTACACATCAATCCAGATTTAGAAGATGGCTTCCTCTTACCATAGTCTCCCTCCTCAAAATCTGCTAACCCAGAGCAGTGAATATACCACAGTAAATTATCAAACAAGGATTGCTAGGAAGCTATCATTAATCAGACCAAGTTACTGAGGGCGCTTTTAGACGAGACAAATTTGCACATGGTTGGTAAAAAATGCGCCTGTTTTCATGCTCGTTTAAACACCTAAACCGTTTTAAATGCGCATTTGCCATGTTCGTGTAAAAGCCCAAACCGTTTTGAATGTGTTTTTTAAATAATGCGCATTTTTTAAAACCGGTTTTGGCACCCCCAGATCATCAAAGGTGCTCAAAACCGGTTTTAAAAAATGCGCATTATTTAAATGCGCATTTACAAAACCACATTAAAAGTGTCTCGTCTAAAAGCGCCCTGAGAGTATGTAAACTTTCATTCCATGTGATGCCCTTCTTCAGGCATATAAAAAGTCAGAACTACAGTCTGAGCAATGAAGGCTTGATATATATGACAGCAATCACTTGGAAAGGGGCTATTAGGGAAAAAAGGATGGGAAGGACACTTTCTTCTTAAACTCCCCGCCCTCCCCTGCCCTCTACTAGCTGATTGCTAGCCTATATGCACTAACCTGCATTTTGGAAAGCCTGCCTGTAGTTCTGACTTTTTACATGCATCAGAAGGGGCCCTGTGTGGCCAGAAAGCTTCTACACTCTCACCAAGAGAAGTTGGTGTAATAAAAGATAGCATCTGAACTACTTTGTGTCCACTTCTTGCATTTGGGACCAACATGGAAACCAGACTATTGCTAAGATGGTCAGTTTTCCAACCGACAAAAGATACTAAATTCTAGGAACAGGTTTCACTTACAGGTAGAATTATTCCTCCCCTCCCCTGCCCCCCCAATCAAGTTTCTACAGTAAAGGTAGCTTGTCGGAGTAAAATATTCAGCTGTAAAATAGAAAAATACCAAGTACTGCAGTTGTCTCACTTCTACAAATACTGTGATAATAGGAATTAAGCAGTGATATATAAGTGATACATAAAAGCATAGAAGTCTGACGTTTGATGCAAAATTTATTCAAATCTATAGAAGTCTCTCCATTCATGTAATTGGGCTTTGGGTCAAGCCCTTGTTTTTTGAAAGTCGATAAATAGAAAGTCTCTGAAAAACACATCACGAATGCACAAATCTAAGTAAAAGATTCCTGGGCTAAAACGTTGCGTGCCTGTATTTTTCCTGTCATCCATACACAAATTCTACAGATAATTAAACCAGGTTCATCTGTGGTGTGTGACAAATCAGGGGCAGAGTCCAGGGAAGGGAAGTCTTGGCCACAGCAGTGAGCTACACCTAGTAGGAATAAGAAAACTCATAATATTTTCCAGAAGTGACAGGCAATGTGGCTCCTGAAGCTCAGTGGAAATTTCCATGCTATGTGCACAAAGCTTTCAATTCCTCTACATTTGTTTTCATGCCCAGGAGGAAAGGTAGAAAGCCAGGCAACAGACTTCAATTCTACCCCATTGGAGTCAGTGAGAGATTTTGCCATTTGCTTTAGTGGGAATGGGCTCAAACCCATTAAGTGTTCCTCGCTGAGGCAAAAGGAAATCTTGGGGCCATAAAATCACCTCCTGACTAGGAAAACTTGTCAAAAAAAGGTTGTGGTGTTCTTCAGATAACTTTGCAGACCAGGTACTTCTTCCTCCCACACACACACACTGTCGATACCTGGGCACATAATAGACAGAGAGGGGGGGGGGGGGGAGGAAGACGAAAGGGAGTTATTCCCAGCCAAGATAACTTGACAATGCTCTAACTAATGCTAGGTGATCTCTATAGGACTGTGGGTGAACAAGTCTCTCACTTTCTCTCAGCTCAGTTCCTCTGCTTAGCAGTCCCAGCCAGACCTGAGGAACTGGCCATGTTGTAGCCTTCAGTGGAGCTTAGCTTGTTACAGTTTGTAGCATTTTAATATTATTATTATTATTATAAGCATTTATGTAGCGCCAGCAATGTACGTGGCACTTTACAAAAAATAAGATAGACACGGTCCCTGCCCAAGAACTTACAATCTAAAGACATGGGAAGGGGAGACAGGGAAGGGGGAACATAGGGAGAGACAAGGGAAGCGACATTCATGAGGATGCGACAGCTCAGGTACACTTTCTTGGCTTGGTTACAGTAAATTGGGAGTTTGCAGATAACAGGTGGGGGATAATCCTGGGTGGGGATGATTAGCAGGAGTTAGGAAGGGCGGAGCAGAAGAGGTGGGTTCTGAGGAGGGACTTGAAGGTGGGGGGGGCAAGGCGGACGAGGGCAGGGAGTGCTATATATGAAAAGTGCTATATATAAGCACAAAGTAGTACTATTTTTATTCACATATTGCTGCACAAAAATAAGCGCAAATTTAAAACAAGTAGCCCCATATAGCAAGCACCCAAACTAATGAAGACTGGTTTCCTCAGGGTGGGGGAGACGGAACTATTCAATGAAAGTCCATTGAATGCTCCGTTCTCTGCACTGGCTGCCGGTGGTTTTCTGGGCCCGATTCAAGGTGTTGGTCTTGGTCTATAAAGCCCTAAACAGCCTGGGCCCTGCCTATCTGCGAGATTGCCTCACTCCCCGGGTCCTGGATCGGCCCCAGCAGTTGTCTGGGGGTGCCCTGCTCAAGGTCCCCTGAATTTTTCGGGGGACCACACAGGGGAGGGCATTCTCGGTGACTGCGCCTGTGGAACTCCCTTCCGGTAGAGGCCCGGTTGGCCCCGGACCTTCCCTCCTTTCGGAGAAGTTGCAAGACCTGGCTGTTCCGCCAGGTGTTTGGTGGGGGAGAGGGGTAGTGGGTGGGGGTGGGTTATGTTTCTCTCTTTCCTCCTTTTTGTGATTTATTTTAATTGTTTTAACTATTGTAAGATGCTCTGAGCTGCCTGCGGCAGAAGGGGCAGGGTAATAAGTTTTTAAAATAAAAATAAATTTAAAAATAAAAAAAAAAGTCAGCTGTATTATTTTTTATCTGCAAGAGGGACCATATTTCCCCTGCAGGTCCCCCTGCTATAAAATATTAGGTTCTTACATACATTTGGGCCTTCTGCCCAACTGCCCCTCAACTAGGGTTGCCATACCTCCCCTTTAATCCTGGCAGCTTATGAAAAATACATGGTGCAGGGCTGCATTGAAATTTGGTTGAAATCTGCCTGCAAGATCTAGTTATTGTGAGAGAAAATGTACACATGTAGGAAATGAGTCTCAAAATGGAAAAACATATTTCCAAAATGTTGTGTTCACAAGAGATGAAGGCCCTGTTTACACAAGATGCACCCATGCATGCCTACATAGTGGACATGTGTGGGCGTGTCTCGTTTGAAAGCGAAGGCAGGTGGGTGGGCGTGCATGCGTGCTCCCGCATAACATACATGGTCACCCACCTCCACCCATCGCCCCCGCACAGAGGAACCAGTGAAAACGCAGGTTGCTCCATGCAGGGTCATGCGGGGGAGGGGAGATCGGTGTGTGCCTGTGTGCACCTGCCTTCCCCCCACGCACACACTGCCCCTGTAGTGGTGTGCCCATGGACCGCCCCCTCCCCCTCCAGCAGCGGCCTGTGTAAAAAGGCCGAAGTCATCTGATTTATCAACTGAGAGCTTATACTCAAGTCGATATGGCTTCTTGGGTGTAAAAGTTCAGCAAAGAGGTTAAAGGGTCTGGTGGTTAAGATTGGGTACTAGGAGATCTCAGATCTGCAATAAGTTGTGGCATTGTCACAGAGTTCTTGTGTGATCTTGGACAAGTCAGTGGATTTCTTGGTGCCTGCCTTAATTCTCATCTGCAAAACAAGGGTAACAAATAATATTTGCCTACATCAGAGGAATCCTCCACAGATAAATACTCGGGAGGTGCATAGATACTACAGTAATGGGTAAAGGGGAGGAATGTCTTATAAATATTATCTAGATTAGAATAGCCTGTTTTCAAATAAATAAGATGGACTATCCTAGTCTTGCTATCTTCCTGAATCTGAAAACTCATGAGGAAATCAAATCTTCTGTTGTTTCAGCCACATAAATGACTCCCCCTTTAATTCAGAAATGCCTGTGAATAAAATCTGAAAACCCTTACTAGACCCTAGTGGCTACTTCGTTGATTCCTTGTTTTTCAGGGCAAAATAAAAGGCATTATTAACACAAAATCAGTATGCAGGACCCTGCATGACCAGCACAGGAAACAAAACAAAAATGTGTCAGTGACTGAATCCCTGCTTTACAATTGGGTCACCTCTGTGGGGGAAAATGTTCATGAAGATGGAAATCACTGATAGGTGGGGTGAAAACAGACATGACGCTAACCACCTTTTAACCACCCTTGGTGGTTATTTATGCATGTTGCAGGGCTGCATAGGGCACCAATACAGCCCTGCAACATGCATAAATAACCACCAACGGTTGTTAAAGGGTGGTTAGCGTCATGTCTGTTTTCACCCGTGGTGTCAGCATAGAAAATCATTGGTGACATTAACCGGCCATGGTGCTCTTGCTCGGGGGGTGGGGGTGTGTGAAATAGATATTTGTGCAAGAAATTATGTCAGGAGAATGCCCTCTATATTGGGATAAAGACTTATTGTCCAAGCCTTATTGCTGAGTGATGAAACATCTACTCCATCTGTTATCAAACTTTCTTTTACAATTCTTTTTCTTTCTGTTTAAATTCCTTGTTGCAGGGCTGAAAGCAAGGTCTGGTCCCCTTCTGTATTAGAAGATGGAAAAGCACATGCTTATCGGGTCAACGTGGAGTCTGAACCACAGGTATGGCAATAAGTCTTTATATCTTACTACTCAGTTAGTGGAGGAAGTTTGAAGCCTTCCCTTTCTCAATACGTAACAGGGGCATCCATCAGTGCCCCTATTAGGAAGGCCTTCTACCAGAGTCTCTTGAGTGCACCAACTTGTAATCCCTCGTCTATCTTGTCTTTGCTGTTTGCATGTAGCATCACAGCTCCCAAGGACTCAAATACCTTCCTCTAATATTTATCAGTTTAGCCGTCACATTATATTTAAATAAATGAGATATAATTGTGAAAAACAGTTATTTGTATCAAGGTGCAACACTTTCAGAGTCACATGGATGTGCTTTTATTGCTTTGGAAAGAAATTTTTTTTATTTGGAAGGTTGGTTTAGTTAGTATGATTGGGTTTTGTAGAAGGTGATGGCATCTGTGAAACAGTTTCTTCTTTTCACGTTTGTACTAAGTTTCGAGAACCTGCTTGTGCTGTTACATTTTAAGGTGCCTTCTGTAAAACCAGTTTTGTTTTAGGATTTTCTTTAAAAGCGTCTGGTAATCTATTCAGTATTGAAAGCCAATACTTGGTGCAAGCATTCTGTACTCTCTCTACTAGCCTGCCTCATCTGACCATGAGTTCACCCTTAACTGGGCTTGGCCTCAAATGAAAACCAGCCCAGAAGGAACTTGTGCAGAACATTTGTGATAAGAGAAATCTTAGTTTTCTTCAATGAAGAATGAGGAAATAGTATTCAGACTGACCACAGAAAATTTAATGGACCAGGAATTTTAACACTCTTGCAGACTCCAAGGGAAATTTTTGGGAATTGTAAAGAAACGGTGAATTCGTGGCCCAACTGTTGTCAATGCCAAAACTCCCATTGACTTAATTGAGCCAGGATCTCACCCACAGCATGCAGGTTTTTACCTCAGACATGCATCATGTTGACACCTCTTATTATACTGCTGTCACAGGCACAGGGTGATCTATACTCTTTGGCTTTGCATCCTGGCTGTGTGAGCTTAATTAATCAATTAAGGCAATTTATTTTGACAGATATTTTCAGTAGGCTTTGATGTTTCCCAAAACTTGACATGCAATGGTAAATTAGGAACAAATGTTCTGCGTTTTGACTGCCAGATACAACATTTCTGAGGTTTAATGCAGATTGGATTTGAATCTTCCTACTAATGTACATTACATATGGTGCTTTTAAAAAATGACAAAGTTACGTAAAATGTAGTCAGTGGCACTGGGAACTGGCTAAAGAACCATGTGTTTCTGAACCATAATATACTTCAAATGTGTTCAAAGAGAGAGAAAGAGAATGAATCCTCTAAAGTGGTGACATGGCATTTAGATGCTTTAAGGCAAGCACTGGAGCGGGTATATGAGTGAGAGCAAGAAGAAATACATAATGAAGACCTTAGTGCCTCCCTTTCCTTTCTCTGTACTGTATTCTTCTGCACCCTGCACAATAAGGAGCCTTTTCTCTGATGCTGCCCTGCCTTACCTTCCCCATAGAATTAATTATTGTTCATTATACTCTTTTTATTGCCCTAATGCAAGAGTGGGGAACCTCAGAACCGGGGGTCAAATGCAGCCTGTGGCTAGTTTTCAGTTTGACTCCGTTCCTGGATCTGGCCCCTAAATGCACTTCTTGCACTCAAACACTGAAGAAGTGAGCTCAGAGGAAGGGAGCAGAGAAGGATATGGATATGGGATGAATCCATAACATAAATCCATGATCTGGACTCTCCTTTTTCTTATCCTTCTCCTGAGCACACCCTTTAAGCACCCTCTGCCCCCAATTTCTATGCAACTCTTGGAGCTTATGCTGTTTTTCAAAGTAGACCTTGGGAGGGGAGGGGAAATGTTTCCCATTCCTGGTGATGACATTTGAGAGCAGGGACCGCAGCCGCACCGCAGTTCCCATTGGAGCGGAAATGAAGAGTGCTGTAGGAGCACTGCAAGGAGGTGGGCTCCCGTAAGCTGAGACTATCCCTGAAATGTTAACCCAAGACTTTTTTCAATTGGAAAAAGAAGCAAAACATTCTTTTTAGTTTGGCACAAAAGGTGTAACAACTTTTAGCTGCTTTTCCTGGCATCTGGAGAGGGGAGAGAGCATGGGGGTTGGGAAGCAAGCTACCTTTAAACACCCAAAATAAAGGATTCCTCCTAGCTCATCAATCCCCCAAATCAGTTTGGGGCTGTCACTGCAGCTACGGGGTTTGCCCCAGATGTCTCTATCGGTGATGTAGAGCAGATGCTTTTCCTTCCTACATGGTTTCATTCTGTTACATTTAGCTCTCCGCTCGGCTCTATCCTGGGCTGGCTCAGCCATGCCCAAGCCCAGGTGTGGGGCATTAGGCGCTGACCTCTCTCCACTCCAGTCCCTACGCCTCAATTAGCACCCTTACTGCTGCTTGTGCTAAGCCCCATAAAGAGCCAGTAGGCTAGCAAGCCCTCTGCCCTGATACAGTATTCCACCTCTCTGAAGCCATTGGGGGCCAGGCCCAGAACCTGAATTTGATATGGTATTCAATGGGGGAACTAGCACTGAGAAGGCTTGTTAGATCATCTTAGCAATACAGGGTTTTTGAGTCTAAGAAGTGACATTCGCTGGGTCAGACGAATGGTCCGTCTAGCCCAGCATTCTGTCTCTGACCGTGGGCAGCCTCAGTTGCCTCAGAGGAGTACGCAGCAGGTTACGATGGAGTAATCAATTTCCTGTTAGCCTCCCCCAGCTTCCGGCAGTCAAGGGCCTTGTTCCCCTGACCAACCCAACTAGTAGCTCTTAATGGACCTTCAATTGCTTTGCCTTATCTAGCTTTAATTATTGCAATGAGGTTTCCCTTATTAGCTCTTAGCAGATGAGCTCTTAGTTCATCATTAGCAGCTTTTCCTAATATCTAGCTGAATCAGACCTTTTCTCACTTTAATTCCTAGTTTTCCTGCCTTGTGCTGTAACAACTCATTTTTCTTCCTCTTGTTTAGGAAAAATGGGCTCAAACACTCCCAAATTTGAAGATCTTGTGACTTGGGCCCATGTTATTTGTATTGTAGTAAGGGGGATCCACCAGCACCATTTTGCTAGATTCTATACAAAGAGTTGTTCCTTGTTCTGAAGCTCTAGTAACCTCCTAGTACTTCTTCTGTTCAAATACAGTTACAATATATATTATTTACAGTATGATCCACCAGTGGGATAGTATGCACTAGCAGATAGTACATGCCTAAGTCTTATTTAAGTTCATGGCAATAGTACCTGCATGAACTGCTAGCTCACCACTCTACAAGGGGATCACACCCTTTGAGTTCATTGAGCCTATGGAAGCTCTCACAATTTAAAACTTCATTCTTGTCTAGTCTTGCTGTTTCACTGTCTGCATTAGTAATCCCCTTTTTAATGGTGCTGTGTCTATAAACATCGCTATTTCTCATTCTCTCACAGACAATGAAACAGGGCAGGGACGCCAGTGCCACGGAGGAAAGGGATTCATTTCTGAAAATTCCGCTGCACTTAGTCTCTTGTAGCATTCGCTCCCTAGTCAAAATACAACCATCTGGTGCTAATAAAAGCATAGGATGTTTGTTTTCTTGACCACTTGCACGCTGCCAGAATTGACAGCTTACTGGCACAGCAAAGATTGGAAACTCATGTTGTAGGCTGTGAGGTCGGATTCTGTTCTCATTAATTGACAGAAAGTGCAGACGCCTGGTCGCTAGAATTACTTCAACAAGAACAGCAAGGGCAGTGGAAATGCACAAAGCAGAAATTGGAAGGGGGACACCAAGGACTGGTGATGCAATGCACAACAGGCCATTGGTTCACTTCCAACCTGCTGCTGCCGTCTTCAATTCTCTCCATGCAATGAGGTAGATAATTCTGTCTAATTTCCTGTGGCTGGAGATCTTTTTCATGGAACTGCCACTGAAATTGGCACTTAACAGATGCTACTAACAGCAGTTTGAACAGATACTTGAAGGACTGAGTAGACATTGATTGTAAAAGAGGATCGTCCTGTCTACCCAGATCTTTGTGATGGGGAAGGACAGATGGAGGGCAGCACCACTTGCATGAAAGGTCTGCACTTCTGTACTTGTAGTTGCTGCCTCTTCACCCTCCCAATTGAGACTTGGGAGAGGGAGGGGCTTCCAACTTCTCCTTTTGAAGGCTCGTAGTTGCACATGTTATAGCAGCATCTCTGCAAGCCTTGGTACAGCTGCTCTTGCTGATGGTGAAAAGATAGATCTATGGTTTCCACTTTCATCTCATCTCTTCCCTTTTTAAGGAGGTTATCATAACAGGCGATCTTATAGCCATACTTTGCGTTGTTGCTTTCATATACTCCCATGCTAAAAATTTGGCTCCTGCATTGGATGATAGCTGCCAATGTATTATAACTGTTAAAAACAACAAACATGAATAGTAGGGGTGAGAATATCGGTATCGGATTAATCCGATACACCCGATAAACAGGTATATCGGATTAATCCGATAATCCAATAATCACCGGTATTGGCATACCGGTTTTTTAACATTGGCCGCTTTACCATTTTTTTTACATTGCGGCCATTGAAGTAAATGGCCGCAATGTAAAAAACCCGGTAAAGCGGCCAATGTTAAAAAAACAGCATATCGATACCGGTAAATCCGATACCGGGGAGATCCGATACCGATGTATCCGGTATTCTCCCCGATGTCCCACCCCTATAGCCTATATGTGCTTGCCAGAACTCCTCCACCGGATCTCTGGAGAAAAGTCATAAACAGAATAGAAAGGTCACAGCAGGCTGAGCACCCTAGATACTAGGAGTGAGCGCTCTGAGGACATTACAAATTTGAATCTGTTATGGATCAGAATTTTTAATTTCCAGATTTCATTATGTATCCATATCATGGATCCGTGTTTAAATCAATTAAAAAATAATTTAAAAAATAAAAAATAGTATGTGTGCAAAATGGCCACTGGACCAGTCACACACGTGTGCCCTCTTACAAAATGATGGCGGCAGCACAGCATTTTTGAGGGAAGGGCGGGATAAAAATCTAAATAAATACAAATAAAATAAAATTAGCAGAATAATTCAGCTAAATAAAACCAACAACGGTGGTTGTTGTTTTAAAATAATATTTATAGATTTTAAACCGAACCACTCTGTCCTCTTGAAGCTGCAGTGAGACCATGTTGCTATGTTGTGGTGACTGACTGCTTAAAATCTATCAAGAAACTTCCTTGAAGTTGTCACAGTAGAGCCATTGGAAACGTTTCCACCAGCCTCTCAATTGGAAATGTGGCAGACGCGGCTAGATGTTTTTGGTGAGGATGTAAAAATGCATGTGGATATTGCTGAACATCTTCCAGCAGGGGTGGAGCTGAGCTGTCTGATTTGGAGTAGTCAAAATCACCTTAAAACAAGGACTGGCAGGTCAAAGGACAACATAAGAAAGTGGGGCTATCTGTAAAACCTTGGTATTATTTGTGACTGTGGTGAGACACACCATGGAACACCTTCCAGTCTGTCAACTTCTGGAGGAATCCTGTACTGCAGAGGACCTTGCCAGGGCCGCAAACATAGCTATATCATGCACTGGAGAAATATAGGACTATGGCAGTAGGTAGGTCATATTTAATTATATAATAACTAGTCTTATAATTTAGCAGAGTCTGGATTCAGTGTCTCCTGGCTTGCCCACTGGAAACCCATTAACAAATCTTATTGGGTGAACCCTTTCAGTGGCCATCCTGTTACTATGTTCTTCTCTTCGAAGAACTGAATGATGATGATGATGATGATGATGATGATGATTGATGATGATGAAACTAAGCAGCAAGTTTTAAGTCTTCCCTAGTTCTTGAGAATAGTGATGTTTTCTAATGGCACAATTATCCTAGTGCCCTAAAGGGACCATGCAACAAGTCTTTTGTTGTTGTTGTTGTTGTTAGACTGAGCATCTTTATGGGGGGAGCACAAGGATGTTTGGTTTAGAACTGGATAGTAATTCTTTTATGCATGAAGCACAGGCTTTTGGCCTGTCATGACAATGGAGCCTACTGTTTGAATAACAACACTACAGCATATTTTCAATGTTAATGTTTACTGAAAGGGATGCAATTCACAAAATAAACAGTTGTAACTGAGCTGTGACGTTTCTGGAATGAATGGCAGATTTTGAAACGTCACAAAACTATTTAAGTTTCCAGTTCCTAGATCCCTCTATGAAAATAAAGAGAGCCTAATTATTCTTCCATTTCATACAAACAAGTGCTTAAGGAGCTACAGCCGTCGACTTTTCCCTGACATCTCTTAACTCGGCCTTTCTAATTGTAATAGATTCCTATGTAACTGCCTATTGATTCTTAATTAATCTTCATTTCTCTTATTTGGATTTCTGCTTCCACACTTGTCTTCTTCCTAAACCTGAGGCCTTTGCTTAACTTTGCCTCAAAATCTTAGTCAGCCTTCAGCTGAAGCTACTTACTTCCAAATGAAGTCGTGCCAGAATTCTAGCAGATTTAAAAATCCACTTTTAGCAACTTCATGCAGGTGGCGTTTAGATGCACCTCCCTGCACCGGAAGTCACCTGACCGCCATTGGAAACACTAGCGCTGGGGGCGGCTCACGCATTCTTTGGAAAACCAGATGTGGAAAACTTCGATAAATCCAGTTTTCCAAAGAATGCGTGAGCCGCCCGGTGCCACTGTTTCCAGTGGGCAACTTCTAGCGTGAGGAGGCACGTCTAAATGCCACGCACACAAGCTTTCTAAAAGCAGATTTTTTAATCTGCTAGAATTCTGGCACGTCTAAAAGCACTCTGGGTGTTAGTAACACCTGACTGAAAACAAAGTGAAATCCTCCAATTTAACCCCCAATTAGTTAGGGGGTTAGGGTGGGAGACTGTAGTATCTGTCTAGGATTAGACAGAATGGGAGCCTGTACCTGAGCTCTCATCTTTTAATTTAGCAGGTATGAGGCTTTAGAACGTGTTTTACAGGAGGATTAGAAAGACCTCACATCAGTAATGCAGTTTAAATCTTTTTAGACAAAAGTATTCTGTTTCACATTATTAGCATGCCTCTTTATTTTTTAACTGATAATTTTGCTCTCTAATGGGAAATGCTGTCTGAAGTACCATGATCTGAATTTTAAAAATTATATATCCACTTAGTTCTGCTACACCATCAACTCTGAGATCAATTTGGCCCATAGGCCAGAAGTTCCCACCTCTGGTCTGCGGGCTAAATCCAGCCTGTGTTGTTGGTTTTTATTTAGCTCCTTTCCAATTCCTGAGTCTGGCCTGGTTTCAAACTGGTTCACATGACTGAAAAGGTTCCCACCTCTGTTCTACACTCTAACTGTGCACATGTAACTATATTATATTGTCACTTGTAAAATATTTTAAACATGCAGGGGCAGCAGCTCCCATTAATTTTCAAGTAATTTTAACCATCCAAAAGTGTCTAACTTTAAGACTCCCCCCCCCCCCGCCCCCCTAAGCTACCTTGTCAAATCCAACATTCTATAAAAACTTGAAAGGATTAATCCTATTAGACAGTTTTCTAAGGCTGTGTTCATCCTTTTAGATGTCTGGGACTAATGTGTCCTGGGTGTGACTCCATCACTTTCAGTAGAATGTTGCTAGGGATGAGTTTGGCCTCGTGATATTAAAAAATTGAAGCTAAGCCTGTCTGCAGGGCAGATAAAGTTTCCTTTCTGAAGATGACCTTCCTTCCTGTGCAAAAAAGGCAGGATTTGTGCGATATCTGTTTTACCATTCACTGGAAAAGCAGGCTACCGAGCGAAACAGGCCTGATAACTCGAGCATAATTCAGTGAAGTCCATGGCAAAATGGGGGAAATATGTGGTTCATGCTTTTTAAGAAAACAAAAGATGAGCTAATACCCTGGCACAAAATTAGATTCCCAATCACATGGGAACTCCAAACCTGTTGTCGGAGGGCTGATTTAATAGTAAAAGCATGCAGAAGCCTTACAGCTACCGTAATTCAAGTCGAGCATGAATTGGGAGCATTCATGCAGCATTTCAAGCTCAACTATTGCTATTTTGGACACTACCACCAGCTTTTGTTGGTCAGAATGCAAGGTGGACAATTTCTGCAGGAGCTAACCCAGATTTTCTCATTAACAAAGTTGCTAAGTCAACTTGAATGCAGGGTGTTACAGTTAAGTTGTTAAACGCTGTGATGTGGTGAGTTGTGTGTGGTGTGGCCATTAATCTAATGCCTCATAAAGATGCCAATGAATGCTGAGATTATGGTTAGGTTAACAAATTCTACGCTACACCAGGAACCTGATCCACAATCTGTTGAAACAAATGAGAAAATTTAGGATGCAATCCTAACTCCACTGAGTTTGGTCATTGGCTTCAGTGAAGTCATGATTTCACCTGGAAATTGCTTTTGGTGGGCTTCTAGATTCTATTCCTTGACTACTATTTTAGGGCCCCAACTCTACCACTGTATCTTTCCTGGGTAATACCCATTTCACAAGTCATTATGTACTGGAAAGCATTAGCAATTGATCTCATCCTGGAGTAAGGGTGGGAGAACTGACTTCAAGAGGAAAGGATTTGCAGGTATGAGTCTGTAAGCAGCTCACCCCCTTCAGGGCACTGCTGCCCTGGTCTGTGCCAGATTTCCACCAAGAAATCAGGCACCATATAGTTCTCCACAACTCAGCTAGCTCATTGTTTAGTCTTTCCCAGTTTTGGCCTCCAGGGATTCACCTGGGCTACCAGCCTTGCTGCAGACTCAGATCTCTTCATCTTAATTTACAAATGTAAACAAAGTTCATCCCTTCAAGTCCCCTGTTTTGGACCCTGCACTGACCTGTAGGCAGCTCTCTCCAGCTCCCTTTTGCAGGCTTTCTTGGAGGTCTGCCCAGCCTTGGGCTTTTTCTGTAGACCGGAGTCAGCTAACTTCTCTCAGCTTCATTTGTCCATAGTTGGCTTCCTTTCCCTAGGCTGGAATTCCCCCTAGCTGGAGGGTAAACTGGCCATGGGAGGGAAACTGAGCACCTTAACCGCTTCTGTGAAAGCTTACCCTACTACAGGGTTCCTAGTGGTTTAATTAATTTTGGATCCATGTTACCCAACCAGTTGCTAATCACATATTGAAAGACAGGTAGATCCAAGAGTATTACCTAAATCAACAATGTTAATGTCTGGATTACTCACTCCTTGTCTAGGTAAGAAAAGTAGCATTTAAGGGATAAAGCCTGGGATCTAAACTTTGCAGTAATAAATTGTCTTCAGTAAATTCCTGTCATTTGATGTTACCTTCCTTTTTCAGCCTCCCCACGATGAAAATCTGCATTAATAATTGTATGGGGGTAGACTTGAGAAGAAAAAATAAGTTCAGTCAACAGAAACTGATGTGCTAATTGGCTGTGTCAAATCTGAAATACTATTTTGGGTGAGGAATGGTTATTTATTGGTAGCTGAGAAATGTGACAGTCTGCTCCTCGTCTTCATGAACCAGAGTTTTTCAAGGGAGCTAAAGATGATTTCTTGCTCTCTGTAGCTCCTTTAGCAGTCACACCTGCAGAAGCTCTCTAGGATTTGGAGATGGCTACAGCAAATGATGGGTAGGGGTAGATTTTAGCAGTAGCTTCCACTGATTTTCCAGGGCTCAGCGGTTGTTAACTCTGTTGCCCCATTCTAGCACTGGGAGCACCCAGCCTTGCAGGGCATGTAGAAACTGTTCTCACATTGCTGGCCTTTCAGCACAAACTCAACACTTTGGGGAAGACTGTAATCAAGAGGGTGAAACCATGAGTACTCCCTGACTTTACTATGGTCTTGCCCATTCAGAGTGCCATGACATCACAAATGCTCCGTATGGGCTGTGGCCATGTCAGAAAGAGGTGGGGCAAAGGGACTTTCTGTCCCCTTTCAGATAGGCCACTCCCCCTTTGGAACATTGTGATGTCATGATGCTCCTGCAGGGGTGGGGCCACTTTTCCTTGCCCCTTTCCAACAGGTCATTACCCTCCCTCAGTCAATATTTTGGTGACACCTTGGGGTGAGTCCTTGTAGGACCAGAACTATTACTCCATCTGTTCATCACATGAAGCACTCCAGAATGATGCCCAAGTTCCTGTCACCAGCTGTGTGCTTTTATTTACGGTGTCTTCATACAAGGTTTACATGGGGTGCTTGAAATACAGGCCTCCATTTGTCTCCTGTCTGAGGTCGTTGGCTCCCCTGGCCCTTCAGGAGTACCCTTCACCTCTGGGACCTTCCTACAAGGTCAGCCCTTTCTTGGCCTTCCTCTTGATCAGGGTTTCCTGACTCCTTATATACCTTGGGTGCAGCCAGATGAGCAGCAGTAAGGGCTCGATCCCTGTGCAGGTCCTGTGGTGGGCAATCTGCAGGGGAAGTGCAGGGAGCCAGCCACATAGTCGCAGGGAAGCCGGGTGGGCCAGCTCATGTTGGAGCTGTTGCCACAACCAGAGACTGGAGGCTCAGACTCCTGCTGAGGTGCAGGATGAGGCCCGCTGCTGATAGGCAGTTGTTTGGGGGGCGGAGGAGGGTGCACACTCCTCCACCTTACCTGACAACTGATGGGGAAGGGGAGCCTGGGAAAAGCACACACCCTCTCCCAGACCCCTCTCCCGCACAATCAGCTGTCGGTTGGGTAGATCTGGAGAGAGGAGAGCCTGGGAAGAGCTCTGATCAGGGGGCAGGGAGAGCCCAGAGGAGCGTGTGTGCACCTTTCCCCATCCTGACAAACAGCTGATCAGGGAAGGAGGGGCACAGAGGAGTGCCCACCCATGCTCCTCTGGGCCCCCTGTTTGTCGGGGTGGGGAGAGGGGTGTGCACATGCTCCTCTGGGCTCCCCCCGATCAACCTGGCTGGACTGAGAGACCTGGCTGCATGCAATGGACGTTAGCATCTGTTGCTCACAACCACGTGGTGCTGCACCTCACGTGGTGGACAAGCGCGCCCTGTCACACAAGTTGCCCCACCCTGGACAGCATTACCTTAGTTGGAGTAAGGCTGCTCTGCAATGTGTCCTCGGAATTTTTCCAAGGATGCATCATGTAGCAACCAGCTGCTCCTGCTGCCCCAAGGTGTGAGAAAGATCTGGTGGGCACCAGCCTCATGATGCACTGTATCGCATGTCCTGGCCTGTCTCTTATACACATCTAGATGTGTATAAGAGACAGGCCCCAGAGTGGGCTTAATCAAGTAATGCCTCTGTAGCCACGCCTGCTAGTGGCTGGGTGTTGGCCAGCTCAGGAGCTAAACTTCCTGGAATTGACTTCTGGCTAGCACCCTACCCCAGACTCCAGTCAGGTCCACAGTGCTCAGATGCAGCTGTTCTACTCCCACTTCCTCCCACTTCTGGGTGGAGCTTTTGGGTTTCTTGGTGGTTGGGGCTTTTTGTTGTTGTTTCTTTTCTTTTTTTCTTTTTTTTTACAAAGGATAACATTTTAAACCTCAGTGTAGATGTAAGCACTGGAGATTAGCAATGCAAACATGGTTTGCGTGTTTGTTTCGCATACCATCTCATCCTAAAAATGCCAAACACTCAGGCATAGTTTAGCTTCTTTGTCGGGCAGTTTCTCTCCTGTTGTTGAAACCCTTGGAGAAGTCTAATGAAGGCTTTAATTCATTTTTTTCCTCCACTAGATATTAATTTCAAATGAATCCGTCGCACTGCATGTGAATAAATGACTCTTTATAGTCGCTTGCTACCTAACATCTCTGTGAGTTACCAAGCAACTGTTATGTTAGGTAAATAATTCCAAGCACACAACTATTCTCTGGTTCCTCTGAAGGGAAAATATTTGTCAAAAATATAATGAGTGTTGTCAATTGCTTCTTGTGTAATGCTGAATCGGAAGCCTCCCTTTGGGCAGACACTTGCCTGTTAATAAAAACAGAAGGATAATTTTTCCAAACTCCCATATGGGAAAAGCTAGACCCTTGAGCTCTCACAGTGATGACCATGTCTGAATAACAGTTTAGCATTGTTAGGAATACTCAGTGTGGTCTCCCAACGCTATCCCAAGAAATAGATTGTCCCTAGTTTTTGAGAGTGGAAGTAAGGGGAAGGGTTAGGGTTAACAAGTCACAGTCCACTTCTAAGGCTCCAACTGATACTGAGGAAGGTCCACTCTAGATGTCTAAGATATTTACAGGGAGATAAATTTTTTGTCTTACTTCTGGAAACATATTCTCTTACAGTGGTTTAGCTGGATCATATCCATCCATAGGCATTGACAGGACTTGTTATTAGAAGGAAAGCCTGCGGTGTTTATTTGACAAGAACTACACCTTTCTTTTTATTGCTAAATAGTCAGCTGCAGGTTGGTCTACTTCAAAAGGCAACACAAGTATTCCTCTTCCTTTCATGTGCTTTATCACTCCTCCCCACCCACATATGGTGGGTGAGGAGTTCTAGTCATTCATGCCCATAGCAATAAATGTCTTCTGTCTTTAAGCACACAAGGATGTCTGTGCTGTGGTTGTCATGTACGAGGAAGGGCCCTGTGTGGCCCAAAAGCTTGCATATTGTCACCAACAGAAATTGGTCCCATAAAAGATATATTTTGAACTACTTCATCTCCATCTGTGTGAAGATGTCAGCTTGAATACCTGGGATGCAATCTTCCACCCTTAAAGTCAATGAGAGCTGAACCATTGCCTTCAGTGAATGGAGGAATGAAACCTTGCTGTGCTTGTAAATCCTCATGCCTGCTTAGATTTGGGAGTGATGATCAAAAGGGAGAGAGGGTCTAACAATTCTTGAGATGGAAGAAAGACCCTTCCCCGATATAAGATGAGTATGAAAATAAACTTTAAAAGCTGAATCCGCTAAACAGTAAACACTGTGTTTTACTCTTTGAAAATTTAGTTTCACTTTCATCTTAGTGGACAGGGGTCTTTCTAGCTTCCCAAAAATTAAGTGCCAAACATTCCAGGGTTGCTGTTTTCATGTACTGGCTGAATTACTATGTTACCAGGTTGGTGGCTATAAAAGATTAGTCATAGGGCAGAATAAGTGGTCAAGGCATAAAGATGAGCCAGCTGCATGGTATAAGTATAAATGGACACAGATCTGTGCTAAATCAGAATAGAAAAAGCATTACAAATTAAAAGGCATTGAAAAGATAATATCTAGACATTTATATTGAGGCATTGAAAAATCTAAATACAAGCTAAGAGATCAGGCTGCTGGCGTTGATGATATGGAAACTATGTAAAATGAAATGACCTTTTAGAAAAGGATTTTAAAAGTACATGATTGGAATCCATGGCTACTGTTTTTTATTTGTCTTTTATGTGATTTGGCATGGCTTATTCCTAAGAAAGGAAATCTGACAACACCCAGAATAGTTCTTGCTGAATGTGCAACACTTGGCAGAAATAATAACTGTGCTTGGAAGTGGACACTAAATGTTCGAGTCAACTTGCATGGATTCAGAAATGTTGATCTAATTGCATTACAGTCCTCAGTTGAAAATCGTTCACACTTGTAGGCATCTTCCAATATTGAAGCCACGGTTAAGGTACTATGCACTCTAGCCTGATCTTGTTACTCACCAGTTAACATTAGGGATGTGAATAGTCCCACCGATTTCAGAGTCTGTATTCATGTCCTTATCTTAAGCACTCTGCAGGATGAAGCCCTAATAACAGTTAAGGTTGCCACTTTTCATGATTTGACCCTGAGACTCCCAGTTTAGCCTAAGGGAGTCTCAGGGTCAAACTGTAAGAGGTGGCAGCCCTGGGCTCAACTAGACAGTCAGAAAGCTATGTTGACTTTGAGTAACGCTACCCTATGCTAGCTCCATTCAATGGAATTAATAATTGCTATTAATTTAATTATCACTAATAGCTATAAGGTAACTGGCTGCGTGAAAGGTGTTTTTAATTACACACTTTTTATTATTAATTTATGATGATGATGATGATGATGATGATATATTTTTTATATAGCGCACGCAATGTACCTGGCATTGTACAACCCACAATCAGAGACAGGCCCCTACCCCTAAGGGACTTACAATCTGAGAGACATGGGAGAGGTAAACATCAGGAAAGACAAGAGTACATTCATGAGGTTGAGAAGTTGCAGGCTCACGTCCTTCGCTTAGTTACAGGGAATTAGGTTCTGAGTGAGGGGAAAAGGATGCAGTGTCACTCATTACAAGCTAGGGAAAGCCTGATGGAAGAGGTGGGTTTTCAGGAGGAATTTGAAAGTTGGGAGCAGCTCGAATGTATCCATGGAGGGAGTTCCAGGCATGTGGTGCAGCAAGGGAAAGGGGGCAAAGATGTTTAGAGGAGCAAGGGGAATTAGCACACATCACATGTGAACTAGATGCGATACATGATGAAATTAACTGGCCACAGATTTAAAACAAACAAAAGGGGACTACGTTTTCCACCCAGTGTACAATTAATCTGTGGAACTCACTGCCAAGGGATATTGTGAAGCCCAATAGTAGGGACTCAATAAAAGAACTGGGCAAGTTCCTGGAGGATAAGTCCATTGATGGTTTTTTATTCCCCGTCACCATTATTTATTTATTGTATTATTTATTATGTTTCTTGGTCCTGTTTTAATTGTTGTACTTTATGAATGTTTTTAAATATTTTATAGTTTATATATATATATTGAGATTGTTAGCTGCCCCGAGCTGTTTCAGGAGGGGCGGGGTATAAATGTAATAAAATAAAATAAATAAATGGTTGGTTGGGAGATGACATCTCTGATTGCAGGGAGCTGGGAATGAGCAACAGAGGATGAATCACTGTATCTGCCCTATTTTTGTATGTTCCCTCTTAAATATCCAGTGCTGGCCACTATCAGGGACAGGATACTGAGCTAAACAATTATTATGTTCTTATGCTTGGTCAGGAAAATCCACCACCACCATTGACCATGGAATTTACTGGACAAGTACCCTGAAGTTTCACTGGATTTTATTTTCCAATAAAGATTTTTTTTATTCCCCACCCCCTGCCCCCCAATACTGGAGAAAAGTGCCATTTACCTAACCTTTGGGAGTAAAGCAACAGTAAAAGAAAACCTGAATACCACTAACAGACACAAGCACATATAATGCAGTCGAGAGCTTTTACAGCCATTTTAATACCAAGAAGAAAATGGTCTTCATTTTCTCCAAACATTCCTCGGGCTCCCTATTAAACTTTAGTACCATTTTACATACTAAGTTACCACAGGGCTGGAGTTGTCTTAACAAGAATTTTAGTGCTAAGATATATTAGGCACAGGCCAAGTGTTAACAGAGAGTTTATTGTTTAACAGAACAGTGGCTGTTCTTGCTTTAGCCTCCAAATGTTCTTTCGATGCACATGCAAGGCTGGTTTGTCCAAACAAAGAACAAAGGGGCAGGGCAAGGAACAAATATGACGATGCTTGTGCTACTAGTGATGCAATACAAATGCTGGCTGCATTTCAAAATTAAAAATTAACCAAGGAGGAGCAAACGTATGCTATGCCACATGTTCTGTTTCAAGAGGGGAGAAAAAATAGAGGCCATAATCTTGCTTGAATAATATCAATAAAATTGACATAACATTACTGTAAAGGTCTTGCTAACTTTGGCTACTCCATTATACTCTTCCATGTATTGTTGGAATGGAGAACCATTACTACAAGACACAGCTCTTAAACTGGCAAGATTAATGGAAACCTCCTCCAATTATTCCTGTCTTTCCTGGGTAGCTTTTCATTGCTCGGGATCTCTGAGACAGTTAGGGAGCCAGGGGGCTTAAAGGATAAAGCTGTGACACCGCAATTCAAGTTTGTCTTGAGATCTTAACTGAAACATGTTTTGTGAACTCTACTAAGGGACTGAGCTTGCATGATTATTTCATCTTGAAGCCATTGGGAGTTGGGGGAACTCAGCACTATAAAGAGTGGAGCCTATTGTGTCCGACACCTTCAAAATTGCAAATGAGACCTGCAGTTCCTGCTGCCCCTCTAAAAATCTCAAAGGACAAAATGGCGAATAGGATAACTGATGAGTTAAAAGGAACTAGGCCTAAACCAGTATGAAAACTGAATGAAGTGATCCTTCTAGATGAGAAGGAAAGCCATGGGGAAAAGAATGGGGAGAATTTGAAATTACCAGTCTAAGAACAATAACATCTGGATTTAGTGTTGCTGCTAACACCTTCAAAGCAAACACATTCACCAGAGAAAGAAGGAAGATATGAATAAATATATTTGCATACAATGGGAAATTAATAGAAGAATTACATGATGAATTTCTCAGTTATTCACCTTTTTTGAGGTAACTCCCTGCCCCAAGGTAGCAGCTATTAAAATTTTGCTTTTGCACTGACATTATATCTTCATTCCAAACCAAGTTATACTGAAAATAAACTTTAGAATACAGGATTCCCTCAATCTCCATATACACATTTGCAGAAATGCATGCATTTATCAACAGGAGACTTTAATTATTGTGCTGAGTATAGTTGTGCTGCATAAAGTTGTGTTCATTATTTAGTTATTATTATTTATTTTATTACAAGAATTTAATATCCCGCACCCTCCTGCCAAAAAGCAGCTCAGAGTGGCATACATGTGTCTTAAAACAAATAAAAATAACAATATAAAATCCAAATAATATAAATACAAACTAAAGGAGCTATAAATCTCTCGCCCACTACCCATTTCCCCCACTAAAAGCCTGGTGGAACAACCAGGTCTTACATTGTCATTGGAAGGAGGGGAGGTCCAGGGCCAGACGGACCACCACTGGGAGGGGGTTCCACAGCCTCGGAGCAGCAACTGAGAATGCCCTCCCCATGGTACCCACTTAAGAGACTTGGGGGACCTCGAGGAGGGCGCCCCCGGATGACCGCAGGGGCCAATCTAGGATCCAGAGGATGAGGCAGTCCTGCAGGTAAGTGGGGCCCAGACCATGTAGGGCTTTATAGGTAAGAACCAAGACCTTGAATCAGGCCCAGAAGACTATAGGCAGACAGTGCAATGAACGGTGCACAGGTGTTATGTGCTCACGACAACCCATCTCCATAAGGAGATGGACCACTGCATTCTGCACAAGCTGCAATCTCTGGACTATCACCAAGGGTAGCCCCATGTAGAGCGCATTACAGTAGTCTAATCTTTAGGTAATGAAGGCATGGAAGACAGTGGCCAGGTCGGAGTCCGAGACATATGGCCAAAGCCATCGTACCAGATGTAACTTCCAGATGCACTCCTCGCCCAGACTACGAACCGATGCCCTCCTACGCCACAGCCTTACCCAGACTATGAACCTTAGGGACCAAGGAGGGGCGAGCCCCATCAATGATGGGGGCTTCCAACCCCTCGGTCCCTCCCACCAACATCATCTCCATCTTGTCAGGATTGAGCTTCAGACAACTCACCCTTATCCAGTTCCCCACAGTTGCCAAACACAGAGTAAGGAACAAGACTGGCAGGCCGGGGTCAGCTGAAAACAAGAGGTATAGTTGGATGTCATCAGCATAGTAATGACACCAGACCCTCTCACGACCTCACTCAAAGGCTGCATATTCACGTTGAACACGAGAGGGGAGAGAATAGAACCCTGTGGAACTCCACACGTGAGGCCCTGGGGAGATGATGAGCAATCCCCCCAGCACCACACACTGAGTCCTCCTGACCAGGAAGAAACAGAACCATTCAAGAACAATTCCGCCCACCCTGGCCCGGTCCCTCAGGCGAGTCACTGACATCTCATGATCAACCGTGTCAAATGACAGACCTAACAGAATCAAAAGGCTTGACTGACCCTGATCCAAGTCACGGCGAAGGTAATCAACCAAGGCTGCAAATGCAGTCTCAGTGCTGTAACTCAGGCAAAAGCCGGAGTGCGAGGGATCCAGAAAACTGATGCGGTCCAAATGCCCCTGAAGCTGCTGAGCCACCACCCATTCAATAACCTTCCCTAAGGAACTGAGTCAAGTTTAATGAA
Source organism: Sphenodon punctatus (assembly GCA_003113815.1). Lineage (NCBI taxonomy): Eukaryota > Metazoa > Chordata > Lepidosauria > Sphenodontia > Sphenodontidae > Sphenodon > Sphenodon punctatus. The sequence goes on from QEPC01008173.1 coordinate 11,181,461, forward strand.
AGCTGAATATGTCCACTGCCACAGGGAAAAAATATCATTTAAAAACTCAGGGCATAATGCTCCCAACTCATTGAAATCAATAGCTCAGCTCCCATTGCATGTAATGGCAACGGGTTATGCCCTCCATATAATTTACTAAATGAGGAAATGCCAAAGTAAGTCTTCCAGCAAGGGTCTAATTCCCACTGTACATACTCTGATTGGAGACTGTGAGCTAAATGTATCTAGCTTTGCAGCTCACTGTTCTGTGCATTTTACTTGGATCATTACAATTGTAACCTAAGGTCAGGGGTTTTGATAATTGTTGGAAATTTGACCCAATACGGCAAGTGTTTGGGAAAACAAGGTACTAAAATTGAATAGTAAAACAAGTCATAGGATCGAAATCTGAAGAATTGAGGCTCACTGATTTTGTCACTAAGGTCAGCAAACTGTGTGGGGTTGCCAATGCCTGTCACTTGACTGCTCCTTTTTGCCTTTGGAATCAAACACAAGTTGCTTTCATATGGGACTTTTTTGTGAGTGCCTGAAAGGAAGCCAATGAGATTCTAATCTCAGTCCTGCAGCGGCACAGTATAGTGTGTATATAATTTCAGACTCCACTCATATCTCTATAATTTTCATCTTCCAGTTTTGTTTCTTGTGGGGATTTTTGTCTGAACATAAATATAATACACAGTTAAAGCCCACATGGAGAGTTAAATTACAGTGAGTCTGGGTGAGTTGAGGTTTCTATTCCTATTTGCCGACGCACCGAAGGAGACAGGACTCAATGCTGTGTTTTAACAGCTGCACTCTTTATTCGAATCAAAATTACAATCAACAAATGGGTGGGGGCAAATCGCCTAGTGCGGTGCGGGTCCGGTACTTGAACTTGTCCTTGTAACAACCCAACAACAAAACAGGGGTGGTTTCGATGTACCCTCGATTACCACCCCAACCATGAACATGACGTCTCCCCCTCTCAGTGGCCCCAGCCACAGGCGAGGAGGACCCAATCCTTTTCATGCGAGTAATGATAAAGGTGCCTATAGACGGGGGACCGTACTTGTCTCTACCGCCCTCACTCGACACCCCTCCCAGGGAGGCTGCCCCGCCGCTTGCCATACCCTGCTTTTCCGGTGGGTGGGCCTCCCCATCTCTTAAGGAGATGACTCTTACTTATGATAACTCTAACCTACTCTAATTTCTGTACTGGACCCCTGCCACTAAGGGGTCGCCAGGGCTACCCGGACGAACCCGACCCCCACCCTATTCTATAACCTGATCCAAAATCCGGGCTAGTGTCCCTGCCAGTGCTTCCAAGTAAAGCTCATTCCCTGCTGGGGACAAATGGACGCCATCCCTTCTATATAAGGCAGGAGACCTGTGCGTCAGCGCACAGGTATCTATGCGGTCCCCTCCCAAACCTATGAGCCATCTGCCCACATCACGGTTAATTGTCTTCCGGGTTTTGTCAATCTTCCGGGGATGGACCCCACTGCCCCAAGACATCTGCTCGACCAGGTCGGTCCATATGATTCTAGCGGCTGGGCACAATTTTTTGATCTCCCACAGGTCAGCTTTTATGCTCTTTATCAACTGGACACCCTTGATTTGGGGAATGTCATTCTCACCCAGGTGAATAACTATAACATCGGGCGGTCGGCCCAGCACAGGAGCCCGCAGGGTTGGCAGGAGTTGGTGCCATCTCATGCCTCCACGACCCCTCCACCGTATCTGGGCCCGGGCTGATAGGCCTAGCTGGGTTCCCCATATGGTTCGGCCAGCCGCATCGCCTGCCCAACGCACTATGCTGTGGCCAACGATCCAGATCAGCCTCCAAAATCGCGGGTAGCGACCTGGGGAGAAGGAACAGAAATTAAGACTGGTAGGGGGAAAGGGCACCCCGGACATAAGTCCGGAAAGCCCTTGACCTCCAGCGGCCCACCTCCCGACAACCCTGTTCAGACATGCCACTTTCGGCTGCGAACGTCGCAGCTCTAATCCAGAAAGAGTGGGCGCCGTAGGCTGTCGGGGGAATCCCGAGATGGGACAAGACTGATCTAAGCACTTCTGTAAACTGATACCTAGTAACTGGCAAACCCACCACGTGTCTGAAAAGGGGGCCCAGGGCAAGTTGGCGGGCGCTGATATATGTCTCCAGCACCCTGACAGGGCACAAGTCTGCGGAGGCCGCCCTGTTCAATCTCACAACCTGCCCCCTCCCTCTCTGATCTGTCTTGGATTGGCGAATGTTGAGTGAGAGTGCCATTGGGCAACACGGACATCGTTGAGCTGGAGCGCCCTACCTGAGGTGTCCCTGTCTCCTTCGGCCACCAGCTCACTCACTCGGAATGCTCCAAAGAAAGCTAACTTGAATAATGAATCAAATAACAAAATTTCATAATGATTGAAACAAATATGTGGGAGGGTAACACATATGTCCAGCAACAAATGAGGGGTGATGGGAGCCCGCTGGTCGGGCATCCTGTTTGCCTCCCTGGTTCAGCTTTGCAACAGATGCCTCACGAAGAAGCCCCTATCCGGGGTGTGTGTGTGACCCACGAGGTTACTCGCAAAGGCCAAGGCAGAGAGCTTACCCGCTATAGTACCTGGGGCTGCCCCTTTGCACCTCACGAACTGAAGCATGTGAGGCTCGGGGATCAGAAAAACCTGGGGGCCAACCCTGTGCCAATCGGTACTGCTGGAATTCCCGGTAGGCCCTGTCGTAGTCCATCCTGGTGCGGGGCGCCAGGGATCTCAGAACGGCAGTGTGCAGCTCTAGCACCCAAGGCTCCAAACTGACTGTGGCAGCGGCTCTGGTTCCGCCTGGGCCCGAGGTGCCAGCAACCGGAAGCGGTCCATCTGGAAGCAAGAGAGGGCGTCGGCTACATCATTGGCCAGGCCAGGTACGTGCCTGGCCTGGAAAAGAATGTTGAGTTCCAGACAGATGAGCATGAACACCCTCACCAGCCCTCATCCTCGGAGACCTGGAAGACTGGGTGTTAATGATGCGAACAACAGCCTGGTTGTCACACCAAAAAAGCACTGACTGATTCGCTAGTTCGTTGGGCCACAGATGGACATCTAACACTATGGGGAAGAGTTCAAGGAAGGTAAGGTCCCTAGTTATTACCTGCTCGTACCACTCCGGGGGCCAGGGAGCCGCCATCCAACGGTCTCTGAATATTAAACCGAATCCTGCGCTACCAGCTGCGTCAGAGTGGACCTGGAGCTCAGCTTCCAGCAAAAGCTGTTATCGCCAGAAACTGGTACCATTAAATTTTTCTGAAAAGGTGGCCCATATCTGAAGGTCTTCCCTGATCTCCTTGGTGACTCGAACATGGTGGTGAGGAGGTGGATTACCGGCCAGTTTGGCGTAGAGTTGAGAAAGGAAAGCCCGGCCGGGTGCTACCACCCGACATGCAAAATTTAGGCTTCCTAGGACCGACTGCAACTGGCGCACTGTGATTTACGTCATGCCAAGGCATTTGAGCACCTTGACATGGAGGGAAAGAAGTTTATCCTGGGGGAGGTGGGAGACTGCTGCCTCCGTATCCAGCTCGATCCCAAGGTAAGTCAACTGGGTGGTTGGTCCCTCTGTCTTCTCAGGGGCAAAGGGGATACCCAGTTCCCTCCCCCCCCCCAACGGTTTGGAATGACTGCATCATGTCTGAGCAGTCTTCCGTGCCGGCCTGACCGATGAACAAAAAATTGTCAATATTTCGTGACTCCCCGCCCCCCCGGTAGCTCTCCGCCCGACGATCCATCTGACCAGGGTGCTGAAACGCTCGAAAGCCGAACAAGAAATCAAACACCCCATTGGCATGGCTTTATCGAAATAATACATGCCATTGAAATGGAAACCCAGCAGCGGAAAACTCTCAGGATGTATGGGGAGCAAATGAAACGCCGACTTGATGTTGGACTTCCCCAACATGGCCCCTGGCCCAAATGACCTCATGACGGCCACGGCCGAGTCAAACGACACATACCTAACCGAAGAGAGCTCTTTGGGGATGGCGTCGTTGACTGAGCTACCCCGGGGGTAGGACAGATGGTGGATCAGTCGGAACTCCCCGGGGGTTTTCTTAGGTACCACGCCTAAAGGGGAGTTGACCATGTTGGGGAAGGGGGGGGCTGGGAATGGGCCCGCTACCCTACCTTCCTATTTTTCTTTTTGAATTTTTTCCCAGGCTACTCTCTCCAGTCCGACCATTGCTTTGGAGCCAATTGATGCTGCTGGACTTCAGTTGCAGGAATACGAAATCCATGGCAAAAACCCTCCACAATGTATGCCACCTCTGTCTGGTCAGGGTGGCCTCTGAGGGCCTGTTCCAGCTGACTGACCCTAACCGGTGTTGGGGCTTTTGCCTGCAGGTCCCCTGGTACTAGGACTGGGGGTACCCTTTCCAGCTGGCCCGTGGAAGGATCTTTCCTTCGCGCCAGGCTTCCCTTGTGGACACGCCGAGTTCGCGTGAAGGCCCGAATACGTGGAGCATGCATGGCGGAATTTGCATGCCGTGCGGGAACATCTCCCAAAACAGCCAAATTCCCAACATTGTGCGGTTGATGTGGCCGCCCCTTTTTTTCCGTCCTCACAAAAGGACTCAATAGCGGAAGAGGCTCCCCCTTTTGCCAGCAAATGGCCGCTGTCGGACCTGGGCACGTTTCCTACCCCACTCATGCAATTGAGCCAGAGATCGTGAGCGTGCAAATCCCATCTCAAACCCGGGGTATAGGCTGATCGATGACGGAACGCCTTGTCGTACCGAAGCCAGATCCAGGATTAAGCAATACTTTGTTTCTTGATCTTCATTTGACTTTCATTCCCTTCTTTGTTTGGATTGGATTTTAATTATACTTCATCTGGCTTTTGTGATTCTTTGTGGCTCAAGGCTGGACAAGGCTAATAAAATGTACTAAGAGATGGAGAACAAAGTAGTTCAGATTATATACTTTATTCTGACTTCTCACATGCCTTGTGTGGCCCAAAAGCTTGCACACTGTCTCCAATGGAAGTTGGTTCAATATAAGATATTATCAGAACTATTTTGTCTCCATCTGTTACAGTGTGGACTGACATGGCAACCACACTTTCTCTAAAATTTACTAAAACATGTTGATTTAATGACCTAAGATTTCATCCTTGTAAAATAATAGAACTTTTTTTATTATACTTTCTGGCAAAGTCCATTTGTGACCTCTCTCTTTAATAAAAGCTAAAGTCAAGACTTTCCTCTCCCAGGAGCAGCATTTCCAAGAGGAATGTAGTATCCTCCACACTCCCTTCTAACCTATAATGAGGGAAGTGAGGCAATTCACCTAGGACTTCTCGGCTCGCTCCATTATTGGCCTACTCCTTGTTATGACCAGTTTTTGACTGGGGGACATTAATAGCACACCTGCTTCTAGGAGGCAAGGTAGCAGCACCATAGAACATACCTAACCTGTCTCTCCTCTTCTTGTGCCTATGTCCTCAGGGCCAGTTTGCCCACTGGAGAAGTGTGACACTTCTCCAGAGTAGCGGCATTGTTGCTATGGTGATGGACTGCGGCATTGGTATTCCCGGCTGCCTGGACAGTGCTGCTGCTGCTGCCCTGCCTCTTGCAGCTGCTGTTCCAAGGCTCCCAGGCTACTGTGGTGGGATCCTCAGGCTCCATCTCATTCAGTCCCATAACATCCTGCCCAAGCTCATTAGGGTGTGCTCTGGAGAAAGATGTGCTGCTGCCATATTCATTATATGATGGGTGCCACTCCCTGGAACTCCTTGGTCTGAAGGAGGTTAGTGGGCTGGTAACTTCAGGTAATGTGGTACTTGTGCGCAGGCAGAGTCTGAACCACAGCTGCACTGCTGCCGGACATCCTACCCCACCTGCAGCACAGCAGCAGTCTATCTCTAGGAAGCAGCAATACTCCTGTGAGCCCCATAGAAGCAATGATGGTGCACCAGGTCTCAAGACAGAAACAAGGTAGGGGACATACATTTTATTGTTAAATTTTTATTGTTGTTTGCCGCCCTGAGCTGCCTTTGGGCAGGAGGGGCGGGATATAAGGTTTAAATAAATAAATAAATAAAGTAAGTAAGTAAAGTAGGTGCAGTAAAGTAGGAAGGGAAGTAGGGGGCATAGTGGAGGGAAAGGGAGGAGAATCGTTTTTCTTGACTCCACTATTTTGGGACCATAATTAAGAGGTGACTGTCCTCTGGTCTCCTAACAGGGAGGGGAGGGGAATAACTCCTCTGTCCCTAACCCACTCCCCCCCAATACTCACACATATCCCACTTTTGCTTCCTTGTGAGCTGGCCAGAATGAGTGGGGGAGTCAGGATTTGGCCCAATGTAATTAACCTGATCACAGAGTAACATTCACAGAACAGTGTGGGGTTCCCCACAGAGTTCATGTTCTTGGATCCAAGGTCAAGTTTCATATTTTATTTAATAGCTACAAATACTTTAAAAAATATTTGCATTCCAGTCACTAACGGGATGTAAGATTTTTTTTGTTATGTTTTCTCTTGCATTTTGCAGAGGAAATACTTATATTAAAATATGCTTCCAAGCTGAAGTTGCTCCTAGAGGTTAGAGTCACAGGCTCGTGACATTCATAGCATCACAGTAGAAACATTTTATTTAGGACCTGTAAAAGTAATTGCCTGAGTTAACTCACTGGGATTATATGAAATGTAACCGAAACGTTCAAGTACATTTAAACGAAAATATGTCAATTGAGGGAAGGGGTACGATAACATCTTTGCTGGAAATGGGATTTTGTGGTGGTAAAATCCACAATTGATAATCAGGTCACAAAGCTGTCTGTAGTGTTACCCACAAAAACTTTACAGAGTGATTTTCTTGTGTCTGGCAAGATTTTTGCAGAAAATTGCTGATTCTGATATGTAAGCAACTAGTAAAAAAAACACAACCTCCCAGACCAAGAAATTAGACATCACTTTGGAGAGTACCGATAAAGTACAATAAAGATGCAAAGCGAAAAGAACCTTTTCTTGCACTTGGCATACAAATACTGCTTTTTCTTAAATCAGTGCTTTCTTGGATGTGCAACTGAGAACTTCAGCACACAGTTCTGTGACTTTCCTTATCCCCCCGGCAAGATCTCATCTGTTCCATATTAACAGCAGAGGGCTGTTTCAGGATGAATTCCACCAAACCTTATTAGGGGTGGATGCAAACCTATTACTTATGACAGGCTCCAAATGGAATCATGTTTCACATGAATGTTTTCTGCTTTTTTTGGTTCTTAAGTAAAGTTAAGGAAAAGGAGACTAAAAGGACCTTGAAACTTTCAAAAGTGAGAGATGGCTGGGACAAATCCTGTTGGTGATTAGCTAATTAATACAATCAGTGCTTAATTGCTGTATCCTAAGCCTCTCCTAGAAGTCATGCCTCCCAGCCCAGAGTTTTTCAAAGCTGGGAAACAAGTCCTAGCATCCCAACCACTGGACTATCCTGCCTCTTTATGGCTGAATATAAACAGAAGTTCTTGTGATGTAATCTGTGTAATGACCAGTGCAAGGGATGGGGCAGGAAAGTTACTAATGAAAGTCAATACACCACCCACGTTTATTCTAGGTTTTGTTTCCAACCCCCCAAAAGGCCAATACCATATACCATCCTTTTCCTGGTACTTCACGTTTTGAGGTGCACAATCCAACTGAGAAAGTTTCCCAGGGCTCATCCGGGACCCAGAATTTAATTGCCAGAGCTGAGCCCTGGCAAGCCTCCCCCCCCCCCCAAATTAAGCCCTGAATACAATCACTGGGTAGGACCATGGGCTGGCTAGATAATTTTCTCCTTAATTATTGGATCCATTGTTTGAAATAGTTACTCCTTGGCAGGCTATTTTAAGGCACTCTTTAATAAACATTCTTGCTTCAACTACTTGAAAGCAGTCCCTTTTCTCGTTCACATCTATGTATTAATTCTTCACCACTGAGCTTAATGCCAGAATTATACTTAACAAGGAAAGTTAAAGTTAGCCTGAAGTCTGCTTTTCTACCAAGCTGAAAATCTTCAGTATCAACAGTTCCACAGTTTATGTCTAAAGAAAAGTTTGACAGCTCTATGAAAGATCATCTAAAATTTTCCTCTGTGTGGCTTTCACGTAACTGTTGGTTTACATTTTCAGATTTCCACAGTTTAGAATGCAGATGGGGGAGAGGAACATATGAAGGATTTCTTTGGAGTTCTGAGATGCCTCAACTGTGCCATTCCTAACACATCTTTCAGTAAATCTAAAAAAAACCACAGTCAGTAGTACCTAAGATTATACATTGTCATTCATCTCATGTCATTGCTGCCAGCAGTGCTCTCTGGCACTGAGCAGTTTTATATGACACTTTAGGGTAGATTGGGACTCCTCTGACAGTGCTGAGGGAAGGGTAGTCTATTAACTGCTCCATCCAAGATGTTCCAAAAGTCTTAGAGACAGAACCTTGAAGCATTATTCTGACCCAGTTTCCTTCTTGTTGCAGAGGTAGGGATGATAATTTTGTTGCTGCTTTAACACAGAGTGGCCAATTTTCATCATTGTGACCCATGTCCTGCTATTTTTAAAGGATCTTAAAAAAAATGGCAAAGCTCATGATCAAATTGTGAGAATCTCTGCTTTCAGGGTTTTTTTTAAAGTTAGTTTTTTACTTTTGTGGCTAAAGAGAGTTTGGGTACATCACTGCAGTGAACCCAAAAGACGCAGAAACCAAGGGAAACAAATTTGATTTTATTATTTTAATAATAAAATGAAATGTGTAATAAAATAATTGGTACAGTGGCTAAAATCTGCCACTGTACCTGAGGATTGGAGAGTAGCAAATGTAATGCCATAATTTTAAAAGGGCTCCATAAGCAATCCTGGAAACTACAGACCAGTGAGACTGACATCGATAGTGGAAACGGTTGTTAAGAGCAGAATTACTGGGCATATTGATCAACATGGCATAATGGGGAAGAGTCAGCATAGATTAGTGAGGCACAACTTCCATTTGCTAAATCCATTTGAATTTTTCATGGGTGTAAATAGGTATGTGGATACGGGTGAGCAGGTCGATATAGCATATTTGGATTTTCAGATAGCATATGATATGGTCCCTTAGGAAATTAAATAGTTATGGCAGATTAAATTTAATGTTGACAGGTACAAAGTGATGCACATAGGGGAAATAGTTATGGGCAAGGAGGCAGTATTCTATCATGGATCGGTAACTGTTTAAAGGATAGGAAACAAAGGGTAGGACTAAATGGTCAGTTTTCGCAATGGAGAGAAGTAAATAGTGGAGAGCCGCAGGGATCTGTACTGGGACGGATGTTGTTTAATATATTCATTAAGGATCTAGAAAAGGGAGTAAAGGGACTCTAATATTAATGACCAAATCTGCAGATGACACAAAATTATTCAAGGAAGTTTAAAAAAAAGCCAAGTGGACTGTGAAGAGTTGCAGGAGGATCTTGCGAGACTGGGTAACTAAATGGCAGATGAAAATTAATGTTGGCACGTGCAGAGTGATACATATAGGGAAAAATAATCCAAACTATATCTACACAATGCTGGGTTCTAAATAAGGGGTTACTCAAGAAAAGGATCTTGGCGTCATTGTGAACAATAAATCCTCATCTCAATGTGCAGCAGTGGTCAAAAAAGCAAATAGAATGTAAGGAATTATTCGGAAAGGATAGAGAATGAAACTGAAAATATCATAATGACTCTATATAAATCTATGGTGCGACCGCACCTTGAATATTGCGTGCAGTTCTGGTCACCCCATCTCAAAAAAGATATAGAAGAACTAGAAAAGGTACAGAGAAGGGCAACAAAAATTATACATGGTATGGAACGGCATCCATACAAGAAGAGGCTTGATAGGTTAGGGCTCTTTAGTTTGGAGAAGAGACGGCTGAGAGGGGATAGAAGTTTATAAAACATGGGTGTTGTGGAACAAGTAACTAGGAAACTGTTATTTACCCTCTCGAATAGTACTAGAACTAGGGGACATTCCATGAAACTAACTGGTAGCAAATTTAAAACAAATAAAAGATTTCCCCCCCCCCCCACTCAACACACAATTGGATGTGATCAAGACCACCTATATACCCTGGTTTTGAAAAGGATTAGGTAAGTTCTTGGAGGGCAAGTTATTAGCCAAGTAGGTTTGGGGGATGTAACTTGAGCTAGGAGTGAACAGCAGGGAATAGATCACCTCATTGTTACCTATTGGGTACTTCTCCCAAGTGACTGATAATCGCCACTGTCGGAAACAGGATGCTGGGCTCGATGGACAATTGGGGTGAAAACAGACATGATGCTAACCACCCTTTAACCACCCTTGGTGGTCATTTATGCATGTTTCAGGGCTGCATATGGCACCAACACAGCCCTGCAACATGCATAAATAACCACCAAGGGTAGTTAAAGGGTGGTTAGCGTCATGTCTGTTTTCACCCTTGGTCTGACCCAGTATGGCACTTCTTACGTTCTTAAACATTTTGGGAGGCCTGCCTCATGGTTTTTTAGCAGTTGGGCTTGTCAAACCTGTATATAACAATAGCAAGTTGCAAAACTCAGCACATTTGCCAGCCTGGTCTTTGCTATCTGCTAATGTGAGGCAATAAGCAGCCATGAGACAGCGATCTACATCTCTTTGCCTGGACCCAGAATGACAGCTATTTATAAATACCCAGAAGTGCACAGATATTGGTGCTTTGTAAAGAACAATGATTCCCAGCAAGACAACTGAAACTGTTTTCAATCCAGAATTTGCACCTGTAGTCTAGAAACATGCCAGTGGTGACTGCTCACCTACACCTGACCTGTGTGATTTTGTGGCTGGTTTAAATCAAGAGGAGTGGTGCTCAGAGGGTCTGGGTTAGAGAGAAGCATTGCTGGCCTACATCATGATATCAGTCCTGAAACGAATGGAAAGATGTTCACATTACACGTTGTCTCTGATATTAATGTTACAGTGGATGCGGTACTCATACTGTTAAGAGTATTAAAGTCAAGCATCAGAAGTGCCATACTGGGTCAGACCAATGGTCCATCTAGCCCAGCATCCTGTTTCTGGCACTGGCCACCTTTTGGTTGCTTTAGAGAAGCACACAAGAGGTCAAAATGGAGTGATCCATTTCCTGCTATTTACTCTCAGGACCCAGCAGTCAGAGATCTCATGCCCTGGCCATTGCTGATAAATGATGGAGCAACATCTCCAAGACTTTCAAAGCAGTACCTTTTATGAGCATTAAAGTTGCTAACAAGTATGAAGGGGGGAGAACCAAGGAGGGTATTGTTCTGTAAAACATTTTGCAGACCTGTCCATAAAAGGATCCTGCAGTTAAGGCTTATTTTTGTCTGATACAGGATGTGATTGAAGATTTGTTCATTGTCCTTTCTTAGATTTCTGATCAGCATGAAGGTACTGAGTATGATCTCCAGTGCAAATCAGGAGAAACCCCCCACTGAGGTCATTTTTAAAAATATGCCCATCACGGTTCCTTTAGGGATACAAAGTATTATTAAATTTCATGCAAAACTACCTGTTTAGTCAACTAAAACCATATGAGATTTAGTCCCTGGGTGTAGATGAGATAAGAATCAGTACCTTTGAGCCTGTCTGTGCTTGTCTGTGAACAAGATGGAGGTCTCCGGCGATAAGCAACCTTCTGTTTTTAAAACATTTGGATGTGTCTCTTTCATTTTTTCTGCAAGCTCTGACCTACTGCATTCTCTTTCCATTGATTCAGAACCATAGGTAGGTAGCTGTGCAAAGCACTGATAAGAGAAACTTGAGGAGTCTAACCAGACTGTATAAACGTTTTCATTGTTGGATAACAGGCAGTTTCAGTTTAGATCTCAAAATACTGGGTCTCTCGGGAAATGACTCTCATATTTGTCCGTCAGCTTGTGTAGTGTGGTCACATTGTTCCATGTTTTGGCATAAACTGGTTTTGGAGCTGGCATCCCCAGCTCTGGAGGAGTCACACTAATAATGGTATAAACTTAGCCTAGCAACTCCGAGAACAGTAATGTCTGGTAGTGTGGTGACGTGACGTGTGAGATGTAGCCAGCACAACCCTTGGGTTGCAACAACATCCAGTTGTAGTCTCAGCCCTTTGTCAGTTACCACAGTAAATTAGAACAGCTCTTACGCAGTTCTGTCTTATATGGGGGCTGGGGCTTCTTTTTCCAGGTTTGCATACTCCTGGTCTCGCTGCACTTCAGATTGGTGCTCATTGTATTTAAAAGATGGTGATTATTTTTTCCTTTTCTTACCACCTGAGATGCAAAGTTACTCACAGCTTACAATGAGCATGGAGGGATACAGTAAACTGCTTTGTAGACATGCTTCCCAGTAGACAACCAACAGCCTTTCTGTGCGAGTGATTTGGTTAGAATGAAAGGGATGATAAATCCTGCATCACAGTGTGCTTATCTTGCAATCCAGAACACACTTACTCATGAGTAAATCCCATTGATTTATATTGGACTTACTCATGACTAAGTGTATTTAGGATTGCAGCCAATGCTGGTAACAACACTCATTCCAACACAGAGATTTTTGTCAGGACCAATGGATTTTATTTTAGTTCTTTACCGTTCATTTGAGGAAAGTAAATTAAAAGACGGAAATATGGAAATGGTACAAGAACTGAGTTGTTAAAATTATCCCAGTGGCCCACCCATTAAAACAAGATTCAGTTTCTGACACTGGGTGCTTTGCCACATTATTGATTTATGTGCATTATTATTTTATCCAAATACTTCAGTAACTTGGGAATGCCTTCATCCTCATGTTTTCTCTCCAATGTGCATGTTTGAAAAGCTCATTACAGCACACCCCAAACTGTCTTGTAATATGCAACTTAAGCAACCAGATTAAAACAAAGTGGCCTTTTTTATAATGTGGGAAAGCGCCCATTCTGGGTGTGCTTTCCCATAACGTTGATTTATTCGCATTATTATTTTATCCAAATATTTCAGTAACTTGGGGTGCTTTCCCACATTATCAAAAAGTCTGCATTGTTTTAATCTGGTTGTTTAAGATGCACATTGCAATTTGCTATTCCCCATTCTCATTCTACTTTTCTCCACATTTGAACTTAATGCACATTGTAAAATTGTGCATTATAAGCATTTCTACATTCGGTTTGATGCGTATATTTCTCTTGCTTTTATCCGCATTCTCAATGTTACAGGAAGGAAACCAGAAATGACCTTTCTCCCCTCCTCCAGAAGTTGTTTTTCCCACCGCTCCGGAGGTTAATGAGTGTGGTCTCAATGTACCAGTCACACAGTCAATCAATGCGCATAATAAAAAAACATCCTTATTCAAGACGGTTTGGGGCACCCTGTAATGCGCTTTACAAACATGCACATTGGAGAGAAAACATGAGGATGAAGGTATTCCCAAGTTATGGAAATATTTGGATAAAATAACAATGCGCATAAATCAATAATGTGGTAAAGCACCCTTGGGAGTGCCTTCATCCACATATTTTCTATCCAGTGCACATGTTTGGAAAGCGCATTGCAGGGTACCCCAAACAGTCTTTAATAAGGATTTTTTTAATTATGCGCATAGATTGATTTTGTGAATGCTGCATTGAAACCACATTCACATAATGCGCATATTTTCAGCGTTTGAATGCAGCACATAAAGGAATTCACAGGAATCCTCTGTTAATCTTCCAGGATAATGGAAGTCCATAGAGAGAGCTGATGCTGCTCCAGGCATGGCAAATGAGGGAGGGAAAGAGCCTCCAGAGCGGTGGGAGAAACAGCTTCCGGAGGAGGGGGAGAAAGGTAGTTTCTGGCTTCTTTCCTGTAAAGCTCAGAATGAGGATAAAAGCAAGAGAAATATGAGCATCAAACTGAGTGTGGAAATGCTTATAATGCACAATTTTACAATGTGCATCAAGTTCAAATGCGGAAAAAAGTAGAATGTGTGAATGGGGAATAGCAAATTGTAATGCCCATCTTAAGCAAAGATGAAGCAGCCCTTGTACCGGCTGGTATTTCAATCAGAACTTGGACAAATACCAAGATTCAAACGCTTTCTTTCTACTGTCTGACAGCAGACATCTAGCTTGAACTGCAAATGTAACTAACTAGCAGACCACTGTAAAGTGACTGAATGCAGTGGGGCTGAAGTAAAATAATAATTGCCGTTATCATAAGGAATTACACTCTGTGGTTGGACACCCATGTAGTCTCAGATAAGTCACCAATGTTCCATGTGTTTAAATGAGAGCAGAGCTTCGCACAGTTGTTTTCTAATGCTAACTCTTCTAATAGTTAAGGGGCAAATTCAAAGCCCAGTGGAGTTAATTGATTTTCGGTGGCTTTGGTGCCATCCTTCGTGTGCTAAGTATTATTGAACCATTCCTAGGCAAAGAGTGTCTTGTTCCCCCACAGTGGTGGGAGCTAATAACTTGCATGAAGCAGAACCTGTACCGTGTGGGGTCATTCACACAAGACAGCATTGTGAAGCAAAACCACATACCATCTCCTGTGCTCCTTGATGATTGTTTGTTTTTTGCTACCTTATACAAGGTGTGGGCTGGAAAGCGGGCCCATTGACATCTGTGTGAATGTACCGATATCAGACATAGCAAATGCAAATTAAGGAACAAGTAGTGAATTTGCAAGTTGAAGGGCATTGTGTGAATTGGCCTTCACAGCATTGCTTGGCATGGGCGTGCTCATCTTGCAACATCCCCCCCTCACACACACACACAGGAGAACAATGTGTGGAGGAGCCTTTAGTCTGTCTCTCACACATGGTGAGAGAGGATTTACCAGACTTTATAGTTCTATTTTTGCCCGGTCAACAAAAACATAGAAGACATTAAGAATTAAAAATATATAACATGGAGAGCATGAGATTTGGACTGTGTTTAGTAGGGATTATGTTGAATTCCAAATTTCAAAAGACCTTAAATCCAAGATTTGAATCTTGGCAAGCTGGGGCACTCTGTCCTAGCTGTACAACTAGTGGAATGATGTTGTGGCTCTGGGTACCAACAGTTCACATTAATTCTCTGTTCCAAAATATTCTGTAATCTTTTGGAGTTTGCAGCCATCCTCCGATCTCCTTACTTAGAGGAAAAGATGCTTGCTATATTTCTGAGAGCTTCTAGCTCTAAATGCCACCCAAAAAACCAAACCTTGATTTAACACTCATGGTGTATAAGATGTTAACCTAAGCTTAACGCCAGCCCTTAGAATGTCTCTCATCCAGTTCCTTGGAAACCTTTTTAAACTATGAGTTGTGGGCTTTTATCCTTAACTGGCCAGCTGACTCCTCCCAGCCACAGCTGCCTCCAGTCAGCCTCCTTCACCTAGGGGATATAGCTAGCTAAAAGCAAGAAAATTGAGCCTTCCAGGCCCAGCTCAGGCTGCTACAGGGCTAGATTAAAAAACACATACTTTTTGTCCTTGTCCAGTTGTAAGAAATTCTTACTTTAAAACAATAAAATCTCCAATATGAGGAGCACCAAATACTTCAGTAGAAGACTTTCCATTTTAAGAAGCTGTGGGATTGTTTACCTAGCCACTGTGTGCTAAAGCACTCAGTTTCTGAGACAATGAGCTTTGTGCTACAGATAAAAACTTGCAGTATTGAAATGGCATTATCCCAGCCAAAGTGCCATTCCTGTTCCAGATTTTCTCGCTGGTGATCTGTCAGAAAAGACTGGCTAAAAAGGGTTCTTGACAAGAGAGGCTTTTAATAGGTCGTTACAGACTCTTTTCTACACGCTCTAGGGGAGATACCTACCATGCAGATAAGGATTTTTTGTTACCTCTAAGTTAATACCCTTATTTGGAGAAGGGGGAAGAAGTCAGAAGTATAAAGTGTGTCAATGACGTCATTGTTCCTAATAAGAGTTTTCACCCCTACTTCGTTTCTCGTGTCTGTATCCCTGATACCATGGCGATGGAGAGCAGTACAAAACACAAATGCAGCTATTTGGACTGGTAATTTTAAAGTGGATGCTGTATAGAGTAGCTTGCTTGTTTTACAGCAACGGTATAGAGCAAGTCTGTGTACTCCAGGGGTGAGATAATCTCTTTGATATCCTGCCCTGTTAGCTTTCTGGCTATCTTTTGCTGGCATTTTGTCATATGGCTAAATACTTTCAAAACCTGCATTGCATGTGAGAGGAGCTGAGCAGAATATACTACCCCAGACTCTCTGTTCTCTTCTATCCTGTACAAAGGAAGGTCAAGAGTGAACTTGTTTAACTATAAATAGTTAATTGCCCTACCAAACAAAACACCTTTCATGTGTGCTGGACTCTGCAACCAGCATTCCAGGGCCTGTAGTGCTTTGTGTGCCTGCACAATTAGTTTCACTGGGTTTGTTTGAGCTAGCTATTTGAGATTAACCAATAAATGCACGCACAAAAAGTGTTTCTGTTGACACTTTTAAAACCAGCCATGTCCACCTGTGGTACCTGCTATTGAAAGGGTTGCTGATATACCATGTTTCTCCTCAGCCCCAACAACTGTTAGCAAATGAAAAGTTTCATCAAAAAAGTAAAGAATAAATAAATGGGTAAGTGTTTGTGTTTCCAGTGAGTTAGGGCACTGACTTGGGATTTTGAGAGACTGAGATTTAAGTCCTTGCTGCAAACACTTCCAGTGTGATGCTGGACAAGTTGTTAATGTTTAGTCTCAATGTGACTCATCTGCAAAATGGGGATGGTAGCACTTCCCCCCCCCCCCCCCCACCCCCCTCATTGTGCAGCAGTGAGGATAGTAAATACACAAGCGCTAGTGAAGTGCCCAGATACCACAGAAAGGGAGATGGGGAGCAGGTAAATACCCAACACATGAGAGAGAGCCAAATCAGCAAATGAATCTTGTTGCAAGGCTGGAACTTGCACTACTGGGGGTGGATTTAGGCAGGAGAGCAGTGCTCCTCCTTAATGAACAGCAGATTGGCCGAGAACAGGAGCCTCCCTGCCTGCAGTGCAAACGCCAGACACAATTTCTTCCAACCTGGGCATGGTTTGTAGCTGGACCTTACACAGTAGGTGAGGAAGATGCTGTTACTCCCTGTTAAACCAGCCCATCAGTGCAAGCTCCAGGGAAAGCTGTGTCTTCCTGAAATCCAAGCGCTATCCCTAGGCTTTCCCTAGCCAGGCAAAGGCTGTGGAGGGCGGGAGCTCATGTGGCAGGGAGGGAAGGAACTGCCGTGTCCCACGGAATAGCGCAGGAGTGGGCAAACGTGCGGCTCTTTGACCCCGTTGTGTCAAACGAATGCAGCTCTCAGGATTAGGAAAATTCCCCACCTCTGGCAGGTTGATCAGTGGGGTGGCAGGGGTCTCCTGCCTGCAATCCGAGCTCCAACCCCAGTCTCTTCTTGGTTGAGCAGAAGCTGGGACCTGCACTGTAGGCCGATGGGGGTGGGGGGTGCTGCTTCTTGCCATACAGCTGAATGACAGGGAGTAGCAGCCCTCCTGTTCCAAGCCCTTGGCCTCTCTCTGGGGAGAGAGCATGATGATGAAGCTTGCACTGTGGGTGGATGGGGAAGGTACTACTGTGTATGCCCATCAGCTGTCATTTGAGAAATGAGAGCAGCACCAGCCCGAGGAAGCATGTCGATATTTTATATTTTTGCCTTTGGAAATCTACTGCTCAGTGATGTAATATACTAGCCAACATGTGTTAAAATGGCAGAATCTGGACCTTTGTGAAAGAAGATTTAGTGGGAAGAAAGCCAGGAGCTCTAAGTGCAAGAGCCAACTTAAAGCATGTCTCTAAAGATCCTGTTTAATGTTGCTTGTGATGTAATGAGCTTCTCGCTGCCAGTGCTTCTATTACCGCAAATAATATACCTCCTTTCACATCCTTTGCGCTATGCGAATGGAAACACTCAGAGCCACGTTATGTTGTAGTTTCCCATTTCTGGAACATTTAGATGGGATGTGCAGCTTGGATCAATGGGATACTCACACTTTTGTGTGAATCCATGGCCAGGAAATAGCAGGGGGAGGGAGTGTATCTTCAAAGAAGAAAGATGTTGAACTCATCTAAGCTAGACTAGAGTGGGTGGTGGGAAGTGACTGGTATTGCAGTGTGATACACATCACACATGGACTGTTGGGGAAAAACAAGAGGGGTATAGTGTCAGAAACTAAATCGTTTAAAGACACTGATCTCTGGGTTAGCAATACCAAAGAAGAATTCTGGGAGCCCCACTTAGAAAAAGCAACTGTCCAACAGATGTGCAGCATCCTCTCCAGCAACACATATGCACAATAGGCTGCCCTTTATGCCCTGGGCATTGTCAGTCTTGGTAGAGTGAACCTCACCACACCTACGCTTATTAAGCTAGCAGCAGTGATGCACACTTGGGTGGCTGGGGGCCTCTCCCATTCTGCCTGCCACAGTGAGCTGACAGGAGATGGATGCAATGCTGTCCGTCCAGACAGGCAGACCAATTTCCTTGGTAGGGTGCAGTCCATTCTTGTTGTGTACCTTCTGATTACCTTTCCTCTGGGGTTGCTAAACCTGCAGCCAGTAAATCAAACCTGTGGTGGACCAATATAAGGACAAAACTGTGGAAGGTGGGACATAATAAACAATAAATGTTGGGGTGGCAGTAACTCTGAGACTGTCTTGCAGACTTGTATGTGCCAGCACAGTCTGGCTTTGGGGATCCAGAGCACCCAGTAATGGTATTTTCAGGAAGGACTATTCGCTATAAGCTTTCCTCACCAAGTCCGTTGGCCAGAAAGGGAGGGATTTGTACCTCACCACAGCTGCAATATCCACTCCAGATGGAGGTAGAAAGACTAACTTAGGTCTAACTATTGAAGACTCCAGTCCAGCTAGTAGAGCATCAGTGAATAGATACCAGCAGACTTTTTGATTATTATTCCTTGTTATTTGTAATGCAATAAATGTTCAAAGAAACAGTTTTCTAATGCTAGGAGCTGTACAAACACCCCTCTGACCCTGATTACTTCTCCATCTAACTTCAGTTCACTTCAGATTGAGTCTGACACCCAAATTGGGAGATTCACAATTTTCCCATGAGTCAGGAGAAAGATTTGCATCCCAAAATCTAGACTTAGATTAAAATAAATTACATTGATTTTATTATTATTATTAACTAACATTTATATAGCGCCAGCTGTGTACCTGGCACTTTACAAAGTAATAAAATAGACACGGTCCCTGCCCCTAGGGCTTACAATCTGAGAGACAGGAGCTGGGGGAGAGACTTAGGAAGGGGAACAGAGGGAGAGACAAGGGGTCTAACATTCATGAAGATGCGAGGTCTCAAGTGCACGTACTTGGCTTGGTTACGATGAGAATGACAGCAGGCAGGTCCATGTTGCAAGGATAAGGGTAAACCGATCGTAGGTATAGGAATAGTGGCTCAGCAGGATAAAGAGTCAGACAGAGCAGAGCGAAAGAGGTGAGTTTTAAGGAGAGATTTGAAGGTATGAAGGGAGGGGGCAAGGCGGATGTGGACAGGGAGGGAGTTCCAGGCATGGGGGGCAGCAAGTGAGAAGGGACGAAGGCGCTTAGGGGAGCAGGGAAGGCGTGGAAGGGTGAGAGAAGGGACAGAGGAGGAGCGAAGTGCACGGGCTGGAGTATGGAGGGCGATAAGTGCAGAGAGGTAGGGGGGAGCAAGGTTGTGAAGAGCTTTATAGGTGAAGACTAGGAGCTTGTGCAGGATTCGTTCAGGAAGGGGAAGCCAGTGAAGCGAAGAGAGGAGGGGCTGCACATGGTCGAAGCGACTGGCGAGGTAGATGACCCTGGCAGCAGAGTTTTGGACAGAGATGAGGGGAGAAAGGTGAGACCGGGGAAGGCCAGTGAGAAGGAGGTTACAGTAATCGAGGCGAGAGATGACCAGAGCATGAACAAGAGTTTTGGCAGACGAGACAGAGAGAAAAGGGCGAATCTTAGCAATGTTATGGAGGGAGAAGCGACAGGATTTAGCAACAGAGTCAATGTAGGGTTTAAAAGAAAGGGCTGAGTCAAAGATGAAGCCTAGGCTACGGGCTTGGGGGACAGGCAGGATGGTGACTCCATCAATAGTTATTGACAGTGAGGAAGGAGAGGAAGGATGAGGGGGGAAGATAAGGAGTTCAGTTTTAGCCATGTTGAGTTTGAGTTGACGTTGAGACATCCAGGTAGAGATGTCAGACAGTTGATGAGACAAGCTTGAACAGAGGGAGAGAGAGAGGGAGTAGAGAGAGAGAGTTGAGTGTCATCAGCATAGAGGTGGTATTGGAATCCATGGGAGGCAATGAGTTTGCCTAGGTTTTACCTTTCAGGTTATTGTTTGAGCTCAGAGGACTAGCTTGAGTAAATAGATGTTAATGTTTCTCTCTTTAAAACAAAAAAACAATAAAAAAAACCCCAACCCCATAAAGGACAAGAGTTCTTGGCAGAAGTATTCAGTTCACTAAGACAAGCAAAACAGGAGGAACCATCTTAAGGTAAGCTTTATATAAAGCAGACAAAACCCAAACCCAGTACACAGGAAGAACCTAGCTGCCTAAGTGAAGGAACTCTATGTAATCTTAAACTTTGAAAGCTGGAGGGAAATCCGTCTGGATCAATGTTTCCAACAGCCAAGGCACAATAACTTTGCGCTAAATAAAATCTTACATTGGCTTCATGGAAAACTGAGACGAGAGGACTTGAATGATCCATGCAGCAATATTTTCTGCAGACATAAAGTGCCCAAGCAGGGAAGCCAAGAAAAGAGTACAAACAAGAAAGGCAAAGCAGAATAAACTCCCTGGTGACTGGATATTTCTCTGTGCTTCTCCAGTTAAGGCACAGCCTGACTCTTCAGAATCATACCAGAAACTAAAGCCATCAAAGGCTGTGAATTCTCAAGGAATTTAATGAGACATTTATTTATTTTTTTCAGTCCAGAGAGAGTATTTTGGACCAAGTTAATTCCAGTTGTAGTCAAATTCTAAAGATTCTTTCCGTTGACTTCAACAGGACTTGATATTGGTCCCTTTAGTTTTTCTTTTGCTTTGCTTTATAGGGACAGTGTTAGGTGAGTTTTATGTTAAGAGGAAGAGTTCAGCAACTGGCAGGTTGGAAGCATTGGCAGGTCGGAGGCACTGGCAGGTCAGTTTTATGTTAAACTTATGAGGAAGGGTTCAGGAACTGGCAAGTCAGACTAGAAGCATACGCACAGCACAGGAAAGTGTTTCTGTCTGCAAAGCTAGAAATGGTGTCTTCCAACTGTATCACACTGCTTAACCTCCCAAGAGCCAGTTAACTCCCCCAAGCCTCCCCAGTAAGATATTCCCTGATGGATGACCCGGGAATGAATAGGAAAAGGCCTGTGCCAATAGTTGGGAAATGCCATTCCTCTAAGGCAGGGGTGGGGGACCTTTTCCTTAGCATGGTCCACTCTGAAAATTAGTACAAAGTTCTAGAAACCAGATAGTAGGTGCGGGTGCTTAAGTGGAAAGCTCGGAATGGCAGAGGGAAGTGAAAAGTTCAGATCATGGATCTATGCCATGGGTACCCTATCCTTCATCTCTGCTTGCTTCCTCTGAAAGCTCACTCTTTCAGTGCTTGAGATGGGATCCGTTGGCTGAAAACTGGAAAGGGGCCAAATTTAGGGGTGGGACTCGAGGCGAATTATCGTTTACCGGTTTTATCAGTATTGGATTAATCCGATATCTGATCAATATCGGTATATCGGTTTTTTAACATTGCTGATTTTCTCGGTTCTTTAACATTGCAGCTATTGTTAAATGGCATTGATGTTAAAAATCCGAGAGAAACCAGCAATGTTAAAAAAACGATATGCCGATACCGACAATTATCGGTATTATTGGATGAATCCGATATCGATAGTCCCACCCCTACCAAATATAAAGCCATGGGCTGGATTTGACCCACAGGGCAGAGGTTACCTCATCCTGCTCTATGTCAGTGTGATTTGAGAGAGCCTTGGAGATGGAAGAGGAAGTATGTGATTATGAAAAAATTCATAACGGTTACAGTTTAACTAGAGTGACTAAAATTAAATTAATCCCAGCACTCACATTTCCAGGGTTATACACCTGATAAAAGTGTCAGCATTTACAGTGACAAAAGAGCAGCACAGCAGACTGAAAACAACGCTGTCGGATTCAGTTCTGCAGTAAAGAAATGTATCCCTCCTGGTGAAGCCAAGAATCTGGAGAAACCATTACAGTACAATGGCCCTGTGTGCTGCTGTGTGAGATGATAGGAAGTAAGATCATAACAGCAATCAGCAAGAATTCTTCGGCAGGAGCAAATATTTATACCTAGGAATAAAAAAAAAACAAATCAGCAAAAACAAATGTGCAAAAAGACCCTACTGCCTTGCTGTAGAGCCCTGCCTCCCCGGTTTCCCAGCAGCCTCTCTCCCAAATGCCAGATTTTCAAAAGGACTTGGCACATTGATGAGGAGATCTTTTGAAAACGTGCCCCCAAATTGTGGGTGCTGCACACTTAAGAATCTGTCCCTGAGTTCTTTTGAATGTCTGTCTTCTCCTGGCACCCAAATCTCCACTTAATTCCTTTCTTACTGGGAACTGATGCTGTCTCTGCACCCAGCCATAGGCTGTACCCAACAGCGCAGTGGGCGCACCTGTTTATGTTTATAAGCTGTTTTAAACTCCAGTCCCTCAACAGCTCCACAAAACGTACAGTTCTCAGATTTCATCACCAGCCCATTGTGCTTTATATAGTAGGGATGCGACTCCGGGTGGAATTTCAGTTTCCTTTTTTTTTTTTTCTGTTTTAGTTCTTGATTTTTTGATCTAAGGGCGCTTTTCCACGTTATAAAAAAGTCTGCATTGTTTTAATCTGGTTGTTTAAGATGCACATTACAATTTGCTATTCCCCATTCACACATTCTGCTTTTCTCCACATTTGAACATAATGCACATTGTAAAATTGTGCATTATAAGTTTGATGCACGTATTTCTCTCACTTTTACCTGCATTCTCAGCATTTCAGGAAGGAAACCAGAAATGACATTTCTCTGCACCTCCGGAAGCTGTTTCTGTTTCTCCCGCCGCCCCGGTGGTTCTTTCCCTCCCTCATTTACCATGCCTGGAGCAGCATCCGTTCTCTCTGTGGACTTTGGTTATCCTGGAGGATTAACAGAGGATCCCTGTGCATTCCTTTATGCACTGCATTCCCACATTGAAAATATGTGCGTTATGTGAATGTGGTTTCAATGCAGCATTCACACAATAAATCTATGTGCATAATTAAAAAAGGCCTTATTCAAGACGGCTTGGGGCACCCTGTAATGCATTTTCCAAACATGTGCATTGGATAGAAAATATGTGGATGGAGGTACTCCCAAGTTACTGAAATAGTGGATAAAATAATAGTGCACATAAATCAGTCTTGTAGGAATGCACTCAAATTTCAGTTTCGGTTTGGGGTGGGGGGTGTCATTGATTTTTTTTGTTTTTCTCCCATTTGGATTTTCTCCCATTGAAGTCAATGAGAACTTGACTTCAACGGGGGGTGGGGAGGAATCAGTGGAAAAAAAACAAAATTCCAAAACCAAAAAAGAACCTCAATTTCCACCTGGAGTTAGAGTCATTGGCTGCCTGCTGTGATGAGTTTGGCACCTACTTTGCAGACAAAGTTGCTCATATTTGGCTTGACTTGTGCGCTGCTAGTTTGAATGCAGTCAGAATTTGGGGTTGATGCGGCCCGGTCCTGTTCGGTTTACTTGGATCAGCTTCAATTGATCTCGCCCACCTCTGTGGAGGATGTGCTTGGGGGGTGCAGGCGGCTAGCTGTGAATTAGATCCATGCCTGTCCTGGCTGGTGAAAGCCAGGGCTGTTGGTGGATGGGGTTGTCAATGTCTCCCTTAGGGGAGCAGGGTGCCTGACAGCCTCAAAACTGCGGTCATTCGCCCCCTGCTCAAGAAACCATCTTTTGATCTTGACTCCCCTGCCAGCTATCGCCCTGCCTCGAACATTCCCTTTTTAGGGAAAGTTATTGAGCAGGTGATTGCCCTGCAGCTCCAGGCACATCTCGATGCTATTGGTTTCCTGGACCCATGTCAGTCAGATTTTTATCCTGGGCATGGCACTGAGACTGCTTTTGTGACCTTTGCTGACAATCTTAACTTGGCTATTGACGGGGAATTGTACCCTGTTGGTTTTGTTAGATCTTTCAGCAGCCTCTGATGCCGTTGACCATGGGGTGTTGTTGGCACAGTTACAGGACCTGGCTGAGGTGTGCGGGATTACTCTTGAGTGGTTCTGTTCATTTCTGGCCAGGAGAACCCAGAAGGTGGTGATGGGTGGTGGCTCATTGTTCCCTCGGGAGCTCCCTTGTGGGGTCCCGCAGGGTTCCATCTTGTTCCCGCTCCTGGTCAATGTGTATCTGAGGTCACTAGGCGAGATTGTTCAGGGATTTGGAGTGTGGTGTCATCAATATGCAGATGACACCCAGCTCTATCTCTCCTTTTCATCCAACCCAGGTCCTGCAGTCTCTGTGCCTACCCGGTGCCTGGCTGCCATTGGGGACTGGATTGAAAGCCGATTGAAACTGAATCCCAACAAGACCTAGGTAATGATGGTTGGCTGATCTTGTGACCTGGGAGAGGTGGGATTGAACCCCTGTCACTGATGGGGTCCGACCTCCCATGATCACTCAGGTTCACAGCCTTGGGTGCTCATGGATCCACAGCTGCGCCTGAACTATCAGGTGGCAGTGGTGGCCAGGAGCACTTTTTACCAACTTCATCTGGTGAGAAGGCTGCAGCCTTTTCTGTCATTCAGATCTGGTCACTATCTTCCTTGCCTTTGTAACCTCGAAGCTAAACTACTGCAATGCGCTCTACATGGGACTGCCCTTGAAGACTGTTTGGAAGCTGCAGTTGGTGCAGAAAGCAGCGGCCCACCTTCTGTCAGGGCTGGGTCGCCAGAAGCACATTACACCGGTGCTCCAGAGTCTGTGCTGCCTGCCAATAGCTTTCCAGGCACAATTCAAGGGGCTGGTTTTTACCTATAAAGCCCTAAACGGCTTTCGCCCCAGGTATCTGACAGACCACCTCTTCCCCTATGTCCCATCGAGGCCTCTGAGGTTAGCCAGGGACACCCTCTCGTGAGTGCCAACTGCCCATGAAGTTTTTACAATGAAGGCATGCAGGGGGCATTCTCGGTTGTTGCCCCACAATTATGGAACTCCCTCCCCTTAGAGGTCCACCTAAGACCGAGCCTGTTCGTCTTCCTGAGGAAATGTAAGACCTTTCCGTTTGGCCAGGCATTGGGCAGGTGGGAATAGGGTTGGGTGGGAGTGGATAGAGGGTGTTGGGGAGGGGGATTGATAGATGGCAGGGGGTGGGGTGGCTGGGATGGTGTTGGGATTTTTTAGTGGATTTTAATATATTTTATTGTATTTTATATTGTTGTTAGCCTCCTTGAGTCTGTGGAGAAGGGTGGGATAAAAATGTAAAAAATAAATAATTTTGGTTTACAGTTTTAAAACTGAAACGGCCATTTTCGTGCCGTTTCAGTTATATCCAAAGCTGAAATTCCCACCCCTATTATTTAGAGTTCATTCCCTGCATTAGTGCACACTCATTTGCAGGCCCAGACCTTGGCCTCCCTCTGCCAAGCCCACTCCAAGGCAGCATGCCTCTTATGACTCTCTCTTTGCTCCCTTCTATCTGAGACTTTGAGCTGAGGTGAGCTCCCAGCCTCTTCATCCTTCTATCTGGAGAACCCAGACATTGAGCTCCCATTGGAGCAGGTCATATTCCTGAGCTTTCAGTTCAGGCTTATGTAGCCCTTACCTGGCTTCTCCTGCTATCGCCTCAGCCAATTAGCCTCTACTACTTATTCTGATGACTCTCTGCCAAAGGGTCCATAATGGTGGCCCATGTCTAAGTCCTAAACCTGTGAATATTAGGGAGTGATGCATTAGAATGTATAAAACAGCTCTTCCTGATTTCAGTAGGAGCAGAACTAGGAGATAAATTTGCCATACGTTTCAAGGAATAGCATCAAATGAGTTTTCTGGTGACTGTTTAAGGATATCTTTCTCAATAAATAGTGTTTCCTATAGGTTGGTGGGTGGGGGGTTTGAGGAACTATTTGTTGAAGGATGTTTTATGGTCAAAATCCAATTTGAAAATGCTTTGATCCATTTTAACCGCATGGGGGGGAATCCATTCAGGCACTGGGTACGACTTGAGAAGCAGCAGAGTGTTATAAAGAGCAGAGTAGAACTGAGACCAATCCTAGTGGATAAGTTGTTGGGCTTGGATCTAGGAGACCAGGGCTCAAATCCTGTCTGAGCCACAAACTCACTGGGTGGCCTTGGGCAAGCAGCTATCTTTCAACCTCAGTTCCCCATCTGTGGAATGGGAATAATAGTAACCTACCTCACAAGGCTATTCTGAGGGTGAACTAGATAAGAATTGTAAGGCAATTTAGGCCCTGAAAGTGCTGTTTAAATGATTAATAATAATAAAGGACCTGCCGTTTCAGATTTTAAATGATTTTCTGCAGCTGTGATCCAACCACAAAACTGCAACTAGGGAAAGAATTTCTTGTAAAATGGCTGCACAATCATTTCTTCTTGTTAACAGAGCTGACATCTCTATATAAATATTTCAGAGGCTCTACAATGTAAACACGCATACTTGAGGAGGACCTCAAAAGACTCTTAAAAGCTCTATGCACAACAGTGACATTTTATGGGTTTTGGAAAGAAAGTGTCGAAGCAACAACTACCTATGCAAAAAACCTGCGGTTTAAGAAACTGGTTAAGGCAGCATTCCAAATTATACTCAAACTCTAACGTGACAGTAAATTGTCACGTTAAGGCAAATTAATCTCTTTTTTTTACGGCTTTACTGCAATTAAACTACATACATTCCTCATCGCGTATAAGTATCATTCAGTTACCATACCACACATATGCAGTTTAATTTCAATTAAGCCGTAAAAAAAAAATCAGTTTTCTTTAACGTGACAATTTACTGTCACGTTAGAGTTTGAGTATAATTTGGAATGCCACCTTAACCAGTTTCTTAAACCGCAGGTTTTTTGCATAGGTAATTTCCCCTTCTGTTCAAACTTAAGTTTATTATAAGTATATAGAGCTGCTATCACAGATTTATATTGATCACACACACATGCACTCACCTTTATCACACAGACACATGCACTCACCTTTATCACACACACTACACACATGGTCTCACTCCTCACACACACACTCACACAGTCACGCACACTTACACACATGCTCACGCATGCACATGCTCACGTACACTCACACACATGCTCACTCACACACACACACTCTCTCTCTCTTTCACACACACACACACACACACACACCTGCTCTCACACATACACCACAAGCCCCCCTGCCTGCTAATGCCTACCTGCACCTCCCTCTGTTGAAGCTGTTCCTGGTGGTGGCAGTGGCAGCGACAGCAGCAGCAGTGGGAGAGCAACAGCCTGATCAGACCGGCCAGCGAGCGGCAGGCGGGGGCAGTAGATCCTCCCCCAAAAGCTGTGACTCCAGCCAGGGCCCCTCAGACTGGCGGTGAGGCGGAAGCGGTGGCTGGAAGGGCCAGGGAGGAACAGAGTGCTCCCCCCCGCCCAAGCTGTTGCAGCAGGGCCCCTCAGACTGGCAGTGAGGGGGAATCAGCAGCTGGCAGGGCCGGGGAGTAAAAGGAGTGGAGCGGCCAGCCACGGGGGGGCAGTAAGTCCTCCCTCTCCCCACCCAAGCTGTTCTGTGGGGCCCTCAGGCAGGCGGGCGATGTGTGCCAGAGAGGAGGCGGTATGCAGCCCACCCCCCACTTGCTGCTGCAGCATCTTCCAGCCTCATCATGGGACACCACTGCTCTTCCGGTGCTTTTTAAATCCCCCACCATGTTGCCGGCCACCACTGTTTGCTTTTTTTTCTTCTTCTTCTTCCTTGAAGGGGGATCACAATCTAAAATTATTTTTTTTTGCATACAAAACCACCAGCACATACCTGACACTCCCCTTAATTCAGGAAAGTCATTACATCACATATACATGGGGAGGGAAATCTACAACTTTGATCAACACGTTTGGTCGCCAACCGGAAGTGTTTGCGCCACAAACTCCATTGAACAGCATAGGCGCTGTTCAATGAAAGTTTGCAACCCCTTAAGTATAGAGCCACTACCATGGCTCTACAATAGAAGATGAGGAGCTACAACTGCTTTCCCCCTATATAAAAGTCAAGAAGATGTTTATGAATGTGGAGTGGAATGTGGAACTATACAGCCATGTGAGCCACTGACCCTTTTCACACAAGACACTCTCCAGTCTCCACCCATCGCACACCCACTATACATGTTACAGGACACCCATAGGCCCTTTTTACATAGTGTCTTTACACATAGCAAAGATCAGGTGTCAAAACCCCTAAGCACGTGTTTGGTCATTATGTGTAAGCACCATAACAATCCCAACACCAGTTTGACCACCCATTGAACACGAGATGTGAGGAGATGTGACCATTGCATCACAAGGACAGTTTGCGTGTTCCGGCTGAACATGTGGTCAATGTTGTGTCTAATGATATTGTGTGATATGTTAGCAGGTACAACATGGGGAACAAGGCAGCAACACTTGCATGCTTAGATCCGGTGGTGAGCAAAACAGAAAACACCAATTTGCCCCAAGATGGACTGTGTGTCTAAGCAGTGCCACATGGTGAACACAGGGCCAGATCGGTGTTCATATCAAAGTCAAAACACACATTCAGACACACATTGATGTTATGTCTAAAGACACCCACAGACACTCCAACACTGATCAAATGGGTGTTACGTTTTATTTTACATGTTGCAGGGCACCCATAGAGCACACCTGCAGCCATGCAACATGTATAATAAAATATAACACCCATTTTATTAATGTACTTGTGGCTGTGTGAAAAGGGCCATTGGACAACACTGTGGGCCCGCAACATCTATAGTGGGTGGGTGGTGGGTGGAGAGTGTCTTATGTGAAAAGGGCCACTGAGGTGTGGTGGCAAAGTGCACAGTACTTAGAAGAGTAGGAAATCGGAGGAGACTACAGTGTAAGTCTCACCTTAGGCTGAAAATCACTTGCTGACCTTGGGCCACTCACAATGGGTGTTTTTACACACATATTTCTTCTGGATGTTAGCTGTTACATCCTGAACGTTCTGTGTGTCTAAATCACTCACCCAGATCTTAAATATCCGGATCTTTGAACTTCTGCGTAGAACTTCTCCCAGAACGTTTGTGTGTAAAATGTTCTTCTGGCAATCGGCTTTGCTCCAGGCAGCTGTGGTCACTTGGTTTCCATGGCAGCCTGTCACGTTTACAGTTGTGGCTACTTTAGGCTGCCTCAAGGTAGTGTTTGTGTGAAGAATGCATCCAGGAACTGCCTCAGGGCAGCGTGTGTGTAAAAAATGCATCCGGAACTTACTTGTGGACTTGTAAACCCAGAAGATTGAAACATCTGGAACTTTAACATGTGTGTAAAAATGCCCTTGTTTTCTCAGTTCTCAGTCTAAGAGACTGCACATACTTTTCATAATATAAATTTGTTAAAATTACAAACATGTGAAGCACCCAGTGTCACAGCATGAGGCACTTAGGCTAAACAATATATAGTAATAAATATACAATTTTGGGATTTCATATTGAAAAATAAGTATTGTTAATCTACAAATAATAACCTATATAAAATAATAGAAACAAATAGTACCTTGAACTGTAGATGATAAAGTGAGATGATGGATGGTCAATCTAAATAAAAAAAGACAATTACAGTATTTAACAGTTCGGTTCTTTACTGCAGCTTCTAATAATAAAATGTAACAAGTGTTCATAAATGGTGGTTTTATCTATGTTATGCCCAAAATATTTAGAAAGTTAATTAACACAAGAACTTAGCTTCAAATTTTAAAAAAGCAAGAATTCATACTTTATATAGTACTGATACAAGGATTTAGATTGTAAGCTCTTGGATAGGGACCGTGTCTATCTTATTCTCTATAAAGCACCAGGTACATTGCTGGTTCTATATAAATGCTTAATAATAATAACACAATTCAACAGTTGCATAATTTTAAAATAAAGAACCTTTTTTTTCTGAAGACATCACCATGGCAGTTGCGTTTTTATGGTATTTTCTTCAAAAAGTGAAAAGTACCTAAAAAGTTAGAACGAAACTTAAAATATAATACAATAATAGGTTGCCAAGCAGGAGGGGAAGAACAGGAACATTCAGGTGATTCTCTCATTGGGCTAGGTGGTTGTTGCATTTTCCCCTGCAGAAGCCATGGGGGCAGAGGAAGAGGGGGCAGCAGTTGAGGGGGGAGGAGTAACATCCACCCCTCAAATCACAGTCACATACACTCACATCACACGTGCGTGCTCTCTAGCTCTCCCATGCACGTGTACACACACTCATGCTTTTAACCCCTCACATACTCATTCAGATTGATCACACACTAACACAGTACACACACCTGCTCTCACCCCTCACACACACACACACACAATCGCACTCATCTTTCTCTCTCTCTCTCTCTCACACACACACACACACACACGCACACTCATTCAAATTGATTATGCACACACATGCTCTCACCTCTGTCATAAAGAAGCATTCATTCATACATTGATCACGCACACACTCACCCACACACAGTACATACACATTCTCTCACTCACACAATTCAAATTGATCACACACAGACTGATCCACGCACTATGTACTTATGCAGTCATCTCTCACAAATCACTCATTCAAACTGATCAGTCATAAATAGGGCTAAGATTTTGTCATGGTAGTGACAGAAGTCACATTTTTAGTGAATTTCCCCTCTCACCGTGACTTTTACAGCTTTTCCGTGACTTCCATGATTTTTGCCTAAAAACACTCTGACTCACTCCGGAGAAGAGAAGTGCTGCCGAGAAGAGCAGCGTGGAGACTTCAGTCAGCACCGGCTGCTGTGCTGACATTTGTGGGGTTTGGAGAACCCCACCCCTTCAGAGCATGGCGTGGCTAGCGGCGGAGGGCAGAGCTTGAGAAGATCCGCCCAGAGCGTGGCTACCACACTCAGCGCCAGCTGCCGCACTCACGTGCTGCTCCAAGCCCCTCCCCTTCCAAGTGTGGTGTGGCTAAAGGCAGAGGGTGGGGTCAGAGCTAGAAAAGGCATCGTGGAGGAGACTAGCATTTCTTCTGCCTTTCCTCACGACATGCTCTACCTTCCCTCCTTCCTGGGGGTTTCATTCACAGAGAGATAAGGGAGAGAGCAGGTTCCCTTTCCCCCTGCCTGGGGCTTTCATTCACAGAGAGATAAGGGAAAGGGACAGGGGTTCTCTTTCCTCCTGCCCCAGGCTTACAGTCTAATAATATGTTACGTTAAGAAACATTGAATAAAAGTTAAATGGTACTTTTTTTGACCCATGACTTTTCTGTGACTTTTTATCTTTTCTACCATGACCTAATCATGACTTTTTAGAAAAAATACCGTGACAGAATCTTAGCCCTAGTCAAACACACATTACCTGTCTGGCCTGAGTCTCATCCCCATCTGGCAATGGAGCAAATTGGATATATCAAAATTTATATAACTTGGTGGTGTGGCAGTGACCGCAGCAGCAGCCTTGGGCCAGCAGGGGAGCAAGAGCATGAAACTGACTGGCACCCGGTCAGCAGGAAACTGCCAGTGTGGCAAGGTAATCCCTCCACCCCTGCTAGTTCTTGCCAACTTGGGGGGTTCAGGTGGGGAGGTGGCACTTGGAGCTGCGGGTAAATGGGGATGATGATTCCTCCTCCCCACCCCCAGCTCTTGCCAACTTGGGGGGTTCAGGCAGTGGGTGAGGAGGAAGCACTCAGAGCTGCGGACAGGCAGGGCTGGTCATTCCTCCCCGCCCCCCCC
>QEPC01008173.1:11215694-11228541 GCA_003113815.1 Sphenodon punctatus
GGGGGGAGGGGGTCTGTGTAAAAATGGCCATAGAGAGAGGAGAACATGGAGCCTGATAATTTAAATCCAGATTCTTCCCATGGGCATATACTTAATTCCTGTTGATATCACTGGAAATTGTACACAGTTGTAAGCAGAGAGACTTTGCGGGACTGTGTCAAACCTTTCTCAGACTAGCTAATGTCTGCTGGTCCATGGTTTCACCCTGTGTCAGCTGACTCAGGAAAGAATAATGTTCAATCTCATATGAGTCAAATAGAATTTTGGATCCCCTTTGCACAGACAGAGTAACAGGTCAGCTTCCAAAGAAATGACTGTGTGTTGCTGAAACTCCATTACTGTCTGAACAAGTTACACCATTGCTTTTCTTCAGACATTTATGGTTATCCCTCCCAACTTCTTTTGTGGAATAGTAGAATGAGTTTGCTCTCCCCCCACACAATTGTAAATATTGGAACTGGGACCACAGATTAGTCATAAAATCTGGTTTTAAAAATCACTTTGGGGGAAATTCAAATTTTATAATTCTCAGTGAATTAATTTTAATAGGCAATTGTTATATTGGCAGCAGGTTTCTTCAACACATGTGCATTTTTAAGAAGGCTCTAGTCTGCTGCACAGTTAAGTATTCCACTTGGTGCATTTGAGTAGTCTGGCTGAGTCCAATGGGACTATCTAACCGCATGCATAAAGTTGCTCATTTGCTTAAGTGGTTGCAAGATTGAGCCCTAAATGTCAACTTTTGCAGACGTTCCTCAAGGGAAAGCTCCATAAATATCAATCAATACAACATTTTCCTATGTAAGGTCTTCAAGGCCAGAGCCAAAGAATCTTTTCCTAGATTACCCAGGGTGACCTTTTCCCTACCACAGGCAACATGGAAATTTAGTACAAGCTCTGCAGGCCAGATAGGAGATGGAGGAGAGGGCACTTCAAGGGTGTACACAGGAGTGGGGAAGGAGCGGGAGAGTCCAAATTATGGATCTGTGACATAGATCCATCTCCTATCCTTGAGTGCATGGCCAGTCTTAGAATCTGCAGGGCCCCAGGGCAAAGATAAAATGCAGTGGCCCCTTCCCCATGCCAGCACCCTCTGCAGGGTCCTAAAGGTGCTCGTGTTTGGGGGCCCTCTGAGAGGGAGTGGGTCCTCCACACCTTGCCCCGGTGAAAACAGGGGCCACTGCAGGGTCTCTGGGAAGAGTGGGTCCCAAGGCAGTCACTGCAGGTCGCCCTGTGGTAAGGTTGGCTGTGCTTGGGTTGGTGCCTTCATCTCTTCTCCCTTTCCCCTGAGCTCCCTTTTTCAGTGCTTGAGGTTAGAGGCTGGATCCAGGAATTGGAAACGAGCCAAATAAAAACCAGCCCTGGGCTAGATTTGGCCCTCGGTAAATCTGAGGCTCCCCACCTCTGGATTACACTATTCTGATCCCCTAACAGACAGGCTTCAGAAACTCATGCAGCCGTTTTTTCTAGTGAGTTCTGCTGTTATAAGTATTCACCAGTTTGTTTTGACTGCAATTAGGAATACAAGTGTTTTATTCCAAGTGCCAATGAGAAATTTTACTCATTTACTGGATGATTTGAATCAAAATAATTTTTGTCCTAATGCCTGCTACCAATTTACTTATTCATAATGTATTATTATTTCTTAGGCCAGGAGTTCCTAAATTAAGGGTCATTCCCCCAAAGCAGGTCATGCTACATGCAGATGGAGTTACATTCCCAATTGATATTTGTATGCTCTGCGTATCTGTTGCTGAGTGTCTGGGATTGTGGAATTATATTTAGAATGGGGTCAGAGGCAAAAAGGTTGGGTATCCTTCTCTTCAGGTTATTTTTATGAACTTCAATAAAAATCTAGCCTTCAGATTTCAATATTCCTGTAACAACAGGAATATTAAAATCTGAAGGCTAGATTTTTATTTGGCGTACATTGGCTGAAGTCTTCAAGTCAATGGAGCTGCGATGAAAATGTGGTCTGAAACTGACCAGTAGGCAACCCCTATGTATGATAGATGGTTTCATATGATTTTTTTTTCTTCATACATTTATCACTATGCTTCTGCCTGCTGACAACTTGCTGAATTGAGCAGATAAATAAGATACGCAGATAGATAAGCAAGGTACAAACTGTCTGTACGCATATATTTACTTACCTCTTTTTCCAAGGGCTGTGTGTAGGATCAAGCAGTTGTGTTTTCCCACTAACTTTGTTAACAAGTCAAGGAGCCATTTCTCGAACTGTGCAGCTCTTGTTGAGCCATTAATTTGATATCTGTGTATGTCACAGGGTTTACATACCCTGCTCCAAAATTTCAGCAGGACAGCTAAACCATGGAATTGCTTTCATGTAATGGTGGGATTGATGGAGGCCTTTGAATCATATGAAAACCATTTTAACAGCATTGCAAGTCTCAATTAGTGGAAATATGACAGAGACTGGATTGCCTATCAGTTTGGTCTTTCAGATGTTAAGTTTCCCCTGAAGCATGACAAATCAGTGAAAATGTAATGACAGTGGGTACTTTCACACGGACGCGGGGGTGCACAACCCCAGAGCAAGTCCAGGGGTACATCCCCGCATCTGCCTGCTTGCAGCCTCACCTGGGTCCATTTTAAATAGACCTGGTGGCTGCTGGGACCCATGGTCTGTTCGTGCAGCGTCCCTCCCCCACACCATAGTCTTGTGGGCAGATGGTCCACAACTCTATGGTGTTGCCGGGGCAACCCCAGGCCAAGAGTGGGGCTGCAGTAACTATCCACTGAGTAGATGGACGGCAGCCCCACCTCCAGCTGCTGCCTTGAGGCTGGGCTGCCTGCTCCGTGGGTGCTGCTCTGAGATGTTCTGGAGCACCAGCAGCAGCGCAACCCCAGAACAAGGACAGCCTGCCCTGCCTCTGCTCCGCCTGCACATCTGGCGGACCACTTTTAAATGGACAGGCCCGCTCAGGGGTGAGGTGGGACTGGTGGGGAAGGTGTCCGTGTGAAGACACCCAGCGTGACGGGTTTACCCTCAGTATAGTAAGTTGTCGCAGGAGCCAGCCCTTCAGTGATGAACTTCAAGCCCAGAGGCATATGGATCAGGGATTGTTTTCTTTTAATTAGTCTTTTAAAGAAAACAAAATAATCGCATCCCACTCAGGCAGAACCACCAGCACAAACTATAAGTGAAAGAGAGAGTCTATCCAGCCCCCCACCCATAGGTGGTCTTATCACCTGGGGGTGTGTGTCTCTGTTTGCAGGCCACATTTAGGCTGTGTTCTCACCTGCGGTGGTGGCAGCGGGAGGGGCGAGGGAAGATGCGGCAGCGCAGAGGAGCCGGACAGCGGGAAAAGAGCTGGTGCGAACAGGGATCTGCCACAGCTTCTCTCACACGTCAGGGCAGGATTTTGCACCCTGCCATGCGCGAGAGAAGCCGCAACAGATCCCCATTCGCACCGGCTCTTTTCCCGTCAGCCAGCTCCTGTTGCCATGTGTTCCCTCGCCCCGCCCGCTGCCGCCACCGCAGATGAGAACACAGCCTTAGCCTGTTTTCTCTACAGGAAGTTTCAGGCTTCCTTGGGACTTCAGTCCAGTGCACTGCCTAGCTTTTCCAGTGGTGTTGGAATGAGCCTTGCTTTGGTTCCCAGCCCCCTGGGAACCATTGCTTCCTGTGAGGTTGCTTGCTTCCCTCTAGGGCCCTTCTTCTAGCAGGCTTGAATACAAGGTCAGGAGTTCTCCCTACCAGTCACTCTCCTGCATATATGAGCTTTTGCAGGCTTTGGGAACTTCCAGTCCCCACCCTCTGGCCTTTTGGTGAGGCCATCCGCAATCCAACTATTGCATGTATGCAGTTCCATAGTTTAAATGTCTTGCAGCCATTCTGGAGAACGGTATGTAAACCCTGTGACATACAGATATCAAATTATTGACTCAACAGGATTTGCCCAGATTCCAGAAAGATCATATTCTGTGACAAATCTGAATTTTCTTTTTCCTGGTGAATTTCTCTAACTTCGACTACTCATATGGACATCTCCGCTGCCGCCACCACAAGAGTGATGATGTCTAGTTGTTCCAGAATGTGAAAGTAGCTTCTTGTAAGGCACACCATGTACCACCCTCTTTTCTGTTTCTTCTCTCTTTTAGGATAATGGGCCTGTTCAGAACAGAAGACCAATGTCCTATTCCGCTGGAGGAAGCCCCGTCGACAAACAGATGCTGAACATGCAGTACAATAATCCAACACGACAGCACGCAAATAACAATGTGGAATCCAATTTGCCAGCACAGATGAGCGGACTCCATCTTGCTTCTCCCCAAAGGTGTG
Organism: Sphenodon punctatus; assembly: GCA_003113815.1. Taxonomy (NCBI): domain Eukaryota; kingdom Metazoa; phylum Chordata; class Lepidosauria; order Sphenodontia; family Sphenodontidae; genus Sphenodon; species Sphenodon punctatus. The sequence goes on from QEPC01008173.1 coordinate 11,220,001, forward strand.
AGGAAAACCTCCATTTTGGCATACTGATATTTCTCAGAGTGATAGAAACTGACCTTTGTAAAATTGCAGTTTATACACTGCAGAAAGGGGGGGGTGTATGAGAGAGAGAGAGAGAGAGAGAGAGAGAGACTTTAAACGCCTATGGTGTATTGTGGAGTGAATTATGTTAAATTCCTATTCAAAATGTGCTGTGTGTGCAGAATATTGGCCATGTGTGTAACGTGTCTCGCTACGGAGTTTACATCCAACAGTGATGAACGCTGTACAAATGCCAAGATTTTAGATATGGCTTTGCTTCATCAACATGTCTTTTCATGAAGTTTATTTTATGTGGACATGTTAACTTACGATTGGAGCCATCGCATACGTTTATATAAGCAAGGGTAGCTTTGTATTTGAGTGTCTACTTCAGTTTGTGGGGCCAGTCAGTAATGACCTAGGCAGTAGATCACTTCTTTTCGTCTATTTGAAAACAAATAATATTTTTGTCTTACAATGTAGAATCATACAATTGTAGGGTTGGACGGGACCTAAAGAGTCAACTAGCCCCAACCCCCTGCTCCAAAGCAGGATATCTTCTGCCAGTGCCTACAGCATCGCAGACAAATGCTTGTCCAGCCAGGCAATGAAAACATCCAAGGAGGGAGATTCCACAGCATCCCTGGGCAACTTATTGCATTGCCCAGCAGATCTCCTAGTTAGGAAATTGGTCCTAATATCTAAACAAAATTTGCAGTTAGTGGCGTTAGTGGCTGATATAGTTTTGTATGGCACCTAAAATAGCGAAAACATATTGGGCGCAGTCCAGAACTCACGTGCACACACCTTCTACGTGATTTGCGTGCAATTTGTGTGTGTGCTACAGCCCCTATAACGGTGGTATGCACTGATTACACGCATGCACTCATTCACAGGGTTTGGGATTGGCCCCATTAGCTGTAAAAATAAGTGGTCTCTATTATTTTGGATAGGATAGTCACCAGGTCATGTCCCCATGCATGATAATACTAATAACTCCTAGTTTGTTATACACTTCTGCATCTTCTTTGAAGAAAGAATGTGTCTATGGGGGCCAATAGATGTATTTTTCCCTGGAGAAAGATTGATTTCCCTCTTTGAACCTTTTGAGGGAAGCTTTGGAGGAGATTTTAAGATTATTGGTTCCATACAGAGCTAAGTCCAATAAACTAGTACATCTATAAATCTAGCTTAGGTCATTGCAGCTGTAGGGGAGACTGAGATAAAAAAATGCTTATAGAAAAGAAAACACTTCTTTAGCCACACGCAGCTTAGATGAATAGATTAAACTTTTTTATGATCCAGCTTGTGGCCTGGAGTGTACTTTCATATGTCTTAGGTTGCTGCTAATCCATGTCACACAGGAAGCAGTAAAAGTATTCTGAACCAGAAAAAAACGCCTGCTTCTGTTCCCAACAATGAAGAGGCACTCTCATCTTATGGGATCTGTCTTTCTAAGAGGAATGCTCTAGGAGCTATGGACTCAGTGCAGGAATTACAGAGTTAAATTCTGGGTTTAGGTGTGCAGGAAGTCAGACAAGATCATTGTAATGTTCATTTCAGGTCTTCATTTATGAAACTGTGTTTTTGCTGTGTTAGTCTCAAATGTAAAAGATGGAGACAAAGTAGTTCAGATGATATCTTTTTTTTTTTTTAATCAACTTCCATTGGTGAGAGCAAGTAATTTTTCAGGCCACAAAAGGTCATTCCAAAACCCTTGTCTTTTTGTCCATATTCAGTTTATGGGCCACATTTTTCCCTCCATGGTACTGTATTGCTTCACTGAAGGTTGAATTTGCTGATGTTGCATATGTCACCAAGAGGAAAATTTGATCTTGTTTGTGTAATAAATATTCTCTTTGGTAAAATCAGTGAAATTAGTTTTAGAAATACTTGAACACACTTGGCTTAATTTTATACCCATTCACATGTTCAAAATTAGGTCCAGAACTCTCCCTTTCCCAGGCTTTTGATCTGCCGACTTTTGAGAAAATAAACATATGCTTCCTAGTTGAAAACAGACAGGTTGATAGATGTCATTATTGTACGTTGTTTAGTGTGTGGCTGCTGTATTGGTCCCAAAAACATAGAGAGAAAACAGGCAACATAGGGTGCTTTTAACACAAACAGCATCCATGGCTCTGCTCCACCTCACACCCGGGCAGCTCATCCATGTAAAAACAGGCTGCCAGATGTACAGGTGGAGCAGAAGTGAAGCAGGCAGTGCCTGCTCTGCTCCAGCCCTACTAGCGGTAGTCCGGAACATCCTGGAGCACTGCCAGCACAGAGTGGGCTACCAAAACATGGGGCACATGCCAGAGGTCAAGCTGTGGTCTGCCTACTCGTGAACAGCTACTGCAGCTCCGCTCCTAGACAAGGGTTGCCCAAGGCAATGCTGTAGAGCTGCAGGCAGCAGCCTAGAGTAGCGGGCGATCCGCCTGCAGCTCTGTGGTGTTGGGGAGGGGGTGCTACACAGGTGAACTGTGGCCGCAGCAGCTGCTGGATCCATATAAACCCAGCACAGGTGGATCTGAACACGGGGCTGTGGGGCTGGTCACCCCGGAACGGCTCCAGTGGTGGCCTGCCCTGAGTCATCTAAAAACACCCATTGTTACAGCATTCCCTTTTATAGGGAAGAAGTTGGTCCTGTAGAATGTATCATCATGTCAGCCGCCGCGGCCGTTACCCCGTGCGGCGTCCGCCCTCCTCGGCCCCAGGCCCCGCCCCCGGCAGTTCCCCAGCGCCGCAAACCCACACACATAGGAGGGAACACAGAGGGTTGCTCGNCCCGTACCCCTCTGACACATCATAACTACTTCGGGTGTTAACTAATGAGATGTTAGCATGCCGCAGTCCAGGTTTGGTCTGTGCAGCCCCCACTCACTTGTTTATTGTGTCCAGCCTAAGTAGCGGGTGCCCCTGACATGTCTTTCATGAAGCTCAAGTGAGAGTGAAAATGGAGAGAGGGTCAGGAAGTGGTTGCTTCTCTGACGCTCTAGGATTTCCGCCCATGTCTGTATGGTGATAGCGGACCAGGGTGCATGGAGGTGCTATCCACAACGTGGACACATGGGCACACACTAGCCTGCATTTGCCTGTATGGTGGGCTTCTCATTCTCTGAGGCCAAACTGTGAGTGGGGGCTGCAGGTCCAGTCGGTAATGGCCTCGAGTCTGGTGGGGGCGAACACCTAATAAATGGGTAGGTGGACACCCACCTGATGTTGGCTAACGTCTTGTTTGTTAACACCCTTTGCCTCTTGCCTCTCTCATCATTGCAATAATGTAGTTAGGGAATTTTGAACATGCAGACAGGACACTGAGAGCAGTTTGAAAATAATCTGCAAAAACAGGCATGGTATCTGTAACAGGGGAAGACTCCAACACAGCAATTCCTCACAGAATCTCCTCCAAAACACCAGGCCACAGCCTCTCAAGCCCGCTTAGTGTTTATTTACAGTGCTCTAGTCTCAGTCACGTATACAGTCACCGTCCACAGCAGGCCTTCCCGTACTGCAGTACTCCAGTCCTTTCCCATAACATGTCACCTGGTTAGCAGGTCCCTCCCCAGCCTGGCCTATGTTCCGCCAGTCAGAGCCTCGGTCATTGTGGCCTCTCCTCCTTGCCAGCTGGTTCTCAGAGCTTGGCTGAGCCCTTGAGGTAGAGCTTTCTGGCTTCCTACCTGCCCTCTGGGAGTCTCTCCCCAGACTAGTCTCCTCCTCCATGAGTCTCTCCAGCTCAGACCTTTTATATCTGAGCCTTCTGAGGCTCCAGTGATTTACACAGTCACACCCAGCTGCCTGACCTACTTTTGGTCTCACTGCTTGGCTCTCTTAAATGGCCAGCAGCTTGCTACCTCTTTAGGTCCTTTGAGAGGCCATACCCTTGCAAAGAGTTACCCCAGCTCCGCAGGCCTGGGCCTGCAACTACTTATGTGATTCTGTCACATTATCACTGGTGGTTGTTTTGCCAAATCCCCATATTGAGTATACAGTCATTCCTACCTGAAGCTACAATTCTGTTACTCAGGATTTAACAGACATCACAACCTTTGAAGAACTGGTCCACAAATTGCTTCTGTATTTACTGATCCCTGGTGGATCTGAGTGATCCATTCATACAATGGTGTACTGTTAAACTGTGGCCTTTCCATTTAAATGCTAGAAATCATTGTTGTGTTTGTTTGATCTTGCTGGCATAGTTTTTGAATTTCTAAGTGAACAACCAACAAGCAGGGATTCTGAACAGGTGTTTGGCACATCCAGGACCTGAAATCCACATTTTTTCCACAAGAGGCCATGTTTGGCATTTCTGAATGTGAATTTTCCTAGTTTGATGTGCATGAGTGTAGCGCTAGTGAAGACACCAAGACAGATAATGAATTAAACATGCTTGTCGTGTTCTAAGTGCTCTTATTTTTATTGCCTTGTAATGACATTTACTAATGTGCATGTTGCTTTACAGACAAGAGCCTTGCTCAAAGAGTTTTGTATGGGTAAAGCATTTAAACAAATGCTTAAGTTTCTATAAGAGCTAACCAACACCAAATAAACAAACCTACAGTTCTAGAAATGGAGACCAAAATCTTCCATAGGAGTATATATTAAATGAGAAGGTATATTCCAACAATTTAAATCTGGAAAAATTCCTCAAAAATATCAAGGGAGTACAGAAGACACAGTGAGCTGTAAAGAGTCCTGGACCAATGAAAGTCCAAAATAACAATCCAAAGAAGGTTAGAGCCCGACGTTTCACCACACATGGCTTCCTCGGGGATTTTACTGCAGTCTCCAGGATGTTTCCTTTATGCATCAAATAAAAGCACAAGTTGCTTCCTAAAAGGACAAATACAACTACTAATAATCTCTCTTAAATCTAGCACAACCCAGTTGAAAGCTGACTTAGAGGGAAACAGTCACTTAAGGTAACATCATGTATCACTGGGGCCATGGTTGGCAACAAAAGCTAATGCCCCTAATGCCAGATAATGGGAAGGTGGCTTTTATAGTCCTGCAGAATTAATTTAATGTATTTCCCCCCAATACATTCCATCTGTGGCACAGCGATTTACAGTGAATTGTAACAGATGCCTTTTCTCCAAGGCATCTGGTCACTGGTCAAATTGTAGTTATTTTACTCAGTAGAAGAATAAGCAAAATACAAGCGTAGCTTTCATAGTTTGCATAATTGTTTCCACTGGGCAGGCGACTCGGGGGGCAGAAAAACACAGAAGGCAGGGGTGTTTAAATTGAATCTCCATGAAAATAAATATGAGTTACATTTGTGAGGGCAGAGCATTTTCCAATTTCAGACTTGTTTTGCAAAATGCAGATGAACCAAGAAGCTTATAAATCCTGAGACTCCACAGGGTTCACCCATCTCTGATCAGCTGGTGATTTTGTTGCTGTACAGTATGTGTGGGTTGCCTAACAGTGGTTTGGCCTTGCTTTGTTTTTTGTTTTTTTAAAAACAGTGCTGATCCTTTAAGATCTCTCCCGAGAAACAGAAACGGAATTGATGTGGAATCCGATGTCTATAAGATGCTTCAAGATTATGAAAGACCACTTTCAGAGCCTAAGCAATCGGGATCCTTCCGATACCTGCAGGGCATGTTGGAGGCCGGAGAGAATGGTAAGGAATACAATGTTTCAGATTGTTTCTGTACTAAATGTTTTCCAGTAAGCCCCTCGGGAACCTTAAACCTGTCTTTTCAGGGTGTTTTCACTGACTATAGTAATACCGTCTTGGAGACACAAAATATTTGTGCTGTTGTCCCTTCAGTTCACATATTTCAGGAGAGTCAAGGAACTAAATTACTTGTCACAGCTGCATTGTTGTAACGAGGTTGCACAGTGTAGCTGGGAGAATGATCATCCAAAGATATATGTTAAGAGCACTTCTGAATGAAGATGTTCCTAGCTGGTACATTGGGTGTAAACAGACGGATACAGAGGCTGCCTGCCCCTGGACTGCTCTGGGAGTGCACCCCCACGCTTGCCTGCTTGCAGCCCTTCCCCTCCACCCCCCGCCTGGGTCTGCCTTAGACAGACCCGGCAGTTTCCCAGACCCACGCAGCAACACAGCCCCCCACCGCCCCCCCCTGGCACCATAGAGTTGCAGGCTATCACCCAACACTCTAGTCCAGTGCCCACAATTCTGTGGGGTTTCCCAGGGCAACAGCTGGCCAAAAGTGGAGCTGCAGCATGGGTCCATCCAGCAGACAAACAGAAAGCTCTGCTTTGGGCCAGTGCCGCAGGTTTGGCTAGCCCGCTCTGCTGGCAGGGCTGCCCCAGTCGAATATCTGGCCGGGGCACCCTTCTTAGACGAACAGGCCACCCTGGGGGTGAAGCAGGCGGACGCAGGCAGAACTAGGGCTGCCATCTCTCTAAAAGCACCCATTGTTTCCTTATTATCAGATGCAGATACAGAAAGAATTTGCCCCAAAGAGTTAAATGTCGGGTGTTTGGTAGTCCATAAAGGCTACATGATCGGGTATAGGGGAGCACACTACAGGAGGAGTCTCGGGAAGAATTTGTACTGCCTCAGCTAGATTCCCTCAGGGTAGAACGCACTGAGGAGGAGGAAATGCCACCTTTTGACGGGATGAAGAGGGCTGCTGCAACCGCTTGCACTGACGAATGAGAAAATGAAGGTGCAACCACAACTTCTTTACACACCTTGGGGAGGTCTCCTTGCATCTTCACTTCCACACACTATGCTCAAGCAGAGCCAGCCACACTCTGGCCCTGATTTTCTATTGACATTATTTATGGGTTTTATGTAGAGGCATCAGCCTTGACTTTAATTGTGTAGAAAGAAATAGCTCCTCAAGAGAAAGCCACAGCTCTGTTTTCTGTTTTCATCCAAGTCAATTTGAAATGTCTGGACCACTTGAAAGAGGCAGAGCGGTAGATGTTTACGTGAAGTGCAGACAGTACATCTGTGCAGCTGCAGGACAATGGCTTTGAAGTATCGTTGCACAGAACCAATGAATAGATTTTCAACTCTCCCATTTTCTCTAGTTATCAGACAATATTAGCAACCTCATCTGCACTCTCATTGTTGGGAGCTTGGCCACAAACATCCCTGGCACTTCTGACTCACTTTCTCAATCACCTGGACTAATCTGTCCAGTCCCCTTAATTTCTATTGCTGTTTGGGTGGATGCTGGAAAACTAGAAGTAGTAGAAGGAAAAGTGGACTGTGATAATTGGCCAGCACCAGCAATTGAACCAAGTACTTCCAGCACTACAATCTTGAGCTGTAAAGCCTTGTTCTCTGGCTTTCTCTTGGAGGAGAGCAAAGTACAAGGTGGAATGAGCACCACTTGTCGACCAAAGAGTTACATAAGGGTCCTGAGTAGACCTCAGTTTGGATTCTCCTTCCTTTTGCATGCTACCTCAGGGAAGTAAGGCTGTTTTCACACAGACGCCTATGGGAACACCACAGGCAGTGGGTGGAGGTGCATGCGTGCTCCACCCACCTCCACCCATCACTCACACACGGAGCAACAGGCACCAATGCTGGATGCTCCGTGCGTCGATGTGGGTGGAGGTGGGTGGGTGTCCATGGGAAGAAACCCCAACGCACCGCCCACCCACCGCATCATCCTCCCATCCCCACCCACGCCCGTGTGAAAAGGGCTTAAGAACTTGCTTGGAGAGCCATAGCACTGAGCACAGTTCTAACCTGGGTAGGTTGTTTCCTTTCCTGCATTTGCTGCATTTGTCTTTACTTTTTTGGTAAAGCATTGGGAGAAAGCCCTTACTCACTGCTCTGTGTCATTCTGCAAACTCACAAAGCTTTTTAAAAGGAACTTTGAAAACAACTGATTGTTTTGTTTGCTTTCTTTTCAAGCTTATCTCCTTGATTCCGGGTTCAAAACTTAAACACCTGAGCCACAACCCACCAGCCACTTACTGCAGAGTAAGTGGCTGGTGGATTGCAGCCTTGAACAGGCGGTCTATGGCTCCTATCAGCACCTATACACTTAGGCTGAAATTCTCAAAACACTTACCCATTGCATACCTCTGGAGTAAGTGGTTTGAGGATTGTAGACTTAATGCTTCTTTAATGCATCTTAGTGCCGAAGCCATCTTTGGATGTGGACACACTCGCCAGCTACCGACCCGTCTCTAATCTTCCCTTTTTAGGGAAGGTTATTGAACGGGCAGTGGCACTGCAGCTCCAGGCACATTTGGATAGCATAGGTTTCCTTGACCCTTTTCAGTCTGGGTTCCACCCCGGTTGTGGTACTGAGACAGCGTTGGTGGCTTTGGTGGACAATCTCTGCCGGGAGATGGACGCAGGATGTTCAACATTTCTGATCCTGCTAGATTTCTCGGCCGTGTTTGACACCGTAGACCATGGGCTGCTGCTAAGACGACTGCAAGACCTGGGGGGTCTGGACGGGACTGTCCTTGGGTGGTTCCGCTCATTCCTCTCAGGGAGAAGCCAGCGGGTGGTGCTTGGGGCGGAAACATCAAGCCCCAAGGCCTTATCCTGTGGCATTCCGCAGGGTTCAA
>QEPC01008173.1:11245288-11259661 GCA_003113815.1 Sphenodon punctatus
CCACCGCCTCCATGTGCAGCACGACCACCACCTGCGCCTCCTCCGCCTCCTCCCTTGCTCGCTCACCCTCCGTTCTCTTCTCCCTTCCGCCTCGCTCCATCCTGCCACGTCCCCCTGTTGCTGTGTGCCCTTTAAATCTCCCTCCCCAGTCTGTGTTGCTGCTCGTTGCCTGGCAGCCTGGCAGCGATGCTGTGTGCTTTGTCCCCGGCTGGGAATCGTTTTGATTGCTTCCAGCTGGTGATTGACGTTCAGTCATTCATTTTTGCTGTTTCCCGGTGGGAATTGCTTTGACCACCCTTTCGGAGATGGTTCAGGCCAGACCTCCGGAAGGGTGGTTAGCTTTGTCCCCTGCTGGGGATTGTCTGTGGTGAATATCTGGCCACTGCCGAACAGATGTTCGGGGCCCTTTGGCCCCGCCGCGGGGTTGTGTGTGGTTCACTGTGGTTGACTGTGATCTCGTAACATCTGAAAACACCCTGTGTAATGTGGGCATCTGCCTTTTCACATCAGGCAGTGAAGTATCCGTGAGTTTCATGTATTGGGCATCTTTGAGTAGTGTGGGATCCTTTATGCCAGCTGTTTTTTCTCGTCACTAAAGCCTCACTGCAGACACTGTGCTAAGGATTGTGAGGCAGATTCGGGACCCACTGCAGCCGACCCAAAAGACACGGGGTCATCCCTTTTTGAGTAAGCATCTACATGCTACCAAAATCAATGGAGCTTAACCACATGCTGAAAGTTAAGCACATGCTGCTTTTCTGAGCATAAATTGCTGAACCAGGAACTCATGTGTCCATATTGAAAATGGCAGCAGTGGCATGAGCGGTGACCTCACACCCCGCAAACCCTTGCCCTGAGGTTGTGTAGAGCATAGTCGTTTACACTTGTTGGCAACACACACCCATGTGCAAGAGGGAGAATTCTGCCAGCATAGCATTTCTTATGCATAAAGCTTTCATTGCTTCCTTTTCCCCTGGCTGGTCTCAAAGGTAAAGCAAAACCTAATGCCAAGAGAAAAGCCAGCCTTGAACATGCTGTTTTACTTTTGTTATAGGCTCTCACAAAAGGCTTCCTGACTCATGACAGATGTAATAAAACAAATAAATCGCCTAGGAAGAAAAAATGCACTTAGCTGTGTTACTGTTAGAAAAAAATAATTTATTTTTTAAAAAATTTGTTGCCTTATACTCCAAAAGGTTTTAATAATTTCTCTTTGGCTGGTTATAAATGTTTTTTAAAGCGGGAGGGATGGTACACATCAAAATCCCACTAAGATAGATATTTTCTGCTGCTCGTCTGTGATTTTATCCATGTGTCTCATGGTTCGTATCCTCTCCAAGAAAATCTCCCACAAGGCCAAACTTGGTTCCAGCCCATTTATGTCAATGGGGTTTATTTACTCCAGGGCTGAATTTTTCCTGCTGAGGATGTAAATGTAGCTGGTCATGTTGCACTCAGTACTTAGATTCTAGACATTTTATTTGCTACCACTCTGAGCAGGAAGGGCTTGATCCATTTCTTATTGAAACCAATGGAAAGTTGTTCCTTTACTTCAGTGGAATCTGTACTAGATCCCTCCCTGCTGCTGTTAGTGGTTTTAATCAATATTCGTCATTCGTCAGTGTTCATCAATATGTGATTAACTTTAATATTAAAATTATTTTGGCTTGCTGTTCCCAACTGTTGGTATTTATTGTGATCACTGATACATGCGAGATTGTTTCCCAACTGTTGTTATTTCATTGTGATACATGCTAAATTGCAGGCTACAAACATCCCGTCTGATAGTGTGTTCAGAAAAGCATGTCACAACCAGAGGTTCTTGATCCAAAGAAATTCCCGACTCCCTCCACTTCTTCTCCCCTCAGCAGAGAGGTGCAAGAGGTCAATTACATCTTCTCCTTGGTGCCATTCCCTGCTAAGACATCACCACTTGCACTGAACTCTGGAGGGAACACATCCCATGGGGCATTCTCCTGCTCCAGATTGCAGCAGGGGACAAGAAAAACATACATACGTTACATATTGGGAGTGGCAAGCAAACAAGAAAGTGCTGAGGGATGCATACAGGAAAAGGGGAGGACTGTGGAGTGTTAATTAAAACAGGAGATTCCCCTGGCTGTTCAGATGAGCATGTCCTCTGGAGTAAGACCCTTTTCCTCCTGTTTTATGCCCCTTTGATGAGAATGAGATAAGTACCTCNCGGCTAAAAAATGCTTATAATAAAAATAAATAATATATCCCAAATGCAGGAATTGGGTATACTTCTGAAGGTGCCACAACTTAACATTAGCCCAACAATGCAGCTGTTATCCTTCAAGCAGTCATTCAAACATAACCCTTGAAAAATAACTGAGTGGATAAAAAATAGAGTGATTTTCCTGTTTACAAGAATGGCATGTAAATTGAGAAAGATGGCCTTCAGTGATATAGGAAGGTGATCTAGTTTCTAGTCCCTGCTCATATATTTATTTTCCATGTGACATTGGGTGTTTTCACATGGATGCAGGGATGTTCACCCCCAGAGTAGGTTTGGGAGCATACCCCCATGTCTGCTCATTTGCAGCCCAGCCTAGGTCAGGTTTAAATGACACAGTGGCTGCTGTTGCCCATGGTCTGCCTGCACAATGCCCTCTCCTCCACACCATAAAGTTGTGGGCAGATCATCTGCAACTCTATGGGGGTGCCTGGGGCAACCCCAGCTGAGATCAAGGCTTCAGTGGAGGTGTGGTGCGCACATATGGGTGTCTGGGGCACTGCCCCTCCAGCCCCCAAAGGACCCCCCAGCCAATTTAGAGCTGCAGCATCAGCAAAGAATGTAGCAGCTCAGCTGGCCGGATGATATGAGGCTGGGACTCAGAGTAGCACTGCTGCTGTGCCGGGCTGGGCTGCCATGACCACTTGAATTCTTTCTAGCACCACTGCACCCGCACTTCTGGGTCTCTCTAACATTTATTTATTTATTTTTATTTTTTAAATGTATACCCCACACTGCTGGCCACATGGCTGACTCAGAGTCAGCTGTCTCTTCTTTTCTTGTGGGGGGGTGGGTGGAGCCGGCAAGTCAGGAGATGGAGAAGGGGAGACCGTGAGAGAGTGGCCAGAGGTGGAGTCATGGAGCAAAGACTACAGCCATCAAGGTAGGCGTGGCTGGCACTGAGTGCTGACTGGCTGTGCGAGGCAAGGAGTCAAAGCCAGGCAGGCATTGGGGGAGGCTTGACTTGCGAACTTTGCTGTGACTAAGGAATCATTTTGAGGACAAAATTCAAATGTTTGCAGTATGGGCGGCTGCTTGGGCCGCCCATACTGCAGACATTAGAGATGACAGTACACATTTCTGCCCAGTTGGGGGTACCAGTGGCTGAACCCCTATGGAGGCACAGACACCGCTGTTTCGAGGGCTACCTGGACATCTGAATCAGGCGCCCTCAGGCCAGCAGGGCAGTCACAGGCTGCAGTTTGAATGAACCACCCTGCAGGGGGCGATAAGAGCATTGGAGACTGCACAGGCTTTCGACACCCCCTGCTGAGAAGTGCATGTATTCACTCAGGCTTNTGAGACCATGTGCAAGTTAAGCTCCAGAAACACAGCAGGGTGGAGGGCTTTCAGACCGAATGGGAGATTAAGCAGAGAAAATTGTTGAGCACCAAAATAATCTTTAAAAAGGACTGTCTTTTGGTTATATACTTCTGTAACACCTAGCACAATGGGGCATTGATTGTAGCATTTAGGTGTTATTGTAATAGTACTGCTAATTAAAGACTAATCACTCTGAAAGTTGCTTGTTAAAAAACATGCCATCACTCTAGCTCTGCAGACCACTGACTTGATTCTAGTTTCTAGCAAAGAGAATTAACCTTAACACTGTGCACTTATGTTCTGTAACGTGGTTGTCTTTATTGCTTCATTGCAGCCTGTGTTCATGGCATTCTTTGGTATCTAGGGCACTACAGGTCAAATTTTAAATCGACTCCTGAATTCCACTAATTTTCACTGAGTCTAATACCACATTCACACCTTACGGCGGCGCAGCAACAGCACTCCCATGAGGAGAAGACGCAGCAGGTGAAGGAGGCCAGTGCCGTCACAACTTCCAGTACAAACAGGATTTTGCTGCGACAATACTCGCAAATGACAGGGCTGGATTTTGAGCCCTGTCATTCGTGAGTATTGTCGCGGTAGAACCCCGTTCACACCGGACGTTCTGATGGCGCTGGCCTCCTTCCCTCGCCATATCCTCTCGTCGCAGGAGTGCCGCCGCCACACCGCCGTAAGGTGTGAATGTAGCCTTAGTCATTGAGAAACTTCTCTCAGTGAAAGTCCATGAGATGTAGGGCGCAATCCTCTTTTGTCCAGGTGTACGAGAGTCTTGCACACATGTCACTTGTGTACCAAAGTGCCGCAATAGACAAACTAGATGCCATTTCCTCACTCACAGCGTAAGTCATCGTTGTGTAGAATAACCAAAGTTGGCGGGCTGCTGCCTGTACTGTGGCAGCGTGGGATACACCTCTACCTGGGTTGGACCACACTTAGGAACTGACCACAGATCTGGGCTCTGAGGGATGCAAGTGGGAAGTGAATGATAATCAAGGACATCCCTCATTGCGAAAGCGGATTTGGCTTCCACTCAAGTCCAGCGCAGCCCTTCAGCGTACAGTTTCTGTGTGCATAACCCCCTTAAGCACTGAATGGATGAGGATTGCACTCTTGGTGCCTAAATCACCTTTTTACAAAGGTGACCCTACATCTAAAAGGATTCCGTAAGTCCTGGGACTGCCAGTGCCAGCTGTTTGTAAGCACTTAGGTGCCGTCTGCCCCTTTGCTTTTGCTTAGAATAGATCCGATGCAGTTTTTCTTACTTTCAGTGCAGCCTCTTGGGTTGTACTGCAGCATTGGCCAGCTCTCAAAGCTGCCTGCCATTCTGGCTGTCTGGAATTTCACAGCTGTGGAACCAGAATTCACCATGATGTCAAAACGTGATGCTATAATTGTCAAGTGAAAATACTGAACTAATTTTCCTTGTCCAGAGGTAATAGAATAAGGTTCAGGCCCACTTTTGTGCATCCTTGCCCAACTAATTCATCCTTAACAACGGTTGTTACTTTTATTTGGGGGTGGATGCTCATTTCTTGGAAGGATAATATAGTTAGGAGAGTTGTGTTCTTTTAGGGCTATGTGGAAGGCCTTTTCTCCTCCCTTGGGTGTCCTGCTGAGGTAGTCTCTTGGGCATCCAGTAGTGACCAAAAGGTGAGGTGCTTCATTTCAAAACTATGAGATTAAAAACTGGTGGCTATGGAGGCTGGTGGAAACTGTGTGGCTAAACTCTCTTGAACAGACTCTTTCCTGACCAAGTCAAATAAGAAGCCTAGGAATATATGTCCTTTCCACAGTAGAGTCCCACTCCTTGTGGACCTGTCTCTTATACACATCTAGATGTGTATAAGAGACAGCTTAGGACTCTGTGGCGCTAATCTAGGATTAGTTGACTAATCCTAGATAGTCGTTCAGACGGCCATTATCTAGGATTAATTTAACATCTGTATATCATAAATCCTAGCAAGCTAGGGTTTCTAACATCAGATGTTTTTCCTAACCCTAGATAATAATCTCTGACTTGCAGCATTCAGACGGACATCTTACATAGGAATAAGTCCGTTTGAAAATGCCCTAAGAATTCTTCTCTGACACCCTGGCTCTGCAACAAGTCACTGATTTAGCACATTTTAGGAGCTGAATTGGTGAGTTTGACAACAACTCACTTTCCTCTGGAATACAGAAGAGTTTGCCAAATGCATTCCATATAATGGTCCAGGCCTGCAGGATGCCTTCCCAGGGGCACTGAGCACCCTTAGTTCCCATAAAATCCAGTGAGTATAATTTATTCCTCCCAGTTGTGTGTTAATAGCAGGTCAGCCTCTAATCTCTCTTCATTTCTGCATTTGACAGCGGCACAATTGTCAAAGCTCGCGACAAGCTCTATCACCCAGAATGCTTCATGTGCAACGACTGCGGCCTCAACCTGAAGCAAAGGGGCTACTTCTTCATTGAGGAGCAGCTCTACTGTGAAACGCACGCTAAGGAAAGGGTTAAGCCCCCAGAAGGATATGACGTGGTGGCTGTTTATCCAAACGCTAAAGTCGAACTTGTCTAAAAACATGCTCTGTTACTGCAGAGGTCAAAAGGTGACTCGCTCGCCCACCCACGTGCACGCTCTTCATTCTAAAATATGGCTGTAATCAACTCCACTGACTCTAGCCTCAGTAAAATGCCTTTTCAGAGATAAAATGGTTTATACTTGGATCTCAAGAGGAGGGTGTTGAAAGCCTCCAAACAGTTTTTTTTTCCTCCTCTTTGCTTTTGGGTTGCAGTGTTGGTTTTATTTTATTTTTTAAAAAACATTTCTACAATAGCCTTATCCAAAAACTGTAAATATTGATGAACTTTGGAAATTGTTTTAAACTTTGTTTCATATAAAACCAGTATTCTCCCCCCCCCCTCCTTTCCTCATTTTAAAATGCAATGAAAATGGTTTAAAAGCTCAAATGGAAATAAGGCACTTTAATAACAACATCAACAACAAAGTCCAAAAGTCCATTTCTTGTGATAATACAGACATGCCATAAATATTGCTTTGTGGCTTTCGGGGTGCTAAAAGATTTAGACCATGTGCAAGTTAAGCTCCAGAAACACAGCAGGGTGGAGGGCTTTCAGACCGAATGGGAGATTAAGCAGAGAAAATTGTTGAGCACCAAAATAATCTTTAAAAAGGACTGTCTTTTGGTTATATACTTCTGTAACACCTAGCACAATGGGGCATTGATTGTAGCATTTAGGTGTTATTGTAATAGTACTGCTAATTAAAGACTAATCACTCTGAAAGTTGCTTGTTAAAAAACATGCCATCACTCTAGCTCTGCAGACCACTGACTTGATTCTAGTTTCTAGCAAAGAGAATTAACCTTAACGCTGTGCACTTATGTTCTGTAACGTGGTTGTCTTTATTGCTTCATTGCAGCCTGTGTTCATGGCATTCTTTGGTATCTAGGGCACTACAGGTCAAATTTTAAATCGACTCCTGAATTCCACTAATTTTCACTGAGTCTAATACCACATTCACACCTTACGGCGGCGCAGCAACAGCACTCCCATGAGGAGAAGACGCAGCAGGTGAAGGAGGCCAGTGCCGTCACAACTTCCAGTACAAACAGGATTTTGCTGCGACAATACTCGCAAATGACAGGGCTGGATTTTGAGCCCTGTCATTCGTGAGTATTGTCGCGGTAGAACCCTGTTCACACCGGACGTTCTGATGGCGCTGGCCTCCTTCCCTCGCCATATCCTCTCGTCGCAGGAGTGCCGCCGCCACACCGCCGTAAGGTGTGAATGTAGCCTTAGTCATTGAGAAACTTCTCTCAGTGAAAGTCCATGAGATGTAGGGCGCAATCCTCTTTTGTCCAGGTGTACGAGAGTCTTGCACACATGTCACTTGTGTACCAAAGTGCCGCAATAGACAAACTAGATGCCATTTCCTCACTCACAGCGTAAGTCATCGTTGTGTAGAATAACCAAAGTTGGCGGGCTGCTGCCTGTACTGTGGCAGCGTGGGATACACCTCTACCTGGGTTGGACCACACTTAGGAACTGACCACAGATCTGGGCTCTGAGGGATGCAAGTGGGAAGTGAATGATAATCAAGGACATCCCTCATTGCGAAAGCGGATTTGGCTTCCACTCAAGTCCAGCGCAGCCCTTCAGCGTACAGTTTCTGTGTGCATAACCCCCTTAAGCACTGAATGGATGAGGATTGCACTCTTGGTGCCTAAATCACCTTTTTACAAAGGTGACCCCCCATCTAAAAGGATTCCGTAAGTCCTGGGACTGCCAGTGCCAGCTGTTTGTAAGCACTTAGGTGCCGTCTGCCCCTTTGCTTTTGCTTAGAATAGATCCGATGCAGTTTTTCTTACTTTCAGCGCAGCCTCTTGGGTTGTACTGCAGCATTGGCCAGCTCTCAAAGCTGCCTGCCATTCTGGCTGTCTGGAATTTCACAGCTGTGGAACCAGAATTCACCATGATGTCAAAACGTGATGCTATAATTGTCAAGTGAAAATACTGAACTAATTTTCCTTGTCCAGAGGTAATAGAATAAGGTTCAGGCCCACTTTTGTGCATCCTTGCCCAACTAATTCATCCTTAACAACGGTTGTTACTTTTTGGGGGTGGATGCTCATTTCTTGGAAGGATAATATAGTTAGGAGAGTTGTGTTCTTTTAGGGCTATGTGGAAGGCCTTTTCTCCTCCCTTGGGTGTCCTGCTGAGGTAGTCTCTTGGGCATCCAGTAGTGACCAAAAGGTGAGGTGCTTCATTTCAAAACTATGAGATTAAAAAC
The DNA here is from genome assembly GCA_003113815.1 of Sphenodon punctatus. Lineage (NCBI taxonomy): Eukaryota > Metazoa > Chordata > Lepidosauria > Sphenodontia > Sphenodontidae > Sphenodon > Sphenodon punctatus. The sequence continues at coordinate 11,253,679 of QEPC01008173.1, forward strand.
TGGTGGCTATTGAGGCTGGTGGAAACTGTGTGGCTAAACCCTCTTGAACAGACTCTTTCCTGACCAAGTCAAATAAGAAGACTAGGAATATATGTCCTTTCCACAGTAGAGTCCCACTCCTTGTGGACAGAATCTGGCCTTTCCAAAGCCAGTCGCGATGTGCTGTTTAAGCAGTAATGACCGTCTGTGAGGCAGTTTCCTGAAAAACTCAGGGTCTGACGCAATGCTGAAGCCTCTCAGTGAAGCCGGTTACTCACCTGGAAATCACTGACCTGAAGACTGGGGGCTCCATTTATAAATCCCACTTCCAACAAGGTACTGTGCATCCCCAGCTCCCTTAGCTCATATGGCTGCATCCACACAAGCCTTATCTTCCACCTCTTCAGTTTCTTAGTAAGACTGGAATTGCATTTTTTAAAATGTTCCAATGTTGTCTTCCCCATTTTAGAAGTTATCCCCTATTGTCATGATCACTGCCAGGTATCCCATAATGCTGTACAGTCTCCACTGAATTCTGTGATGCAGTCAGACTAACAGTAGGATGAACCCCTTCACACAGTATGGAAAATGCATGTGAGGGATTTAAGCATGACTGATAAAGTTTGATTTTTGGAGTAAAAGAACATTTCACCTGGTGCATCCTGCAACCTAACCTTTTCACATATTATAAAAAAACAGCAGGGGAAAGGGATTTTCACAAACTATGTCTCGTGTGAATGTAGTCTTTGTCTTTGAGATACTCAGAGCACAGTCCTCTGTCATTAAAGTCAATGGCAAAACTCCCACCGACTTTAATTATGGAGAATTACCCTGCATGGCTACAATCATGAACCCATTGACATCAATCGGGCTGATCCCAAGACTGGTGCTCGCAGCACACACGCCTGCACGATTTGGAATTGGCGGCACCTGTGGGGTTTGGGATTGTGGCCAATGGCTAAACTTTCATTGACTTTAATAGTGGAAGATTGTCCTGCCCATGCCCTGGAGAATAAGGCCTTTTAATCAAAACAGTATTGTAAAAATGGAGGGGAGCAACTTTTTAACGTGCTGAAAAAGACGGAAGCTGGGCTGCATTTTGCCTAGGTTGCTGTGCCTGCCCCAGATCTAGCAGTTAAACAGAGATGGGACACCAGTGATGGAAACGCAGAAGACAACGGGCCCTGCAAGTGACATTACGCCATCTGCAGATGAGGTCACAATTCCGATTGAGATGTGATATCCTTTACATCTCTTTATTGCTGTCTGGGGTCAGAGGTGTCTTTAAGTCTCAACATGGTATCATGCAGGCAAGAAAACTGGGAACAATTGAGTAACAGACCAAGAATAGTAATTGTGAGGAAACCAAGACCTCACACTCCCATTCTTTTAGGCTTCCAGCAAAGAGATGGGATTATTCCATTCAGAGGAAATAAAAGAGATATGTATGCTGTAGCTTGAACTGAGAGACAGTTTAAATGATCAGTTTCAGCAACAATAATATATGTTCTTGTTCATAGAGAACACTCCTTAACTGAAGAATATTGTGGAAACAAGCAGGAAAGAGGATCCCTCAGCTCCTGCAATAAGGGCTAATCCTACAGACCAAAGGAGCATGGCACCAAAACACTGTTACCTGACTCCACAGGATTCTTTTCCTAATGAAAGATACCTTTCTCTTCCTTTACATCCTGTACTTGTCATTGGGTCATTAAATCCATCCACTTCCTGGCTAGCAGTTCTCTTCAAAGCTTGTCTTTTAAGGATTTTAAATAACACACGGCGGCTTTGCTGCATAATTGAGTGGGGTTTGTTTTCTTCGCATATGTTTACCCTTTCCTAGTGGATAGAACTCTGTCAGTATAAAATACCTTGGACAACTGTAAGCGATTAGGAGTTTAGCAGTAATCAAGTACAAAACATTGCCATGTGTTTGCCTGCCACTAACAAGAATGTGTTACTTTGCAACGGTCATTAACATCTACTTTGGTTTAGTTTTTTAACCTCATAAGTTACTTAATTGGTTAAAATAATGTATTTTATGAAGTGGTGTCCTGGTGTACCTGATTTGGGAGTCGTATGTTAGGAATTTGTGGGTTTTGTGTATTAGCGCATGATCTTCAATAGTTGGGACTTTGGGCACTTTCCCCCACTAGTTAATTTTTCGCCCTAGCTTTACCAGTTTAAAGTTCATGTTTCCTTTCTCCTGTGCCCAGTAGGCCTTTATCATTAGCAATTAACTTGGTTAACAGGAAATTGTGTTAACCAGAAAGATATATGGTGAAATCCTGAGTCCATTGAAGTCAATGATAAAGTAGCCTAAGTGTTTCCAGTCCCAGCTCTGCCATAAGACTACCCATATGACTTTGGACAACTTCTCTGTGCCCCAGTTTCCCCCTCTGATAGATGGTGCTAGTGTTTTCTCATAGGAATGCTGTGAAGCCACATTCATTTATGTTTTAAAGGCCCCTGAGTAGAGTTGAAACAGGTAAATAATTTACAAACTGCGAGTACTATCTGCATTTTCAAGTACCACATCAAGTACTCAATAGGCTACTTAATTAATTACCTGGATACCCCAAAAATCGGTAATTTCAGTACTGATTTTTTAATTTTCCAATTACAAATCAGTATATCGGGATGGAAAGAAAAATAAATATATCAGAACTAGAAGTCAAAAAACTGGGACACAAAGATGGCCTTCCAGGATGGGAAGTCAAATTTCTGGGACAGAAAATTAAGAAATAGGTTTTGGAAGTCGAAAATTGAAACAGACATCAAAAAACAGGTACTAGAAGTCGACATTCCAGGACCAGATGTCAGCATTCCGGGACATTGGGCACCTGATGTTGTCTGGTCAATTTGGATACTGAAAATTCATTGGGTATATCCATTTTTGCAGGTACCCATTTCAACTCTAGCCTGAGATAATCAGAAGAGAGATGAGAGCAACCCAAAGTATTATTTTTATCAAACAACAAGTGTGAGGTTTGTTTTCATTTGTTAAGAATTATTTCCCTGCATTGGAAGTGCCCTACCGTGGTAAGTCACAATATAGACTGCTTTCCTACAAGATTCTTTCGCGTCACGGGAGCATGTGCTATTCAAATCTAGCGCAGTTCCCATCTCGTGAGAAGTAGACTTTTGTGGGCTTTCCCGCTGGCAGGCTCGCACAACTGACAAAGTAGGATTTCACTCCTTTGTCCGTTGCGCAAGCCAGTCGATGGAAGAGCCGCAGTTCCTACTGTCCCACAAGACGGGAGCTGCGCTAGATTTGAATAACGCATGCTCCTGTGACGCAAAAGAATCTTGTGGGAAAGTGGCTAGGCTATAGTTTCCCCAGATACTGATCAGTCACAAGCATAGATGCCTGTTGGATCTGCCTGACTCCAGTCAGACACTGTACATCATTCTCATTGCTACAGATGTTTTTTAACATCTTTAAAAAGTTTTTTTTTTTTAAAAGAACCAAACATACTTTTCAGACCCCTACCCATTTTTTCATTACTGAAATATTTGTGGTAGCAAGGAATGACAGTTAATTCCTATGCATGTGCAGTAACAGTCATGTGGTTACTAGGCAATAAGTAGGAAGCATAGTGACCTAGAGCAAAGAGTAGAGGTTTATAAACAAAGCTGACTTAATTCAGACTTGGCTGAGATGGGGAAAAGGCACTACGAGCCTGGCTTACCCAGCTTTTTCTAATTTAACGCTGTGAGAACTAAATACTTGTCAGATTAGGCCATATATCACTTTACAGTACCTTTGTCTCCTGTTCAACTTCATTTGTAAGGTGGTTTTTTACGCTGCAGGTGTCTGCTGTGCACTTCAGATGTGTTGTAATGCTAACACAAGGCACACCTTCGAAATTCATAAATAGTTTCATTGCCTTTGAATTCTGAGCGTATAAATCAAGCAGACCTGTTCCCATAGGTGTATCCTCAGTGGTTTAGTTCAGCTGTTAATATAAATAACAATGTGGCAGGATGTGACCTGAGGGATTCAGGCGCACCTTTCTCTCCATTTGAAAACAAGCTCACACAAATCAGATTTTCTGCACACTTGTCTCATGGCTACCGTCTCTTATGAGTAATCAGCTCCTTTGATTCCCCTGAGGAGATTCAAATGGAGCCACCCCACACAATAATATCCTGTGTGAATTAATTTTCTGGACGTATTCCATTTAGCTTACATTATTTGTCTTGTAACAAATTACTAAAACCAGAATGCTGTTATGTATGCCTTGCCAGGACAATGGCAGGAACAAACATTTCAAATACTGTGTCTCTTAACTCTTCTATTAGTATTTATCACTTCAAAGCATTTTGGGAATACAGTTTGTATGACATTCAAAATAAAGTTGTATTGTTTCATGTCTGTCAGAATTAATTACATTTGGCTAATGCTTTATCAGCAACACACAGGCCTCCTCTGCCTTAGGTGAATGCATGCATTCAGTCCGCTGCTGTTCCCACAGAGTCCAAAATGCAGGTGCATACTGGATGGGCCATCTGATAAACCTTTCACAGTACATGTTCATTCCCCACGAGAAAGAATGCAATTGATTTATGGCAGCATTCTTTCCTCAGGGCAAAGTATTATTGATGTGTGACAGCATGTCTATCCAGAGCGCTCTATCCCTAGTGGAATTCATTTGGTTCTAGTTTCTATGTCCTAAGTCCTCTTCTTAGGTATCCCCTTCTGCAAAGATCTTTCATTGATCTCTGATTCCCATCCAAACAACAGTCACCGCAGTCTCTGAAAAGGGAATACTTTTCCTACCTAACATAGCACAACAGACAGTATAGTTGGATTAAGAATGCTGCTGACTACTCCTCGGTTAGCAAATTAGCTCTCTTTGTGACTGTGGGAGCCGAGTCATTGACTTCATTGTGGACAAGTTTGCACCCAGTAACTACAAGCCTGATCCTATTCACACACACAATCTCAGTAAATGTAATGGGATTAAATGGGATTAAAGTTAATGCCATTAATTAAACATAATGGGATTAAAGTGAGTAAAGTTACCCACATTTCAGCATATTTCAGGCCTGCCTGCTGGGGTTGAGGAGAGGCAGAAGAACACCCCATCCCCCACCCCCACATGCAAGATAGATCGAGTTCCATTTGCCAGCCTTAATTGTTATGAATAGGAGTGTCTCCCTTCTCAAGGGTGTCCTGTGAGTAGATGTTCATCCATTCACTCAAGTCAGATGCTGATCCAAACCCTTTGCTCTCATTCATACTTTTGTATGTCAGCTCTTTCTGCTGTCCAGTTTTCCATCTTGGGCAAAAAAAAGAGCTCTGCACATTTTCAGACTAGTATATGGACCTGAATTCACCCCAATAGTTTACCCCGATATTCCTGCCATATCAAGCAGAACAAGGGATCAGACTCTCAGTGGAGTTTTCCTTCAGTTAACTAGTCATTTTGTAAGATTCCCATTGCTTTAACTTGTGGCCAGTTTCTCCCAACCCCAAGTAGTTGTTCTGACTGTGAGGTCACCATTACCCTGGCCATGGTTCCCTTGGCCCATATACCCTTTTTCCTAGGAAAAAGTCCCATCGGAGTGCCAGAGGGACTGGCATATCCTAGATGGGAGAAACAGGGAATTCAGTCATGGCTACAGACCTGCTGCTAAAGAATAGTACAGCTCTTCCAGGAAGAGCTGTACTACAGGAGGTGCCAGTGGGTGTTTTCAGGGGAGTCCACCAGAGCCTGGAGCTGCTCCAGGGCCCACCCCCACAGCTGTCAGTTACCAGATCCACCTGGGTCCACATCAGATGGACCAGAGATGTCCCCAGGCCACGGCCTGCCTGCACACCGTTCCCCCCCCCCCTCCCCCTGCACCATAGAGTTGTGAGTGCTCACCTGATGTTCTAGACTGGTGCCCATTATTTCATAGTACTGAATGGGCCAACGGCTGGATGGGCATGAAGTTGTACCATGGGTCCCCCCAACAGATGGGCAGCAGTACTGTGTTCTGCCATTGACCTGGGTTT
>QEPC01008173.1:11266688-11290882 GCA_003113815.1 Sphenodon punctatus
CTCTGGGACGGGAGTGGGGGCTAGTGGGTTAGAGCAGGGGGGCTGGAAGCCAGAACTCCTGGGTTCTCTGGGGGGTGAATTAGTGGTTTAGAGCAGGGGGGGCTGGGAGCCAGGACTCCTGGGTCTCCCCCCTCTCTGACCCAGGTCCCGGTGGCTCTGGAGCAAGGGACTGCAAAGCACTTACTAGATGCCTTTTCCTTGGTCCCTTTTCACATGGGGGGACTGGGAGCCCGCACTAAGGGACTTAGGGGAAAAACTCCCTGTCGGGAGTCTGGTCAGTCTGCCCCAGCCGGGTCCCAGGGGGCTCCGGAGCAACGAGGGGGCAAAGAAATCCCTTTGGGGTTGGGGAGAAATTGGGGGGGTGAGGTCTTGCCATGGGGCCATGTGACACATACTGGCCCTGCCCCCAGGCAGCTACACCACTGCATGGAGGGGAGGCAAAATAACTTATTGGGGGAGAAGCTGACTGTAGTCTGCCAGTGCCGCCTAGCCAGGCAAGCATGGGGCCCCAGCTGGTCGCCCACCCTGCTTTCCTGCTCTCCTCGCCCTCTGTCCACACCTTGCCGGAGGGAGCGAACGTTGGTTTGGTCACATGCGCTCACGCAGCCAGGAAGTTAATTCAGTGCTTTCAATCGGGGCTGGGGAGCGCTGCAGGAGGCATAAAGGACTGGAATGGCTGCTGCTGCTGCAGAGACCACATGATGCAGAGGCTGCTCTGAGTGCCTGGCTGGTCCAGTCCAGCATTATATTGTGGCCCCCTAGACTCATAGGCCCCCTAGACTTACGGGCCCCCGGACAATGGCCCCTCCTGTCCCTATGATTCCTACGCCCCTGCTTCTACCTTATTAGGGGTAACCAATGGAAGCAGGAGATTGCAGAGTCAACAGCCAGGGCTGAGTAAGTGGCTAAGTAAAGAACTGAGGGCACAGATGTAAAGACATTTATGACTCCACAGGGCTCCTAAGTACAAAATGGTTTTTTTGACTTCCTATGACTACTGTAAATATGTTTTTAACTCTAAAAACTTGACAAATCCCTCAAAATCCAAATGTTATTTGGCAGCTGTTTGGAGTTACAGAATGAACTGGTGCTCTTAGTCCAGACCCTAGTAGATAGGTGTTCCTGCCATGTAAAATTACTGCCAAATCTAAGAACTGGAGGGTTGGAAGGACGTGAAGGGCCATCTAGTCCAACCTCCTGCTTTGAGGCAGGATGCCCTTTACCAGAAGTGAGCAAATTGTGGCTCTCAAGCCACATGCAGCTCCTTGGCCTCATTGTGGTAAATGGATGTGACTCTCAGAATTAGGAAACTTTGCCCACCCCTGCCCTATACCTACGGCAATCAAGTCCATTGTTCATCTGTTCTTATGATAACAATAATAATAAATAATATTTTTTACTTTTATATAGCGCCCCCCTGCCATGGCACTCAGAGTAATTAGAAAAATTTTCCTACTATTTATCCGAAATGTATGTTGTTGCAATTTAAGTTCATTCCCTCTAGTCCTGTGTTCTATGGCAGCGGAGAAGGACTGTTCTCCATCTTTTTTGTGGCAACCTTTTAGATAATTGAAAACTGCTATCACGTTCCTCCTTAGTCTTTTCTTCCACCTGAAACATTCCCACTTTGTTCAGCCTTTGCTTGTATGACTTGCATTACAGCTCTCAAATTGGTACTAGTAAAGTCTTAGCAAAGAAGCCAAAGAACGGAGCAGGGATAACGACCAAGCTGTCCTTACCACTTGTGTGTACTCACTCAAGAGAACAGATCTGACTGTTGTATGGAATGCATTTATGAAATGGAAAAATCAGAAAAGCGGATTCTTTGACCATCAGATAAATGCAGAGGTGCAGTGCTATATTTTACTAAAAAATATGAAAGATTCCATGTTAAAAGCCAGGAAGCAGAAATACACAGGCATCCAAGTGCCACAACACATTCTTTCAAGGGCAGCTGCAAACAGAATTTTGAGGCCTCACCCTTAACAGACAAAGAAATAGACTACTTGGTCATTCAAAGGTTTAGCCATCTGACTACAATGCATCAGCTTCAGACTAAGGAAAGTAGAGGCGTCCACCAGCAACCCATGTAATTTTTTGTTTTCATTTTTCATTTTCGTTATTTAAATACATCATTTTCATTTTCAAAAACTTCAAAATTTCATTTTTGTTTTTGCTTTTGTTTTCGATTTCCATTTGTTTCAATGGAAAACACAGTTTTAGCTGTAACATTTTTGTTGTTCATTATATTTGGACTACACTTGGGGGTTTATAGCTCAAATGGAAGGCATTGTGTGTACAAAATTCTAGAAAGATTGGATAAAGGAATCAGATTCTATATGCAGTTGAATTATGCTGTTTTGCAAAACTCTGTGTATACATTCCTGGCTGTAACTTTTTTGTCTCCCATCTAATGTGGATGAAGCTTTGCAACTTTATACCCCTTCCCACATTTACTATCTATGCCAACTTTCAGAAGGATTAGATAAAGGGTCCTGGTGGTATATGGAATTAACCTGTAACAACTTTTTAGTCCAACCGGTGTACATAAAATTTGGCAGGGCTCTATCTTATACTTTCAGGATCATCTCTGCCAAATATCAGAAAGATGTGATAAAGTGTTCCAATTTTATATGCCTGCACAGCATATGCAGAGAAGGAGCCTATGCCAGGAATTCTCTTATGTGCCACTGTGGTATAAGATCTGTTTATGATGCCAATTGGCCAGAAGAAATGTCAACCAAATATCCTCATTCTGTGCTGCAACCATCCCAACTTCTCTCCCCCACGTGTTACTGGGAAGGCAGAAGCATCTGTTTAGGAAAGAGCCAATAGAGATTCTCTAATGTCCTCTGTCACAGTGCTGCAGGATGTGATTGTGATGATAATTGGCCAGCCTGGATGTGTAACCTACGTCTCCTGATTTCTGGGATGCTATCCCCAAAGTCCCAGTTATGTCCTTTTTATGCCTGCCTCAGGGCCGCTCCCTATGCCTGCCTCAAAGCCACTGCTGATTGGTCCTGTAAAGCTGGAAGCATGCAGTAATTGGCCAGTGAATGTGCGTGGCAGTCTATTGGGTTGCTCTTCATCCTCCCTCCTACAGCTTCCCTCCTCCTGCCATGCCAGGTGCCTGCCTCTGACTGGCACTGCATGTGCTGCTATTTATCTGAATAATGGTCTTCAAGGGGACAATTTCAATTGCTTATAAAATTTTGTCCCTTTATCAAATTGTCCTCTAATTTGACAGAGATGACAGGGAATGTGTGTGCTAAATGTGTGATACATTACTTGTAAGCAGGATGGAATATAAACATGTTACAGCTGGAAATGTATTTTCAAGTTAATAGCTTATAACATCAGGACACTTTATCCAATCTTTCTGTGATTTGATAGAATTGGTACACTGTTGGAGGAACATAGGTGTTCCAGGTTTCATGCAAATTGGATGGAAGATTAAAAGGTTGTAGCCAGTAATGTGTATGGAGCTTTTCTTAAAATTACAACATTCAATTGCTTCTAGAATTGGTTCCCTTTATCCAATCTTTTAAAAATCAGTTTCACTTAGTTCCCTTACTTGGGGGTACAATCTCTCCTAGTTTTATCAGAATTGAATAAGAAACAAAAAAATTATAGTCAGAAATACATTTTTCAGTTTTTCCCCATTATTTCAAATTTTTGTTTTTGTTATTTTTCATTTTTGTTATTACAAGAATGAAAACAAAAATCACAATTTACATTTTTGTTATCGTAATAACAAAAATGAAATGCACACCCCTAGTAAAAGGGTTCTCCCTAGCATTCCCTCAAGGATGTTTCTTGGAAGATGTTGACTAGGCAGAATTTGCGCATGTGAAGCAAAACAGAAGACATCCAAATAATCGCAGTGTAACAAGCAAAAGACCATCAGGACTGCTGGAAGGATGCCAGTAGGTGCCAGACTCTGCTAGAAATGGAATAGAGACAGGCAAAATATCCTGGAGGGGAGGCAAGTACATTTAATGTGTAACTATTACATGGCAAATGATGCAGCAGGTATGTAATTAGCTAAAATATGAATGTATCAAACAAATCTGAAGATAGACAAAATGTGATGGGTTGGTGCCTCAATGCATGCTGCTTGCCTGCACTGCTTTTACAGCAGGCATAGACAGCAAATCAGGAGTTTAGTTGCTTTATTAGGCTCAGATACAGGCAGTCAAAAAAGCTTTAGTCAATATGCATTAAACACATCCCGACTTGTACAGTTTAGAGCAGGGGTGGGGAACCTCTTCCCTTCTCTGGGCCACTTTCAAATTAGTACAGGCTCTGGCCAGATAGAAGTTGGGAGCAGGGGTGCTTAAAGGTTCTGATCAGGATGGGGAAGGAAAAGGAGGATCCATATCATGGATCCTGGTCCAATGCTAGACCCAGGAATTGGAAAGGGACCAAATAAAAAACAACCAGGGGCTGGATTTGGTTGTCCACCCCTGGTTTAGAGGCAGCCTCATTCATATGTCTCTAGTCTTGGTGTATCAAATCTCTTTACTTCTTAGTAGAAGAACTAAGCCTCTCCTGACTTAGTAGAAGTCAGGAGAGGCACAATCTTGCTGGGGTAGGGGAACTGAGCTCTTCACCAATCTGGTAGAGGACGTTGCAGCAGAGGCTGGTAGTTGCAGAGGTTGAGCCTGCTCCTTTTCTGTTTTGTCAGCTGAACAACAGCATAGTCCTGTGGCACTGAGCAGGGCTTGGAATGAAGAAACAGAGAGGGTGTTGCCATGAAATTTGGTGCACAGATTACACCCTGTGGCCACTCCATGCCCTTGTTATGAACGGCAAAGCGTGCGCCGTGAATCACCATTGGCCAGAAGTGCAACTGACTAACAAGAAATGAGGGAGCGGTAAGAAACCACCAACTATTTTCACTGGTGATCTTAACCAAATCTGACTTGAGGTCTCATCTCACAGGCTCAGTTTTGTTCACATAGCTCTGTGGCTTGTCTTTGATTTATTGGTTTGTTCCCGAAGGCTGGATGAGCCAACAAAAAAGAACATTACTGAATTCTACCAACAACTTTCTTTCTAAACAGAAAGTTGTTATTGTGCAACCACTGCTCCAATGGGAGATATCGTTGGGTATTCAGATTCCATGGCCCCCATTGTGGATATAATTCTGCATGGAAGAGTCTAGGATGTTGCAGAAAACCCAAATGCTATCGGATTCAAATTACTTCAGCGAAGCCACAATTTTCCCTCTTGTTCCTAATTCAATTCAAAAAATGTCATCAGAAAGTTACCCTTTTAACTATTTTCAAATTAACTTTTGGAGAAAGAAACCCGAATGAGGAGATCTATTCTCTACATCCTAAAAGAAAAGGGGGGTATGAATGCAATCGATGTCAAATTATATCATTGGGCATCAGCCCTAAGGGGTATAAAAAGTTGGTACCAAAATAGCAATATCCTTGACTGGATAGAGCTAGAGAAGAGTGTTTGTAAGACAGATAATTTCAAGTACCTTCTCATGGATGATTCAGAAATAAAAATGCAAAAAAGTAGGGAACATCCGTTTATACGAATGATGCTTCATACATGGGAACTTAGCTTAAAGAAAGCTGAAATGATAAAAGAAAAAAACCCATACACGCCAATGTTGGGGCATTGGTCAAAGCTTGCTGACATCCCTGACTCAATAAAAAAGCTTTGGGAAGCTAAAGGGCTAGTATTAGCAAAAAACTTATTTGTGGGTGAAGAGATATTAACATTTGATACTGTTAAACAAATGCTTGGAAGCGAACCAGACTTCTTTACATATACAAAAATTAAAAGTAAATTTAATAACAAAATCAATAAGCCCCATTACATAAGAAAAACAAACGAACTGGAAAAAGTACTATATGGGGATTCCTCACAGTATCATATAATATCTAGACTGTATAAAGTTTTGCATGGACTATATAACTTACCTGATGCAGGATACATCTCCAATTGGGAAGATGATCTGCAAGTAAAAAAAAAGAGATGAATCAAATATGGGGAAACATGCAAAAGGCTTCAAGTTCTTTAGCAATAAAGGAGCCGCAGATAAAAACTACATATCGAATGTACCTTACCCCATGTAAACTTAATATTATGAATAAGGACTATTAACAGAGTTGTTGGCAGGGATGTGGATCCCTGGGGACTTGGATGCATTGTTGGTGGCAACGTCCATACATAAATAAGTTTTGGCAGGAAGTTTGGCCTCATTTGAATGAGATTGCCCAATGTGATCTTCCAGAGATTGCCCAATGTGATCTTCCATGTGATCTGCCTTATTGGGCATGTTTCCCGAGATACAAGTCATTAAAGAACCAAGACTGGCATGCCAACAACTGAGATTTGCGGCTATCTACACAATTGTATGCAACTGGAAATCAAAAAAACAACCCTCATTCAAGAAATGGAGCCAACGTATATGGCTCACACTTACAATGGAACGTATATATGCTGAAGTCCACCGGGAACTAGAAGGATTTTATGCTATATGGAATAACATATGGGAACTACTACGAAAACATTTGAACTTGGACAACCCAAAAATATCACTATGTTTAACTAAAATATAGATAATTTTATATACTCACCTTAAAAAGGTTAAGGACCACCGCTGTAACGGGAACTCCCCAAATTGGTCCTCTGTTGATTACCTTAAGCTTGTTTCAAGAGAGTATTGGTTGATATGAAAAATAATAAAAATATATTTACAAAAAACAAAAAACAAATTAACTTTTGGATTTATTGAGATGCCTATGTAGGATAACAAGCCCCTGCTGTATCCCAGCTCCCAAGCCTTAATTGTTATCTTGGCTTTAGCCTTTTATCAGCTTGTTCCAGTGGCTGGAAGGCTGGCTCATTGCCACCTTTTGCAGAGTCTGTTGCCAAGATTTGGTAGAAACTGGGGAGTTTAGACCACCTAGAGCTCCAGGATGCTCCTCGCTAGCCTAATGGGAACTCACACACTACTGCATTGTCTTGCCTCATTCCGCTTTAAAGGAAATCCCTGATGTGTTGAATGTGCTTTTAAAAAGGTCTCAGAGGCACTTGGTAAATGGCGACTGCAGCTTTAACCTCTGCAGCCGTTTCTCTTCCAGTGAGACACTTTTCAGTCTCCGCTTCCTCCCAGGACTCTAACAGTCAGTTACATCATGGAAGATTTGCCTCCTTCCTCCCCCTGCCCCAAACCTGGCTACATGTTGAGACAAGGGTAAATTATAGCTGCAACGTGCCACTGACAGGAGTATGTTGTAAAATGAACCGGATTTCTCTGAGGTCCCTTAATGTTTTGTGATTGACCCGAGCTTGGTGTCAGATGCTCTTGTTCCAGCCAAGTCCCATTTGCTGTTTACTTGTTTGAGTGTTTCTGTCTGTGGGGAAATGTGCTGATTTCCTAGGCAGGGCAGGACAAGGATGCTCTGAAAGGGAAAATAATACATTCAAGACAGGTCTTGAACTGCTTCAGGGATTTGAAACAGAGAAGATGGGGAGCAGCAAAAGGGTGGGGGAGGGGGGGACTGGCTGTGGGCTCCCACTTGGTTCCTGGTTGTTGCAGAGGACGAGCCTGCTGCTTTTCCTGCTCTGTCTACAGGCTGAACAGCAGCACAGACCCTGCAGCACTGAGGGTGTTTTTAAACAAGATGCATCCACGCATGCCCCCCCCACCCGACCCAACCCTGCATCCATCTGCTCATGTGAAGGGGAGCATGGGGGAGCACACCCTGTGAACCACACGGCTGCCGTTCATGGGCATGCTACACATGGAGCACTGCCAAAAAATTGGGTGTGTTCCGTGCGGGGCCCAGCCATTTGCGTGGAGGCTGCCTCTGTGGTTAGGGTTGCTGTGCTGGAAGCCGCCCATGTGCCATGTGTGGGCACCCCACAGCCATACCACTCAGTGGCCACGGATGCCCCTGCCCTGAGTATTGCAAGCAGCCAGGACCAGATGAAAGGATGAGAAGCCTTGGGATGAAACAAATAGTGCATTAACTATTTGCAAATGTTATGTGCATTCTTCGACAGTCCTATGAATAGCTAAATAATAGCCACACCTGAAATGATTATTTGCATATTTGGATATTTTGTTTCCATTATTTCAGTTACTTCCCTTCCGCACTCTTAGCACTATTAAGCACATACAACAGCTGAAACAAAGTAATGAAAATAGAAAAAGAACTGGGGTGGGGGAACGATCAAAATAAATTAGATAAAACAAAATATTAGAAATGGCCATTTGAGAAAACAGAAATGAATAGCGGTTATCTGTTTTTTCAGAAACAAAACAAATGGGGCCAATTTGACAGAAATATACATTTTTCCAACACTAGTGGGGCCTCCCTATCCAAGCCACCTACAGAGTGTGCTGGAATGGGGTGGGGGGATGAGCCAGCCATCAGATTCAGAGCAGGAGGAATAGGTGGCACTTCCAGTGCCTTTCCAGTTGAGCATCACCCATGTATCAGCCACAGGGTAAGCTCTAGAGTCCTTGTGGCAGCAGCATCCTGTAGTAAGGGACTAGCTGGAGTTAGGCAGATTCTTACACATGCTGCTTGCCCCTGTACATACACCGACAGACTCTGGGAATGCCACGTTGCATCATAGGGTGAAAACAGACATGACGGTGGTGAGGTGTCTCCCCAGGCCGCCCTGGGACGGGCCACTACAACCGCCACTCCTCAAGCCAGCAGGGAGGGGTGTTCATACAAGCAGAACTCCCCCCCATAACCCAGGCATGGAGTCTGCTGTGATAGATCCCTCCACACCCTGGGTTGGCCCAAGGAGTTGTCCACATGGGACAGGACTCCTGGATCCTTGCTGTTCAGCAGGATTGGGTCCCTAGGAAAAGCTGCTGCCAAACAGCTGATGGGTGTACTCCTTGGGGCCCCTTGTCAGCTGTTGGGTGTGCACACTCAGATCAGGTGAGGTCATGCCTTTGGGTCCCCCCATCAGCTGTTTGGTGTGTACATCCGACCCCACTGTTCACCCCAGTTCACCCCAGTCCCACCAAACAACTGATCGGTGGAGGCTTGAGGAACACTCTGCTCCTCCAGCTCCCCCTCCCCAATCAGCTGTCCGGCAGGGCCAGGGTGAGCATGGGGCCTGATCCCCTGACCTCACCTCATGGCGGGCTGGGCAGGGCAGGCAAACCTGTAATTGACGGGAGGGAGACTGTTAGCCCAACTGGCCAGGCCTTTGCCCGGGCTGTATCTCCATAGCAGCTGGCAGCCCGCCCATGGATGGTAGTGGGTGAACTTCTGGCAGCAACTGACCAGACATGCAGCTGAGTCCCGATCTAAGATGGGCTAAAGAGGGCTACTGTCCTGTCTGTTTTCACCCATAGTCAGCATAATGGTAAATCCAACCATGACTATGGTTGATTTCAGACGAGACGGAGCGGCATTCACCCCGTCCCGGAATGACTCAGATGATTTCCCACATCCGGCACATCCAACAGACGTGCCAGACGTGCCTGATCACTCCGGCACTCCGGCACATCCAACAGACATGCCAGCTGATCCTGGTGGGGAATCAGGGAGGGGACAGGGCCACACGGTGCAACATGTGGCCGCACGGCCCCACCCCCCCATTCTCCCCCGCCGCCCGCCCTCTGGGGAGATGGGTGGGCACCGCGGTCAATGTGGCTGCAGCACCCGCCTGATTTGACCATGGCCTGGAATCCCACCAGGGATTCTGGGCCGTGGTCGCCAGCCAGATGTGACTTTTTTGTTGGTTCCCACCAGAGATCTCTTTGACCACGCTTTTGGGGATTGTCCGGCGGGGAGCCCCGGAAGCGTGGTTGAAATTGACCCCATGTGAGAATCGACTGTGGTGAACATCTGGCAGCCACCTAACAGACGTTCAGGGTGCTGTGGCCCCATGTGGGTATTGACGGGGGTTCACTGTGATCTCGTCACGTTTGAAAATACCCTATGACTGCTCCTCTCCTTATCTAACATACAGCATGCTGGAGCTTGTGAAAGGGACCAAACAGGACCAGTTTATGTAGGTCCAAGGCTAGGGTCACCATAACTCCCCTTTAAAAGTGGATGCTTATAAAAAATACATGTTGCAGGGCTGCACTTGAACCAATGCAGCCCTGCACCATGTATTTTTCATAAGCACCCTCTTTTAACGGGGAGGTATGGTAACCCTACTCAAGTCCATTTTGGCACAGCCGTTTGCAACTAAGGGCGTTTATAGACGATCCCGCTTACAAGCGGGATCGCTAAATGCCGGCTTTCCCCCCCGCGCGGTCTCTGCATGCCGTGTCTGCTGATCAGACACGGCGCAGAGTGCGAGTGAGCATGCACGCCCTTCTGTGCATGCGCACTCGTGCACGGGACCAGAAAGTGCGGCGTAAAGCCAGCACTTTGGGAATCCACGTTGGAGGGGGCAGGATCGCCTGCCCCCTCCGACGCGGATTAAAAAGCGGCCGCAGCGAGTAGACAAGCTCCAAGAAAGGCGGCTGATCAAAGGATCAGCCGCCTTTTTTGTCTCGTCTATAAACGGCCTTACTTCTAGGTCCTATGTGCTTTGGAAGCGGCCTATGGCAGCCAGAATCACTCTTCAGTGTTAATAACTTCTCTCACCATTTGCTGCAATGTCCAACTCAAAACAAGTCATATATAGGAGTTATTTTGGGAGGATAGTTTTGTATTGTCCCCCTCGCTCATTTTTTTTTACAAGACTTCAAGTAAAAGGAAAAGAAAGTATCTTAAAATATTTAATCTTTTTTTTAAAGAACTTTGCATAACCAAGAATAGAAGGTTTTCCAGTGTAAATATAAAGGAAATTGAGTTGTCTGGAGTTTATGCAGGTGTAATAGTATTTTCCTTGTGTCATATTTCAGACCATATCCACTTGGTCCAGTGGTAAAAGTGCATCTGACACTTTAGAAAGCCACCTGGGTTCAAATTCCCACCTTGTTACAGCCTTCATGTATTATTTACCTTGTGATATGTTTGATCATGTGAACACACAAAGGCATGTGGTAGCTTACCACCTACTCCCTGTGTCCCTCCTTATCTGCAGAAATGTTACCCCTTGCAAGTGTTTAGTTTATTTACACATTACATTTGCCAAGTGGTACTTACTATTATTAGTGGTACATTAAGGCAGGCCAAGAGAGAATTTGAAGAGAGACTTGCTAAAGAGGCAAAAATTAATCATAAAAACCTTTTTAAGAACATAAGAAGCAAGAGGCCTGCTAGAGAGTCAGCTGGGTCATTGGATGACAAGGGTTTAAAAGGAAGGCTAAGGCCATTGCAGGGAAGCCGAATGAATTCCATTCCTAACAAAGACGTTTATCAGTAGTGATGAGCTCCCAAAACCCTACTAAGAATATAGGAAGTCCCATACTGGCTCAGACAAATGATCCATCTAGCTCAGCAACCTGTCTCCAACAGCAGCCAGTTTGGGTTGCTTCAGAGAAGTACCCAAAAGGTAATAATGGAATGTTATTCTTGCTATTCACTCCCAGCTCCTAATACTCAGTTACCATTACCACCCACCCACCCCGAATCAGCTTGACTAATAGCTATTTATGCAATCTTTTTTTAAAACCAGTTATGCTATTGGACTTGGTAACATGTTCAGTAGGGGCTGCTGGGGGAAATTTTGTTTTGTTTTTTTATTTTTGTTTCATTTCCCTGGGATTTCCATATTTAATTATGGATTTGGATTTTTCCCACTGAAGTCAATGGGAAATTTTCCCACTGAAGTTAATAGAAAACGGATTCATACTCCCATCCGGACCCAGGGCAGTGGGTCTGATTTCCCCCGCCCCCATTTCCCATGGCCCTGGAGTGGTACCTACCAGCCTTGGAGGGCTTGTTTGTTTGAATAACTACTGCTACTTTGGGGGCTCCAGCAGGCTCCCTCGCCGCGGTGTCCTCCCTGCTCCTTATCATGTATGCACAAAATGGCTGCCGCCCTTAACCAACTTCCATCCCTAATGTTCAGGCATTGAGTTCCACAAGTTAACTGTAAGTTGAGTGAAAAAGTACTTCCTTTTATTTCTTTTAAATCTTCTGTCCGTTAATTTTAGTGTGTACCTTCGTACTGTTATTTTGAGAACAGGTAAATAACATCGCTCTCCCTATTTACTTGCTCCACACCACTCATGATTTTGAAAACGTCTAACATATCCCTGTAATTCTATAGGAGCCATGAGGGCTCTGAATATTGAGAAAAATGGGATCCTATAGAGGGAGAGCCTGAACTCTTCTCTGCTGCACAGGCGTATACTGCTTCACCATTACTGGACCAGACTCCGTACCTTTGTGCAACTCCACAGCCCCTGGCGCAGGGTGTGTGGAGGTGTATGGCACACACAAAAGAGAATGCAGAGTAGCTGAACTTTTAAGGCAGTCATTCCCCAGTTGTACTTCCCAGAGCAGTTCGTTTTTAGACATTACCTGCCCATAATTAGCTAGGGGCTTGCTGTGAGAGGAATGGGCAGCCATCTTGTGAATCTGCTGTTAACTTAGGAGAGTTTTGGCTGCATATTACAAGTGCCTGCTTCTCTGCCTGCTCTTTGAGGTATATCTGTGTGTGTTTGGCTCTATTGATCAGAATTATGTGTTTGAAGTACACACTACTGTGGGGGGCTGCATTGCAGAGGAAGGCAGGAAAAGGAAACAGCCAGAGCATTGTGTGCTCCAGTAATTCACTCTGCTCAACACCCCAGCATTGATGCCACCTAGAATCTGAGAATAGCTATTTCCTCATCAATCTCATTCTATACTTCTTGAGAGGCCTGGTTCAGAAATCTGCTCCCTTAATTTCAGCAGCATCTCACCAGGGAAACAGAGAACCCGTCCATGAGTGTCTGATTCACTTATGGGGTGTTTTCACACAAGACACTCTCCACCCACTATACATGTTACAGGGCACCCATAGGGCTACATGGCAGCCCTGCAACATGTATAGCGGGTGGGTAGTTGGTGGAGAGTGTCTTGTGTGAAAACTGCCTTAGTAGAAAAACCATCACTGGTACGTGGTTTGGAGTGTTTGTCTTCTATTTTCATGGTAATAAAGAAAGCAGAATATTATGGAAAGGCCAACTGCCCTGGGCTTGTTTGTTTTGTCTCCATGTTCCTCATATTAGTGCATGACCAAATAAGCATTTGCAACTACCAAACCAGTTGCCACCAATTGTGTCTGTATGTGTACATGTGCCTGTCTGAGGGGAGGGGAAGGGAGAAACTTTAATCAAGATGAGTAGTCCAATGAGCTCTTCAAAATAAACAAGTACAAATCATACCGCTTCATTTAGAAAAGAAAACATGGAAATGTTTGCTTGCTTCTTCCTGCTGTCCTCTAGCTTTCTGTAAAATGCTTTCCTTAAAGGCCTGTCCTTTGCTTAGCTTATGTAGATGAATAGCTTTACGCAGGAGTAGTCCCTTTGAGGTTTTAAAATCACGCTGCAATACCGCCCTCTCAGAGGTGGGGTTTTCAAACAGATGGCGTTTCCTTCCACCCTGCTCCAAGTCAAACTTGCACTCAACACGTTAAAGGCAAACTCATCACCTTTCTAGGGTTAACAGTAACAGGGTAACCAATAGCAACACTATAAATCTGGGGCGTGTCTCTTCCTAGGGTTCTTCTCATAGGACCCTTTTGTCCCACTTCCCTAACCCTAGAGTAGGGTTAGGTTCTGAATCCGATGCCTGCTAATGGAGTGGATCAACAGCAGAGCCTTGCTGTCTTGTTGGCTGCCGGAGTGCTCTGTTCTGGATGACTTCCATGTCTAAATTTCAATGGACTTTAGTGGGACAGGGACCCAGTCCAGGCTCACCACGTGTGCTTTAGTTCTGAAATTTCCCATGCTGCCTAAGGGATTTAGAAGCACAGCTTCAGTGGTCTAAATCCTCTCAACTTCTTTGAAGCACTCAGAAAAAGGTGTCTTTCCCCTCAGTTTGGCCATCGATATTCTATGATGTAGCAGGCAGATTGTGATGACTGTAGCCAGTTTTCACATGCTCCTTTAGTTGTATATTATGATCAATTCCAAAAACGTGGGCTCATGTTATTCTGTTACTTCTACACAGAATACAATGCAAATCCAAGAATCGGCATTGCACATCAGAAGCTTTGGGTTAACCTGCTTCACTCCATTGCTGAGATGGATGATGGTACAGTTCATCTGAATTTGAATTTACTCCATTGAGTTACAGTACATAGAAGCTATGATTATAACACAGTTTCAGTGACATAATCGGCATGCTATCTGCAGATGTTGCTGGTTTTCCTGAAGAATATTTTCCTTAAACCACATCTGCAAAAAATGTTTCTCATAAAGCATGAAGTCACCCTTTTTCAGTCACTGGAGCACATCATATATCCCAAATCAAACTGCTATGATAACGTATTCTAAATTTAAACCTGAAACACAAGCACTATGCAAAGAAGATTTTTATTAGTCAGTTCAGAACTTCCCAATCTGCCAGTATTTAGTTTGAAAACCATTAAAAAAAAAAAAGAGTGGGCAGGAATGAAAAACCTCTACTGGCTTTAAAAAAAAGCAGAGTTCTTGAAATGAATATTCTTCTAGTGTAAGGATATTAATTAATTATTATTATTATTTTATTTTAATATTATTATTTTATTATTTATTTTACTTACTAAGGCTTCAGGATTCTAATGCTTTCCATGGGTTACTAAATGCTTTGCAAAAGTAGGGAAGCATCAATATCCTTTCTTTGTATTATTGTGAGGTCAGCAAGAGCCATATTATCATCTAGAATGTGCTCACACATTATGTCAGTGGTAGAGATAGTCATGATTTATCTTAGGAGAAACCTTGTGGTATCTCTGTTTAATTAACACATTACATTTACAGGCTTGAGGAGCAGTGAGTAATAATTACCCCAGACAGGTTACATACCAAAGACTGAGGTGTAAGGGTTAGATACACTGTGGTGTCAAAACCAGAATATCTAAAGCCTCACAAAAATGTAATATGTGAACAGTGAGTGGTAATTATTGACTGGTAACATACCAATGACTTACTGTAGGTTTCCTAGTAACAAGAAGAAACAGTGTGAAGTGTCCTCCTGCACACTGGGCATTAACTGATGTG
Source organism: Sphenodon punctatus (assembly GCA_003113815.1). Lineage (NCBI taxonomy): Eukaryota > Metazoa > Chordata > Lepidosauria > Sphenodontia > Sphenodontidae > Sphenodon > Sphenodon punctatus. Next base: position 11,281,783 of record QEPC01008173.1, read on the forward strand.
GCAGGCGGCTGGGCATTAACTGATGTGACAGGATGAGGTGATCTCTTAGATAAGTGGGGCCCAGACCATTTAAGGCTTTACAGGTTAACTCCAGCACCTTGAATCGGGCCCAGAAGACTATTGGCAGCCAATGCAGAGCGCAAAGAATTGGAGTAATATGTTCATATAGGCCCATCCCTGTCAGGAGATGGGTCACCATATTCTGCACTAGCTGCAGCCTCCGGACTGTCACCATGGGCAGCCCCATGTAGAGGGCATTACAGCAGACTAGTCTTGAGGTGATGAAGGCATGGATGATGGTGGCAAGATCAGAATTAGAAATATAAGGCCGGAGCCTCCTCACCAGGTGTAATTGGCAAAAGGCGCCCACCTCCACAGCCTCCACCTGACTATCCAAGTGCAGCTGCAGATCCAGGAGCACCCCCAGACTCCGGACCTCCATAATCGTGGGGAGGGGGAGGAGGGACCCATCTATAATAGGAGTCCCCAGATCACTGACCCTGTCCACCACCATCACCTCCATCTTGTTAGAATTCAGCTTCAGTTGACTTGCCCTCATCCAGTCCCCCACAGCTACCAAGCACCAAGAAAGCACCGAGACTGCTGGGTCTGAATCAGATGAAAATAAGAGATAGAGCTGGGTGTCATCAGCATACTGATGACACTGTACCCCAAACCCCCTCACAACCTCACCCAGCGGCTGCAGGTACACGTTGAACAGGAGGAGGGACAAAATAGAACCCTGCGGGACCCCAAATGAGAGGTCCCAGGGAGACGACGAACAGTCCCCCAGCACCATCTGCTGAGATCTCCTGGCCAGGAAAGAACGGAACCATTGAAGTACAGTTCTGTCCACCCCAGCTTGGTCCCGCAGGTGAGTCACCAGCACCTCATGATCAATGGTATCAAACGCTGCTGACAGACCTAATAGAATTAATAAGGGTTGACTTTCCCTTATCCAGTTAAAGACGGAGGTTGTCAACCAAGGCCACAAACACAGTCTCAGTGCCATACCCTGGATGAAAACTAGACTGCTTTGACCTGGGCCCACATCTGGTGGGCCCAGAACAGACGGGTGGGGTTTGGTGCTGACCCAGGCAGTTAACAACACCCTCTGACCCAACACAAATTCAGCACTGATCACAAAGGGTGTTTTCAAACGAGATGCTACCCTGCATGGCCTCCCAGGAGCCACGGAGCCGACAGCCCATCTGAAGGTGGAGTGGCTAGATGCATGCTCCCATGAGCCCACTCATGGCCATGTATAGAATAATGCCGGGAAATCCGGAGTGCTCCGTGTGGAGCCAGCCAAATGTAAAGTGACCGCTTCCATGGCTGGGGTAGCCATGCTGGGAGCTGCCCATTTGAAACGCTCCCCGCTCCTGCCCGTTTAAAAACACCCCATGTCCCTGAATTTTACAGATGGGAGAAGCTGAGGCAGAGAAAATGAAGGCCTTGTTTTCCAAGTGTTCAACTGTAGAACACTGTTTGTTAGCCGCCCCGGGCTGCCTGGCCGGAGGGGCGGGGTATACATTTTAAAAATAATAAATTTAAATAAATAAATATAAATAAATAGACACGCTGATTTTCAGAAGTGCTGGGCACCTGTGACTTAGTAAAACAACTGGGAGACAAGGGTGGTGAACAATCACTGACCAAGTATCCCTGGATCGGCAAACTAAAGTGGAACTAGCTAAAAATCAGTGGGTGCCTTTGAAAATGACTGTGCTCATGATCATGAAGCAAGTGGTCACCATATCTTAACCACTCACATTGAAATGGATCCTGTAAAAGGGACAACACTGAGCAGGGCAGCCTTAAGCAGGGCCAGTAGGGGCCGTGACCCAGGTCCCCACGCTTGGAGGGGCCCCACAGGGCAGTCTTAAGGACCAGTGCTCCTGAAACTCTGGGACAGGCTATTTCTGCTGGACCCTCTCCCCACCTGCAACTCTCAGCCCCCAGGGGGGCTGCTTGCTGTGGGACCCTCTCACCTCACCGTACTAGGGTAGGGGATCAGCGCCCTTCAGGAAGGAGCTAAAGGGGTGGGGCTATGGAGGGCAAGGTTATGGAAGCCCCACATTTTATGTTTGCCCTGGGCCCTGCAAATTCTAAGGCTGGCCCCGACATTGAGTTTGACCCTCACTGAAGTGTGGGGGGAGAGGGGCAGGATTGCCCTCCTGTGGGTCGAGGTCACTGGTGCAATTTACCCATTTTAAAGCTTTACCACATTGCAACTGCCTCGTTGCAACTACAGCACTGGCCAAAACTCCACTGTAGACAAGCCCCAAGTAAGTACTATAAGCCTGTAGATTGCAACTGAGAATTTTTAAAGGTTGCTTTGCTCTAAGGCAGCCTGTAAAGGAAAAAAGCAAGATCTGGACACAATTATTATTCCACAATTCCAGCTTTCGTATTTCTCTAGTGCTTAGGAGGGGTTGCCTGAGTTTATTACTTTCATTGAGAGGGATAATAATTGCCTATTGTGCATTCTGTATTGCACTCAGTAATGAAAGCGTTTGCACTGAGACCTTGTTATTTTGTTCCCATGAGATCATTGTAGAAAGTCATAATTGTCCCTTTGCCTAATCCCAGCAAAAAAGCATGTTCACTCTTCACACAGAGGAAATCTGGGTCTTGATTATCCCCATACAACACTATTTTATCAATTGCAGAGGTGTAACAGTGTAGGATTTGTCCCATGGAAACTTGTGCTTTAACACATAGGAATTTAGTGGTCATCTGACAATTTTAAAGGATTTACTGGGGGTCTCTGTTGTTCAGTGACTAACAGGCTAGCCCGATCTTGGCTCCCATCCCATTACAAGGTCCCATCTTGGTTCTTATCCCATTACTACAATCCCCTGCAGTGTTGGTCGGACGTAGTACCCCCTGCTCCCCACTGAACAGCTGATCTGTAGGATCACCGTCCAGGTGGAAATTAGCAGCACTGTGCAAAAGCCCGCCCCCAAGGGCCTGCTGGAGGCAGCCCACTCAGTGGGACACCAAGATGACCACCACCAGGAGAGGGTGCCCACTCTGTCCAATGGGTGGGCCAGCCCTGGTCTTTGCAGGCCTGCATCTAGGCTATGCCTGGGACAGATTCCCCCATCCTCTGCTCCATGTCTGCTGTCTCTCCAGTTTCTGTTTCCAGCTGATACCTTTCCTCCAGTGGGAAGAAAGCAAAAAGTAGGGACCGACTGGCTCCGTCCTGTCAGAGCTCTGGAAGAGGAAGGGATTAAGGCTCCATGGCCTAACACAATGGAGGATTCAGGTCAGATCAAAAGTAATTTTGACCCAACCGCTTTGGTTCAGATTGGTTTGGGCAAGTGCCGTTTTCCTTTTGTGGCTTGACATCTAGTGAAGAACCTTGTGAAGCACAAAGACTAGCACCCAAAGAGGCAACCTTACTTATACCTAAAAGAAAATGATAGACAGTCTGGCCTAGAATGACTTAAATTCTCCACTGTGCTCAAATGCAGTGGCAGCTACAGGGAACTATTAGCTGCTAGGAGCTCTCTTACACTTTGCAGCTCAGCCCTAATGGAACTTTCATATTTTTAATGTTAATATTTTATTTTTAATATTGTAAGCCACCCTGAGCCTCAGAGGAAATTCAGGGTAGAAATTTAAATAAAACAAAATAAAAACTTAGAACCATTACCTATTCCAGCTAGTTAATCAATGTGTAATCAACTTTGAGAGTCATCTGGACCATCTCCCTGTATCATTTTAGGAGTCATCACACTTCAGCCATCCCTGATATCGGTTCATCTAGCCTTTTGTTAAAAACTTGCTTCACTGCCAGGCCTGATGAGAGGGGAAGAATGGGGGTACAATTGGGGGCACCAATTGTATCAAGCCCACAGCAGCCCTCACCCCCCAAAACTACATTACTATACACTGAAACATGATGAGTAAAATAATAACTGCACGTAGTAGAACAAGAGTTGTAACAATATCAGTATGTTTGTTTTTATTGTTGTACATGTGTTGGAAATTTCAATAAAACAGTTAAAAATAATAATAACTGCAAGTAAGATTGTGTAAATAAAGTGCCAGTATGATCTCCATAAAACTTATACGGGCCCTCTATAGGAAGTACTGGGCCCCAAATTTCTCTCAATGGGCCTGCCCACTTATAGTTAGGAAGTTTTTCCTGAGGCTTAATTTACATCTGCCTTTCTTTTAGCTTGAACACATTGCCTCTTAGCATCCCTTAAGAGCAAGGCATCACAGTTCTTCTCCATCTCTTTTATGGCAGCCTTCCAAATAGTTGGAATTTTTTATCATATCCCCTTAGCCTTCTTTTCCCCCAAGCTAAAGGTATACCTATGACTTGCACTCTAAACCCTTTATCATCTTCGTTGCTCTCCTCTGTCCATGCTCTAGTAAAGAATCAAATGTAGCGAACTCTACTTCACCATCCGATGTATCGAACTCTACTTCACCATCCGATGTAGCTAACTCTACTTCACCATCAGATGTAGCGAACTCTACTTCATGGCTGTCTTGCCCCCATTTTTTGCCCTTATGCCTGGGTACTGAGTGGAGGCAACTTGCAGAGGATGCTGTCTTTGGACCACCAGCAGAAACGTTGCTCTGCACACGGAATATTCTCCACTAGCTATCAGTAGTATCGGAGACATGGAGATTGCACTGCTCAGTCTCATGGGTTGTTTTTAAATGAGATGCTCCCACGCATGGCTACCCAGGAGTCACTCATCCGACTGCCCATCTGAAGGTGGTGCAGGGGAGTTCGCACTCCCATGTGCCATGCAGCAACCAATCATGGCCACTCACAGCGCGCTACCGAGAAATCCAGAGTGCTCTGTGCAGGCCAAGCCAAAAAAGTGTGTGCCAATGGGCGCCCACACATCCCCTGCCCATATGAATTGGTCTGGCCACCCACGCCAGCAGACCGGTCTGCTGTTCATAGGCACTACGGGCAGGGGACATGGCTGTTGCAAGTCACAGGAACTGGCCACGAGTGCTGGAGAAGCCCACCTTCCCCAGCTCTCACGGCTGGGATGTGTCAATTTTAAAGGCCAGCCCAGTGCACTTCCCCCTCCCCCATGATCCATGACAGCGGGAGTGCGAGGTGTCTGCTACAGTAGCTATGCTGAGAGCTGCCCATTAGAATCCCTCCCCACGTACTCCACCTAGGGTTACCATACCTCCCCTTTAAAAGAGAACACATGAACAATACATGTTACAGGGCACCCATAGGGCTACACGGCAGCCCTGCAACATGTATAGCGGGTGGGTAGTTGGTGGAGAGTGTCTTGTGTGAAAACTGCCTTAGTAGAAAAACCATCACTGGTACGTGGTTTGGAGTGTTTGTCTTCTATTTTCATGGTAATAAAGAAAGCAGAATATTATGGAAAGGCCAACTGCCCTGGGCTTGTTTGTTTTGTCTCCATGTTCCTCATATTAGTGCATGACCAAATAAGCATTTGCAACTACCAAACCAGTTGCCACCAATTGTGTCTGTATGTGTACATGTGCCTGTCTGAGGGGAGGGGAAGGGAGAAACTTTAATCAAGATGAGTAGTCCAATGAGCTCTTCAAAATAAACAAGTACAAATCATACCGCTTCATTTAGAAAAGAAAACATGGAAATGTTTGCTTGCTTCTTCCTGCTGTCCTCTAGCTTTCTGTAAAATGCTTTCCTTAAAGGCCTGTCCTTTGCTTAGCTTATGTAGATGAATAGCTTTACGCAGGAGTAGTCCCTTTGAGGTTTTAAAATCACGCTGCAATACCGCCCTCTCAGAGGTGGGGTTTTCAAACAGATGGCGTTTCCTTCCACCCTGCTCCAAGTCAAACTTGCGCTCAACACGTTAAAGGCAAACTCATCACCTTTCTAGGGTTAACAGTAACAGGGTAACCAATAGCAACACTATAAATCTGGGGCGTGTCTCTTCCTAGGGTTCTTCTCATAGGACCCTTTTGTCCCACTTCCCTAACCCTAGAGTAGGGTTAGGTTCTGAATCCGATGCCTGCTAATGGAGTGGATCAACAGCAGAGCCTTGCTGTCTTGTTGGCTGCCGGAGTGCTCTGTTCTGGATGACTTCCATGTCTAAATTTCAATGGACTTTAGTGGGACAGGGACCCAGTCCAGGCTCACCACGTGTGCTTTAGTTCTGAAATTTCCCATGCTGCCTAAGGGATTTAGAAGCACAGCTTCAGTGGTCTAAATCCTCTCAACTTCTTTGAAGCACTCAGAAAAAGGTGTCTTTCCCCTCAGTTTGGCCATCGATATTCTATGATGTAGCAGGCAGATTGTGATGACTGCAGCCAGTTTTCACATGCTCCTTTAGTTGTATATTATGATCAATTCCAAAAACGTGGGCTCATGTTATTCTGTTACTTCTACACAGAATACAATGCAAATCCAAGAATCGGCATTGCACATCAGAAGCTTTGGGTTAACCTGCTTCACTCCATTGCTGAGATGGATGATGGTACAGTTCATCTGAATTTGCATTTACTCCATTGAGTTACAGTACATAGAAGCTATGATTATAACACAGTTTCAGTGACATAATCGGCATGCTATCTGCAGATGTTGCTGGTTTTCCTGAAGAATATTTTCCTTAAACCACATCTGCAAAAAATGTTTCTCATAAAGCATGAAGTCACCCTTTTTCGGTCACTGGAGCACATCATATATCCCAAATCAAACTGCTATGATAACGTAATCTAAATTTAAACCTGAAACACAAGCACTATGCAAAGAAGATTTTTATTAGTCAGTTCAGAACTTCCCAATCTGCCAGTATTTAGTTTGAAAACCATTAAAAAAAAAAAAGAGTGGGCAGGAATGAAAAACCTCTACTGGCTTTAAAAAAAAGCAGAGTTCTTGAAATGAATATTCTTCTAGTGTAAGGATATTAATTAATTATTATTATTATTTTATTTCAATATTATTATTTTATTATTTATTTTACTTACTAAGGCTTCAGGATTCTAATGCTTTCCATGGGTTACTAAATGCTTTGCAAAAGTAGGGAAGCATCAATATCCTTTCTTTGTATTATTGTGAGGTCAGCAAGAGCCATATTATCATCTAGAATGTGCTCACACATTATGTCAGTGGTAGAGATAGTCATGATTTATCTTAGGAGAAACCTTGTGGTATCTCTGTTTAATTCACACATTACATTTACAGGCTTGAGGAGCAGTGAGTAATAATTACCCCAGACAGGTTACATACCAAAGACTGAGGGGTAAGGGTTAGATACACTGTGGTGTCAAAACCAGAATATCTAAAGCCTCACAAAAATGTAATATGTGAACAGTGAGTGGTAATTATTGACTAACATACCAATGACTTACTGTAGGTTTCCTAGTAACAAGAAGAAACAGTGTGAAGTGTCCTCCTGCACACTGGGCGTTAACTGATGTGACAGGCGGCTGTCATCCTGCCAAGGGGTGGGGGAGCGCTACCCTGGCCAGGTTAGCTCCAGCGGTAGGAACACACGTCCTTGTGGCCTGACCCAACCATGGAGGAGGTGCAGGGAGAGACGTGCATCTGACGCCCCACACCTCATCATGATGGGCAGCCATGTCTGCCAATAACAGGCACACATGGCTGGCTGCCAGGCAGCCCTCACGCTGGGCTGGACTGGGCTGGGCGGGCGCAAAAACAGACATGTCCACCCAGTTCATCCAACTCTGGCCTGCCTGGGCTGCTCAAAGAGCCAGACTGTGAGCCTGGTTCATTCCAGGTCCATATTTCTGGCCTGACCTCCAACCCCACTGGGGTTTTATTTATTTTATTTATTTATCTATTTATTTTATTTGTTACCCCACTCCCTCTTTGCCTCAGGCAATTCGGAGCGGTTCACAATTAGTAAAATATATATAAAAAACAAGACCATAAAAATCCATTAAAAACCAAATTTAAAAACCCCTTCCTTCCCCCAACCTCCACCCCCCCCACCCCATCCCAACCCATCCTACCTGTCTCCTTCTCCAAACGCCCGACAGATGTGGGCAGAGGTGAATCTCCACTGGAAGGGAGTTCCACCAGCAATGGAGTGGCCACCGAGAACGCCCGCCTCATGGTGGCCATCCATCTACAACATGGGACGTCCAGGAGGATGCCCCTGGCCGACCACAGGATGAGGTGATCTCTTAGATAAGTGGGACCCAGACCATTTAAGGCTTTACAGGTTAACTCCAGCACCTTGAATCGGGCCCAGAAGACTATTGGCAGCCAATGCAGAGCGCAAAGAATTGGAGTAATATGTTCATATAGGCCCATCCCTGTCAGGAGATGGCTCACCATATTCTGCACTAGCTGCAGCCTCCGGACTGTCACCATGGGCAGCCCCATGTAGAGGGCATTACAGCAGACTAGTCTTGAGGTGATGAAGGCATGGATGATGGTGGCAAGATCAGAATTAGAAATATAAGGCCAGAGCCTCCTCACCAGGTGTAATTGGCAAAAGGCGCCCACCTCCACAGCCTCCACCTGACTATCCAAGTGCAGCTGCAGATCCAGGAGCACCCCCAGACTCCGGACCTCCATAATCGTGGGGAGGGGGAGGAGGGACCCATCTATAATAGGAGTCCCCAGATCACTGACCCTGTCCACCACCATCACCTCCATCTTGTTAGAATTCAGCTTCAGTTGACTTGCCCTCATCCAGTCCCCCACAGCTACCAAGCACCAAGAAAGCACCGAGACTGCTGGGTCTGAATCAGATGAAAATAAGAGATAGAGCTGGGTGTCATCAGCATACTGATGACACTGTACCCCAAACCCCCTCACAACCTCACCCAGCGGCTGCAGGTACACGTTGAACAGGAGGAGGGACAAAATAGAACCCTGCGGGACCCCAAATGAGAGGTCCCAGGGAGACGACGAACAGTCCCCCAGCACCATCTGCTGAGATCTCCTGGCCAGGAAAGAACGGAACCATTGAAGTACAGTTCTGTCCACCCCAGCTTGGTCCCGCAGGTGAGTCACCAGCACCTCATGATCAATGGTATCAAACGCTGCTGACAGATCTAATAGAATTAATAAGGGTTGACTTTCCCTTATCCAGTTAAAGACGGAGGTTGTCAACCAAGGCCACAAACACAGTCTCAGTGC
>QEPC01008173.1:11306122-11325143 GCA_003113815.1 Sphenodon punctatus
CCCCCCCGCAGCCTGCAGCGGCATGCACCCCCATTCCCCCCCGCAGCCCATGTAAAAAGGGCCTTAGAGTTGGAAGGGACCTTGAGGGTCATCTAGTCCAACTCCTGCTTGGAACCGGATGCAGGATGACTACAGCTGCAACTTCCCTGACAGATGGCTGTCCAGCCTCTTTTTGTGTGTTGCTCACCTGCTTGAGACATCTGGTTTTTGCTTTTAATAAGATTGTTCTTATTTCAGGCATCAGTGTGTTCTGGTTGCTCCTGGTCTCTACCTGTGACAGTTTGTTATAGGCCCTGTTTCTTGTGGGTTAGATTTTTCTGTGTGGGTAGTTTGGTTAAGGTAAGTCCTGCATTGGTGTCGAAGGAGGCCGTTTTTACACGAGACGCTCCCCTGCATGTCCACCCAGTAGACACGTGGAGAAGCACCTAGGTAAAAGTGGTGGTGGATGGGCATGTGCTCCTGTGACCCACCCATCTCCACACATGAGGAAACCAGCGAAAAGCTGGGTTGCTCCATGCATGGAGGTGGGTGGAGATGGGTGTGTGCCCATCTGATGCCTTCCTCCACACATGGTCCCTGTAATGGCGCATACACGAAGCACCACCCTCACTGTGGTCCATGTAAAAATGGCCTCTGGTGACCCTTCATCTGGAAGGTGTATGACTGTGTACTGGGTGCTAACAGGCTCTATAAGATAGCAGAGGACCATAACTAAATGGGAATGAGCCCTGGCACAAAAGATGGAATGGGCCCCTGCTGGGACAATCCACTCCAGGGTGCATATGCATTCTACATGTGTGGGGGGGCTTCCAGCACATGGGCCTACGTGTGGTTGCACCTGCTTCACCTATTATAGCTATGTCCCTGTTTTAACAATAAGGCTGAAGCAGGGGGTTGAGGTGCAAAGACTGGGAGCACACACTGAATTTCAGACAGCTTCCACTTTGCTTGGACCAATGTCCTGGTCCCTGACCAGCCCTTATATACACCTTGGCAGCCAATTAAAAGACAGAGCTGGGTCAGCCAACCAGAATCCAAAGGTGACAGAGACTGTGCCAGGTGCTACGAGACTGAGTGCCTCCTCCCAGATGGCAAGGTAACTAGAGTATCACAAACTTGAGTTTAAGACCCTTCACATTCTCCAAAGGAACAAAGAAGGTAATGTCCTGTCTTCTTCCTGTCCTTCTTCCTGTCTTGTTAATCCAGATTATAGTGCCATTCTAAATAATGGGCATTTTTAAATACACATTAAAGTCCCGGATGTTTCAATCTTCTGGGTTTACAAGTCCACAAGTAAGTTCCGGATTCATTTTTCATACACACACTGCCCTGAGGCAGCCTAAAGTAGCCGCAGCTGTAAACGTGACAGGCTGCCATGGGAACCAAGTGACCACAGCTGCCTGGAGCAGAGCAGTTTACCAGGAGAACCTTTTACACACAAAAGTTCTGGGAGAAGTTTTTTATTTTTTAATTTATTTTTAAATTTATATCCCGCCCCTCCTGCCCACAGGGCAGCCCGGGGCGGCGAACAACATTTCATTTAAAACAATAATAAAATTTTTAACAATTTAAAATACACTACATGGGGAAAAAAACCATCCCTATTCCCACCCCCACCCCACCCCGTTCAAAGATCCGGATGTTTAAGATCTGGATAAGTGATTTAGACACACAGAAAGTTCTGGATGTTACAGCAAAAATTCAGGAGAAATGCGTGTCTAAAAACACCCAATATCTTCTACTTAATCACCAATTACTGGGTCTGATACAGTAATTACTAATTACTGGAGAAAATATTATGACTTGGGTTACACAGAAGACCAGACCAGATGACATCTTTGGTTCACTCTATATTTTAGGTCCCTGAATCCTGTGTTCCTAACAAGATTATCAGGTTAAGGGTGATAATTCACCTTTAGTGAATCAGCAGATCTTTTCAACCATTTTCCAGCAGGATTAATACCTACTAACTAAACATGGGGAGTTCTGAATAAACTTTGCCACCTATTTAAAAATCTCATACCTGGGCCTTTTTCAAAATTGACCATACTGGATGTAGAAGGAGTAGAGAGGAGTAAATGGAACAGTAAAGCTATGTGAGATGTCTTCTGTCAAATTTCTTACAAGAAGAAGAAATATATTAAACTGCTCCTGACAACAAATGTTGTTCAGCTAAGGCTGAAAAAATAAGCATGTTTAATCACTGTAATAACTACTGGCTAACAGAATATTCCCAGTTTCTTTATATATTCCCAAGAAATAGACCAATAATTATTAGCCATTTTAAACTGTCTCCTAGGTGTACTTTGCACTTTTGTATACACATCGTAAGGACTTGCTAGGGTTTTTATAGTATTTTTAATGAATAGCTAAAAGACTGAAAATAGATTTACCTAGTTTAACAACACTAATTAGGTCCACATTGTATTATATAGTTTAATCTTAATGCCTGTTTTTAATAATTGATTGGTATTCAATTAGATTTTAAAAGCTAAACTTATTGGAAGCATTTAATTTAATTGACATGACTTTGTGATTAATTAAAAAAAATTTAAAAGTAGGGAAGTTTGGTCCCAGGGAATTAACAACTACAAATGTCTTCAAATATTTTAAAAGACAACAAATATATCAATATCATATTCAATATTCAGGAGCTGATTTTCAAACAATTGGGAGTGCAATTACATGCCTAAGTAACTCACGCATTTAAATCATGGAAATGAGGAGAAAATGTACCTGATTAGCAATTTGCTTTCACCATTATCAGATCCGCATGCACAGACATGATAGATGTGCAAACATAGACATTAAAAGTACAAAAATCAGATCTTGGCAATATTCTTTCATCTGGATTCAGGATGTTGGCTGCAAAGGTGAATTGTCATTGTAGAAATTGCAGTAACATATTTAATACCTAATTATAAAAATGCCACTTGCCCGTTTCAAAGCTCACTAAAAACATTTGATAAATTATGGATACAGCCACACAAGCTAGAGCAGGCCTGATCCCCCATGCGTCCCGTGGTGGGCAGTCACTGCTGCCACACTTTGGGGCCAGTGCAGACAGCAGGGCAGATGGTTCACCTTCCCCCCCCCCCATGGGAAACCGGGCGGGTGGGCCGCTGTGGGAGGTCCTACCATGTTTCAGGGCAGGCTAATGTGCTGGCCACAAGCGTGGATGCCCAGCCCTTCTCCACCCACACACACACACCCGGGGCCCGCCCACTATCTCACTCCACTTGTGACCATGTGGGGATGGAGGCAGTACCTGCCACTAGGGATGTGCGAACGTGGTTCAGACGTTTGGAGTTCGTCTCAAAATCAGTCAGTTCGGACACTCGAACTGGATGCCCGAACTGAATGCGGAAACCCCCGAACAGTTCAGGCATGTTCGGGTGCATTCAGGCGGGAAAAACCTGGCTGGCAGGCCCGGGGGGGTGGGGTGGTAGGCAGCTGAGGAGCAGACTTCCTGATCTCAAGGGTGGAGAGAGGCTTGGACTAGCAGCCAATCTGCCCAATCACCATCCCTCTTTTCCTCAGACCACTGGCTTGGCAGACTGCGATTGGCCACGGGCTAGGCTGCACAGAGTCAATGGGGCTTGTGGTAAGGCACTATTACCCTTTTATGAAGTGAGATCTTGGGTCATTGTAAGAACTACAAAATGTGGTTTTTACAACGACCGAGATCTTGCAGCATAAAAGGGGAATAGTGCATTCACATATTACAAAAAATTGTCGAATTATAATACCCGGTATTATCTCCAGTTATTATAATAGCCCATTTTGTAATGTGTGAAAGCAGCCTGAGACATATGGGCAGAGCCTCTTCAACAGATGTAAGTGGTGAAAGGCTCCCCTGGCCACAGCCAGTACCTGGGAATCCAGGCATAGCAGTGAGGCCCCAGCCTCCGCACAGATGGAAGCAATGGAAGATGAATACCCTCAATAATGGGGGCAACCTCCTCCCCCAGATCACTGACACACACACACTGACAGACACACCCACACACACCCCGTATCACCTCTGTGTTATTGGGATTGAGTTTCAATCACTTGATCTCATCCAATCCCCCAGAGCCGCCAAACACTGGAACAGCAACAAGACAGCAGGGTCTGGGTCGTTTGAAAATCAAAGATACAGCTGTGTGTCATCAGCATATTGGCGGAAACACAGGTCCCAGCTGTGTACAACCTCCCCTAGCAGCTTCATATGCACATTAGGGATGGGACTTTAGGTTTTGGTTTAAACCGAGAGTGGCCGATAATGCCACTCTCAGCTTAAACTGAGAGATCCAAGAATTGGGCCCTCTTGGCGCCCGATTATTGGATCTCGAATCTTCCCATTGAAGTCAATAGAAAATCCTCCCCATTGACTTCAATGGGAAGAGCTGCAACCCGCGGGGAAGTCACAGGCACCCACCCCGCTCCTGGCCTTGGAGTGGGAGTGTGGATAATTACCCCTAACACCCCCACCCACTGGGGTCTAGCTTTACACCCCTCTCCCCTCCCTGGGACCTCTGTAAAGTGTACTTACCGGCGGTCCTGGGACCGGGTGGGAGGTGGGGGTGATGGTCGCCACCGGCTGGGGTGCTGACTCCCCTGCCAGTGGCTGGGTCTCCTCCACTGCCAGTGGAAGCCGGGTTCACTGGCAGGCCTGGCTGCCCGGCGGCAGAACCGCAGCGAAGGAGAACCAGCCACCAGCAGTGGAGCTGGCTCCTCTGCTGGGCAGCTGGGTCTTCTCTTCCTTTCTTCTTTTCTTCTAATCTTCTTTCTTCTTTTCTTCTAGGTCCCACACCAGTCCCAAAACTCTGAAGAATGCTTCCTTCTTCTTTATTGCACATTCGCAAAATGGCTGCCAAGGCCATTCTGCGCAAGTGCAGCCCTCTTCCAAAATAGCACCGGCAGTGCCGGCACCATTTTGGAAGAGGGTAGTCGTTCTGCATATGCATCCAGAGGCATGGACGTATGCACAGAATAACTACCCTCTTCCAAAATGGCCACTGCCTCTGAAATAGCGAAGTCGAAGTGATGCTCAATGCAAGTGATTTTGTCCAAAAAGTACTTCAAAAACATGTCACAGTGGTCTGTGGATTAATCCAGTTCCAGGTGGAGACAGGTGGGACTGACCAGACCTCTCACCACCCAGAACAGCTCTGCTGGACACAACAGAGCAGATGTGATGAGTGCATCATGGGGTAAGGCTGCTCAAACTGTGGTAACGTCTCATGTGGCTGCACCCTGTGGGTCAGATTCTCACCTGGTGTAAATTGTTGTTGCTTTAATGACTTCAGTTTTGAAATGCCAATTTACACCAACTGAGATTATGGCCTAATCAATTTTAGCATAGCTTGCAAAACAAAGGATGATCATTACAATCCTACAAAAATGCAACCCATCAGGCAAAAACTGTGGTAAAAAAGTAAGCTTTGCTCATTATTCTGAAGACCAATAAAGTCAGTCTGTGTCAACCCAAGGAATGAACAGTTTGGCTCCTCTTTCTACTGAATGCACCTTCCCCAAACCACAAACTATTGGGCTGAAGGCCTTGGTGGGCCTCAACAGTTTTGGCTGAGTACGGGCGAACCCTCCACCCATTTGAAGTCAACGGCAAAATTCCTATAGACTTTAGTGGCAGAAGATCATGCCTTCAGTGTGGCAGGGGAACTGGGAAGGTCAGTTATTTTGGCCAACAAGGGCCAGGCAAGCCTCAATCATATAAAAAGTTTCTATAGTTTAGAAACTATAGAATCTACACATTTCTATAGTTTTTTCCATATGAAATGGACACGCACAGTGACAAACAGTAGACAGTGGAGGCCTAGTCAATCCTGATGAAGTATAAACCCTCATTCAGACCACTTTGTGACGAACATCAGTTTGATATAGGCAGGACTGTGCATTTGGGTTTCAATAAAATACAAATAAACCAGAAAAAGCCCTTTTCGTCTTCCATATTTGAAAAATGAATTTCAGGTCTGTGTATTTGGGTTTTGAATGAACCTAACATTTCCCCAAAAACATAATATCCAAGGTCTTGAACTGGACCCCCAAAACAGCAGCACATATCCAGCCTGGATCTGGGCTGCCCTCTGAGACTGCATTCACACCTGACGGCAGCGCGGCTTTGAAACTGATGCAAGACAATGACACGGCGGAGGGAGGAGACGGATGTCTGAAGTAGCACCAGTGCAATCGGGATTCTGTCGATCTTTACCCGTGGATGACAGGGCTAGATTTTGGAGCAAAATCCCATTCGCACCGGTGCTGCTTTTGGCATCCGGCTCCTTCCTCTGTTGCGTCTTTGCCTTGTGGCAGTTTCAAAGCCACGTGTGAATGCGGCCTCACTCAGATTAGCTGCCTGCTTGAAGAACCTGCAGTGACCCCTCCCTTCCTGCAAGGGCTGATGCTGTCTCAGAACTGCAGTCTCCAGCAGTGTAGCCAGGCCCAGCCCAGGCAGGGAGAAATGGTGAGTCCTTGGCAGCATCATTCCCCCACACCCTAAGCCAGGTACCCCCTGCCCCCCCTCAGCCAGGCCCATACACCACGGACACCAAGGATGTCACTTTCCACAAGCCAGTGACTACGCTCTGAGCTAGAAACCACTCCCCCCACCCACCCCCGCAAACCAGGCCCATACATCATTCCCCCTCTCAAAGCCAGCAACCTCCTCTGAGCCTAGTCCCATGTCCCACTGACCCCCCACAAGCCAGTGGCTTCTCCCCTAAGCCAGCCCTATTCCCAAGCCAGCCCCATGTTCCATTCTCCCTTTCTCCCAAGCCAGCCACATGCCTCACCTCACTCTCCCTCAAGCCAGCAATCCCTCAAGCCAGCAATTCCATTCGCCCGAAGCCAGCAACCTCTTCACTAAGCTAGCTGTATTCTCCCCCAAAGCAGCGTGGGAGCTTTTTACATTGATAGCAGACTTAGCAATAATACTGAGTGCATTTTCCTTTCTTTCTCGGCCTGTCAAACTGACAGAGCCTCACTGCACTCTGTGCCAAAATAACCCATACGCAAGGACCTGTGTTCACTGCATTTTCCACATTGGCATTTGGCAACAATGGGGGAAATGCAGTGAATACAGGTAATGATACAGATACAAATACAAATAAATGCAAACACTAAAACCACAAATACAAATAGAGATACAAATAAAAATATTTGACCCTGTGCACAGCCCTATATACTGGGCTTTATAGCTCAATATGANTTCTATTCTAAAAAGATGCATGGGTTTCCATTGTTCCTTTTGGGTTGTTTTTCTTGCTAAAGAAAATAGTCTTTGCTGTGACTAAAATAGAAGGGAGACAGTTGCTCCTGAATGCAAGAGCAGCTTCCTTACAAGGTTCTTTTTTATTATTTGATTAGGGAAAACAAAAGAGAGTGCTTATTGATAACAGTATATTTCTGGACCTAAAAAAAAAACACGTTTGACTATTAAGGAACTTATATTATTCTTATATTTGAAATAGCACAATGGTGAGTCCTTGAGGGTGACAGAAGGACAAACTAGAACAACTAGAGCCAGACACTGAAAGGGCTCGGGTAAGTGGTTTAATCATCTTGGTGAAGGAAGAAACCGGCAGTTGTAAGTCAGTAAGAAATGGCAGATTGCGCCCCCTCCTAACATAGGAATGTTTGATGGATACCCACTGACTGCCCCTTAAAGGCTGTCTCTTATACACATCTAGATGTGTATAAGAGACAGCCCCACGTCTGAGGAATTCACAATCGATTGGAGAGAAAGGGGATATCTCTCCCCCCATGTCTAGTTTCAATGTGCATTTCCTTAGTGGTTTGAAATGAAACACACTGCACTGATCAAATCTGGAGATAATTTAGTAGCTAAGGCATACTCTGAAAGAGTTCTTCACAGTTCTTCCTGTTATTGGGGTTATAGAGACACTTAGAAACACTGAAATCAGTGAGACTACTCCAGGGAGGATTGTTGCCATGGTCACATTGACCAGGAGGCTGTGAATATGAAGATTACCTAATGTTTGGAGAAAGATGAAACACATTAGTAACAGTACTACTAATCCTTCCCCAACTCCTAGCGTTCATATTACATCCTTAAGTAGAGATTTAGGTTGCTTTACTAGAAAAGTAAACCTCTGACAACAGGTCTTTCTAAAATATGCCAAAGAGTTT
Source organism: Sphenodon punctatus (assembly GCA_003113815.1). Lineage (NCBI taxonomy): Eukaryota > Metazoa > Chordata > Lepidosauria > Sphenodontia > Sphenodontidae > Sphenodon > Sphenodon punctatus. The sequence continues at coordinate 11,314,274 of QEPC01008173.1, forward strand.
CAAGATGTTCTTAATTACTTAATTATACGTGCTTCAGTTCTGCTCCTTATTAAAAATATCTACCCCTCATATAACTAGCCCCTTGTGGGAAACTCTTCACCAGAGTTCACTTGGAGCAAATGTCACCAACAAGGGTGTCTCTATGATACAACCCCCCCACCCCCCCCAATGCATTTGTCCATGTGTTCTGTAATGGAGGGGTTGGGTAGAATTCTGTTTATAGTAGCTCTCAGGCCAACCAGTCTGGAACCAATTATCTATGCCTAAAAACACCATGCAATAGGAAAAATGCACATTCAATTTTCCCTCTCCTCTCTTAATGTGGTAGGCACTATACAGAATGCCATTATATTAGAGAATGGCTTAACCCAAAACTTACAGCTGTGAAAACTTTTCAAATTAGATGCTACCCCGCACGGCCACCCAGGAGCCACAGATCTGACTGCCTGTCTGAAGGTGGAGTGGCCGGATGCGCTCCCACAAGTCACAGAGTACCCATTCATGGGTACTCATGGAGCACTGCCGGGAAATCTGGAGCGGATGTGTGGCAACAGGTGGCCACAGAACCACTACCCATATGAACGGTGGTAGCCAGCCACACCAGCAGACACATCTGCCGCTCATAGACGCTGTGGGTGGAGGAAGCTGCCTTTGCAGGTCAAAAGCCCTGACCAGGAGCGCTGGGGAGACCAGGTTGAAAGTTGGTGTTTTCAAATGAGATGCTACCCCGCACTGCCACCAAGGTGCCACGGATCTGACTGCTTGTCTGAAGGTGGAGCCAGGTTCCCCAGCAGTTGCACTAGGGACATGTCACTTGAAAAGGCCAGCCTGGCGTGTTTCCCCCTCCCCCATGGTCCGTGGCAGAGGCTGTCTCCATGGTAGCCACGCTGGGAACTGCCTATTTGAATCCCTCCCCACACACTCCACCTGAGTGGGTGCCCCGCGACAGTGCCACTCAGTGACCACAGATCCCAGCCCCCCTCCCCCATCATCTTGCTCATTTAAAACCTACATACTGTCTGGAGAAAATGGTTCCTTCCTAGCCATAATGGTTGGATTCCCATCCAAACACTCCATACACATAGAGAAGGTTAAGTTCTAGATTCAAATCTCCCAAGGTGGGCAAATCTGTAATAAAAATTAATTAAAAGGTTTATATGAGATTGGGAGTAGAGCTGAAACTAGTACCTGCAAAAATGGACCTACCCATTGAAACTGCAGTACTCGACCTAACCCAGTAACATCAGTACTAAGTGCACCTGGTTACTGCCCAACAGGCTATTGGATGTACCAAAATACCAATTTTCTGACTTCCAGTACCAATTTTTTATCTTCCCATCCCAATTTCTAAAACGGAAGCTCGGTAACAGCAATAGCTGCTATTTTCGGGTAACTGGGTGCCAGATTGGGACTACTCGGGCACCCAACGCAGTACTCTGGATTGCGGGTATTACTGGAAGGTGGCAAATAAGCTCCCCCTTTCAGTACTAGCTGGGAGGAACTTGCTCACACACATGCAGACGTTCTCAGGTCTGAAGTCTCTTCATTCCCTGACGCAGATCATTCCCAGCTGTGTATCTCTGCGAGCCAGAATATTGCCTGTTCACCTGGTGGGTTTTCCTCCAAGACTTTCCTAGCTCTGAATCTACAAGCCAAAATCCCTTTCTCTAAATCCTTCTCCCATGAGTAAGCAATTTTTTTATTTGATTCCAAGGCTGCGATGACATAATGTGATTGGACAGAGTTCCAGGACTTCCAGTGTTAAATTGCTGTGCGATGCTAACAGCATAATCTCTGCCTGGAGCACAATTGCAAAGGTTGCTTGGTTCCCCCTCCACCTGGAATAGGAACAACAGTAGGTCTTAACTATGGTAGCTTTCTGGAAGCCTGCAATATACAGCCCATCCTATAGCGCGTCATCAGACTTGCTCATTATTTGGGGAAATGTCATTCAAGATCAAACATCATGTGGTTGCCTTTAATTAATTAAAGAAGAGGGAGTGCTGCAGCCCTGCTTTGTTCTAATTGTTTACCTTTTCCATAAATCATCATTAAGATTTCCTACTTAAACAGGCAGTGTGTTGTTTCTAATTCCTCCTTCTCTTGGCTTCTTTGCTTTGAATTTGTTTAACTTTACTGTATTATTGGCTGGCTGCCTGCCCTAGGGGCCTTAAAGAAAGTTTGACTGTTTCATTCCTATTGAGATAGAACTACTGGTGCCATCCTGAGTCAACAGATACTGGGGAAGAGAATAGAGGGAGTGGTTCTATTCTAAAAAGATGCATGGGTTTCCATTGTTCCTTTTGGGTTGTTTTTCTTTCTAAAGAAAATAGTCTTTGCTGTGACTAAAATAGAAGGGAGACAGTTGCTCCTGAATGCAAGAGCAGCTTCCTTACAAGGTTCTTTTTTATTATTTGATTAGGGAAAACAAAAGAGAGTGCTTATTGATAACAGTATATTTCTGGACCTAAAAAAAAAACACGTTTGACTATTAAGGAACTTATATTATTCTTATATTTGAAATAGCACAATGGTGAGTCCTTGAGGGTGACAGAAGGACAAACTAGAACAACTAGAGCCAGACACTGAAAGGGCTCGGGTAAGTGGTTTAATTATCTTGGTGAAGGAAGAAACCGGCAGTTGTAAGTCAGTAAGAAATGGCAGATTGCGCCCCCTCCTAACATAGGAATGTTTGATGGATACCCACTGACTGCCCCTTAAAGGGGGAGAACATTTATCGTAATTTAGTTTTTGATATTCAGTTAAACATAACATCCTCTTTGAGGGCCACACCTCCCTGCATTATAGACCCATATGTTATATATGTTGTTATTTCTAGTTTACGCCTGGACCCTAGTATTGGGATCCCCCCACCCCCCTCCTGAATCTCCATGGGCCTTCCATAGGCTGGGGTTCCCTGCATTTGGAAGTTTGCATTTTACACGAGTGTTTTTCACGTTTGCGTTGTCATTTCAAGTTTATTCATGGAACTCCAATATTGTGCAGAAAGGGAAGCCAATTATGGACCCTGTGAATTGCATAATTGGTACTTGCTTGGATCCAACCCCAGAAACAGGCAGATTTCACCGTGTAATAATCCGAGCTGCTTTCAGGAGGGGCGGGATAAAAATTGATTAAATAAACAAATAAATAAATTTTATTCTTGACTTCCAAAACTGCCAAGTTCCATGAAGACTGAGATCTGCTAATCTTCAGAGTTGGGATAGCAGGGGCAGTGACAGTGTAAGATTCACACACACCACCCCCTGTCCCCAGCCCCTACTCCACAACAGCACCGAGGCTGGTCGTCGACACAGCCTAGTTTGTATGGTGAATAACATATCTATTGGGGACAGCTTAGCAGCGCAGTTTCTAGTACCCTGTCAAAAAGGCCACATCTGCATGAGAATATCCATATAGGTCCCTACCTGAGTACACCACACCAAAAAATCTTAAATTCTGCAACCAGTGAAGCCAAATTCTGCAAAATCACCGCAAGTATTAATATTTGCATAATTAACTTGATTTGCATAACTATGCATGCTGGGAAGCAAATTTGCAACAGGTTTGACATAGAATCACAACTTTGCTAATCAAACACAACTCAAATCCTCTGGAATTTCAGCACCCCAGAATTCCCACCTCATATTAAAACCCCAGACCTCCCTCACCCAAACATAGGGCCTTCAGACCTTACCCACCCACAATTCATCTCCCAGGGGCCTATTTACCCTCAGGTCATGGTCACACCTCCCGGACGGACGGCAGCTCCAGCAGCAGTTTTAGTTTGGGGTCAGGCGACAAGTTTATGCCTGAGCCAGGATTTAAAGATCCTGAAGACAGTCCTCACTGCAAGTTCAGCCTGTCACTGTGAGGATTGGCTGACTCAGCAATGCAGTCAACTCGGGTCCCTGCATATAGGGTAAAAGCAGACATGACTTTGACCTGCTGGGGCCCACTGTGGCCCAGGGCCTGCCGGCATGTGTAAACTTGCGCTGCCAGATGTTGGCCTGGGATTGTCCCGGGGAGTGTTGGTGGCTAGCCCTGATTGTGACCTCCAGACAATCTCCAAAGTCACACAGTCCAGGCTAAGGGTCACCCATGTGGGCCACAGTGGACTAGCACATCTGTTCCGGCATGGCATACCCACCCTGGACCAGGGGCTGCCACGGCCAGCCACCATAGCTGTGCCTCACTGGTCACCATGCCTTTCCATCATGGCAGAGGGCAGGGAGCAGGGCATGGGCAGAGCCACCCACCTGTTGTTTGTTGTGTTTCCCGCTCTACCTGAGCCATGTGGGTGGCGGGAAAGCTCCCTGGGCGTGGACATGTCAGTTCAGTACCTTGACCCAGGGAGGGGTGGCCGCTGTTTCTCACCCCACCTCGGGTTGGGGAGCCGTCACGCTGGCAGCACATCTGTTTTTACTCATAGAGATGTGAGGAGAAGATGAGCATGCACAGGCCTAGGCAGGAGCCTACCAATATCCGAGAGGTAGGCTGTGGGGCCACAATGTGGTGGCAGTACAAGAGGGTGAAGGAAGAGTGAATTCGGAAGATGCATATGGTGGAAGAAAATCATGAGGGCTTTTATAATAATAAATGTGGAGTTCTTTCCATGTGGCTTCGAGTTCTCCCAGAACCTCTGTGTGTAAAAATTTCTCCTGGTAAACTGCTTTGCTCCAGGCAGCTGTGGTCACTTGGTTTCCATGGCAGCCCCTCACGTCTGTGTGAAGAATGCATCCGGAACTTACCTGTGGACTTGTAAACCCAGAAGATTGAAAGACCAGCACTTTAAGGTGTGTGTAAAAACGCCCACTGATTGTGACTGTGGTTCAGGAGATTTGAAGGCACTCTGGCCGTTTTTACACGAGACGCTCCCCTGCATGTCCACCTAGTGGATGTGGGGGGGGAACGCCCGTGTAAAAGTGGCAGAGGTGGGCACGCACTCCCACAACCCACCCACCTCCACGCACTGAGCAATCAGCAAAAAGCCGTTTTTCTCCATGGGTGGAGATGGGTTTGTGACAGTCTGACACCTCCCCCCCACACATAGCCCCTGCAACGGTGCGCACACGGACTGCCCCCTCCCCCACTGTGTACAAACTACCTCTGTCCTCATGTGGGGGCATGTGATAAGATATAATAGGCTGACCAACAACTGACCCCATTTGCTTTTGTTTTCTCCTAGTCTTCCTCATCCCTAGGTTTGCCAGGTCAAAATATGAAGAATAAGGGATGCCATGGACTCGTGGGGTTCTGAAATGAGGGATACCCGTTATATTTTATGAAGTTCAGGGTTCTGAAATAAGTGGTGTTCTCTTTTTTTAAAAGGGACTTCTGGCAATCCATGACCTGTAAGAAGCACCCTGGAAACAAGTGGGTCTCTTAATCCTCAACCTCTCTGAGAACTGCCAACCAGGATGCAGTCTCTTTTAATGGCAGATAAAGAGGAGTCCCGGAAAAGCACCGAGAGCTTTGCTGTAAGCCACTGGTGGAGGTTAACACTTTCTGATTACCTACTGACCTAGGCTGACTCTGAACCAGTGACCTAGAGGCAAAATGCTCTCGAGCCTCTTGTCATCTTAACCTGCCATCCTTTTTTCACCTGTGGTCATTTTTAAAGAGTGAAATTACAGTTTGAATTGACCAGTATCAAGGTTTTCAGAATAATAACAAAACCAGACAATGACCAGGCCTCGCCATGTGGAATGGTAAACGCTGGGACAGACTCAAAGAATCATCTCCTGTTCCATGCATAGCACACCTGCAGTAACCAGTTTGAACCAGTGAACACCGGTGGGGGAAAACATAACCGTATAGCCCACTGCTATCCTGAATCCCCAGTCAATCAGCTAAGTTTCCTTACCTTGATTATTTAACAAACTCAGGTAGAGTGTATTTTCAACGTAGTTTAGCACATTGAATTGATACCAAGATTTTGTTTTTAAGTTTATTGGAACTTCCCTAGCTGGACTCCCCTGAGACTTTAGTTTCCAGGAACTTGCTTAATCTTCAAATCCCCAGAGGCCAGATCTGGCATGTCTGTGTGTGGCTGGCTACATAGGTTTCTGTAAAGCCTGTCATTAGCATCTGTGTTCTGATTATCTGCTGGGGTTTACATTTTCTAAACTGGGGGAATGTTTCTGCTGTTTAAGGAACTGATGGTCTATGGGTTGTGCATTACTTTTTAGAAGTAATACACAATGGCACAATCAATAAAAAAACACATATTCAGGAGTAGCCCCACTGAAGCCACAGTCAATATGGAGTGATGCATGGTCTTTTATTGGGTGTAATGTTTCTTCCTTGAACTTTTATAAAATGTTCTCTTCCATAGGACTAATACTGAGCATCTACAGCCCCACATTAGTCAATGGTACCCATGGAATCTGAACTCTCAACCTGTGAAAAAAATGATCCCTGTCTTCGGGGCTGGGGGCGAATGAAACGTGACAAAAGTGGGAGCCCGAAGACCTCTATGCTTGTAAAGTTGGTGAAATTACATTTAGGATTATCCGGGGGATAAAATCATCCTTATTAATAGATAATTGTGAGATCAGTTATGTCCAGGAGTGGGAGGAAAGTGGGCCCTGAATTTGGAGGTGAAATCCTGTACTGACCCTTTAGTCCTTCTGCTGAGTCTCATTGCACTCAATCAATGTTTCCCCATAAGAACATAAGTGCCACCCTGGGTCAGATCAATAGTTCATCTAGCCCAGCATCCCATTTCTGACGATGGCCAATCTTGGGAGAAGTGCCCAACGGGTCACAGTGGAGCGATCCGTTTCCTGTTGTTCACTCCCAGCTCCTGACACTAAGAGGTTACATTTCCCAAACCGACTTGGTTAATAGCGGTTAATGGACCTACCCTCCAAGAATGTATCCAATCCTTTTTTAAATGCTGCTATACTGTCGGCCTTGGCCACATCGTCCGGCAACAAATTCCACAAGTTAATTGTGCGTTGAGTGAAAAAATACTTTAAAAATAAATAAATATCCGCTGCTAGTTAGTTTCATGGAGTGCTCCTTAGTTCTAGTCCCATTTTATTTGGCCAGGCATTTGGTAGGTGGGGATAGGATTTGGGATAAGGGGTTTTAATTGGTTTTATTTATCTGATATATTTTTATGTATTGTAACTTGCCCTGAACTATTGGGATAGGACAGGATTTAAAAATTTAAATAAAAAGATATGGCAATTTGGAAGAAATGTGCCAAACTCTGTTATAGTGAACTTCCTGATATGATGAACCTACACGTTCAAACATAGAATGGGACTGGGGTAGCTGTCCCACCTTAAGGCTAGTCCTGTCATCAGGAAAGAGTCTTGCTGCAGCACAGTCTTGAATCCATCAATGACAAAACACCTTGGTCCCAAAGGAGTTTGCTATACAGGAATTATACCATACACACAAGGAGCCAAATTTCTACAAGGGCTCAGAACATAGTGGATAAACTAAACAGAGTTCTTCTGAAAATACAGTGTTGATTGTGGCTACAGCACTTTCTTGAAAATCTAGTTGAGGCTGCAAGTTCTCTTGGCATTTGGATCAAATCATCTGGTGTTCTGGTATCCTGATAAGAATCCAGATAAAAACATTCCAGGCCAAGACAAAATGAAACTGAGTTAAGTCAGGCTATTTCACTGGGTGCATTCCTCTCCCCTGAAAATCAGTAGCTCATCTCACAGAGGTAATGTAAGACCATTTTATTTGGTGGGTGGAGATAGGGTTTTGGATAAGAACATAGCCACGGTTGCATTTTTTCACTTTAGTTCATAAAAATGCTTCAGTGAAAGCTGCAAAGAGACATCTTTCTCCCACCTGTTAGCGAACATTCCATAGAAAAGTGACCAAACTCCATGGTGAGACTAGGAACAAGCTTAAAGAGTCACATCCAGCATTATTAATTAATATTCTGATTTTATTATTATTTATAATTTATATAGTGCCAGCAATGTACCTGGCACTGTACAATCATTAATTAGAGGTGGGTCCCTGCCCCAAGGAGCTTACAATCTAGTAAAGACAAGGGAGAGGGGGAACATAAGGAGAGACAAGGATAAATTCACAAAGTTGAGAGATCGCAGGTGCACATGGCAGAAAGTAACCTTGAGTGAAGGATGGAAGAGGGGAGGTGTCAGTGATGAGTCTGTGGAGATGAGTAGCTAGGGAAAGCCTGACAGAAGAGGCATGTGTACAGGAGGGATCTGAAGGAGCAGAGTGAATACATTTAGGGAGGGAGTTCCAGGCAGGGGCAGCAAGGGGAAGTGATATATATGCTTCCAGGAACAGGGAGCTGGTGGACAGGTGAAAGTAGTGGCAGATGAGGAGCCAAGATCCTGGGCAGGAATGTGATGGAAAACAAGTGTGGAGAGAGAGAGAGCAAAGTCATGCAGAGTCTTGAAGGTAAAAACAAGGAGCGTGTGCTGAATTTTCAGATATAAAGAACCAGTGGAAGGAGTAGAGGAGAGGTTGAAAATGCTCAGCATGGCAGGTGAGGTGAATGACGCTGTCAGTGGGGTGCTGAATGGAAGTGGGAGGGGCAAGAACAGAGTGTTGGAGCCTGGACAGAAAGAAGGAAGTTGTAGTAGTCAAGGCAAGAGAGAACTGGATTGGGGTCTTGGCCATGGAGGCAGTAAGAAATGGCTGATATTATGCAGCAGCGCATGGTGATGGTTTTGATTTTGCAGACTCATCTGTGGCAGGCTGTAAGTATTTGTAGGGATTAGCACCATAGTAGAGCCCAGCCCCAGGTAAGTGATATAGCTGCTGATTCATCAAGTAATGGGTTGATTGCAGACAGAACAGGATGGTAGTAGCTGAGAGAGAATATGCCCATCTGCTCTCAAGAGTGAGGATAGGCACAGAGAAGCAATACTATAGGAGGCCTGCTTTAGTGGCAGCAAACAGCAGACTGGTAAGTACAGACCCTTGCCCTATCAGTGGGACGAGAAAGCAATTAGATAATACTGGGGTGGAGGAGATGCCCAGTGTCTGCAAGCAAAGGCTGCGTGTGCAAGTGTTTAGGTGGACACACCAGAATGTGGTGTAACTGTTGCTATGGGACTATGAAGAGCAAATAAACCACAGTGGTGAAATGAAGGTCTTGGGTTTGAGAAGCTGTGTTTGTTGAGGTCCTCCTGATGAGGGGCTGCAGGAAGCAACTCTGCATGATCTACTATAAGCTGCTACTCTGTTTTACCATGGGGGGGCTACAATCCCCAGCTGACTTCCCCTTTCTCTTTACATAGGCCTCATTCTGCACCCATTGTGTTTCCTTTGCAGTGAAATGCATGAGTCTCATGGGGGTTTTGTATGATGATCTTCACAAACTGCAGGAACTAAGCTTTGAAGCCCATTTTAGAGTAACTTCACACTTCTGATATATGTTTCTGGAGGGGGTGGGGAGTAGGAAAGTCCTTTCCCTACAAAATGCATCAGAGATGCTGTTGCCAGTTGTTTTTCTGAAGTAAACTTTTAGTAGAACAGTTACAATCAATATTGTTAGGCAGGACTGGTATTAAAATTGAAGAGGTGGGTGGCAGTGTCTCTGGGGAAGTCATTATGGAGGGGGCTGGAGGCCAAGAGTTGACTGGGTGGTGGGGGTGGGAAGGGGCTGTTGATAGAGATAAGGCTTACCTTAGGGTCACGCAGGAAGCTCCCACCCCAGGAGACTCCAGATGTCATGGCCCTGCAGGATTTGTGGCCCTGTGCTAGGAGCCTCAGAATCCTTGCTGCTCCTAAGGGAGCCTCGGGAGCAGTGGTGGTGTGCATAGGACCAAATGCAGAAAGGGACTAGAGCTGTTGCCCCTAAGGCTAGTCCCCTCATTGGGAAGGAATCTTGCAGCACAATCTTGAATCCATCAGTGATGGAACACCACACCCACCATTTAAACCCACTCCCTTTTAATGGGCGAGGGTTGCACACTTACGCTGAAACTGAAGTCGGAACAGAAAAGTAAAATATCGGGAGCGTTTGTCCTTTACCAGTTGTGCTATTGGGCACCAAGATGCTATGGAGTTCACACAACAGGGCTGGTGGAGGGGAAATACAAAGGAATATCTAGCCTGGTCCAAATAAGAAGCCACAGACTGATGATCCCTGAGCAGTAGCTATCAAAACAAGCGTATCTGTTTGCCTGAACCTTCTTCTCTTGTTTTGGCTAACATGGATTTACATCCCACACGCTTGCAATCAGTGTCGTTTCACTTGGCGCCAGAGAGAGAACACCATGCAGAATCCCAGCTCTGAAATAAACTCCCCTTTCTGATTTCCCCTCTTCATTCTTTCCCTCTTGAGCAGTGTATGTAATGTATAAGGAAAAAAGGGGGGGGGGGAAATCCTCCCCTTTAATCCAGTACACGTATGAAAAATACATGATTTAGGACTGCATTGATTCCAGTGCAGCTGTGCACCATGTATTTTTCATAAGCATCCTGGATAGGAGAGGTATGGAAACCCTGTCCTCAGTGAAATCCAAAATCCATGCCCTGGCAGTCTTCTAAAATAGCAGGGTGGCATTCTGTCCCCCCTCTTGTTTAACATCTACATGCAGCCATTAGGGGGTTTCAGGACATGCAGTGTCATCAGTATGCTGATGACACTCAGCTCTACCTCTCCTTTTCCATCGACTCAGGCCATGCAGTCTCCTTATTTTCCCAGTGCCTGTCAGCTGTGGGGGCTTGGATGAGGTTGAGCCATCTGCAATTGAATCCTGACAAGATAGAGGTGATATTGGTGGGCGAGGGCTTGGGGGGGTCTGGGGGTGGTTGAATCTCCTCTTGTTGGGGGGGTTCGCCCCCCTTCATGGTGTCTCAAGTGCAGAGTCTGGGTGTACTCCCCTCGATTCGCAGCTCAGCTTGGAATCTC
>QEPC01008173.1:11366288-11378470 GCA_003113815.1 Sphenodon punctatus
AACTTCTGGGTTTCCCCGGAAGGCCTACCTGCATCTACAGCCGGCAGCCACAGCCGGCCCTGAAGCCACCGGACCGCCGGAGCTCAATGAAGGTATGAGATCCCTGGGTGCGGGAACTTGGAAGTAGGGTGATCCCTGGGGGGGGTGTTTAAACCCCCCCCCCAGGGATCATACAGTATACTTACCAGCTGCTGCTGGGATGGCCGCTGGGGCTGGCTCTGGGTTGCTGGTGGCGGCCTGGAGCTGCAGTGTGGGACACTCAGGGGAATTTTTTTGTTTAAATCCAGGGTGAGTGGGGGGTGTACCCCCCCCCTTCCACCCGTGCAGCCTGGGAGGGGGAGGGAAACGTGTTTTTTTGGTGGTTTTTTTTTTACATTGCGGCCATTCATTTGAATGGCCGCAATGTAAAAAAAATCCGGTATCGGGGAAACAGCCCAGATTACTGGGTTGAATCCGATAATGCTGGTACGCCCAGTACCGGCATTATCGGATACCGGAAGATCTGGTTTTCCCACCCCTATTGATTGTTAAGGGTATCTATGATTTATGTTTTCATTGTGGTTTTGTATAATTTAATGTATTGCATTTTGGTATAACTTTATGTTGTATTTGGTCGATTGTGCTTTGTGTTATGGCTGTGGCTAAACACTAATAAAACATTATTATTATTATTATTATTTATTTGCTTTTAGTGTAGTGTTTAGTGTATCTTAGGGTTTTTTTATTATTGTCTCTGTTTCCATGACATCTATCAAGCCCCTAATCTCTGCCCTTTCCTTCGCCCCTTTTCTTGTTGGGTTATTTTTCAGCAGCCTGTCAATCTGTCTAAGTCTGAGAGAGAACTCATTCAACTCCATATTTTTATTATAGGCATCTAGTGCAATTATTGCCCCATAAGAATGCCTTAGCAGCCTCCCAGAGGGTCGCCTGGGATACTTCACCATTATCATTTGTCTGGAGGAAGTCTCTTATCGCCTGTTTAATTATCTCTTTATTTGTTAGGTTTAATAAAGTTGCCTTGTTCAATGACCATCTGTGTGTAGTGTACTTCTTCTTCTTTTTTTGCCCTGCCGCCATTGTCATAATTACTGCACTGTGGTCTGTGAATATCACTGAGCCTATCTCACAACTTTGACATTTACCCCATTTGTCTTTATTCATGAACATACAATCTATTTGTGTGTATGTCAGGTGTCTGTTGGAATAGAAGGTGTACTCTCTATCCTTTGGGTGCCTCAACCTCCAGACATCCACAAGATGTGCTCTGGCAATGTCCTGTGCAATCTTCTGTCCTTTCGTCAACTTTCCCTTCCCTGATTTATCTAGCTGCGTCAGGGGGCTGTTAAGATCCCCCATCATTATCAAGATACCCTGGCTTTCCTTCCTAGCCAGTTCTACAATTCCCTTCGTGAATTTTTTGTTTGTCCCCTGTTTGGGGCACAGAACGTAAGAAATGTTTATTCCTCCCCTGCCAGCATTCCCTGCACCAGGAGATATCTGCCTGCTGGGCCCTTAATCGTTTTCCCCCCTATAAAATTGACCTTGCTGGCAAACGCCAGTAATACTCCTGCCTTTACCTTTTGCGTTAGCAAATATTATATGGTCAAATTATTTATCCCTGGCCATGGTATTATCTTTATTCAGGAGATGAGTTTCTTGCAAGGCCGCCACTTGTATCTGCTGTCATTTTAAGATATTGCCACATCCTTTTTCTTTTGGTTGGGCAGTTTAAACCTTTCACATTTAAGGTACATATTTTTAACGCAACCATATTCCTTAGCATAGACCTGCCCGGGACCCCCCCCCCCCCCCCCTTGTCCTAACGAGCCTTCCAGATTGCACCCTAGTCTCCCTTCATGTTCCCAACCATCCCCTATCCCTCCCCCACAACATTTCCCTGCTCCCTCCCAAAACTAAGCTTTATAGAAACCTTAAAGGGGTATACCATGGAGTCGCTTCACTCCGCTGTTCGACCCAGCAAACCCTTCTGAATTTCACTTGTCTATTTTGGACTACTTGTCCAGTCCTCTGTCCTTTTTTAATGCTTACTGCGCGTGTCCTTGTTCTCTTACTCTTCCGGCTTTTTCATGATTCTATCATGTCCATCGCCCGTCTGCCGGATTTTCCCCCTCAGTCCTTGAAATTCCGGCATCTTGCATTCCATATATTGTTCCAGCGCCTTGATGTCAAAGAAATTTCACCTGCGCCTTTTATATATGAAGGAGAAAGTTGCAGGGTACCTTACTTGCACCTGTATGCCCTTCTCTGTAAATCTTGGAGCTGGTACAATTTCTTTCTCCTAGCCACTGTTGCGGGGGCCAGGTCCAGCTGGATTGTCACTCTGTGCCCCTCATATCGCAAATCCTTGTTTTTCCTGGCTGCCCATAAAATGTGCTCTCTGTCTTGATATCTTTAGGCAGCGAAATATCAGCGTTCTAGTGGCTCTCCCTCTTTAGGTTGGGGTCTCAGTGTTCTGTGCGCCCTGTCCAGCTCTACATTCTGCAGGTGATCTGTTTGGGGGTAAAGGGCCTTGAGGATTTTCTGCACCAGGTCTCTCCCTCCCTGGGCCTCCATGGCCTCAGGGATCACCTGGAGGATGTGCAAATTGTTCCCGCTACCCATGTTCTCCAGGTCTTCAATTTTGCATTGGGCCCCCCCCCCCATGGCTTTTTCTACCATCTACAACCTTTCTTCCCACCTCTGGCCCAGGCCTTCTGTCTCCTCCATTCTTGTTTCCAGGGCTGTGACCCATTCAGGGACCCTGTCAATTTTTTTTTATTCAGCGTGTCCACCACGCGGTTTCCCTTTTTTGTATTCCGTCATTCAGGTGCTCCCACTGCTTCTTGGAGTCCTCATACTGACTCCTAATCGTGTGTGTCAGGCTTGCAATCTGTTCTGCCAGGTCAGCCTGCTCTCCCTGTCTCACACGTGCTGCCGCAGCCATCTTGGGCCTTGGTTTTTTCTCATTCCCCCTTCCCCGGCTGCTCTCCCTTTCCAGCAATTTCCCCCTGCTTTCCCCATCATCTCTCTTTTCAGCTTGCTGGGGGGTGTTCCTCCTCGAGTTCCTGCCCATGTAGTTACTAAATGGGCCAATTTACTTTATTTTTAAAAGCATTTTTGTCTCTGGTTGCTGGGAGCTCTTAGCAGACACGTTTACTGCCTGCGCATACCCAGTGGCACCCTCTTGATCTACATTTCTGAAAATGTATCCATGGTTAAAATACATGGGGACTGTCATACGTGCAAGGTTTGAAGAAGATTCCTCCAGAAAATAAAGTTATAACTGTTGAAAAGTCAATCAAATGGTCAAAATGCACAGTGTCCTGACTGTTTTGAATGTTCGATATCTCCTTCCCCCGGATGAGTTCAGCCCCAAGATTCCACAGGCTTGGAGCATGAGATCAACACCAACTGCTACTGTAGTATGACAGTGCTCGATGCAGCCAAAACTGAAGAATTTTTTTCAAACTGCCTTAACTCTGTAGTTCATTTATATATATATATAATGTGGGTGCTCCAACTCTGTCCTTTGGTGCAGAATTACATTGTGTAGAACTGATTGTATAATGCAGTCTACACCGACATTGTCAACAGTTCACTGTATATATTATACAAAGTGTGTACACTTTATATTTTATATATATATATATATATATATATAAGTGTACACACTTTGTATAATATATACAGTGAACTGTTGACCATGTCGGTGTAGACTGCATTATACAATCAGTTCTACACAATGTAATTCTGCACCAAAGGATAGAGTTGAAGCAGCTTGAAAAAGTTCTGTTGAATTTATGATCATTAATGGGTATATTTATTAATAAAATGTGATAGTTTACATAATGATAAATAGTAATGAATAATTATGTACATTAAGTACATATCTTACTTTAACGTTGATGTTAATGTGAAATCTAGATAGGAACTTTTGAAATTTTTGGCATTTAAGTTTTGTTATAATGTATGTAGTTAAATGTTTGAATTGCAGTTGTAATTTTCATGTTTTTTTGGAGTTAGGGTAAAATCTAGTCATTGAAATGTTTTTGAAGAGGAAAGGGTTTTTGTTTTTTTATTAGAAATGGTTCTGCCTTTAACGGTTTTTTAAACTGCAAGGTTTTTTGTTTGGTAAACTATGGAAAGGCACAAAGGACAAAACCACTGTTTTGGGTCAGATTTATCTGTGTGGCATGAGCCAGGACTTGGGATTCCTAGGTCTTCGTGTTGAAATATAACAAAAGGGGGAGAGAAAAAAGGAACGTTGTTAGATGACTGTTTAAAAATGCAACAATGGCTAATGCACGGAACATGCTTATTATCCTAACAAAACCCTCTCTTATCCTTCTAGCACACAGTTGGAACTCCCACACATCCAGTAGGGAAAGGAGACCATCTGGTGGCTCTTTTATATTACTACACGGAAGCATCACTGCTTGGTCCCCTTTCTGTAGATAGAATAAAAACAGATGTGTGGGTGCTAGAAACAGCAGCCTACATGGCCCAGGCCAGGGCACAGAACTGTGGCCAGTGCAATGTCCTGTCGCCCACATGGCCTGGGTAGGGCAGGGAGCACAACAACCATGCGGGCGGCTCTGCCCACACCCTACTCCCAGTGTCCCACCCCCTGCCATGATGGGCAGCCATGGCATCCCCTGACTCAGGTATGGTGGCACTGCACAAGAGTTACTAGCCCATGTTGACCCACATGGGCAACCCTTAGGCTGGGCTGTGACCTTGGAGACTTTCCGAGGACACAACCCAGACTAGCCACCTACCCGCCCCAGGCAGAAGTGGGCCAACATTTGGCAGCACCACAACGGATGTACTGGTGGCTCCTGGGCCAAAGCAGGGCACCAGCACATCTCCCTTTTGACTCAGAGAAGTGGGGAGAAAAGCCTTTCACCGTGTTCAGTAAATGGCTTTAGTATTCCAAGAGTTTTATTACACAGCCTCCCTTCACATGGTCATCAGTGACTGAAAACTCCATTTTAGATAAGGTTTGCTGTACATATGTAATAAACGATGACATTTAAATATAAATTTGTATTCTTATAATAAAGGACTTGGCAATTTAAAAAAAATGGATCTCTACCTTGGATTAGGGCTTTTACTTTGTGTAGGGCTTTTTCTATATAGTGCATGCTTGCACGTTGTATGCCAGCATACTCTTTGGAAAGGAATGACACAGATGATGTATTTCTGTTAAGTTAAAACAGGCAAGCAACTTTATTGCTTCTTGCAGTATAACACAGCCTAGCTAATTGCTATCTCCGGTCCATTATACAATTTGGGATGACTAGTCTGAACTAGTCTAGAGGACTCTTGTTTCCTAGCGAGGCTCATGAAATGAGCCTATGTGTGTAAGATGGAGGGCACTTTCCCATGTTCTCCAGTGTGTACAACTTGCCTCCAGGAAAGAATCTGGAAGGCAAAACATATGCAGGGTTTATCATGTGGGAAGCTGCCACCTACACACACACACCCATCCACCCACCCACACACATTTTTGCTGGTGGTCCTGTGCAGGATTGCAGGGCTGGATTTCCTTACTCTGCAAGCCTGCGTAGAATTGCTGGCAAAAATGCAAGGGGCACCCACATGACAAGCCCTGTGCGTTCTTTGCCTTCTGGATTTTTTCCCAGAGGAAAATCTGAGAGAAACCTCCCTTACGTTGATTCCCTTCCCTTCTGGCTACAGTAAAAACGATCTCTCTGTATGAGTGATTCTGGGAAAAACAAATGATTTTTTTTAATTACTGCAATCTTTTAACTTGTAAAGGAGAGCCTGAAACTCTTCAGTGCTGAGGTGAGTTCCATTCACTTTAGCATAAAGAGCTAATGCCAAATGGCCTCAGGATCATGCCCAGATGAATCTGTTTTGGTGAGAGTCACTCAGCATGGATTGAGGAGCACTTGCACACAGCTCTACCAAAGGCCCTCTATTTATAGAGAGTGTTTGTTACCTAGGCTATTTGTTTGTCACCTGGAGAGCCAATGTGGTGTAGTGGATAAGTTGCTGGTTTGGGAAGCAAGGGTTTGAATCCTGCTTTAGTCATGTGGTCTTGGGTAAAAGTCTCAGCCTCTGATCCCATCTGTAAAATGGGAATATCTTTCTCTTTCTCTGTGTTCCTCTCACCTGTGTCCATCTTAGACTGTAGGCTCCCTGGAAAGTGACCTGTTTTTGAAAGTCTCTGACTGTAAAGTGCTGTGTATGCCTAGCAGTGCTATAGAAAGGATTAGCAGTGGTAGTAGTTCAGGTTGGGCCTCTCCTGACTTATAAACTGTCAACTATTTACAAATTGAAGAATTTTATAGAGACTTTGTGATTGTGACACTGAGACTTCACAAAACTTACCATGGTATCTTCCAGCTGGTCAGTAGCAGCACTAACCCTTGGCACCGACTTAAGTCCTGTTCACTTCAACAGAAGTCATGTTGGTGTTGATGGATAGCACCAGCACTAAGCAGCCAGAGCATTGCACCCTTCATTGCTATTTCTGTTCTGAAGATCAGAATTTCATTTGTCCAAGGTTCCTAGAAGTATTTATCCAAAGACCCACAGTACCCTCAATACACTAACTTTACCTAGATATCATTCTTCAGATAACCAGGTGCTATGTAGAAGCCCTTCTTTGTGTGGTGGGAAACGGAATCTATCCAGTTCAATAGCAAAGAGCATTTTTCTCTGCTAAATGCTGATGGCATCGGCTCCCACTATGACCTTCCTGGGTCCCTAGACTCTGTATAAAGTTCCAAAGATGTGATGACATTTTTGAGATGGCTAGAGATGGTTTTGTTCTTTCACCAGCACTCTTTGTAGCTAGTTTCTGGAGGCTGGAGCTGGCACAGGGTTTTGAGGACTGGAGCCCAATGACCAGATCCTCCAATGGTAAAGAGCAGGGGTGGGGAGCCTTTTCACCCTAGAGGCCACTTTGAAAATTAATACAAGCTTCTGTGGGCCAGATAGTTTGGGAATGAGAACCTGAGAGACATGCTTAGGAACGGGGGAATGGAGGGAAGGTTATCCCAAAGATTCATCCCTTAGCCTCAAGCCCATGTCCTCATCTTGACTTTCTTTCTCCTGACTGCACTCTTTCAGTGCTTGAGAAGAGCAGCTAGATCTCTGAGCCTAATCTCGGAATTGAAAAGGGGTCAAATTCAAAACTGGCCACAGGCTGCATTTGGCTTATGGGCAAAGGTTAGAGAGTAAGGGGACTGTCAATCAAAGGTGTCACAGGACCAGGAGTCCCGCCCCCGTCAGTGTTCCTTGTCCCCGGAAGTCCCTCCCTGAGCATGCAGATGTGACATAGGGGGAAATGACATGGGTAAGGCGACCCTCTGAGCATGCGGATGTGACGTAGGGGGAAAATGACGTGGGTAAGGCGACCCCCTGAGCATGCGGTTGTGATATAGGGGGAAATGACGTGGGTAAGGTGACCCGCCTGAGCAGGCAGCTGTAACATCGGGGGGAAATGACGTGTCGCTCCAGGATAGGCCCGAGGTAGGCTGACTTGCAGAAATGGGGATCACGTGACAGATCTGAGCCAATAGGGAGATTTTGCCAGTCCTGAGCCAATAGGGGAGTGTTTTGCCAGTCCTGGTGGCACTGTGGGTAACCATGTGAGGACGCAAAGCCAATCAGAACCATTTCCAGGGTATGAATGTTGGGGGATCCATTTTGCGAGCCCTCAGACACCACTTTTTACAACTGAAAATGGCTGCACCCTTTCAGCTTATAAGAAAGGCCTGCAGTGTATTAAAAGCTAAAGAAACTCCACAAAAGGCAGACGAAGCTATGGACACGCACCAGCCCCTTGAACCCATGGTAAGGCTAAAGAAAAACACCAGAGGTTTTTTATTTTTTTATTTGAAGGAAAAAAGAGAGAGTTTAATGTTTCTTTTATTTTAACAAATCGAGGACGTTGTGAGGGCTTTTGAAAACTTGAAGTTGGAAGATAATGTGGGCGTAAACATATCCTGTGTCTCCTGCATTTGCAACTGTTTAAGAGGTTGTGAACAGATGGATTGGTGTAAAAAGAATCTACCAGCACCAGAAGAATAAAAGCTTTATATGAAATGTCATTTGGTGTCATTATTGTTTTTTTGGGCATGAGTAGCTGGAAGCATGGCAACACATGAGGCTCTGTTAAAAAAGATCTATTACACACCAGGAGAGGCGGGAAGCTTTGGAGGTGTGGATCCTCTTTTTCAGGCCGCTAAAAAGCAGAGTAATACCATATCTCAGAAAGAGGTGATTTCATGGCTTTCAGCCCAAGATGCGTATACCCTGCACAAAAGTGTTTTAAAAGAAACAAAATGGTTGTGTCAGGGGTGGATGCACAATGGCAGGCTGATTTGGCTGATATGCAGCACCTTTCTACCTATAACGACGGTTTCAGGTATATCTTGACCGTCATAGACATCCTGTCTAAGTATGCGTGGGCCTTTAGGTTTGAAAAACAAGACAGGAGATGAAGTGGCTAGGGCCTTTGGAGTCGTATTCCGGGAAGGGAGGATACCCCCAAAACCGATCAGACATTCCAGAAATTGCTCAGACAGCATGGGGTGCACCACTTTGTAACCAATAGCCATGTCAAGGCGGAGGTGGTGGAGCGTTTTAACAGAACTTTAAAAACAAAGATGTGGAGATATTTCACAGCTCTCAACACCTTTCGCTATATTGACGTGTTACCTCAGTTCATAAAGAGCTATAATCACAGCTACCACAGATCCATACGTATCAGACCTGTAGCCATGAACTCTAGAAATGCTCTGAAGGTGTGGAAAATGCTTTATGGGGACAACCAGAGGATAAGAAAGGAGGTACCCTCATTTAGAAAAGGGGACCACGTGAGGATCTCCGAGGGAAATTTGAGAAAGGTTATGAGCAAACCTTTACAGGGGAAATATTCCTAGTGGATGACGTGCTTACCAAGGCATGTCAGCCTGTGTACAGACTGAGGGATTACCAAGACGAAGAGATCCTTGGTACCTTCCATCCTGAAGAGCTTCAAAAAGTCAACCCTAAACAGGAAAAGTTGTACAGGATTGAGAAGGTGTTAGCCACAAACGGGAAGGGGCGAAACAAGCAGTGTTTGGTCAAGTGGCTAGGCTGGCCTTCTAAATTTAACAGTTGGGTAAGAGCCTCAGAGGTCACTGAAGCTTAATCACTATGGAGGAAGGGGGCTTTCACATCACTTTACCGAGCAACGCCTGCACCAGTGCTTTTCCACTTAACACCAGTTCTAATTTTACCATACAGCTAGTCAGGCCCTTGGACCTTCCAGGCACCTGGGATGTGGGCCTGGCTGAAATACAATACCCCTACAGTTGGGACAACGTTGCAACGTCCACCGTTTAAGAAATCAGCCATGGACCTGCAAAGTGGCGCTATACCCTCGCCCCCAGCTATTATTCAAGCATTGCGGAACTACTGGATCAAATAAACAAGCAGATACCCAGAGGTACTGACCCACCTCCTGTAGCCCTGAGGTTTGATCCTGTGGGAAGAAAAGTTAGAATGGAGACTACTGATACACACAGGGTCCTGCTCCGAGGGGTTGAAGCCCCTAACATAGGCAGGCCAGCTGATTCATACAGGTTCCTAGTCCGTGGGGCTCTAGCCCATATAATAGGGGCATCGCCAGGTTTAACGAGCCAGCAATTTCCCCACGCTGCAGACATTACGGGGGGTTTCAACTCTCTGTACCTGTACACAGACATCATAGAGCACCAGTTTGTGGGGGATTTCTTAGTGCCGTTATCGCGCTGTGTTCCTGTGCGGGGGAGCAGCAACGAGTTTGTCACCATCACCTACGACAAGCCTCACTACATACCGATCAGTAAGCACCACATTGACACTATCACCATTGAAATAAAGACAGATCAGGACGAGCACGTATCATTTCGCTTTGGAAAGGTGGTTGTGAAACTACACATACGCCCTCGGAGAGCAGTGGGGTTTTAAGATGGTGATTGTAAAAAATTACGGGGAACCCAGGCTCTATGCCAACTATTACAAGGCGCAGGCCGGTTGCAGCCTCCTGTGATTTCAAGGGGCCCCTGTGATGTATGGCACAGGCATTGGGGGGAATATTTCGCAGTCTCTTTCAAAAAGCTGTTCCTCTGTTAAGAAGGGGTTTTGAGTTGATTAAACCCCACGCCAAAACAGCCACCCAAAACGTAGCCAAGGACGTGTTGGGGCATGTCTCTCGTACAGTTCTGGAGAAAATCACCCCCTCTGATAAGCAGGAGGGCTCCGGGCTTCTGTATATACAAAGAAAAAGAGGAGCTAAGAGAAAGTCTCCACAGACACCGCAAGTGGGGCCCCCTCAACCACATAAAAGGAAGGCTCCACAGAGGGGGGCACGGCAGAAGCAGGGAAAGGCTGCAAGAAAGAGGAGACGTGTTAGTACGAGCAAGGGTGATATCTTTTAATCAACATGGCTTTTATTCACTGCGGATCTGAGGAATGCACCAAATCTGAGCTAGACCTGTTTCAAGTACCCCACACACAAACCAGCATCGAGAAGAGCATGTACATAGAAATTCCCCCTCTCTCGACCGTAGGTGAGGCAGTCCCGCTTGATTTTTTCATCGCTGGAAATGGAATAGACTATTTAGATTTAAACAATACGTTACTCTACCTTTCCTGCAAGATTGTCAAGGAAAATGGAGCGAACCTCGATGCGGACACCGAGGTGGGGCTAGTGAATTACCCTGTGGCCTTCATTTTCAGTCAGCTGGATGTCACGTTGGGCGACCGTCTTATTAGACAGAGCAATAACTGCTACCCTTACAGGGGTTTCATAGAACCTGTGCTCAATTACAGTGGAGACTCCCTTGCCACGTAATTTTCTGCAGGCCTGTTTTACAAGGACACAGCTGGGCAACACGAAACAACAGATTTGGAGGGGGGTAACGAGGGCTTTAAAAAGAGGGCGGACCTAACCAGAAACAGCAGAAAAATTAAGTTGTTGGGCCCCCTCCACAGTGACCTGTTTTTTCAAGAAAAACTATTATTGAGCGCGGCGGATGTGAAAATAAAACTGACTCGGGGCAAGGATTCTTTCTGCCTCATGAGTAACGAACCTGCCAGGTGGTACAAGTTGCAGCTTCTAAATGCCTCACTTTTTGTGAAAAAAGTACAAGTGGCACCAGGAGTTCGCCTAGGACATGCCGAGGCCCTGCTTACCTCCAATGCTAAATACCCGGTAGATCGGGTGGGGATGAAAGTGTTCAGTATCCCCGCCGGTAGTCGTGTCAGTAATCAGGAGATTCTGTTTCTTGGACAGATCCCCAAGCTGCTGGTTTTGGGTTTCCTGGACAATGATGCTTTTAGTGGAAATTATGCCAAAACCCGTTCAATTTTAAACATTATGATATTAATTTTGTGGCGCTCTATGTGGACGGAGAGCAAATTCCAGCCAAGCCGCTGCACCCGGATTTTGCAGGAGGAAATTGTGTCAGAGAATACATGAACCTGATACAAACCGCCGGCAAGCATATGAAAGACAGTGCACTGCTCATTGACCGTGAGGAGTTTGCACAGGGGTACACGCTATTTGCCTTTGATCTGTCTCCTGATCAGGAGGGTGGTGACCATTACTCGCTGATTAAAAATGGAAGCCTGAGGGCTGAAATATGTTTCGTGGTTGCCTTACCCATCACTATCAACATGATCGTTTATGCTGTTTTTGACAATGTGATAGAGAGAAATCAAAGGAGAAATGTGTTGTTTGACTATATGTGACATGGATACCGTACAGCTAATACATATTTTATCATCCGACCCCTACACGAGAAAGTCATTCTTGGATGTGTTCCCAAGTGACTGGCTTCCCAAGGGGAAGATTGTGGCAAAGGCCTGTAGGCCTAGTGGTCAACACGCATACCCACGCCCAGCCTGGAGAACACTGGCTTGCGGTCTACCTAACAGAGCACAACCAGGGCGAGTTTTTTTTACTCTTACGGCCACCCCCCTGACAGTGAATTGTTTCCTAGAAGCATTCTGAAATTTTTGAAGAAAAATGCTTGTAGGACTGTATTTCACCGCAGACAATTACAAGACCCGAGCTCTGTGGCCTGTGGATATCATTGTGTATTTTTTCTACATCATCGATGTAAGGGTTTATCTTTTGAACAAATTTTAGAAATGTATTCTGATAATTTAGCAGAAAA
>QEPC01008173.1:11382922-11395140 GCA_003113815.1 Sphenodon punctatus
ACATGTGCTTCCTGCTCTGGCTCTTTACTCTCTAGGCAAAAACAGGCTGGGGCCTCTGGCTTACTTTCATCCGGAATGTCATCTGCAGGGGCTCTTTCAAGCAGCTCCTGAATAAAAATCAAAGAGTATGAAAAATTAGCAAACCAACTATCACGCGGTTACATTTCTACCCCTCTCCACCCCCCCTCGTTAAATCACCCTTACCTGTGACAAAACTGGCAAACTGCACTGATCCACTTCCACACAAATTGGCAATACTGGCGGTGTCTGCGCTTCCATTCGAGGTTCTTCATCACGAGTCGGCCTGCTAAAAAGAACCTTAGCCACAGGCCCCTCTCGGTAACATCGTCCTCTGAACTTGAAATATAACGCTTTCTAAGTAGACATCTCACTATTGCTGGAGGCGTGCTGAACTCCATAGGCCTCACAGGAGTGATGTCAGCTAGGAATGCCATTTTCAGTTGTAAAAAGCGGTGTCTGAGGGCTCACAAAATGGCTCCCCCAACATTCATACCCTGGAAATGGTTCTGATTGGCTTTGCGCCCTCACATGGTTACCCACAGTGCCACCAGGACTGGCAAAACACTCCCCTATTGGCTCAGATCTGTCACACGATCCCCATTTCTGCAAGTCAGCCTACCCCGGGCCTATCCTGGAGCGACACGTCATTTCCCCCCGACGTTACAGCCGCCTGCTCAGGGGGGTCGCCTTACCCACATCATTTCCCCCTACGTCACAACCGCATGCTCAGGGGGTCGCCTTACCCACATCATTTCCCCCTACATCACATCCGCATGCTCAGGGGGTCACCTTACCCACATCATTTCCCCCCTACGTCACATCTGCATGCTCAGGGAGGGACTTTCGGGGACAAGGAACACTGGCGGGGGGACGGGGCTTCCGGTCTTGTGACACCTTTGATTGACAGTAGCCCCCTTACTCTCTAAGGTTTCCTCATCTCTGATATAATTAAATGCAGCTCCATTGAAGTTATTAGAACTACACTATTTTTCACTAGTTAAAGATCTTCCCCTCCCCCCATGCTTTTTATTTTTAAAAAAATGTTTTAAATTGATTTTTCTGCATAACAAAAGACACTGGTATAAATTTAAAAACTAGTATACCATTGTTTGTAAGTATAATACCAAATGTTTTCAAACTGTGCTAGATAGAAGTCTCTTTGTTACATTGGGGGGGGAGGGAGTCCCTTTTCTCAAAATAGAACAGTGGCCCCTCGGTTCTGAAGTTTCTTGCAGCCCAGTGCAACCCTTGGGGTTCTTCCCTTTAACATACTATAATGCTGATTGTGCGGTGCATGAGTCGGGCATCGGCCCCTAACCAATGCAGTCAGTTGCTGCAGCAATTGAAATGTATTTACATGATCCACTGAGACCGCTTTCAGGACTTTTGTTCCTAGATGTTCTCAGTAAATCCTTGGGAGGGGTGGCTCTAGACTGGGCAACTACCTTACTGCAGGGAGATAGCCCCCTCGACCGATTATGGAGAGTTCTTGAAAGAATTTTCCTCCCTGTTCGATCACCCCCATCGAGTTAGGGATGCCGAGACCACCATCTTAGCCCTAAAACACTCCAAGGGGGGACTTCTTGAATATGTTACCCAGTTTCGGCAATTGGCCTTGGAACTCCAGTGGCTGAATTACATTTTAAAAGTGATGTTTAGGAGGGGACTAAACAATGATCTTAAGGATCAGCTTGCATTCACAACCCTGCCTGAGTCCTGAGAACAGCTTGCCAACCCGGCCCTGCAAATTGACGAACACCTGGCTGAACGATGACAGGAACGGCGACAAGACACCCATCCTTCCCCCCCCCCAAAAACCATCACTGACATCGGCTCTAATTCCTGTGACAGCACAGCCTAGTGAGCCCAAGCCTACGCAACTGGGAGCATCACGAAGCCCACTAACAATGGAGGAACGAGAGCGGATGAGGTGATCTAGGGTGTGTTTCTATTGTGGGGAGACCTCCCACTTTATCAACGAATGTCCGGTTCTCCCCATAGAAAGAAGACGCCCGGGAAATGGCAAGGACCGGGCAAGGGCCACCCCGGCCATAAACTGCACCCTTCTCAGGACCAAGTCGCTTCCGCCCCATGTGTAAGTACCTGTGACCCTGACCCTAGGATCCCAGCGCTCGCATGTTGTCTGGGCCTTGGTAGACTCTGGTGCGTCAGGGAACTTGATTGATGGAACTGGTTCGTTGTTGGACTATCCAGACCTTGCGGAAGAAACAACCCGAGACCGTGCATTCCATAGATGGCTCTCCATTGATCTCAGGACCAATAGTTTTACAGACCAGCCCCCTGCAATGTTGCATTGGTGCCCATCGGGCGGTAGTAACCTTTGATATTGTTTGTACCCCATTCTTCTCGGTGGTCCTGGGACTTTTGTGGTTGGGAACTCACGGCCCCCATGTCAGCTGGACCGCACAGCGTGTATTCTCTGTGTCAACGTACTGTATGCAGAACTGTCTCCAAGGGCAACCCCGTGTGAGTCAGTTGACCACCCTAGACCAAGTCCCCGAAGCACGTCCTCCGTGGCTCCCCGAAGAATATGTGGACTTCACAGACGTCTTCAGTAAGCAGCAAACTGCAAACCTGCCCCCACACCAGGCATATGACTATCCCATCAACTTGATTCCCGGGGGGGAGGCTCCCTTTGGGCGTATCTACGCGTTGTCGGCCCCGGAACTCACCACATTGCGACAATACCTAGACGAGAATCTCCAGAACGGATTTATTCAGCATTGGTGTTCACCTGCAGGGGTGCCTATCTTTTTTGTGCCCAAAAAGGATGGGGGACTTCAGCTGTGCATTGATTACTGGGGCCTCAACAAGATCACCGTGAAAAACCATTACCCTCTCCCTTTAATACCAGAACTTCTCAACGGATTGCAGGGAGCCTGCATCTACACTAAATTGGACTTACGGGGGGCCTATAATTTGATGCGGATGCAAAAGGGTGATGAATGGAAAACTGCCTTCCATACCCGTTACGGTTATTTTGAATACTGTGTGATGATGTTTGGCCTTGCCAACGCTCCGGCCACATTTCAACGTTTTATTAATGATATCCTACGAGACCTATTGGATGTCTGTCATAGTGTATCTTGATGACATTTTGATCTATTCCACCTTGCTGCCACAGCACGTCAAGCATGTCTGGCAAGTGTTACAAATGCTGCTCGCAGAGGCGCTTTACTGCAAGGGAGAAAAATGCACGTTTCACCTGACCACCGTCGACTTCCTCAGTTTCGGCATTAGCCCCACAGGGATTAAGATGGATGCCCAAAAGGTGGAGGTGCTATTGCGTTGGCCTCCCCCGAAGAAAGTAAAGGTGTTACAATGCTTCCTTGGGATCACAAACTACTATAGGCAATACATTCCCAACTATGCCAAAATCACGACCCCCTTAACCCAACTCCTTACAAAGAACTGCCAGTAGGTATGGGGGTCGGAACAACAGCATAGCTTTACCTATTTAAAATGCGCCTTCTCCATAGCACCCCTTCTGCAACACCCTGTATTTGACAAACCTTTCCACATTGAATCGGACACATCCAGTGGAGCCCTTGGGGCCATCTTATTCCAAGCACCTGCTCCCCTGCGCTTATTACTCCCACCAGCTGACACCGGCGGAGCGAAACTACGCTATCTTCGATCAGGAGCTTCTTGCCATCAAGGCCGCCTTTGCCACTTGGCAACATTACCTTGAAGGAGCAAAGTACCCAGTACAGGTAATCACCGACCATAAGAACTTAACATTCTTGCAGACGGCACAAATCTCCAATGCTAGGCATGCACATTGGGCATTGTTCTTTGCACGTTTCTCCTTTCATATGCAATACCAACTGGGACGCTTAAATGTCCTAGTGGATGCCTTATCCCATTACCATGAAGAACAAGCTAGCGAGAAAAAAGAAAAAGGAATGATTCTGGACCCTAAGGTTTTTGCAGCCACGTACCTGTGGCTTGATCAGTTACGTGAAGAAAGCATGAAAGCAAGCACAGAACTCTGACCCTTCTTCATCAATGAAGAATTATATAAAAAACAAGACCTTATTGTGGTACCCCCCCACCTGCTGAGCACAGATCCTCTGGGCCACCACAATGCCCCATTGGTCTGACATCCGGGGCCACAACAAAAGTGCCAAATGATTCTTCGAACTTTCTGGTGTGTCAGACATGCAACAATATGTGGGTGCCTGCACCATGTGTGCCCGAACCAAAATCCTGCAATAAGTGCCTGTAAGGCTTCTCCAAGTGTCCAGCCTCCCGCAGGGACCTTGGCACTGGGTGGGCTTGGACTTTATCATGGAACTCCCCCCATCCAGAGCCTACAATACCATATTAGTTATTGTGGACCATTTCACGAAGATGGCACACTTTATGGCCCAGCCCCTTGTGGTGCCCTGGGTGGGGGGCTTCACGGGAGGGTACAGTCATCCGCCACTGCCGGGAGCGAGGGGGACGCCCCCCCCGGCGCAAGTGGTGGAACCATGCTCTGGCGGCAGGGCATGCATGGTGGCATGTCCCCCAAGCCTCCAGCGGTCCAGCAGAGCGCGAGCGAGGCAAGCGATGACGGGGCAGGGCCGCGTCCCCTGCAGCGCTCCGCAAGGCTTGCGGTGTGGCCGGGGCGCGACCTTAAGGGTAAATTGCTGGGCTGGGTTTTGCCCGGCGCTGGTGAACAGAGTGAGTCCGGCCGCCCTAGAGCTAAGTGGCTTTGTGTTTGTGCTTGTATTCTGTGTAGTTTGGATTAGTTGTGTATTGCTTGGTGTAACCCTTCTCTTCTTGTGTCCCTGTAGGAGAGTAGAGTGAGTGTGGAATTTGTGTGAGGGTGTGCGTGGATGTTTGTGATGGGGTGTGTGTGTGTGTGTGTGTGGAACCCTTCCCTGCCCCTTACCCGGTCCAGGGCTTCTTTCCCCTCCTCTGTGAGCTGTTCCCCTTTGTGATCCTGGGACCCTTTCCCCTGTTACCCGCCACTTCATACCTTCTACCATTACCTGAGCCCCTTCTCCTGGTGTGGGAGTTCAAGAAAGGAGTGAGCGATGTGGGCCTTGTCCTCCCTTGAATTACCGTGCCCTATGATGATAGGGGCCTGGTCTTTATAAGGACCCTGTGACCCATACACTATCCTGACAGGCATTATTCCCAGTTTGACCTCCTCTCTAAGGGATCCCAGGACCAAGGCGAGCGAGTGGCGTGTGTAATGTGGATCTCCCCTCCCCCACCTGACACCACAATAGGTTCTGTCCTCCATCCCTTCTCCTGCCACAGGTACTCCCCAGCAGCAGCAGAGGAGTGGGGCTCCCCCTGATGCTTCTGCTGTCACTACTCCTCAGTGCTCCCAGAGAGTTGTACATAGCTGCTGTGAGTCCTGTTTAAACTGTACAACAGCTACACATGCAATTGCTTGCTCTCCGTGGAGGGCCAATGACGGTTTGGGCACCTGCCATGAGTGATAGTAAGGTAGCTGCTACACACCAAAATTGGTGGCGGTGATACGACATTACTGTAACCACACATTTGTGAGTTGTTACCCTAATGCCGGAAAGCATCCAGGACAGGCCCCTCTGCATCTGTGGTGCTGTGGGTATAGTGTGCACAAAATTGGATGGTTGCTGCATTTGTGCTAGGCTCAACTTCTTAAGCTGACCACTACTTATGAACAAGCCATTGACTGACTCAACATTTCAAAGGCCAGCCTGACGTGCTTCCCCCTCCCCCATGGTCCATGGCAGGGGGAGTGTGAGGCAGCTGCCACAGTAGCTACGCCAGGAGCCGCCTGCTAGAATCTCTCCTCACACGCTCCACTTGAGTGCCTGCTCTGCAGCTGTGCCACTTAGTGGCCATGGACCATGCCCCCCATCGCCTTGCTCATTTAAAAATGCACTCTTGAAACACAACATCTTGAAACGCAACCAGGCAACGCCTTTCTAGAAGTAAACAGACGTATTAAATAAACCAGGGCAGAGAGCCAAAAACAATGAACAATAGTTACTTTAATTCACCACATACAAAAAGGCAAGAATGTTGGGACATGTAAAGGATCGATATTTCAGCTGAAAATAACCTTGACCTGTGTACTGGCCTGGGTGTTATCCAACCTTTCTTTCATTAAACAATTCTTGAAATTTGCTAATCAGTAACTCAGCCAATTCTAGGCAGGGTTGGAGCCAAGTGAAGTTCAATTATCTCATTTTACAGTTACAAGGCTCACTCTTGCCATGGCAGCAAATGCAAAGATCCTCTCTGGCTTCTTTTTGGCAAGTTGCATTTGGCTGTTGTAAGTCTTGGCATTTCCATTTTACAGCTAGGGAATCAGAAAAACAGAGAGCAGGTCTGGTCTTGCACTTGGGAGGTGGGAGGAAGGGCATGGGTAGGGTCCAGGGACTGGGCTGTGGGGAGAGAGGGGCAGGCCCCCATAGGAATCACTTGCCCCAGGAGTGCCAGAGGACTTGCTGCTCCAGAGGCACTGTCAGGGCTCTGCAGCTTTGGAAGCTTCTGGGGCCCAGAAGGTGCCTCCAAGAGCTCCTGGCATGTGGAGCCAGTGTGTGGAGCCTCTAAAAGTGCAGGACACATAGCCCTCCTCTGTTGCCTCTTTCTAGGGCTGACTCAGAGAGAGCATCAGTGACTTCCTCCAGCAGCCCAATGAGCCAATGTGAGAAGCATCATAAGAACAAGGGCATCACCACTGACCTGTTGGCACTTGTCTCCCAAGAGGCATAAGGTGCCTAGAAATCAGCCAGTTTGTAGTCATAAGAAAACTTCTCTATAATGACCATGGTGTCTCTAGAACACTTTGGTATAATTGCTGGTGTTTACTGCACAATTGCCTGCACAGCATTTCGGAAAGGTTTCCACACACGTCCCATATAACTGCATACCTAATTAGGGAGATTGTGTGTCATGTAGAGATACTTTCGAATATCCCATAAGCCATGTTCACACACAGAAAACTGAACCATTATCAAAGTCAAAACAATTATTCAGTTTTTAATAACACACTATTGTTCGAACTACACTCCTAAACTAGGGGTGTGCTTTTGTGTCTTCCGAAGACAGAAATTCCTGAAAATGTTTGTAACAGGGTCCAGACCCTGTATGCGGTCCTATGTGGAGGCTGTGAGGACGGCGAGGAAGGAATTCCTCGCCGTCCTCATAGCGTCCTCATAGCGTCTGCGAAGTCGCGTCCAGCGGAGCTGTTTCGGGTGGTGCGGGGGCTGGTGAGTCCGGCCTCCCTCCGCCTGGATGGGGACTTGTCCCGGGCCCGCTGTGAGGAGTTTGTCATCTACTTCGCAGACAAGATCGCTCGGATTCAGGCCGATTTCGACGCTGGGTTGATAGCAGTAGGGGAAGAGCGCGGGGGGGCGGAGGGTCCGTCTGGTCCATCTTTATGGGGTGAGTTTCAGGAAGTGACGCCAGCCGATGTGGTGGATGTCCTGGGGTCTGTGAGGGCCACGTGTTGTCAACTAGATCCGTGCCCGTCCTGGTTAATAAAAGCTTCCGGGGAGACGTTGGGGACGGTGCTGGCGAGGGTGGTGAATGCGTCCCTTCGGCAGGGGAGGTTGTCGCCTTGCTTAAAAGAGGCTGTGGTGCGCCCCCTGCTGAAAAAACCATCGTTGGACGTAGACGCGCTCGCCAGCTACCGACCTGTCTCTAACCTTCCCTTTTTAGGGAAGGTTATTGAGCGGGCAGTGGCGCTCCAGCTCCAGGGTCATCTAGATAATATCGGGCTCCTTGACCCGTTTCAATCTGGGTTCCGCCCCGGCTATGGCACCGAGACGGCGTTGGTGGCCTTGGTGGACGACCTCCGCCGGGAGATGGATGCGGGATGTTCGACATTTCTCATCCTGCTCGATCTCTCGGCCGCTTTTGACACCGTGGACCATGGGCTGCTGTTGAGACGACTGCGTGACCGGGGGGGTCTGGACGGGACTGTTCTTGAATGGTTCCGTTCATTCCTCTCGGGGAGGAGCCAGCGGGTGGTGTTGGGGGAGGAAACATCGAGCCCCCGCGCCTTACCGTGTGGCGTTCCGCAGGGATCGATCTTGTCTCCATTATTATTTAACATCTATATGCAGCCCTTGGGGGAGGTCGTGAGAGGGTTCGGGGTGCGATGTCACCAGTATGCTGATGATACTCAGCTGTACCTCTCGTTTTCTACCGACCCAGACCCTGCTGTCTCGGTGCTATCCCAATGTTTGGAGGCCGTGGCGGATTGGATGCGGCGGAGCAGACTGAAGCTCAACCCAGATAAGACGGAGGTGATGGTGGTGGGGAGGGCGAAGGGGGTGGTGGCCCCCCTGATTGGGGGGGTTTGCCCCCCTGTAGCTCAGCAGGTCCGGAGTCTGGGGGTCATATTGGACGCAGACCTGCGGCTGGAGCGGCAGGTGGAGGCAGTCGCTAAGGCTGCCTTCCGCCAGCTTTATCTGGTACGTAGGCTGCGTCCGTATGTCTCTGGCCCGGACCTGGCCTCCCTCATCCATGCCTTCGTCACCTCGCGGCTCGACTACTGTAACGCGCTCTACGTGGGGCTTCCCTTGTTCTTGGCCCGGAGGCTGCAGCTGGTGCAGAATGCGGCGGCCCGTCTTCTTACGGGGACGGGTCGCCGGGAGCACATTACACCGGTGCTCCGAGCGCTGCACTGGCTGCCGATAGTGTGCCGGGCCAGGTTCAAGGTCCTAGTAATGATCTATAAAGCCCTATACGGCCTTGGCCCCTCTTACCTTAGGGACCGCCTCGCCCTTCGCGCCCCGGAACGACTCCTGCGGTCTGCCGGGGGTGCCCTCCTGGAGGTCCCCCGTGTTAAGCGGGGGGCCACGATGGAGCGGGCATTCTCGGTGGTAGGGCCGCGGCTGTGGAACTCCCTTCCGGAGGAAGCTCGCCTGGCCCCAAGCCTTTTGACATTTCGGCGAAACTGTAAGACCTGGCTGTTTGCCCAGGCCTTTGGGAGGGAGGGAGGGGGGGGTGATTTTTAATCCCCCACCTTTTATTTACTCATGATTATATGTTGCCCTGTTTTATATGTTTTATATTTGTATTTTAAAGATTTTAACTGTTTTATTGTTGTAAACCGCCCCGAGCTGCATTGCAGGATGGGGCGGTATAAAAATCTATTAAATAAATAAATAAAATAAATAAAAATATGTTGATGTCCCATTAAGAGCAGGGGCTAACCGAGCTTCGAGTGCAGTCAGTAGCAGCAGTTACACCTAAATTGCAGCAGCTGTGACTGGGTATGGTTGAGACAAGCCCAGCTAGACTGAAAAGACAAAAAAGGCTCAGTCTGGAGGAGACTAGAGACAGGGGTGTTGTGCCAAGAGGAGCTGATGATCTGAGAGCTGCCGAGAAGAACCTGCAAAGGAAGCAGCTCAATCTTGAGAGACCTAGGCTGTTTTTAGGTGTCGCGGATTGAAAGAATATGACTTAGGAAAGTTGTGTGGGCAGCTTTTAGATGAACTGCCGCCACTGAAAACCACTGGTCACCCATTCTTTATAAGCTGCATTTTAAATATCTCGTTAAAATGCAGTTTATAAAGGATGCGTGACTGGCGGTTTACAATGGCAGCAGCTTGTCTGAAAGCTACCCGCGCAGCTTTTCTAAGGTGGGTTCTTTAAATCCGTGACCCCCAGTGGCATGTCTAAAAACGGCCTTAGCGAGACAGGCTGAGCTGGGGAAGCCTGGCTGAGAGGCTTGAAAAAGCCAGAAAGTGTTGCTTGGCAAACAAGCAACTGTATGAGGAACCACGCAGAGGCTAATTGTGAACCTGTGATGAGAAGACTGAGAATGTAAATAAAAGAACTTTTGAAACAGTTAACTCCTGAGTATGGGCCTGACTCAGTGGGGCCAACTCCTCCAAAGACTTACCCAGACCAGGCCCATGCTATTATAATGTTCTTTCAGGGGAGGAGGGGTCTGAAATCTGGAGAGTTTACCCTCTTCCCCCCCATTTCAGAGCCCCCAAATCCCAGGCCAGTGGTGTTGTTAGGCTGCAGAGTTTAACTGGTACCCAACAGTAAATTATCTGAGTGGGGAGGGGAGAAAGGAAGTCTCTTAAAGTGTTGCACACAGCTAGGAAGAGGCTTCCCTGCTCCCCTCCCCACTCAGATAATTTATGGTCAGGTCTGAGCTAAGCTCTGTAGCTTGCCAGGGAAGACAGAGAGCAAACTCAGCTCTCCCTACAGAGGGAGCAGCAAGCAGCCACTGGACTGGAGGCCAGAAGCCCAGGGGTGAGGTAAGTTAGCTGGTGTCCTGGGATGCCTCAATACTTATTATTATTATTATTATTATTTTGTGAGAAATCTTGCAAGACCTCTCAGTCCTAGGCAGCAATAAGACCTGGGTTGTGCATGAGAGAGCTGCTAGCTATCTATATGAAAGAAAGACAAAAATTACCCCCATGCATGTCCCTATCGTAAAGCAAGGGTTGACATGACAAGGTATTTCAATTTAGAAAGAGAGAGGTATTATTTGCTCCTGATTATTCCAGAGAAAATACTTTGCCAATACAATCACTTGACTTATTAACAACACTGAGGTAGAAGTGAGTTAAGGACTTAGTAAACCAATATAGCTGTTTATATGAACGTGGGCTGAGAGAACAGAGAGACTCTATTCCAAAGAGCAGTTCAGCTTGATTAATTCTGTCTGTATATTTTGAAGGCTTCCTTACCCGCTACCTTTCCATGTAGATTATAACAATGAACCACGCTTGTAGTTGGTTTCTGAAGCATCTAATCCATTTTTATTCCTCCAACCCCTTTCCAAGCTGCTGTACTCCTTGCTTCTGGTTACAGGCCATCATTTTTTCAGAGGCAATGGTTACCTGAAATCTTGGCAACAATTGCT
The DNA here is from genome assembly GCA_003113815.1 of Sphenodon punctatus. Lineage (NCBI taxonomy): Eukaryota > Metazoa > Chordata > Lepidosauria > Sphenodontia > Sphenodontidae > Sphenodon > Sphenodon punctatus. The sequence goes on from QEPC01008173.1 coordinate 11,393,793, forward strand.
TTACATTTGGTAATATCATGGGACCCACCTCACTCAGCTCTGTAACTAAATGAAAACCAAGCATTGTGATCAGCCTAATGCACACTACCACCACTAAAGCCATCTGAGATCCGGCGGCGGCGGCGGCAGCAGCAGCAGAGGGCGGGAAGGCTTGGGGCTTGGTGGCTGGCCTGACACCCCTACTTGACCAGGCATTGCAGGCTGCCAGGCATCGGTGGAGTAGTGGCAGACATTGGGTTGCCCGGTAGTAGAACCCATGGAATAGCAGAGGCAGCAGCAGAAGACATTGAATTTCCGGGGCACAGAACCCATGGCACAGCAGAGGTGGGCATTGGATTGCCGGAGCACAGAACCCATGGCACAGCAGAGGCAGCAGAAGCAGACATTGGGTTGTCGGGGCACAGAATCCATGGCACAGACAGCAGAGACAGCATTGGCAGCAGCAGCAGACATTGGATTGCATGGGCACAGAACCCCTGGCAAAGACAGCAGAGGCAGCATTGGCAGGAGCAGCAGACATTGGATTGCCCGGTAGAAGAACTCATGGCACAGCAGAGGCAGCAGCAGGTATTGAATTGCCAGGGCACAGAACTCACGGCACAGCAGAGGTAGCATTGGCGGCAGCAGCAGACATTGGATTTCCCGGTAGCAGAACCCATAGCACAGCAGAGGCAGCATTGGCAGTAGCAGCAGACATTTGATTGCCTAGTAGCAGAATCCATGGCAGAGCAGAGGCAGCACTGGCAGCAGCAGGTATTGGATTGCCAGGGCACAGTACCTGTGGCACAGCAGAAGCAGAATTGGCAGCAGCAGCAGATATTGGATTGCCCAGGCACAGAACCCATGGCACAAACAGCAGAGGCAGCATTGGCAGCAGCAGCAGAAGACATTGGACTGCCTGGGCACAGTACCCATGGCACAGCAGAGGAGGCATTGGCAGCAGCAGCAGACATTGGCATGCCCAGTAGCAGAACCCATGGCACAGCAGAGGCAGCATTAGCAGCAGCAGCAGACATTGGATTGTCCGGTAGCAGAACCCATGGCACAGTAGAGGCAGCAGCTGCAGCAGGAGTAGACATTGGATTGCCTGGGCACAGAGCCCGTGGCACAGCGGAAGCAGCAGCAGCAGCATTGGCAGCAGCAGACATTGGATTGCCTGGTAGCAGAACCCATGACACAGACAGCAGAGACAGCATTGGCAGCAGCAGCAGACATTGGATTGCATGGGCACAGAACCCCTGGCAAAGACAGCAGAGGCAGCATTGGCAGGAGCAGCAGACATTGGATTGCCCGGTAGAAGAACTCATGGCACAGCAGAGGCAGCAGCAGGTATTGAATTGCCAGGGCA
>QEPC01008173.1:11402077-11412646 GCA_003113815.1 Sphenodon punctatus
CTTATTCGGTAGACTTGTACTGAATCATCTGTTTTGATAGACCTGCATTTCATTATTTGCTGTTGTTCATTAAACTTTATTATTATTATTTTGAACATTTGTTGTTTAAATAGAAGCAATTCTTTTGTTTACTGTTTTACTGGCCCAGTAGGCCAAGGGATCGCTGCTGGGATTGATGCACGGCTCCTTCTCCAGGTAGCCTCCACTGCTGCTGAAGCGCTGTCGTACTCCCTCGTGTAGCTCTGTTTGGACACCACCTTCACCACTGTCCTCAGCCACGCTGCCTGCCCTGTGTGCGTGGGCCCATGCTCTCCAGAGTCGCCTGCACATACGCCCTGCTGCTGCTCGCAATAGGGGTGCTGCTGCTGCTGCTAGGGCTGGGGGCAGAGAAAGACCTGCTGGCTGAAAGGGGTGGCTGCTTCCACTCCCACCATCCCCAGGGGTGTCCTACTGCTGCTGCCGCGGACTGTCCAAAGCCCTTTCTGCCTGCCGGACCCTGTCCACCAGCTCACCCTTCCAGGGCCCATAGAATGGTGTCTAGCGTGCCACGCTGCCCTCGAACTGCACCTTCAGCCCTGCTTTCAGCTGTCGCACCGGGGCAACCACCTCACTCGCCAACTTCTTGCCTTGAGGGCCACAATCTCACTCCTGGAGAATTTCTTCCAGCCTCCTCAGGAGACTCTGGACCAGAGGGGTCACCTGGCTGATGGTGGCCATGGAGGAGCTGATGGTCTTCGTCACAGCCAGGAACAGTCTCAGCACGAAGTCCGTTGAGCCAGGATCTCCCATTCAGCCCCATTGTACCCTGGAGGTGCTCTGCTGTCGGTCACCCATTGAACCTGATGCAGGGCGGCTTTCTGCTTGAGAAGCTGCTTGAGCATCAGGAACTAGGGATGTGCGAACAGATCGCAGTTTGGGCTCAGTCATTCGGTTTGGTTCGGTCATCGAGTTCGGGTTCAGTTGTTCAGTTCGGTTGCATTCAGTTCGGGCGTTCGGAAAAAGGTATCACGAGATCCTGTGATCGTGCCGGAAACCGGAAATTCTAGTGCATGCGGAGCTTGTGTGGCTGAGAGCACGTGTGTTGTGGCTGGCTGGGTGTTTGGTTCATGTGGTTTGGCTGTTTGTGTGTTTGGTTTGGCTGTGTTGTTTTGGCTGGTTGGTGAGTGTTGGTGGGTGACTGTTGACTGTCTGCTTTAAAAAATGAAGAAGACTGTTCTAATTAAATGCCGGGGGACACGGTGGTGCTCCCGGAGCTGGTGGAGGAGGAGGAAGAGGTCACTGCCCCAGCCCCTGGACCTTCGGTAGTGGTGGTCCTGGAGCTGGTGGTGGAGGAGGAGCAAGCAGGCACAGGAGGTGCTGCCAGGTTTGTACATTTTAATTTTATTTATTAATTTATTTTGAGGACAAGAAAGGCTCTATCCATTAGAGCGAGCTCACTGGTGTGTGGGTGGGTGGTGGGCATCAGTCAGGCACAAACAGTGGGCATCAGTGGGTGGCAGCAGATGTCTGCCACAGAGAGAGAGGGTACTGTAGTGTGTGGGGCTCTTCCAGCAGTCAGGCACGAGCACAAGCACCACCCCCACCCAAACATGTGTCTGCCAGTCATCCCTACTCTCCAGTTGCCATCCCTACCTAGCACCCCCAAATAAGGGCAGGACTTGCATGTGCCAGCAAGGGTCTTTCTAGCTGCCATCCCTAGAACCCCAAAGAGGGCAGGATTTTCATGTGCCAGCCAGGGTTACCATCTCCCATTGCCATCCCTATCACCCCAAGGAGGGAGGACTAGAGGCATCATCATAAATGTATGATATTACTTAGGTGTTTTATATGTTCCTATTTCAGAGAGGATGAGGATGAGGAATCCTCCAATGCTGGTGCCAGGCTCAGAGGACACCAAGGCAGATGTCGCCAGTGCCACCCCCAGACAGTGGGAGGACAAGGTCCAATGTCTGGAGGTGGTATGAGAAGGAGAATGGATTTGCCATCTGAAAGGTAAGGCACAGGTGCTGGAACAAAAGGGTATGCATTGCTCTATGACCTGTTAGGAACAGAAGTCCCCTGCAGAGAGAGATTAGCACCCATCTACTTGTGGAGACAGAATGCAGGCAGGGCTTGACACAGACCATTGGTGTGCGCAGTATGGCACTTCTTATGTTCCTATCTTTTTATGTTCTTTAGATCTGCCAGAAAAGATTTAAGAGGCCAGAAAGGGGACCACACTGGGCCTAATCTCTGACATAGAGAAGCTGCACGGGGAGAAGGTGGCTCGACTGCAGGACCCTCGTGTGGTCATGGAGCTGGAGCATCAGCGCCAGAAGAAGGGGGGGAAGGCAACCCAAAAGAGATGCCACCAAAGCCCTTCCCCCTCCTCCAGCTCTGATATGGAGTTCCCTGGGCCCTGGGAGTCTGCAGCGGTAAGAGCCTTTTGGGCCGAGGTGGAGCAGCCCACCCGGGACTTCATGGCCAGCCTGCAGCAACAAGCAACCACCATGGAGAACCGACTGGTGGAACAGTTCCAGGCGGTCGAAGTACGGGAACAGAAACTGGAGGCGTACTCGCAGTATGTCTCAAAGTACGTCTCCACCGAGATGGCCTACCTGGAACTCTTCTGCCAGTCTGTCTCCCAGTGGCAGGCAGCCGTGACATGGGCCATTTGAATATGCCGTGCAACATGACTACCAAATGCTGGCGGATGTGATGCCCCCTGTCCCTAGCTCCCATGCACCTCTTCTGCCTTTCCCCCCAAGTTCCGGGGGGCAGGCCCAAAGACTGAGTAGAGATAAGTTTCCTTTCTAGTTTAAAATGTTTGGGTTTTGTTTTATAATGTGGTGGTGGGATTTGGTTTTGTTAATAAAAGTTATATTTGTTGTTGTTATGAGCTTTGTTTGAATAGTCCAATCTTTTATCCCTCTGTGCTTAAGTGTTCTGGCTGGCAGGTGATAGAATCTCATACAGCTTGTCAATCCCTACCAGCAGCACCTGGCACCACATGTAGCGTAGTTAAGGTATTAACCCAAAGATGTGCTTTGCCAGCAGCAGGGTCTGAACTTGCAGACAGCCCACCAGGAGGGGCAGGGCTTGTGTCTGTGTGGGTGTGCCAGAGAGAAAGAGAGACAGGTTCTTTTGGGAGCAGGCATTCACAGGTGGGTGTGGAGTAGGCTGGAGGGGGGGGGGAGGCTTGCAGGCGGGCACCGGTGGCTGCTGGCCAGTCAGTCACGAGCAGTGGCAGCACCCAGAATAGAATGACAGCCCCTGTGACGGGAATGATGGTCCCAGAATCTCATTGATGGTTCCTGGGATGGGCGGGCATGACTGCTTCAGGTACAGTGGAATGACAGCCTAAAGTCTATGGGAGTTGAATGATGTCCCTAGAATTAGTGCATGGTTGGGAACACTTCATTCAGTCGTGTGGTAGGTAGGTCTAGGAACGCACACAGGCAGGCACATAATACGTTCCATGTTTTGTTATATTCCATCTCATTCTGGTACGCTTTTGCTGCTGCTGGATGTGGGCATCGGGCACAGATGGGAGTTCTTCCTGGTTCTGGCTGGTGGCAGCTTAAGCTGGCCTCCCCTCCACCCCATCTCATTCTAGTGAGGAGCATCTCACTCTCTCTCTCTGGCCATATAGTGCAGGTGACAGCATGGGTAGGATCGTGTCTGTCTCTCCTTCTAGCAGTGGGGAGACTCTCTCTCTCTCTCTTTCTTTTTGGCAGCAACCTGGGCGGGCAGACAGGCACCTTGGCATGAGAGGCAGGAAGGCGGGCTGAGGCAGGCGGCAACCTGGGGTACAGAAATCTTGGCACAGACAGCATATAGGCCTGGGGGCCATTGGCACTAGCAGCAGCAGACATTGGTTGCCAGGGTACGGAAACCTTGACACAGACAGCATATAGGCCTGGGGGCCATTGGCAGCAGGAGCAGACATTGGTTGCCAGGGCAGGCAGGTAGGTGACGTGGCATGAGCGGCAGTCAGGCAGACTGAGGCAGGGTTCAAGCTTTGCAACCTGGACAGGCAGGCAGCATGGCATGAGAGGCAGTAGGGCAGTTGGGCTTGGGCAGGCTTTGAGCTAGGCAACCTCAGTGGGCAGACAAGTACCTTGGCATGGGAGGCAGGAAGGTGGACTGAGGAATGCTTTGAGCTTGGTGGCAAGCTGGGCGGGCAGACAGGCAGCGTGGCATGAGAGGCAGTAGGGCAGGCAGGGACATTGGCAGAAGGGCACTCAGATAGGCTAGCAAAGACTGTGCAGCGCGAGAGAGTGAGAGCCAGTCAATGTCACATAGGTGGGCCGAGATCACGTAGTCATAGGCCGGCTGGCAGGCTTACAGTTTCCCAATGCCACCCTGTGTCATGAGGTCAGTCAGATAAGGCGGCCGAGGCCGTCTAGTATGAGGGGGGGGAGGGGCAGGATGGGTGCCAGGCATTGGGAGGGAGGGACAGCCCCTCATCAGCACAGCAGCAGTAGCCTTAGCCCAGATTGAGGAGGAGGAGGAGTCCTGTCCCAAGACTGCCCCAGCATGGGATGGTGTGTGTGCCACTGCACCATCACTCCTTGTCCAGGGGCAGCTTGGGGAATCCCAGCAGCGGAAGGTTCACCCTGGTGAACAACTGCTCCACCAACTTGGGCCCCAGTCTCAGGCGGTGCGGGGAGCAAATGTCCCCCACCATTGAAAACACCCGTTTGCTGGGGACACTGGTTGGTGGGCAGGACAGTAATTCCTTGGCCACTTTCGACAGGGCCGGGCACACGTTGGCCTTGCTGGCCCAGTAGGCCAAGGGATCCCAGTAGGCTGGGATCAATACAGGGCTCCTCCTCAAGGTAGGTCTCCACGGCTGCTGAGACGCTGTCGTACTCCCTCTCGTAGCTCTGTCTGGGCACCACCCCCACCACTGCACTCAGCCACGCTGCCTGCCCTATTGTGCATGGCGCCATGCTCCCCAGAGTGGCCTGCACATAGGTCGAGCTGCTTCTGCTGCTGCTGCCAATAGGGGTGCTGGTGCTGCTACCGCTAGGGCTGGGGGCAGGGATAGACCCAGGTGGCTGGAAGGGGTGGCTGCTCCCACTCCCACCATCCTCAGGTGCGTCCTGCTGCATAGCCTGCTCTGCCTGCCAGACCATGTCCACTAGCGTGCCCTTCCAGAGGCCACAGAGCGCTGTCTGGCGTGCCATGCTGCCCTTGACTCGGGGGTCCAGCATTGTTGCCAGGACATATTCCTCCCACCGCAGGAGCTTGTCAAAGTGCACCTTCAGCCCTGCCTTAAGTTTCCGTGCCAGGTCAAGCGCCTCATCAGACAGCTTACTGCCCTCATGGCCACAAGCCCGCCACCTGAGAATCTCATCCAGGCTCCTATGGAGACTATGGACCAGAGGGGTCACCTGGCTGAGGGTGGCAGTGGAGCTGCTCACCACCCCAACTGGTGATGAAGGGCAAAGGCGCCTTTAAAGTGAATTTACATGCATGTGAGCCGGGCAGCGCCCCTATTGATCACAAAGGAAAAAGATTCTCTATTAATTAATTTATAAACTGTAGCATGATATGAGTTTCATACGCCATTCAATGTCCTTGTAAAAAAACTTTACATTGGCAAAACTATCAAACAATTAAAAATAAGGATCATGGAGCATCAGAGTAGATTAAAAACAAGCACTCCATCTGCCCCTCTGGTGGATCATTATAATTGTTTCCACAAAGACACCAATGATTTTTCCTTCTGGGGAATAGAGAAGCTAACTCCCCCCCATCAATCCTAGGCTACTTGCAGAAAGGGAAAGTTTTTGGATTGTAACCATGGATACGGTTCATCCACGTGTGCTTAATGATTTAATAGATTCTATTTTTTAGCTGACAGTCATTAGAGAACTTTCATTGTAGTTGGGGCATTAACCAAATAATGGGGATTTGGATCCTCTGGTTCAGAGAACATTGTGTAGTTGGGGCATTAAGTAAAGAATGTGGACTCGGGTCCTCTGTTTCAGAGACTGATATTGCCCTGTTAACTGACATTTCAATACTAACTAGATCAGCTGTTGTTGTAAGCTATTAGCTGATAACTACTTATCATTAGCAGCTCTTTGAGAATGTTTGAGAGTTCTGGGTTGGTGTTTAGAGATCACGTGGTCCGTAGCGGATTCAGCTACATATATCTTCATTCCCACGCTGGCGGCTTGCTACTTAACTTAGACGCTTTTCCAGCTGTATCATACACGGAGGAAGTCCGGTGGATAAAATTAAAAAATTCAGTACACAGGTCAGCTTTTGACCCCCAGTACACTGGGATGTCTGTTGGGTTCAGATACCCTTTATGCCAAATAATTAAAATGTTTTATGTTGATAATCAGGGGACACACTCCTTGACCTGGGTTAAGAATTATATTCCTAGGAGATTTGGAGAAGGTTTTGCGTTTACCACATTTGGACACCCCGTGCGTAGAAGTATTTATGATGCATGGTGAGTCTTATCAACATTATTGATTGAATTAATTGATGTCTGATTCCTTACTCTTTGCATGAAGAGGTAGTCTATTCCTGCATTAGGTTTATTTAGTACCACACTGTGACTGCTTTAATGGACTGGATTTTTTATGTTCCAGATCCTGGAATTTGGGTCCGGTTAGTATTGCCATTATAAGCATATTATAAACACATATGTTTAAGGTATAGTAATGTGAATTTGTATTAATTGGATTTATGTACTTTTGTATATTAATGAATTTATTTAAAGAATGGGTACATATTTATACATGTTGTTATACTCCTTGTTACAGAATGAACTGTTGCATTAGTGTTGGAACCGGAATTATGAAAGACTATACCTTGGGACAGTAAAGGATTTGATTCTGTAGACTGTAAGGAACCCCTGAAGAAGCTATCTTAGATAGCGAAACGTTGGGTCTGTCTGGGTCTGTCTTTTTACCATCTACTTGGGTATACAATTTGTTAGGGAGTTTTTCACTTTTTATGGCTTCCATTGTTTTTGTGAATTGTATCCACTTGGTGTGTACTGGCATTTGGTTCTCTGTATAGTTTTATTACATGCTACAAATATATCCCTTTGTTCTGATTCTGTACTTTTTATCGTCCCATTATTTGATAGCCTTATTCTCAACTTCTTGTTACTAGCAGTGCAATGTTTTGTTGTTGCTACTTTGGATAATTCACACTGCACTTTTATATCTATGTTGCATTACCTGCGGATCAGATCTGGCATAGGAACTTGAAGAGGTGGCCAAGTAGTTGGACAGCCCTGGTTTTAACACATCACCTGATCACAGACTAAAAACCCTTGGTTTGATAACAAATGTGTAAAAAACCTGTGATGGCTTGACTGGAGCAAAGATCACAGTTTAATATGGTAGCTTCTCAATAGCATGAATGGAGTAGGTGGCTACATTTCCATGTATCACACCAAAAACTAACTGCAGGAAATGTGACCTGTTGCTATTGGCTATTGAAACAATATACTAACCTCGGCCCTTTATTCTGCAGACACTAAAGCATGTATAACTACTGACAACACAAGCTGTCTGCTTCACGTGAATGGACATGTGCTTAAGGGTTGGCAAGATGTTGACCTTAGATCAAATTAGATGCGGCCCCTAGGCAGATTCACAATAATGCAAAAGCATTTAACTTAAGCTTCTCTGCCTCACATTTAGGACAGATGTTCCCAAATTGTGGGTTGGAAACCTGAATGGGGTCTCACAGTCTGTGAATGGGGTCACAGATTTAATTAATGTTTGATTAATTTTGTGTGTTTGTTGCAGAATGCCCATCTTTTCTAACGGAGTAGAGAAAGCAGGTAGCACCCGGAAACTGGATTGTCTGTTGCTCATTGCTTCTGGAAGTCAAACCTTCCCCTTCCAGCAAATAGTAAGCTCTAATTTTCTCAGTCACTTATCCATGGTTGGCGATTTGGAATCCAGCCAGTGGTTCATAAGGGCATTTCTGGGAACTTCTTGCAATGGGAAGGACTACCAGTACATAATCCTAAAGCCTCAAGGGAAAGGGTGGGGTGGATAATTTATCTCAGATTAATAACAGCTTTCCTGTCCCTTTCATTTTAACGCCAGCTCCTAACTTAATTTTCTCTCCCTCAAGCTAGAGATGAAAGTATTAATTGGCAAGGTGCCTAGGTTTTCAAAGCAGAAAGCGGGACACCTCTTTCAGGTGAGAGAAGGGAGTGCAGGGGGGTTGCTAACTTTAATGGGGACCAGGAAATGTTTATAGGTAGGTTTTGGAAGGTGAAGATACAAGGGTACTAACTCTCCCATCCCTTTTCCCACCACCCTCTTCCACTTAATATTTGAATGTTTTAAATGTTTTTTGCTCCCTTGACCCAGTCCACTCTACTGTTGCTCATATTTCTCCCCTCTTTCTAACAGGAACCAAAATCCAGGGCTTTGCAAGGTAGAGTAATTAGGATAAGAAGTTGGTGACACAGAAGCCATTTTAAAATGGGCACAGCTGGGGGCAGATCCATGTACGTCGCGTGGAGCACACACGCATGCCCAGTAAATGGGGGGTGGGAATCAAATGGACTGGGATGGGTTTGCACTGGAGCGCACGGCCACCCACGCTGCCTTCAGACGGGTGCTCAGGTGAGTGGGAAATGGGTGGACCTGTGTGGGCGCATCCCATTTAAAAACAGCCAATCCGAATATTTCTGTGAAATGTGACTCTTTACAAAATGTACAAAAATCCTAGCTCCCTGAGAAACAAAAATTGGTCACCTACCTGGGTGAATTTGTTTCTGTTCTGTCACACTGTCAGTGCTCCGCACGTAGCTCTGCGTATGGCCGACAGGAGGCAGAAGAAGAAATTCCTCATGCACATGCGTGGAGCTGCCCCTTCTTCAGTCCATAACCAAGCCGAGGGCCGTCTCCTCATTCCTGCAATTCTTATTCACACTCATTAGGGAATGCCCACCTCGCTTCGGGGCCTTACAAATTAACTTGAGTTCTTATCCTAATCATCTAAACCTATAACAGTTATAGTAACTGAAAACTGATCATCCCTACATGCTCACCCCGTCTAAATTTAGTGCTGTTTGACAGGGAGGGCCGGAGCACTGACAGTGTGACAGAACAGAAACAAATTCACCGAGGTAGGTGACCAATTTTTGTTTCTCCTTCTGTCTCCTGTCAGTGCTCCGCACGGGATGTACCCGAACTCCAAATTATGGGTGGGAGCAAACAGCCCTGGGAACCTCCAGAACTGTCTGCAGGACCCTCCTGCCAAATGCCACCTCAGCGGACTTGAAGAAGTCTAATTTATAATGCTTTACGAAAGTATGTAAGGAGGACCAGGTTGCCGCCTTACAAATTTCATCAACCTTAAAGGCGTATGAAGGTGTATGAAGTGGCTGCACCTCTAATGGAGTGTGCCCAAATCTGCAATGGAGGGATCTTAGTCTTTGCCTTATAGGCTTCTATAATGCATTGCTTAACCCATTTTGATATTAAAGCCTTTGATATTAAAGCCTTCCTACCCCCGTAGCTAGGTCTGACATTGATGAATAGGGCCGAGGTCGACCTCAAGACCTGGGTCCTTTTGAGGTAAATCCTCAAAGCCCTTCTGATATCCAGGGTATGCCATATTTTCTCCCTGGGATGGGAAGGATTGGGGCAGAAGGATGACAGAACTAGTTCCTGAGACCTGTGGAAGGTCGAGTTCACCTTGGGAATGAAGGCCTCGTCGACTCTGAGAGTATCCGTTTGGTCCCCAAAAGAACAGTAATTGTCATCCATGGACAAGGCTCCCAACTCAGAGACCCTGCGAGTCGACGTCACTGCCACTAAGAATACCACTTTAAGAGTCAGCATGTATAAGGATACATGACGGAGTGGTTCAAACGGAGCCCTAGTAAGGGCATCTAGGACCAGACTGAGGCTCCAGGAGGGGCACCTATGTGTTAATAGAGGGCAGATGTTACGGGCCGCTCGCAGGAACTGCCTTATGTGCCTATGAGGGAGAAAACTCCTTTGAGAGATCGATTGTAGAAGAGAGGCAATAGCAACTGACTGGCGAGCCGGTGTGCTTGGTCTTAATCAGGGCCCCTAGTCTTCCGCGCTGCCGCGAATCGCTGAATTTGCGCAGAATCCTGCCCTAGGCAGGATTCTCGCAGAAAATAGGGAAATCCCCGCGGGATTTCCCTTCCTTGCCGTCCAGCCAATCCCGGACCTGCTTTATTCAGGCCACAAGCCAATCAGGGGCTTGCGCGGCCTTTATAAAGCAGGTCGCAACAGCACGTGTTCCTACTTGGTCTTGGATTCGCCCAGGGATCGCCTCCGCCGCTGCTGCTGCTTCTGCCGCCTTCGCCGACGCGGGATCGCCGCCGCCCAGGGATCACCGCCGTCACTGCTGCTGCTGCTGCCTTCGCCTCCGCCACCGCTGCCTTCGCCGCCGCCGAGGGATCACCGCCGCCGCTGCTGCCTTCACCGCCGCCCAGGGATCACCCCCACCGCCGCTGCTGCTGCCTTCGCCTCCGCCGCCGCCGCCGAGGGATCACCGCCGCCGCTGCTGCCTTGCCCCTGCCGCCCAGGGATCGCCGCCGCTGCTGCTGCCTTC
>QEPC01008173.1:11415448-11438032 GCA_003113815.1 Sphenodon punctatus
GACTGTAAAATGTGTTAATTAATGCAAATATGTAAATAAATGTTTGTTTTTAATTATAAAGATGTCATTACTGCTATTAAAGAATTCATTTTTAATTTTACTAGACCGGTTTTGTAACTTTATTGGGTCGCAGAATTTTCCATTTTGGGTCGCAGAATTTTCCATTTTGGATCACAGAATTTTCCATTTTGGGTCGCAGAATTTCAGAATTTTTTTTGCAGAAGAATTGGGGCCCTGGTCTTAATCCTTTTTCTAACCCTTCCTGGAGGAACTGAAGGATTATGCGTACCCCTGCCTGAGATGGGTCTATGCCTCTTTCCCCCGCCCACCTGGCAAATGTCTTCCAGGTAGAGCTATAAGCCCGTCTAGTGGCCAGGCGTCTAGCCTGTTGTAAGGTGGCCAGAACCGCCTCTGAATAACCCTGGGCTCTCAGGGCTGCGAGCTCAAGAGCCATGCTGTCAGATTTAGGATGGGGAGATTGTTGTATAGGAAGGGGCCCTGTGTCAGGAGGTCCTGCCTTAATGGCAGGTGTATAGGACTGGTTTGACTCAGCTGCACTAGAACTGAGAACCAGGGTCTCCTTGGCCACCATGGCACCACGAAGATCACTCGGGCTCCTTCCCTGATCAGATTGGCTATTGACCTCGATATGAGTGGAAAGGGGGAAATGCATAGAGTAGACCTCTCGGCCAGTCTTGGTTGAGGGCATCCGCTGCTTGTGCCTTTCCATCCGCGGCCCTTGCCATATACTTGGGCATTTGTGTGTTGCTCCTGCTCGTGAACAGGTCCATTACTGGGTGTCCGAAGTGTTCTATCAGGGAATCGAATACCTCCAGGTGCAATCGCCACTCGTGTGGTTCCAGTGTCTGTCGACTCAGCCAGTCCGCTTGGAGGTTCTCTGTCCCCTTGATATGTAGAGCCTTCAATGATTGTAGGTTGTTCTGCACCCACATGAAGAGTTTCACTGCCTCGCATTGGAGTGCGAGGGCCCTGGACCCCCCTTGATGATTGATGTATGCCTTTGCAGACATGTTGTCCGTGTAGACAAGAACATGTGCAGAGCCTATGGCGTGGCTCAGCTGTTGGAGGGCCAGGCGGACCACTCTGAGTTCCAGCACATTGATGTTCTGTGCAAGATCCGACTGAGACCATAGCCCCTGTACCAATGTGGATCCCATCTGGGCTCCCCATCCCGTCAGACTGGCATCCGTGGTAATGCTCACGCAACTTGGTTCGGAGAGTGGTACTCCCATTTTGAAGGTTTCTGGGTCTGACCACCAAGACATTGATCTCATGAAACCTCGTGGAATGGTGACCCAAGGATTGAGACCTCTGGTGAGCTCGAATTACATAGGCGTCAGCAGCTGTTGCAAGGGGCAAAGGTGGAATCTCACCCATTGCAGCTGTCTGGTGCAGGAAACCAGTAGACCCAGTAGCTGGGATAGGTACTTTAATCTTGCCCGTTGTTTGTTCTTGAGACTCTGCAACATTTGACCTGATGCATTGCTGCCTGGTTGAAGGGATGTACGTGTTGCCTGAGGAAGTATCTATTAGTACCCCCAGGTGTTCTAGTCTGTTGGAAGGTACTAGATGGCTCTTCTCCCAGTTCATCAGGAATCCATGGTCCTCGAGGTATGTCATCATTTTGTCCAGGTCCCTCAGGAGTTTTCCTTGTGAGTTCACTCGTAGTAGCAGGTCGTCGAGGTACGGGTAAATGTGAACCCCGTCCTTCCTGAGGTTCGCCACTAATGGTATCAGGATCTTGGTGAAGGTCCTCGGGGCAGACGAGAGGCCGAGCGGCAGGGCCCGGAACTGGTAATGTTCCCCTTGGTAACAGAAGCGGAGGTACGATCGGTGTGGCTCCCATATTGGCGCGTGGAGATATGCATCTCTGAGGTCTAGGGATGCCAGCCAATCCCTGTTCCTGATGGCCTGACAAATGGAGGATACCATCTCCATCTTGAAGCGGTGGTATCAGACCGCCCTGTTCAATCTTTTCCGGTCCAGCACCGCCCTCCAGACTTCTTGGGCACCAGGAATAAAATCGAGTATAGGCCCAAGTTCCTTTGATCTGCGGGAACTGATTCTATGGCTCTGATTGTCATGAGCCTTTGAATTTCCCTCAGCATTGCTGAGTGCTTGAGTTGGTTTGCTGACCTTGGCGATATGATGAAGCCCTGGGCGGGGGAACCTTTTCGTTCTATATGATAGCCGTTCGCGACGCAGTCCAGAGCCCAGGTATCGGAGACTGACTGTTCCTAGGCTGCTGAGAAAAGCTGAAGCCTGCCTCCTACCTCCAGATGCCCTGGATAGTCATGCATCTAGTTTTCTCTGGGGTTGGGAAAAGGCCTTTGGTCGTTGTCTGTCCTGCCGGAAACCTTGACCCCTACCTCCCCTTCTGGAATCGGTTAGACTGGTCAAGTTGAAATTGGCCTTGTCTCCTGAATATTCCATAGCTGGAGCCAGATCCTCCTCTGTGACTATATGTAGGGGCACAAAAAAGATTTTTACCCCCATTTGCTGCAAGGTCTTCTGCTTTGCCTTGTCATTTGCATCTGCCAATACAGTGTTCAGACAGATTCCAAACAATTTCAGTCCCTTATAGGGGGCTGCTGCAAGAAGGTTCTTCGCAGTGGAATTCCCCCTGCCATAATCTGAGACATAATTTGTGCCTTGCTGCGACTGAGGATGCCACCGATGTAGCAGAGCATAGATGCACCGATCTTGTGCATAGAGTCCGTGGTGGCATCTGCCAAGAAGGCCGTAGCCAAGTTAATCCTGGCTGTGAGCACCTGCGCTCTGTTGTCAGATATGGTGGAGCTCTGGGCCTCTTGGGTCCAGGCCAGCAAGGCCCTAGCCACATATGAGGAAACCACACTAATTCTCATGGAGGTGGCTGAGTAATCCAGACCCTTTCTCAGTAAGGACTCTATTCCTCTGTTTGCAAGGTCCTTGGGGAAGCAGTCTCCCTCTGTGGGGAATACTGTCTGTTTTGCCAGAAAGACTGCCGCTGCATCTATCTTGGGGTTCTTTTAAAAGAGGTTCCTTCTTTCGAGAAAGCGAATACAGGGAAGTCTGGGTTTTGTTCATTCTTTGATTCTTTTCTGGTTGCTTTCATTCCCCCAAAATCAGTTTCTCGAAGGCCTTATCTAAGGGGACCCCCCATTTCTTTGCCGTGATAAGAGGGAATGTAACCTCGCTCCTCCTCCTCCTGGGAATCAGAGGAGGCCTCCTTTGACGGCTTCTCTACTAGCTTGAGGGCCTTAGTAACTTGAGACATGAATTCACTCCTGCATTGCAGGGGAAAATGCCTCTCTCTGTCTCTGGGATCGTGCACCTCCTGAGGAAGTGAGTCCTCCCACTCCTGCCCCGAATCGGGCTCTGATTCTGAGGCCAAATCTGTGTGGCAATGCTCCCTAGGTCTCTTTGGTTGCGACTCCCCCCCACTCTCCTCAGCCGAGTGGTGAGGGGATCTCAGGAGCCGAGCCATGTAGCCCCTTGGTGGCCGCTTAGCTTTCTTTGTTTTGCGTGGGGCTTTTCCCACCCTTGGCTCCATCGCGGGGGGAGGGGTGGGGTTGTTATCTCCCTTGCCCTGCAATCCCCATAGGTGGTTCAGGGATTGATGGATCCGCGCCATGGCTGTGGCCAGGGAGGCTATGTCTGCGGGGGAATCCCCTTGCACTTGTGCTGCCTGCACTTCCCCCATCTCAGAGACTTCTTCCATTGCCCCCTTTGACTGCCCTGCCCTGCAGAGAATGGGGAGAAGGGGGGGGCACCGTGTCTGAAGCTCAGGGCTGGAGTCGCCACTCTGTCCCTCTCGCCCGGCGGGGAGTGAAGGGAGCTCAATCAGCCCTTAGCAGGCTGTACTCACGGTTGTTGGAACCAGTTGCCTGGCACGTTGCGCGGCGCCCGTCCTGGCTGTTAGGTGGGGGAGGAGTTCACTGGCCCGTCCTGGGTCCCCGGGCACTTTGCACAGCAACCTCAAGGGAAGGGGTTTTGCCTCCACTGCACCGGCTCACTGGTTCCTGGGCACTTTGCGCGGCAACCACGAGGGGGGGGATTTGAGGGCCCCAACTCCGCTTGTGCTGCAGCCCTGAGTGGAATGCAGGCGCGCACCAAGCTCAATTGTCTATTTTATTCTTTCTTCTTTTCTTCTTTTAAGACGCCTCTTCTTTTTTCTTTCTTTCTTTTTTTTTTTTTTAAGTACTGCGAAGACGCTGAAGCTTCTTATCGGCCGAAGGCAGAAGATAAGACTGAAGAAAGGGCAGTTCCGCACATGCGCATGAGGAATTTCTTCTTCTGCCTCCTGTCGGACATACGCAGAGCTACCCGTGCGGAGCACTGACAGGAGACAGAAGGAGAAGCTCAAAACTGCATCCAAGCAGCTGTCTTTTGCAAAACAACAACAACAAAAACACAAATAAGGCACCCCAGACCTGCCCAAAGAAGCTGCTGCCCCTGTTTCTCTGCAGCATACACTGCACATCAGACTGTCTGCAAATTCCCTATTGCTTCCCCCCAGGCTTCTACCGCCATGCTCCTGTGAGAGAGACCTAATCCAAGGCTCTCTTACTGACCAAGTATTGCTTGGAGCAACCTGAAGAGTATCCCTATAGATTTTCAGAGTGCTGTTGCTTGCAAAACATTGTTAAACATTTTAATGAGAAGTTCAACCCTTGATGACCCTAAAAAAATCAGGCCATTGCCCTTTTCATAACAGTAATTTAAAATTGGAGTGCTAGGTAGTTGTCCAATTAATTAACGGTACCTGCAGTGTTTCCCCTTCGATTTCCCTCTTGTTTCTTAGACATTTCTGAAAATAGCTGTGAGTTTGGCTCCTTTTCCTTTTTTATGTTATATCACATATATGATGTATATATAGCTATTCAATTTTTGTTAATCTATATATTCCACAATCTGGAAAAGAACTTGGAGTAAATAGTTTGTGGATCGTGTCACCATAGTCAAGTCATGTATTAAACGTGCACCATGGCCAAATATCAATTTACAAATGAATAAAAGTAATATCACTTAATGCATTAGATCACCAAAAATACTTACAAACATAAAATTGATTATCCAACTATAGCATAGCATAGCCCTAATCCCCTCATCCCAAAAAGCAAGCAGGACAAAATTGTAAATAACATACGATTCGGTTTCAAAGACTGCCATATCCTCTGTGTATACTTGGTTGGGGAAACAGCCTGATGTTTTAATAAGAGCTATGTCCCTTATGATCACAGGGATCTTGCCATCTCGTTAACCTAGGGCTAGTTATACCAGTAGTTAAAATTTAGCCTTATTTCATTAAAATATAGCCTCACTCTTTTTGAGGGGGAAGGGGGGGGGGGGGAGTACTTTGGCAGAGCTTGACCCCTGAATATACTTAGTCAGCTAAATAAGATACGTGGTTAAGTATGTAAAATAACATATTACCATACTCTTTTCGGGGTTAGCCATAACCAACATTTGCCCCTGTTCTTTCTAGCAGACAATAGCACAAACCCTCAGGATTTATCCTTTGAAAATAATAGCAGCATAGCATAACATTATTTTTGGAATTACTAACACTGGAAGGTAATTGATCCAATTGACACAGGATATCAATAAAACTTCATTTTTCTTCTGGCAGGCCAGAGCATTCACCATGTTTGCAATCATCCTTCCAAAGTCTTCATTGGGATTAACTAGAATATAAGCAATTTTCATACTTGTATCCCAATGAGACTTTCTTTGCATAATGGGGGTCTAAATATTTCCCCCTTACGTCTTCCGTTAATCTACACTCAAAGAGGTAGTGTACCAAATCCTCCACTTTAAACTGACCCCAAAATCAGAATCTTTTATTGTAAGGAACCTGATTCAATCTCCCTTCAACTACAACAGATGGCCTGAGCTGGAACCTCACCAGCATCAGTGTCCTTTGTATGGGAAGGTTTGTCAGGCTCCAAGTGATGTAAAGGCTCCAAGTGATGTAAAGACTTGAATTTTCCATAATAAGGGGCTATTTTGTTTTCAGATATAACAAGAAATTTTACATATTTTTATTCTGTGTAAAAATATCCCTCAACCGAGATTTCATCCTATTTCTGGCCCTAATTGTGGGGAAATCCTTCATGAATTAAATAGATAATCCAACCAATACACACAAAGTAGTTAACCCTTGATACCAGGGAGAAACAAAGCCTTCATTTAACTTCTCTTGCCAGCAAAGCTTCGGGAGTCTGTTGTCTGGCATATTCTTAAGTCACAGCCAATACAAAGAAACCCCCTAAAGCGAACTTGCAGTTCAATGGGTGGGTAACATCACTGTTTCAGCCTTTAACATACAAATTGGAGTGCATAGTGGAGCACCCAATATTGTACCTAAGAGCTTATTTTGAAATATCTCCATCGTACCACACTGTCTATAACCCATATTTCTGCCCCATACAGCACCTGAGGGCTGAGTTTATGCTCTAGGAGCTTCAGGGCTGGGGGGGACTAGTTTTCCACCACATGTTCTCCAGAACCTAATTGTTCCCCCTACTGTTCAAGCAAGCTTCAGTTTAACTGTATCCATGTGTTTATTCCATAAACCATTGCAAGAAAACAGCAGACCCAGATATTTAAATATCTACATCTGCTCCAGGGGTTTCCCATCCAGCAGCCATTGGTTGGTATATTTTTTCCCAAATACCATAACCTTGTTTTTTTCTTGATTAACTTCCAAAGGATTTTCTTTACAAAAATGATTTAAAGCTACAATTAAACGTTGTGTCCTCGTATGGTCCCATTGAGGCCCACAGAATTACTCCAAAGTAAGTGTTTTGTAGATTGAGGCCTGAGCCTCAACCCTCCAGATGCCAAAGGGAATGAGGGAAATGTACAAGAAGAGGGGGTAGGTGAATCACCTACAGCCAGTGACAGTGCTATTTTTCTGGGTGTCACATTGCTACACTTCTAGTACTGTAGTGTCTGTTATGGGGTAGGCTTTCTTCACCCTTTTATCCAGGTTTTTGACAGTAGATCTGTCCAATTAGTGACATGCTCAATGTGAATCATCCCAAGCTTGCCAAGTTGGCACTTACGAGAAAATAATCATTCAGGAAGCTTTGCAATCTACTCGCCTGAAGTGAAGAATTATCCTGAGTTAAATCCATGATATTTAATACCCAATTACAATTCCTTATTAAAACAAAAAAGATGTGTAATTGTAGAGTGCTTCCCAAAGCAACTGTGTATCCATTGTTTTCTATGTAAAACGTCCATGGATTGGAAACAAAGGCTGCGATCCACAAACCACATAGCCCCACTGAAGCCAACAAGACTTCAGTGGGGCTACTCTAGAGTAAGTGGTTTGTGGATTGCAGCCAAATTAGTTCCAATGATATATTTTAGTGGACTGACTTCTGAGGGTGAGAGCATGCAAGTTTTCAGATCACACAGGATCCTTTCTCAGGCACATAATTCAGAGCTGTAGACTGAGCAAATCCACATTCTCTCTCTCCCTTTGTATGATAAATGAAGCCGACCAATTGCAACATGGATCATTTTTGAAGGACTACACCATGGCTATGATCATGGCAAAGAAAGTTTTCTTCTCTGCTATCATAGCATCTGCAAAGTCTCATTCAGCAGAGTTGTTCCGGGCTGTGAGGGGTCTGGTAAATCCAGCCTGTCTCCACCAGGAAATGGAATCATCTGTTGCCCGCTCTGACATTTTTATTAACTACTTTTGCAGACAAAATCACTCATATTCACCATGACTTGGGTACTACCATTTTAACTGCAGAATTGGAGTTTGGGGTTGTGGAAGCTCAGTCTAGTCCTGTTTATTTGGATCAGTTTCGATCAGTATCATCCACCGATGCGAGGGAGGTGTTTGGGGCGATGAGGGCAACTAGTTGTGAACTAGATCCTTATCCATCCTGGCTGGTGAAAGACAGCCGGGAGACGCTGAGGCCATTGTTAGCTGGGGTTGTAGGGATGGGCAAACAGAACCGAGTTCGGAAATTCGGTTTGGAAATTCAGTTTGGTTCGGAAGTTCGGTCAACCGAACTATTCGAGTTCGGTCCAAACTCTGAACTATTCAAACCCCATTGAACTAAATGGAATATTATCTTTTAGGGATGGGCGAACAGAGCCGAGTTAGGAAATTTGGTTTGGTTCGAAAGTCGAGTTTAGTTCGGAAGTTCAGTTTGGTTGACTAAACTGGTCGAGTTCAGTCCGAACTTCTGAACCGCGTTCACCCATCCCTATGGGCTTGTCAACACCTCTCATTGGGAGGGGAGAGTATCAGACAACCTTAAAATTACAGTGATCCTTCCCCTGCTTAAGAAACCATCTTTGGATTCTGACGCCCTAGCCAGCTATTGGCCTGTCTCTAACCTTCCCTTTTTAGGAATGGGTGGTTGCCTAATAGCTCCAGGCTTCGGTGTTCGTCTGATTCCTGGACCTGTTTCAGTCAGGTTTTCATCCTAGGTATAGCACAGATACTGCGCTTGTGGCTTTGGTCGATGACCTGCACCTGGAGATGGACAAGGGGAATTCTACCTTGTTGATCTTGTTAGATCTTTCTGTGGCCTTTGATGCAGTTGATCATCAGGTGGTGGTGGCATGACTGTGGGACCTGGCGGAGATGCGTGGGACTGCTATTGAGTGATTCTGCTCTTTCCTATCAGGGAGGTACCCACAGGTGGTGATGGGTTGATTGCTCATCGTCTCCTTGGGACCTTCCCTGTGGTGTCCTGCAGGGTTTGGTTCTGTCCCCCCTCTTGTTCAATGTGTATCTGGGCAAAGTCATTCAGAGGTTTGGGGTGAGGTGTCATCATATGTTGATGATACTCAGCTCTACCTCGCTTTTTCATCCGACCCAGGTTCCGCAGTCTTGGTGCTTACTTGATGCCTGGCTTCTGTTAGGGACTGGATGAGGGTGAGCCAATTGAAGCTGAAGCCTGACAAGACTGAAAGTGATGATGGTTGACTGGTCTTGGGTCTTGGAGGGAATTGAGACAACTCTTATTGATGGGGGCCGGCCCCCTTTAGTCACTCAGGTTTGCAACCTCGGAGCGCTTTTGGATTCTTTGCTGTGCCTGGATCTTCAGGTGTGTGTGGTGGCCAGAAGCACCTTTCACCAACTCCACCTGGTGAGGAGGCTGTGGCCCTTTCTCTCTGATTCAGATCTGGCCACTGTCATCCATGCTTTCATCACCTTGAGGCTAGATTACTGCAATGTGCTCTATGTGGGGCTGCCCTTAATGACTGGAAGCTGCAGCTGGTGCAGAATGCGGCGGCTTATCTCCTTTTGGGGCTGAGTTGCTGGGAATACATTACACTGGTGCTCCGAAGTCTGCACTGGCTGCCTGTAGCTTTCTGGACACAATTTAAGGTGCTGGTTTTGACCTTTAAAACCCTAAATGGCCTGGGCCCCACTTATGTAAAAGACTGCCTGTCCTACCATGCCCTGCTGCAGCCCCTGTGGTTGACTGGGAGCACCCTCCTGTGGGTTCCATCTGCCACCCTTGCCCATACAACAGGGCACGCAGGAGGGCGTTCTTGGTTGCTGCCCCAATTCTGTGGAACTCCCTCCCCTATGAGGTTCGTTTGAGTTTAAATCTGAGCATCTTTTGGAGACAGTGTTAGACTTTTTTTTTTGTTAAAGCTTTTCGTGAGCTGGGATAGGCAGTGTGTGGGAAACAGTTGGGGTGGGATTGGGTAGGTTTATTAATTGTATTTTATATTTATATATGAGGTGGCTTGTCTCCTTTTAGGGACGAGTTGCTAGGAGCACATTACACCGCTGCTCTGAAGTCTGCACTGGCTGTCTATAGCTTTCCGGGCATAATTTAAGGTGCTGGTTTTGACCTTCAAAACCCTAAATGGCCTGGATCCCACTTTATCTGAAAAACTGTCTGTCCTACCATGCCCCACTGTGGGGCATATAATGTTGTTCTATATATATATAATATGTTTTTAATTTGTGCATTGTAAGCGCCCTGAGCCTTCAGGGAAGGGCAGGATATAAATGGAAATAAATAAATAAATTTACAGTAAAAAACAAAGTCCATTCAGCCTTCTTCCTTTAAAACATTTAAATTTCTTATCTAAAAATTAACCATATGCATTTATAACCACTGAGGGTGAATTAGATAAGGATTGTAAAGCACTTACCACACTGAAAGCACTATGCATGCTTTCAGGCCAAAGGCATGCTTGCAAAGTCTTTCTTGGACATTTCAAAAGCCAGAACTGTAGACATTTAAATACAATGTGGGGCAAACAATAATCAAATCATAAACAAAAATGCAGGCTAGGTATATGTAGATAAGAGCAAGCACTTGGAAGGGGACTGTAGGAGGAAAGGTAGTTAGTCCATGAAAACATATTTTATGTGATGGCACTTATTGTATTTAAAGATCAATCCTTCATTGCTTGGTTTTTAATTTGGATGTTTTACATGCCTGAGGAAAGGGCCCTGTGTAGCCTGAAAACTTTCATGCTCTCGCCAACAGAAGTTGGCCCAGTAAAAGACAGCATCTGAGCTAAATTCGATGAAAACAAATGCGACTGGGCAATGGCGGTAATCCAGCCTGATGTGGGTCAGGAAGCCGCCGCAAACATGCAGGCCTGGATTTAGGATTACTAAAGTAGCTCAAGGGCTAACTACCTTTCTTCCTACAATCTCTTTTTCTACAATGCCCTTTCAAGTACTTGCACTTATCTACCTATATCTAACTCAGGCTGCCACCCCCGCCTACTGACCCCACCTCCCCTCCCCCCTGGAGCTCTGGTGTGCATATGGGCTGCTGTCTAAGCCAGGGAGGGAAACAATGGCAGCACCCAGCACAGAAGCAGAGTCTCTTCCTCCATGCTTGACACCACTGCAAAGTGTGTTTGCAGGGGTCTTGGGGGTGCAATGGGTCTTCTCCGGGTGGGGATGGATGGGGGGGGGGTCCTTCCCCCCCCCTTCCAGGCTGTGGGTGAGGCAGTGTGGTTGCAGCGGCGGGGTTAGGGGGAACCATGACAGGGTGGGCACAGAGCCTGAGAACAGAAACCCCCAGTCCCCCAAAATCTGCTGTCCTAGGCAGGTAGTTATGTTGTCTGCCCCTAGGTCCAGCCCTGTGGACATGGTCTGGACCAAGTCAGTCTGCAGAACAAAAATTCACACGACCAGGGCTCACAGGGGGTGCGGAGAAATGCACGAACATGCAGCAGGCCCTGTTCCTGGACTGAGCCCAGTGCTCTCCCCTCCCTCCCCGCCGCCCCAATGATGGGCAGTCATGACAAACCTGATCCCAGTCAGCGGGAACAGACATACTAACACACTCAGGCTACTGCCTGTCCAATCAGGGCAGAGTTGTGACTTCAGCCATTTACCATGGTGAGAGCCCAGGCTAATTGCCAGCACACCTGGGGTCAGTCCAGGAGAACATCTGGCAGCCCGATCCAAATGCAACTTTTGTTTTTACCCATTGTCTCCACCTCTTACATTTAGAACCAACATGCCAACCACACACTTTTCCTTTTATATGACAATTTACAGAAAAAACAAGGTCCATTCAGCCGTCCTCCCTTATATGTCTCAGATCCTTTATCTGAAGGTTAACCACATTTATTTAAGGGTGAATTAGATAAGGATTGTAAAGCACTCCCCACACTGAAAACATTATATTAATGATTAATTATAGTGAGACGCCTGTTGCAGGATGGACAATTAAGGCAGGCCAGACCTAGTCCCTATCTACAAACCAAAACTTTAAAGCACAATAACTATTGTCCTGAAATTTAACAGCTGTGCTCTGTGGGGGGCTATGTGTACCACAGTAACATTTTGGTGTTTGGATTCCCAATTTACAGCATCTCAAACTTAATGGCTCAGAGAACTCTCCCCTCCCCCCCATCTTATCGAGCTGAAAATTGCCAAAAAACATAACTTTAAGTCTACTTTTTGCTACTAGTGCTTTTTTTCCTGAGTTATAGAATAAAAGTTAAGTTGCAAACATAACATTTTGAGGGAAAGATGTTCTCAAATGAGGTGTCTCCTTGGCACCTCTCCCCTCCCCCACCTTCCTGGAACTGGGTGGGAACTCTACAGCCCAGTAGTTCCAGTTAGTAGCAGCAGCCCAGGGCTTCTAGCACATGCCTACACAGCAGCTCGGGCCCCAAGGCCATGAATTGCAATTGGCATTACTAACATAACCTCAGGAGTGCAAGCAGGGAGTGCTGTGGTAATTGTGCAACATCAAGATGGAAGCAAGTCATTTCCAGGGCCAGTGTTAGAAGGAGACCGAACTCTGTGCAATCCATTGCCTCTCCTTGACTCTTGTTGTTGTTGTCGGTTTGGGGGTGGGGTGAGGCTCGGATAGACAGGTTCAGTCAGAGAAGTGTTGTATGCATGTAGGAAAGAAATAACAGAGTGATGGTGTGGGGTATGTTTCTGATCCCTGTTTCTCCCGACACTGAGGGCGCTTTTTGACAAGAGGGAGGCAAGCGGCATCGCTGCCGCCTCTCCACCCCCACGATACTCTCTGGGACGTGTCTGCTGTTGAGACACGTCCCAGAGAGTATCTGCGCATGCGCACCCTTCCGGCGAGACCGGAAGTGCGGCGTAAAGCCAGCACACTGGCAATCTGCATTGAAGGGGGCAGGATTGCCAGGCTGGCTTCACGCGGAGGAGACCCGGCATTAGAGCGCGTTGGGGATTCAAACGGACGGCAACAATGGCGGCTGATAAAGGGCTCAGCCGCCATTTCCGTCTCGTCAAAAAGTGCCCTGAGCCACAATCTTCATGAGAAATACAGACAGCGTGGCATTGCAACAGACAGACTTCATATCAAACAACATACCACTTAAACTGCCAGGCCTGACAAGGGGGAGGAATAAGGGGTACAATTGTGCCAGGCTCCATGGTGTGTGTGGGAGGGGGAGGCGGGGGGACTAAAAAATTACAAGGTTTTTTTTTTTTTCTTGAAGTAAAGCTTGGCATACTTCACTGAGTGATTGCGGGGAGAGGATTGATCTGTGTGAATAAAATATGAGTCTCTTGGCTTATCTGGCCACGAGGGAATGGTGAAGTGGGTGTACGGAAGGGATGCAAGATGGCTTCCAGCTACCAGAATCAGGGCCGGCCTTAGAACATGCAGGGGGCCCAGGGCAAAAATAAAATGCAGGGCCCTGTGTGAAAAGTGACTGTTTCCTGGTCAAAGGGAAACAGGGATGACATCACTTCCTGAAAGGGGGTGGAATACTAGAGGAAGAGCAGCAGAGCTCTGTTCCTTAAGAGGCCTATTAAAGTTGTTGTTCCTGTTAATACCTACTCTTGAAGTGTCTGTGCCTCCCCCCCCCACCCCGGCGTGGGTGTCATACGCCCTCTAATATCACAAGGTGGCAGCTCAGGGATTGCAGGAATCCAGGCCTATTGAGAGGATCGAAAGCCCAGGAGAGGGGGGGGGGCGCGCGGCGGAAGACCATGGCCTACAGAGAACAGGTAAGGGTGAGAAGAAATGCAACTGACTGTAATTGGGCAGTGAAGAAATGACAGCTTCTTATAATGTTCAGTCTCTGGAGGCATTTCCATTTGCAACACCCAGTGAGTGGCCCAAATGGAAGCGTAGGTTTGAACGCTTCCGGATAGCTTCTGGGTTAAAAAACAAACCAGAAGTAGAACAGATTAACACATTAATTTACCTGATGGGGGACCAGGCAGATGATGTACTGCTCTCATTTATGTTAAATGAGGAGGATTTGAAGAAGTATGACAAAGTGATGGAAAGATTTGAAAAACATTTCATTGTGAGGCGAAATGTAATTTCTGAACGGGCAAAGTTTAATTTTCGTATACAAAAAGAAAGTGAGTAGGGATGGGCGAATGCGGTTCGGAAGTTCGGAGTTCGGCCCGAACTCGGCCTGTTCGGGCGACCGAACATGAAGACAAACCGACCAAACTCAATTCTGAACGCCGAAATGACTGAACAGTTCAGTCAGTTCGGATCACGTTCGGGTGGCTAAAACGTAGTGTCACTGGAAGGCCAAATGTGGCAGGGAGGGGGAGTCAGCTGAGGAGCAGACTTCCAGGGGTGGAGAGGCTTGGAGTAGCAGCCAGCCTGCCCAATCACCATCCCTTTTTGCCTCAGACCACTGGCTTCGCAGTCTGTGATTGGCTACGGGCTAGGCTGCACGGAGCCAATGGGGCTTGCGGTGAGGCGGGCGCAGCAAGAAACAAAACTGGTTGCCTCCCCCCTTCCCAACACCTTCTGAGCTAGTCACTGTTGAACAGCAGGCGTTTCAGAAGGCTCCCTCTCTCCCAGCAGTTTTTGTTCTTTCCTATTCCTAATCCATTGCCATCTTCCTCCTCCTATTTCACCTATCCAACCCATCTACCTCCATATTCTCATTTATTTAGCTTAGCTTAGATAGATTTAGTTGTTAGTTTTTGGTTTTATCCCTCCCTGTGTTCCTTGTGTTCAATCTTCCTTCCTCCCTTCCCCCTCCATTGAATTCTTTCCCTCTCCCATATATTCCATTCCTGATTCCCTTCCCTTCCCTGTTTTTTTATTCATGTAGAGTAGGATTATTATTAGATTGATTTAGGTTTCATTTCAGTTTTGTACCCCTCCTTGTCTTGTTTGTGATTGCCCCATCCCATAGAGAGAGAGAGAAGAGAGAGAGTGAGAGATTAGAGGTAGTAGACAGTTGTAGGAGTTAGCTTAGTGATAGAGATAATGTTTAGTGATTTAGTTTTAGTGTTTGTAGGAGTAGGCCTTTGTACTTATTAGATAATCCATTTAGTTCATAGCATTTAGAATAGTCAATAGCAGTTAGGTTTAGTGTAGATAGATAGATAGATATAATATTAGATTAAAAATTTAAATTAAAAAAAACAATTAAAAATATATATATAAACATTATTTTGGAGGGAGAAATGGAGAAGGGAAGGAGAGGCCAGTCTGCTGCTCATAGGGGAGGCAATGGGGCACGTGCCAGAGGCGGGAGGGGCCATGCCAGGGGAGTGGCAGCAGCAGTAGCCAGAGGCAGAGCACATCATCACCACCACCCAAACTCAGCAGGCCTGCTTTAGGGCAACAGGCTTCAGCAGCTCAGCATCACCTCCTAGCAGTACCCTCCTCCATTGCCACGCAGGGCACTGGAAGGCCTGTAGGACTTGAGGCTGCGTCTGTCTCTGCTGCTGCTGCTGCTGGTGGTGCTGGAGCAGGTGCTGCTTCCGATGTTCCTCCAGGGCCACCAATGTCCCCCATTGTCGAGACGATCCCAGAAGTCCAGAGGTGGTGAATCCCACCCTGGCTGCTAGAGGCAGGGCCTGATCCCTGGGCAATGTCAGTAAGGAGAGGAGTAGCAGCAGCAGCACTAGCAGCTACAGAGGGGGGGCACAGGGAGAGTGCCAGCAGGATGGTGGGCATGGGTAGTCTAGTCTCAGGGTTCCAGTAACTTCCCTTCACAGGACAACACCGTGATCACGGACAGTGAGTCAGAGGCAGACACTAGTGCCCCAGAGGAGATGGCGGGAGCTGAGGCGATGGCTGAGCCTCCTCCCAGAGCTGTGTCGCCAAAGCCACCAAGTTCTCCCCCTCCCAGCAGCGCTGGCAGCAGTGCGTCAGCCGGGGTGGGCAAGAAGGCGGGGGGGTGGGCTGCAATCCTCAGTCTGGGATCATTTCAAGCAGGTGCAGGCAGATGATCCCAGAGAAGTGCAGTAAGCTGGTGAAGCATGGGCAGGTGCTCGCCAATCTTGGGACAACTGCAATGGCGAGTCATGCCACAGTGCTCTGCTGCTCAGCGGGAAGGCAGGGGAAGTGGATGCCAGCGGGTTCTCGACTGCAGCGTCCAGTCACCCGGCTCCTTCAACGGGCCAGCATCCTGCACCAACTGCTGCTGCCTCTAGCAGCAGGAGCAGTATGGGGGCAGAACAGCAGCAGGAGCCTCCCCAGCAGCGCCGTCAGTCCACCATGGAGGAGCTGGGGTGGGGGGGATCTGTCAAGGCCATCGGCAGGGCACCGTGGCACTGGCTTCCAAGAGAAAGTGAAGTGCCTGTTGGCAGAAATTATAGCCCTGGATGACCAGCCCTTGTCAATTGTGGAGGACAAGGGCTTCTAGTGGCTGATTGGGTTCCTGGCCCCCAACTTTAAGCTGCCTTCCCGCTTCACCCTGAGCCGGACTGTGGTGCCACAGCTCTACAGGGCTTCGAAGGAGCGGGTGAGGAGGCAGCTGGCAGGGGCTGGGGGGGGGGGGTCACAATCCACTTCACCACTGACCTGTGGTACGCCAGAAGTGCCCAGCACGCCTACCTGGCAGTGACTGCACACTGGTGGCAGGATGCAGAGGCAGTGCTTGGCAGTGGCAGGAGGGGTCCTGAAGCAGGGTATAGGTGGGCCCTGCTTCAGGCACAAATCATGGACAGCTCCCACACCTCAAGGAACCATGAGGCAGCCCTGGAAACCATGGTGAGGGAGTGGGTCACGACAGGTGTGGCCTTCACCAAGGGGTGTGTGGTCACGGACAACACAGCCAATATCATAAAGGCAGTCTGTGACGGGGGCTTCACAAGCATCCCTTGCGCCGCACACACCCTCAATCTTGTGGTGAAGGATGCTCTGGGCTTGGGGGAGAAGGGGATTGGGTCAGGCCCCCTTAGCTCCCTGGTCGGGTTCTTCAACCGCAGCGTGAAGGGCAGCGAGCTCCTCTGGGAGAAGCAGGCCGAGCAAGGGTCCCCAGTGCACACGCTTATCCAGGATGTCTCCACCAGGTGGAATTCCACATTCCTGATGCTTGAGCGGCTTCCTGAGCAGAAAGCCGCCCTGCATCAGGTGGAACTGGAGACAGACATTGAGGCACCTCCAGCGTACAACAGGGAGTAATGGGACATTCTAGCTCACACTGTCTTCATCCTCAGACCGTTCTTGGCCGTGACGGAGACCATGAGCAGCTCCACGCCCACCCTCAGTCAGGTGACCCCGCTGGTCCATAGTCTCAAGAGGAGCCTGGACGAGATTCTCAGGGGGCGGGATTGTGTCCCTCTGGGCAGGAAGATCTCTGATGAGGCGCTTGACCTGGCACGGAAGCTGAAGGCGGGGCTGGGTGCACGCTTTCATGAGCCCCTGCGCCGGGAGGAATATGTCCTGGCAACCATTCTGGACCCCAGGATCAAGGGCAGCATGGCATGCGAGACAGCAGTCTATGGCCTCCGGAAGAGTACGCTGGTGCAGAAGGTCCAGCAGGCAGAGCAAGCCATGCACCCCTGGGGATGGTGGGAGTGGGAGCAGCGACCCCTTCCAGCCATCTGGGTCTATCCCTGCCCCCAGAACTAGCGGTAGCAGCTACACTAACAGCAGGATGAGCAGCAGGACCCCTACTAGTGCCAGCAGCTCCTCCTGTGTGCAGTCCACTCTGGGGAGTATGTGGCCCAGCACAAAAGGGCAAGCAGCGTGGTCGAGGGCAGTGGAGCAGGTGGTGCCCACCCAGAGCTACCAGAGGGAGTATGATGGTGCTTGAGCAGTAGTGGAGACCTACCTGGAGGAGGAGCCATGCATTGATCCCAGCAGCGTTCCCTTGGCCTACTGGGCCGGCAAGGCCAATGTGTGGCCGGCCCAGTCAAAAGTGGCCAAGTGTATCCTGTCCTGCCCACCAACCAGCGTCCCCCGCGAGAGGGTATTCTCCATGACGGGGGACATTTGCTCCCCGCACTGTATGAGACTGGGGGCCAAGTTGGTGGAGCAGTTGCTGTTCCTGAAGGTGAACCTTCCACTGCTGGGATTCCCCGAGCTGCCCCTGGACAAGGAGTGATGGTGCAGTGGCACACGCCATCCCATGCCAGGGTCAAACTTGGGACGGGGCTCCTCCTCCTCCCCAATCTGGGCTACGGCTACTGCTCCTGTGTTGTCCCTCCCTCCCAATGCCTGGCTCCCGCCCTGCCTCTCTCTCTCTCTCTCTTGCATACTAGATGACCTCGGCCGCCTTATCTGACTGACCTCGTGACGCAGGGTGGCATTGGGGAAACTGTAAGCCTGCCAGCCGGCCTATGGCTAGCTACACGATCTCGGACCACCTATGTGACAGACTGGCTCTCGCTCTCTCGTGCTGCACAGTCTTTGCTAGTCTGAGTGCCCTGCTGCCAATGTCCCAGCCTGCCTGCCCGACTGCCTCTCATGCCACGCTGTCTGTCTACCCGCCCAGCTTGCCGCCAAGCTCAAAGTATGCCTCAGTTCGCCTTCCTGCCTCGCATGCCAAGGTGCCTGTCTGCCCACCCAGGTTGCCTAGCTCAAAGCCTGCCCAAGCCCACCTTCCCTACTGCCTCTCATACCATGCTGCCTGCCCAGGTTGCAAAGCTTGAACCCTGCCTCAGTCTGCCTGACTGCTGCTCATGTCGCGTTGCCTGCCAGTCCACCTGCCTGCCCAAGTGGTCTATATTAAAGCCTGCCTTAGTCTGCCTGCCTCTCATGACACAGTGCCTGTCTGCCTACCCTGACAACCCTGTGTGATGTGCACCACTGGTCTGGTAATCCCACTGCTGCTGTCTGCTGGTCCATGGGTGCCCTGGCCAATCCAGATGTGCCCACACAATCCTGCTGCTGCCGTCTGCTGCTGTATGGGAGCTACTCCCTGGCAAATCCAACCATCCTGGCTCCATGGACCATGGGTGCTGCGTACAGGCAAATTCTGCTGCTGCTGTCTCTGCTGTTCCACAGGTTCTGTGCCCGGGCAGCCCAAGGTCTGCTGCTGCTACTGCCAATGCTGCCTCTGCTGTCCATGCCATGGGTTCTCTGCCCGGGCAATCCAATGTCTGCACCGACTGCTAATGCTGCCTCTGCTGTCTGTGCCATGGGTTTTGCACCCCGGCAATCCAATGTCTACTGCTGTTGCCAATGCCACCCATGCTGTCTGTGCCACGGGTTCTGGGGCCATCATTCCTCACACAGAGGCGATGTCTTTCAACCGCATCAAGAAACAGCCGCTCCAGCCCCAGGACTCGCCGCCAGAGTTCTGGGGCCAAGTTACAGGCAGGGAGGGCTGTGGCCAATATCCAGAAGCTGCCACCTTAGCCCCAGGACCCACCGTCATGGGTCTAGGGCCATCATTCCTCGTACAGAGGTGAAGTCTTTCAACTGCATCAATAAACAGCCACTCCAGCCCCAGGAACCGCCGCCAGGGTCCTGGGGCCAAGTTACAGGCAGGGAGGGCTGTGGCCAATATCTAAAAGCTGCCACTCCAGCCCCAGGACCCACCCTCAGGGTTCTTGTGCCCTGTCATTCCGCTCACGGGGAGCTGTCATTCCACCTTTTCTTTACGCAACCTGCTGTTCATGGAGAGAGAGAGAGAAAGTCTCTCCACTGCTAGAAGGAGAGACAGACACGATCCCACCCATGCTGTCACCTGCACTATATGGCCAGAGAGAGAAAGAGAGGTTCCCAGCTAGAATGAGAGGGATGGGGATTGGAGGGGGGAAGAGGAAGGTGTATCCCTGTCCAGCTACCCTGGCTGCTACCTGCCAGAACCAGGAAGAACTCCCATCTGTGCTCATGGGCCCAATGCCCACATCCAGCACGCCGCAAACCTACCATAATGAGATGGAATATAACACTACGTATTATATGTGCCTGCCTGCCTGTGTGCGTTCCTGTACCTGCTGCTACCACCTATTGCATGAAGTGTGCCTGATAGGCTTTAGGCTGTCATTCCACTATCCCTGAATCAGTCATGCCCACCCGTTCCAGGAACCATCAACTAGATTCTGGGACCATCATTCCAGTCACTGGAGGCGCATTCCATTCCACTGCATCCAGAAGCCCGGTGCCCGCATGCCAGCCTGCCCCCACCGCCCCCCACAAGCTACAGCTTACTCCTCTGCACCCACCCGTAGATGCCCACTGAAGCTGCTTAAAATAAAAGCCCCTCTGACTACCAGGTCCTGCCGCCTGCTGCCCAGCCTGCTGCCAAGGAGCCTGTCTCTCTTTCTTTCTGCCACACCCATCCACACAAAAACAAGCCCTGCATCTCCTGGGGGGCTGTCTGCAAGTTGAAACCCTGCTGCTGGCACAGCACATCTTTGGGTTAATAACTACGCTACATTGGGTGGCAGGTGCTGCTGGTAGGGATCGACAAGCTGTATGAGATTCTGCCACCTGTCAGCCAGAACTTCAGCACATAGGGATAAAAGATTGGACAGGTCAAATGAAGCTCGTAACAAGAAATACAACTTTTATTAAAACTATTTAAATAACAACAACATTCTGAAACCAAAAGCAAACATTCGAAGGAAACTTATAAATTAAACTATGAGTCTCTGGGCCTGTCCC
Source organism: Sphenodon punctatus (assembly GCA_003113815.1). NCBI lineage: Eukaryota > Metazoa > Chordata > Lepidosauria > Sphenodontia > Sphenodontidae > Sphenodon > Sphenodon punctatus. The sequence continues at coordinate 11,435,737 of QEPC01008173.1, forward strand.
CCGGGACTTGGGGGAAAGGCAACAGCCATTGGGGCGCAGCTGAGGGCTGCCCACCCAGGACTCTTCCAACTCATAGCCGTGGGAGACGGCAAACTCCACAGCCCTTTCCATGTCCCGATGCCACCTGGAAAGCGCCTGGTGGAACGTTTCCAGGCATTCCATCATGGCCGAGATGTACTGGCCGTATGCCTCCACCTTCTTCCTCTCCACCTGGACCGCCTGGAACTGCTCCACCAGGTGGTTCTCCATGGTGGCTGCTGGCTCCTGCAGGCTGGCCACGAAGTTGTGGGTGGGCTTCTCCAACCTGGCCCGAATGGCCTTGGCCTCAGCATTTTCCCGGGGGTCTCCACATCGGGGCTGGAGGTGGAGGGAAGGGCTTACATGCCGTTGCTTGCGGGTTGCCTTCCCCGCCCCCGCCCTTCTTCTGGCGCTGTTGCTCGGGCTCCATGGCCACGCCAGAGTCGTCTGGCCGTGGAGCTTTTCAATATGGGTGATTAGCCCCGACATGGTCCCCTCTCTCTGCATCCTTAATCTTTTGCCGCAGATCTAAAGAGCATATAAAGATAGGAACATAAGAAGTGCCATACTGCATCAGACCAATGGTCTGTGTCAAGCCCTGCCTGCGTTCTGTCCCCACAAGTGGGTGGGTGGCCCATCTCTCTCTGCAGGGGACTTCCATTCCTAACAGGTCATAGGGCAATCCATTCCCTGTTGTTCCAGCCCCTGTGTCTTACCTTGCAGATGGCGATTACGTCACCCTTGTCATAAAACCTCCAGACATCAGAGCGTTTTGTCTGCCGACTGTCTGGGGGTGGCACTGGCAAGTCCAACCTCCGCCTGGGTGTCCTGCGCGCCGGGGCACCAGTGCCGGCATCCGATTCCTCTCTGAAACAGGAACACATAAACAACACCTAAGTAATATCATGCATGTATGATTATGCCTCTAGTCCTCCCTCCTTGGGGTGCTAGGGATGGCAACAGGAGATGGTGACCCTGGCTGGCACGTGCCAATCCTGCCCTCCCTGGGGTGCTGCTAGGGAGGGATGGCATTGGAGAGACACTGGCTGGCATGTGCCAATCCTGTCCTCCTTGGGGTACTGTCTGCTAGGGAGGGATGGCAATGGAGAGACCCTGGCTGGCACATGCCAATCCTGTCCTCCCTGGGGTGCTGCTAGGGAGGGATGGCAACTAGAAAGATACTGGCTGGCACGTGCAAATTCTGCCCTTATTTGGGGGTGCTAGGTAGGGATGGCAACTGAAGAGGGGATGGCTAGCAGGCACGTTTGGGTGGGGGTGCTGCTCATGCTCGTGCCTGACTGCTGGAAGAGCCCCCCACACTACAGTACCCTTTCTCTCTGTGGCAGACATCCGCAGCTACCTGCGGATGCCCACTGTTTGTGCCTGAATGATGCCCACCACCCACCCGCACACCAGTGAGCTTGCTCTAACGGATAGAGCCTTAAGTTTCTTGTCCTCAAAGTAAAAAAAAAGTTTACAAACTTGGCAGCAGTGGCAACAGCACCTCCTGTGCCTGCCAGCTCTGGCTCCTCCTCCACCACCGAAGGTCCAGCAGCGGCCGGAGGAACCTCTTTCTCCTCCACTGGCTCCGCCACCTCGGCCTTCTCCCAGGCCCGGCGTTTAATGGTGGTGGCACTGGTTACCTTCTTCTCCATTTTTTTTTAAAAAACAACACACAGCCAACACAGTCAACGGAACACACACAGCACCCACCAACACTCACCAACCAGCCAAACCAAAACCAACACACACCACACAGCCAAAACACACATGAATCAAAAACGAACACACAGCCAGCCACAACACATGCTCTCACCCACACAAGCTTTGCACGCACTTGAATTTCCTGTTTCTGGGGCGATCACAAGCTCCCGCTATACTTTTTCCGAACACCCGAACCGAACGACTGAACCCGAACACGGTGACCGAACCGAACAGGCGAACTGAACTGGACCGAACGACTGAACCCGAACCGCGATCTGTTCGTCCATCCCTAAAAGTGAGCCAGTAGATGAATTCATCACTTCTCTGTACGCATTAGCGGAACACTGTGAACATGGTGCCCTCCATGATGAAATGATCAGGGACAGAATTGTAGTTGGGGTCAGTGATCACAAACTTTCTGAAAAACTACAGTTAGGGTGAAAACAGACATGACTTTAACCACCCTTGGTGGTCATTTATGCATGTTGCAGGGCTGCATAGGGCACCAATACAGCCCTGCAACATGCATAAATAACCACCAAGGGTGGTTAAAGGGTGGTTAGCGTCATGTCTG
>QEPC01008173.1:11453808-11493495 GCA_003113815.1 Sphenodon punctatus
GTTTGGCAGGAGGGTTCTGCAGGCAGTTCTGGAGGCTTCTCTTATACACATCTAGATGTGTATAAGAGACAGGATGCAGGTCTTTTCCCCCTGGTAAAAGTATTGCCCTTGTGCTTCTGTTGTGTTCAGTCTGCACAGAAATCTTTTAACCACTGAGATGATGAGTGCATGGTATCTGCTCTTCTGCTTCCGTTAGGAGATTTGGAAGTTGTGATAAGGTTCTAGGATAGCCTGAGCTAGAGGGGTGAGGTTGTGATTTCCCTCCCACTGGTGTAAACCAGGAGTAATTCTGTAAAACTGGTGTGAATGTAAATCAGAATTTTTATCTTTGGAATGGAAACTTTTAAGGTAATGGACATATAGGTTTCCAACCTAATGGAACTTGGTACTGAAAATACATTCCAGTGATCAGATGGCATATGAATAATTAAACTGATTAAAATGTACACCATGCGTGTTATTAGTTTTGTCTTAGACTGGTTTCATAAACTCTTCTCCCACCTGTACTCTTTGTTGCAGTTTGCAGTTGCGCATTTTAATTTCCCCCACGTTTCCTCACTCCCACCCCCACTCTTCAAAAGTAAGACGTTACCATGTGTGGCCTGTAAAAGGTATCCCATTTTGTTGATTTTTGTTGTTGTTGTCAACAATGCATTGTCCCAACCAGGCAGGAAGTGGGGGAATCATCCCCTGAGGGGGAAATCACCTTTATCCCCTCCTGCAGCAATTAACGATAATTGATATGCAGATTAATCAGTTCACACATCAGGATAAGTACTTGTGATAGATTTAGACCTATTGTTTTCCAGCTAAACCTTTTGGGAATTAATGTGTACCAGATGTATGGGGAGACTAAGGGGGGATTCAGACGTTCTGATTTTTGCGAATTTTTTTAAAAAACGAATGTTTCATGCATGTCTGAACACATAAATTCGATTAAATGCGGTCAATATCGCACTAAAGAAATCCGACTTTCAAAGCTACTCAAACCTACCTTTTTGCTGTCCGTTTTCAATAAATCCGCACTTAACAGCAGTGTGAAAGCAACATCGTACTGGTTTTAACTGGTGTGAAATCTTTTCTGATGTGAATGCAACCGTGCTTCCAAGTGCGCTGTTTTACTCCTGCCCCTACCGGAAGCAGTGAGACCAGCTGGAGCCCTGTAGTTGCCTCGCTGGGTGCAGGCTGCAGCCAGCTTCTCCCCCAAAAAGTTCTTCCCCTCCATGCTTCCCGTCCCTTTCAATCATCTGCCTCTGCCGTAGTAGCAGCAGCGGGATACCGGAAAGAAACCAGGGAGAGAAGCAGCCTGCTAGATAGGATGACTAAATAAATAAAACAGCAGGCTGAATGAGGAACAGAGTGCATGCACACTTTTAACTGGTTGTCCATTGAGATACAAATTGTTTGATGTATTGTTTTCTAGGCAGCTCTTCATGTCGGAGCTGGCCCAGACAATTTTTTAAAAATCAAAACACTTTTCTGAAGAGTAATTTTTGACCGAAATGAACCTTTTCATTTTGTCAACTCCCCTCTCACCATCCTCAGATTGGAGACAATGTTTAATATATTGAAGGCGATGGCTAAATTCCCACTGACTTGACTTGAATGGAGTCAGAACTGCACTTTATTTCTGTGGACAAATGGAAATTAATTTTCTCAGTAAATTTTTCCTGCTACACTCAAAGGAGTGCTAGAAAGAAAACAATGCATCTCACACTGGTTATTTCTTCACACATTAATGCAAATTTAAATAAAAAATAGTTCTTGAGAATCAGGGTTATTTGAATTAAGCGTTCAGTGTGCTGCTCAGATCTCTGTTTCAGAACAGTCAGATATCCTGGTTTTTACAAAAAATATATTTGAGTGAGCTTACACAAAATTAGAATCGCAGGGAAAGAACTTGTTTACCAAAGACAGAATCAGAGCATGGAAATCGGCTCTTTTTCTCTTGAGGGGTCTGTGCTGCTAAGTGCCCTGGATCTGGATATTTTTGACCTTTTTCATCAATTGAGATGAATCCAGCAGGGGGTGGGGAATTATCCTTAAAGAGGATGAAATATTAAATTTTAAATACAAGGGACATCTGGAAATGGGGGAGGGGGGGGGGTCTCTGAAAGAAGGGCAATGTTCTATAGAGCTCTGGGGATCTGAAATAAAGTTTATTTAAAATAATGGACATTGTTAACCCTATCACAGAGTCCCACTTGATCATGGCTAGCACTTTCCTTCTGTACTCTGTAGTAAAATTTTATGCCCATACATATAAAAAATTGTATCCATCTCTACCTAGGTCCTCCTTGTTGTACAGCAGAGAGAATCCTCGACTCTCATGCCTGAGATCGTTGCTGCAAAGCACTGGTGAGTTGTCCCTGTCTTTTTCTGATTCATCACATGCATGTAGTGATCTGTGTCAGTAGCATATGAATATAAAATAATAGGTATTCTATAAAAAGTACAACTTCTTAGTGGTGGCTGAGGATGCAGAGACCCTGATGGAGGTTGATAGAATAAAGAGGTGCCATGTGATTGCTCCATCAAGTATACTCTCTATTACTTATTAAATAGTGCCAGCACTGTGCCTGGCACTGAACAGCTGTGATAAGAGACAGGTATCTGCCCTGAGGGGCTTACAATTTAGCATGCACAAGGAAAGGGAGACATGGAGGAGGAGAACAAAGGGAGAGAGAGGGGATACATTCAAGAAGTTGCAGGTGTACATGCTTATCTTAGTGCATCTGCAAGAGTGTTTATCTTAGTGCACCTACCCCTTCCAAGGGGCAGAGGAGAATCCTGGTGGGTGAGACCGTATGAGAAGCATAGATAAGCAATCTAGGAAAGTGAGGAACTCAGAAAAGCCTGACAGAAAAGCTAGGCTTTTAGGCGGAATGTGAAGGTTATGAGGGAGGGAGCAGAGCATAGGTGTTCAGGGAGGGAGTTCCCAGTGTAGGGGATGGCATGAGAGCAGGGGTGAAGCTTTATAAAATCAGATTCCTGAGTATAAAAGAACAAAATATTCTTGTACCTCAGTACAGACTGAACCTTCCCGGCCATGCCCACGCTATTGCAAAAGTCTGAAGTGCAATGCCTCGCCCTCTACCGCTATTGCCAGAACTTTTAAGTGTTTAAAATTAATTTTTAAGTATTAGGATTAATGAGTCAGTCCCCATCCCTCCCACAAAAATTGGCTGATAATCCATCTAGGGCTCTCTGTTACTTGGGCCTTTGAACTTTTTAGAGTTCATGTTTTCATACTCTTCTTTGGGCCAAGATGAACTGGAACAGTGAAAACTGACAGTCCTGTGTAACCGTGCCTTCAGGAGCCAAGAATTTAAGGAAGATATCAAATATTGCGAGAGCTATTGATGAGCACTCTTTAAATACGGTTCTTTAACCAGCTGTAAATCCACTTAATGGTATTATCATCTAGCCCACCAGCTTGTCAACAAGGGGTATTTTCAGACGTGATGAGATCACAGTGAACCACAGTGAATACGCACCTGCGGTCACTGTGCCCTGCACATCTGTTCGGCAGCCACCAGATGTTTGCCACACTGAATACCCACAGGGGTCAATTTCAACCACGCTTCCCGGGCTCCCGGCGCAAGAATCCCCCGGAAGCGTGGTGAAAGTGATTCCAGGCGGGCATCAATAAAAAGTAACGTCTGGCAGGCTATCACGGCCCGGAATCCCCGGCGGGATTCCGGGCCCTGGGGAACTCGGCCAGACGCTGCGGCGGCATTGGCCTCGCAGGCTGTCCGTCTCCCCGGAGGGCGGGCGGCAAGGGAGCGTGGAGGGGGCGGGTCCGTGTGGCCGCATGTTGCTTCGTGTTGCCCTGTCCCCTCCCTGATTCCCCGCCGGGATCCCGGCACGTCTGTTTGCCGTGCCTGAGTGACCCAGGCGGGGAATCTCTGGGTTGTTTCTCCCTCTGTCTCCTGTCAGTGATCCGTTGGGTAGCTCCGCGGATGACCGTCAGGAGGCAGAAGAAGAAAGAAGCCTTCTGCGCACGTGTGGAGCTGCCCCGGCCATTTTCACCAGTCTTTTCTTCGGCCGTCGGAGGTATATCTCGGCGCTCCTGAAAAGACAAGAAATGTGTTGATCGTAGTTAGGTTTCAGGAGCCAGGATTTCAAGCAGAGTGGGGCTTTGGGGCCAGCGACTATCCCTCCCCAGCTCAGAGGGACTCGCTTTTGACAGCCCACCAGGTTGCCGTGCAGAGCGCCCGGGAACCGGGGAGCAGCCCGATTCCGGGGAGAAGAGGCTTTACCTACCCCAGCGGCTTAGCAGCCGCGGAGTCATCACCAGTAAGTCTCCCCCCGCTGGGGCCCCTGACACCGCTTGCGGGGGTCGGGCCCGTGCCGCACCGCAGGGAGGCCTCCCCCCCTCCTCCTCTTTCACCATCGGCAGAGGGACCCGCCGGCAATATGGATGGAGCTGGGGCGGGAAAGAACCAGCCTACTGCCCCCTCCCAGGAGGGCGACAAAGCTGAGGCACCCGGCATGGCGGCAAGGCTAGACCACATACTTGTGGTGCTGGAGCGCCTTACTGAGGTACAGGGGGGGCCCCGGGCAATCCACCCCCTGCAGCCTCTTCTCTTGAGACTGAGGCCAGGAGTCCCTCCCCGCGAGACAACTTGCTCCAGGGCTCTGGGGCAAGAAGGGCTCCACCACCCACAGGGGGCTCAGAACTATCCCCCTCCTCGAAGGGAAGGGCGGGAAAAGCCCCGCGCAAAGGAGCAAGCAAGGCGCATAAGCGCCCTCTGCAGGCCTCTTCCAACAGGCTCCTCGTTTCCCCTCAGTCCTCGGAGGAGGAGAGTGGGGCCCCACAAAAAGATTTAGGCAAGACACGCAAACGCCCCCTGCAGGCCTCTGCCCACAGGCTCCTGGATTCTCCCCAGTCATCTGAGGAGGAGAGTGCCAGTGAGCTCCAACCCAAGAGGGCATGAGCCCAAGCCACCTCAGAGTTGGCGTCAGACTCAGAGTGGGAGGATATTGAGGATCTGGCCCCCCAGGGTACCTCTCAGGAGGCCCAAGACAGGAACAAGCAGTTCCCTTTCCTCCTCAAAGGGGAGTTCTTGTCTCAGGTGGTCAAGACCCTCAAGTTAGAGGAAAAAACAAAGGACATTTCCTCAGACTCTCAGGAGGAGGAGGAACGTGAGTACATTCCCTCAGTGCACGGCAAGGACCCAGGCTTTCCCTTAGACAAAGCCTTTGAGAGGTTAATCCTGCAAGAGTGGAAACACCCCGAAAAGGGTCTTCGGATGAACAAGGTCCAGACTTCGCTGTACTCCCTCTCTAGACGTAAGGATCCGCTGCTAAAGAACCCCAAGGTGGACGCGGCAGCAGTCTCCCTTGCTAAACAAAGTCTTCCCAACGGAGGGGGACTGTTACCCCAAGGATTCTACTGACAGGGCTGTAGAGGCTGCTCTGCGTAGGGGTCTGGATTCATCAGCTGCTGCTGTCCGGATAAACGTAATCTCATCCTGCGTAGCCAGGGCCCTGATGGCTTGGCTACAGGAAGCTCAGGACCCTGGCATTTCGGACAGAAGGGCCCAGGTGTTATCTTCCCGAATCAATTTGGCGGCCGCCTTTCTGGCTGATGCCACGATGGACTCAATGACGTGGGCTGCCAGGTCTGTAGCTAGTTCCATCTCGGCCAGACGCAAACTTTGGCTAAGATCATGGGAGGGGGACAACACAGCAAAAAACCTCCTCACTGCCGCCCCTTACAGAGGCTTCAAGTTGTTCAGGGTTTGCTTGGATAAGGTGTTGGCTGATGCCAATGACAAATCCAAACAAAAGAATTTACAACAGGTAGGAGCAAAGAAAAATCTTTTTCGTGGCCCCAGCTTCAGACCTAGAGGAGGATATGGCTCCGGATACGGTTCCTCTAGAAAATTCCAGGGGCAGTACAGGCAGGACCAGCCAGGACATTTCTTCTCTCGCAGAGGAGGAAGAGGTCACAATTTCAGACATGACAAACAGAAGCCCAAGGGGTTTACTCAGAGTACCCGTAAGCAGGAGTCATGACTGCCAGGAGGACTTAGCAGTGGGAGGCAGATTGCAAAATTTTTCAGGCGTGTGGGCTCAGTCGGTCTCGGACGCATGGGCGCTGCAATGCATAACTGAAGGATACAAAATAGAGTTCAAAATAACCCCATCTCACGCTTTCATCTTGTCTCCAAAGTCCGGCCGGATGAAGAAGCACTCTGCCATGCTCCACGAGTTGCTACGCCTCAAGACCATTGGAGCAATAGAACCAGTCCCCCCCAGACCAACGGGGCCAGGGGCTATATTCCTTACTCTTCCTGGTAGCCAAGAAGTCGGACGCCTGGCGAGTGATACTGAACCTCAAGCGTCTGAACAGGGTCGTTCGTGCACAAAAATTCAAGATGGAGACGGTAACATCGATATGTCGCACCATCAGGAACGGAGACTGGTTAGCATCCCTGGACCTCAGGGACGCCTACCTCCACATTCCAATCCGGGAACCACACCGGCAGTGGCTTCGCTTCGCCTACCAACAGACCCACTACCAGTTCAGGGCCCTCCCGTTTGGGCTGTCATCTGCCCCGAGAACATTCACAAAGATTCTTGTCCCCTTGGTGGCAAACCTCCGCAAGGAGGGCATTCACTTGTACCCATACCTCGACGACCTGCTGATAAGGGCACAGAGCTGCTCCAAGCTCCAGAGGGACCTCGACAGGACCATCCAATACTTGGGGGCCCACGAATTCTTGGTGAATCGTGAAAAGAGTCACCTGGAGCGGAATCACAGGATCGAGCATCTCGGGGTATGGATAGATACTATCTCAGGAGCTGCCTTCATTCCCCTCGACAGACAGGAAAAGATCAGACAGAGAGTGCGCCTTCTTAGGGTGCCAGAGGAGGGCAAGGCTGAAGAGTCTGGCCCAACTGCTAGGCCTGATGGTGTCCTGCACGAAGCAAGTCCAGTGGGCAAGATTCCAACTTCGCCCCTTGCAACGGCTGCTGCGGCCTTTTCAGCGGGAGCTCACCAACGGCTTCAATCCATGGGTCAGAATACCAAGGTTCTTACCAAAATCAATGTCTTGGTGGTCAGACCCAGCCATTTTCCAAACGGGCGTTCCACTAGAGGAGCCAGAAAGAGTGGTCCTAACAACGGACGCGAGCCTGAAGGGATGGGGAGCCCACATGGGCACCAGATCTGTACAGGGACGCTGGACCCAGCAGGAAGCAAGTCTCAGCATCAACGTTCTGGAGTTGACTGCAATCCGTCTTGCTCTACAACAACTGGCAAGCAGCATTGGCAAGTCTCATGTACTGGTGTACACAGACAATACAACCGCGAAAGCATATGTCAATCATCAGGGAGGCTCCAGATCCAGTCGCTTGCAGCAAGAATCAATTAGGCTTCTCACGTGGGCAGAAAGGAACCTGATCTCCTTGAAGGCTCTCCACATAAAGGGAACCCAGAACGTCCAGGCGGACTGGTTAAGTCGTCAGTCGATAGATCCGCACGAGTGGAGCCTTCACCCGGAGGTGTTCAGGGTGCTGACTGAGAGGTTCGGAGACCCGGTCATCGACCTTTTTGCCACGAAACAGATTCCTCGGTACATGGCAAAGTCAAGGGACATTCATGCGGAGGCCATAGACGCCCTCAATCACAGGTGGCCTCGAGGCCTGCTATATGCCTTTCTACCAACGCCTTTTTTGACCCGCACAATATCGAAGATTGTCCAACAGGGAGCACACGTGATTGTAATTGCCCCCTGGTGGCCGAGGAGACCTTGGTTCTCGGATTTAGTAGAGCTGAGTCTGGATCCTCCTCTGACCCTGCCACTTCGTCCAGATCTACTAAGGCAGGGGCCCCTTCTGTGCGACTCCATTGCACTCCTAAGACTAACAGCATGGCACTTGAGTGCACAGCGCTAAGAAGGGCAGGTTACTCTGAGGCTGTTCTTACCACGCTGCAGCAAGCTAGGAGGCCAGCAACTAGAAAGTTGTATGCGGCCACCTGGAGGGTATTTGCCCTTTGGGCTGCAGATAGGAACTTAGACCCTTGCCTAGCTAGGGTGCCTTCCATCCTTCAATTCCTGCAGGAGGGGCTAGATAAGGGATTGCGGCCTAACACCTTGGCTCGCCAGGCAACCGCCATCTCCTCAGTCCTGCAGTCTTTTTCAAACAAGAGACTCTTACCACACAAACACATTAGACAGTTTATTAAGGCTGCTAGGAACATCAGCCCCCCGGTGGTACATAGGTGTCCTTCTGGAGCCTTAGCTTAGTGTTAGATGCCCTAACTGGGCCTCTTTTCAAGCCTCTCAAACATGTATCTTTCTACATGCTGAACCTAAAAGTAGTGTTTTTGGTAGCGGTTACCTCCACTCGAAGGGTCTCAGAGTTAGGAGCCCTGTCCATGGATGAGAACTATTGTTCTTTCCAGGAGCAGTCAGTTACGCTTCGTATGGATGAGGCCTTTATTCCAAAGATTAATTCTACTTTTCATAGGTCTCAGGAGCTAATTTTACCATCCTTTTGCCCGAACCCGGCTCACCCTAAGGAGAAGGTGTGGCACACCTTAGATGTCTGGAGGGCCTTAAAGATTTATTTGAGAAGAACCAGAGGAATTCGCTCTTCCTCGACCTTATTTATCAATATCAGGCCTGGTTCTGGGGGAAAAAAGGCTTCTAAGACCCTAATTTCCAAGTGGGTTAGGCATTGTATCATTGAGGCCTACAGAGCTAAGCACAAGGTCCCGCCCTTACAGATCTGGGCTCACTCAGTGCTGGGGGCAGCTACCTCCTACGCCTTCAGGGCTAGAGCTTCATACAAGGAGGTATGCAGGGCGGCTACTTGGTCATCCCTGCATACTTTTGTCAAGCATTACAAATTGGACCTGTTCAGATCCACTGAGGCGGCGTTTGGCAGGAGGGTTCTGCAGGCAGTTCTGGAGGCTCCCTGTTTTGTTTGTTCCCACCTTTATGTTATTTTGGCTTGGGTACATCCCAATGGATCACTGACAGGAGACAGATGGAGAAACAAAAATTGGTCACCTACCTCGGTGAATTTGTTTCTCTTCTGTAGTCCTGTCAGTGATCCGGCCCTCCCTGTCAAACAGCATACAGTTAGGTAGGAAGTTCTCCTGGGGTTTTGTTTTTTAAAAATAGAATAAAAAATAGGAACAGTAGTTTAGTGGTTCTATTAGGAAAGAAGTTTGCTGTTGCATTCCCCCTAGTTCACCTTCCCGGTGGGACTCAATGTTCTCAGGGGGGATGTTCTAATGTTGTGTTAAGTACTTCCAGAGGTGGAGACGTCCTCGGCTTGGATATGGACTGGTGAAAATGGCCGGGGCAGCTCCACGCGTGCGCAGAAAGCTTCTTTCTTCTTCTGCCTCCTGATGGTCATCCGCGGAGCTACCCAACGGATCACTGACAGGACTACAGAAGAGAAACAAATTCACCGAGGTAGGTGACCAATTTTTGTTTTCGGGACGGGGTGAAGCCGCCCCGTCACGTCTGAAAACACCCAAGGATATCATGGGAGACTTTGTCAAATGCTTTGAGTGTAGCAGGAAGCGAGTGTAGACAGATAGGAGGGGGCAAGGCCACGAAGAGCCTTGTAGCTAAAGACAAAGAGCTTGTACTGAATGTGTTGTGGTTGAAGGAACCAATGGAAGGAAGAAGGAGAGGCTGAAAATGATCAAAGCGACAGGCAAGGTAGATAACTTTGGCAGAGAAGGACAAGGTGAGAGCTGGGGAATACCAGTAAGGTGGAGGTTACAGCAGTCAAGGTGAGAGATGACTACAGCATGGACTAGAGTTTTGGCAGTGGAAATGGTAGATTTAAGCAGTGTTATACACAGAAAAGTGACAGGCCTTAACAATGGACTGGATCTGAGGTTTGAAGGAGAGTGAGTACTCAAAGATGAATACTAGGCTATGTGCCTGAGAGACAGGCTGCATGGTGACATCCCCAATGGAAACTGAAAGGGAAGCAGGAGAGGAAAGATGAGTTCAGTCTTGGGCATATTAAGGTTGAGTTGACCATGAGACAAATGTCAGCGAGACTGGATGGAAGGGGGGAGAGCAGGTGTGGAGAGGTAGTTGAGTGCTGTCAGAATTGTTACTAGGAATTAATAAACTCAAAGGTTTAGGGAATGTAAAGACCTGACATGGACTTTTGTCTATAATTCTACATACAACGGAAGGACACCTACCCACCCTTATTTTTTGGGTCTGGCCCAATTGACCATTTAAAAATTATTAATGTGACCCCTGGATTAAAATAGTTCCCCACTTCTGTGGTAGCAGGACACTATGGTAGACCTCTGTTACAAATGGAAGTGTCTCAGTTTTTTAAAACAATGCATATGCAGATGGCTCTGGATTTATGGAAGTGAGTTTAGTGGTGTGCTCCTTCTGAGATATGCTCCTTTGCAGCAGGTGAGCTGCTGGCTACAGGGAGAAACTGTAGGCAAGGGAAACTGAGTCACAGCCATGTTTGGAAGTACAGTAACCTGCCCACCGCACCTTGTGACAGTCATACATTCTAAAATAAAAATGTGGCTCGACCCCCAGAATCTCTTGGCTTTGTTCCACTTCCCTGCATAGAATGTGTACAGGCGAGGGAAGCTAACTATTGGAGCTGAAATCTGCTCCATGTGTCTGAGAGCAGAACTTTGCCCTGAGGTTTTGTTTTTAGTAATATTGAATTCACTTTAGTTCTGTAAGACCATCTGTCAGCTCTGGCTGTTCAAAAAGAGTTAGCAGAACCTATGTTAAACAAGCATATGTGAATGGAGGAAAAGGGCACAGAGAGTTAGTACACTCATTTTTCACTGATGTAGACCTTGCACTGCACTGAGTGTTCTGATATCCCATTTTAGAGGAGAATGTTCTCTCTATCCTGATCTGCCCCCTGTTGGGTCACTAACAAATTTCTGCAGTTGCATCTTCATCTGATTTCTTCCTACACTGCTGGCATTTTCTTGTATCTAGTCAGGCCCAGGACTGTTTGAGAGCTTCCTTCTAAGCAGTTTTGTTGCTGTTTTTGCATTCGGCCTACCATTTTCAGGTCTCTGATGCACCCTACGTTCTGAGCAAGTTGAGAGAGTGGTTCTTACTTTATGGAGCATCCCCTGTCTATCAATGCAAATGATTCAAGAGCATATTGGGACACTGGGCCTTTTGGAGGATGAAAAAGCAGGACAATGGAAGATGGGGAGAGAGAGAGAAACAAGCATTGATTGTGAGAGAGAAAGCACTGCCTTTGTGGCAATCTGTACTAAAACAGACATTTGATAGATACTCCTGTGTCAGCCACAAAATCCTCAGAGTTTTAAAGCTGCAAGACAAAAAAAGGCTGGTTTCAGAAACACTCCGATATAAATAAAGAAAGCAACAGTTAAAGCTATACCACTAAATGCACCCCAGAAGACTGTTTGGACATGTTGATACAAAGCTGAAAAAAGTTTCACCTGTGCCCCTATTTCTCAGTCCAGACTATTTGTAAATTTACAAAGTTTACCTTAGTGAATACTGTGCACATAAAACCTGATTCATGTACACAGAGACCATTTTACCTCACTCTAGCAATAAAAAAGGGCCACAGAATGGGTGTAAATACAATTCGCTTCAGTTTCAAAGTCCCCATGCACTGAAAGGCTTTGGTGTGAATGACAAATGGTCAGAAATTAAGAACAAATGTTGCAAAGACTGAAATCTCTTGGACACCAGAAATTTAAAAGAACCAACCAACCCCATGCAAGGTTGAATTGACAGTGCACTTGAAATTTTTGTTCAAGGCTCTGATACAAATAAACTCCTATGGATATGCTTAATTTTAAGCATGTGTACAAGACTTTGAGGGAACATAATAATAAATAAATAAATTGTATTTGTCTGTTTAGCGTCCAGCCATAACAAACCAACAAGATTACAAACCAACAACCTAACAGGAGAACAAACTGTACAATAGTATAAGTACAATACGTATTACCAACCTACATAAGTCTCGTTTAAAAAGATTTTAAATTTAAAATTATACTGTATAAACAATATCCATATTCACTAAAACACAATATATTTTACAGTTGCCTTACCCTTCTCGGGGTTTGCATTGGCAGTACTTGGCCCCTGATTACAAACTCATTATATTATCTTTACCCCAATATTCCACTTTCTAAGCCAATCCATTGTCAAATTTTTTCCTCAGAGAAAAGGCTCTTAGACCAAATTTAGCAACCGTTTTCGTAACTTGGAGAGAATTATCTGACAAACAAAAACTTATACATTTGTCTGGCTGAGAAGGGGGGAAACCTATCTCACCCCACATCTCTTGTCTTAATCTATCATATATGGGGCAAACAAGAAGGAAAGGAGCTAAATCCTCAACCATCTCTGATCCACAAATGCAAATCCTCTGTTCCAGGGGTATTCTCATATACCTCCCCAAAGTTACAGAAGATTCTAAGCATTGTAGTCGCAGAGTTGTAAAAGCTCTTCTCAACTGAAACTCTTGAATTTCAAATAAATACTGACAACCTTCCTTAGGAGGGAGAAAAAAACCATATTTCGGGGCCGTTTTTGCAGCTAATCCATTCATCCTTTCCTCTTGTAATCTCATATCAAAAATTCTCTCTTTTATCATGTTTTTACTAGTTCTCAATGGGAATTGTATTAGAAAGGAAAGAGAGAGACCCATTTGGTTTAATTGATTATTGATGTATTTCATCCATAAGGAAGTCAAGGAGACCATTTCCACCTTCCAAACTTTGTAAATCAAAGAATCCCCTGGTTTTAAGTTCAAATTCAGGGCATAAACTTTTCTTTAGAAAAGGGGAACATAATAACCACATACCTATATGCCTTCCTGAATTGGGGCCTGAATGAAGAGACATTTCAATAAGATGGTAGAAAACCAGAGCTCTGCTTACGCCAGAAAGTTGGGTCCAAGCTGCGTTAAGTCTGTGTCTTGCTGCCCCTCTGAAACACTGTAACATCATGGCATTCCATAAAGGGGCAGGGCTATGTCAGAAAAGGGGTGGGGTGGGGCTAAGCCGTTCCCTGCCCCTTTCCAATGTGGCCATGCTCCCGATGAAGCGCCATGATGCTGTGTAGGGGCCGTGGCCTCCCACTGCTGAGGCCTGAGGAGCTTTGGCAGAATGTGTCCATCCATCCAGTTCGACCAGTTGGGTTCTGTCTGGTTTGCAGGCATCTTTATAGAGAAATCAGAGAAAAAAATATTTAATTAATTTATTTATTTATATAGTGTGACGACCCGTCTGCTAGGACTCTCCTTCTCTGTGCATGGGGCTTATCCAACCCTGCAAGGGCTGCTGAGCACTCTGACAAGCATTTTAGTCCAGATACTCATATTGTTTTAAATGGATTGTGGGACATTATCAAATCTAATAAACAGATAGGACATCCTTAGGCCTGTGGACCCAAGGGTTTACATTTATGTAGTGAGCCTACCATGTTGAAACAAAGGGAGGAAATAATGCCTTTGTGATTAAATCAAAGGAACAGAAGAAAGGAAAATTGATTCTGCAATAGGGAGGAGGATAACGTTGCTGAGGCGAAATTGCTATAATGCGTGCACTGGCAAAGTGGGCTGAGGTCCATCTCTAGGCTGCTATATATGTAAGTGCAAAGTATTATTAAAAATGGGCACTTTGTACACATTTGACAGAGATTTTGTTTCAGCACATCTACTTAATGGAAAACTACACCCTCTTCTCCCAGGTCCCAAACACTTGTGCTGTTTGCCTGGTCTGTGGCTGCTGATTTCACCTTGTCAGAGCCTTGCTTCCAGCCGTGCCCCCTTGCAGACCCTAGGGAGAAAAAGGTCAGAGTCCCATCAGTGGAGTATCAATGGTTCAAAGTGAGGAGGCAAGCAACTCTTCCTTTCCCCTAAGCCCCATCCCTCCTGATGACAGCTCCACCTACTCACTCAGCAAATTCACTTGCTAGTGAGCAGCAGAGTGGCACAGAGATGGGGAGGTAGTCTTATTATTTTTGGCCCCCTGGCCAACTTGTGGCAATAGCCATGATGCCACTGCGGGCTTGCAGGAGGAACAAACTCAGCTGGGGAGTGTCCCCTCCAACTCCCACTTTTTATACTCGAAAGTGCCATGCAGGTTTGATGTCACCTTGGAATAAATTGAACAACTCAAATTGTTTATTGTTTTTTTGGGGTGTGTGTGTGTTAAGCTTGGGAAACGTTGGATTTTAATGAATTTTATTATATGTTTTAAAATGTTGTTAGCCACCCTGAGATGCTTGTAGCAGGAGGGGGCAGCATACAAATGGAATTATAAAATAAACAGTCTTAAGGAATGACCATGAGATTTTATGCCACTGAATCTCACAGCATAGCCCTTCCTTCCGGGGAGATCCTTTCAAAACTGCCCTAAGGGTGAATCCAGGATGAGGGGGAATCAGATCTCTCCAGCAGCAAAAGCACTGGATGTAGGGATGATTTGTTGCCCCTGCTAGAATATGGTCTTTCCAAACCCACCTCCCCATCATTGCAAGGGTGGCTTTTATTCCTGCCTTTTAAAGGAAGCTGATTTTTGTCTCTCACATGCTGTGAGGGAGCAGATGGCGTGGCAGATAGCATAAAAACAACTTCAAGGGATTAGCAGTGTGTGCGGGAAGATAGAGATACAGATACTACTGGATCTCTTTACAAGAGCCTTGTTCCCATGCAGCAAAGTACCCTTCTGGTGCCCGGAGAGGGGAGGTTGTCCCCAGTCCCTTCTGGATCCCCACAGGCACCCCAGAGAAACGCCTCCCACCTGCTCTTGTGTTGTGCAGCTGCCCTATCCCTCCTCGGAGCAAGTGGGTGAGGAGAGACAGAGGCTCCTTTGCGAAGCGGTTATCTAAGGGAAGGCGGTGCCCGCTCAGGGGGTGTGAGGGAGAGGAGGAGCCAGCCAGGGAGACCCCACCCTCACAGGGATGGCACTCTAGGAGGGCGCGGCGCGGCTGCCCTGATGCCCAGACGGCGCCGTGCACCGCACTCCCGGGGAAGCCTCTGAAGCCGCCGCCTGCACGCAGCTCCCCTCAGCATGCGGGATTACGACGAGGTGATCTCCTTCCTGGGCGAGTGGGGCCCCTTCCAGCGCCTCATCTTCTTCCTGCTCAGCGCCAGCATCGTCCCCAACGGCTTCAACGGCATGTCCGCCGTCTTCCTGGCCGGCACCCCCGAGCACTGGTGCCGGGTGCCCCTCAGCGCCAACCTGAGCAGCGAGTGGCTCAACACCAGCATCCCCCGGGAGGTGCGAGGGGGCCGGGAGGTGCCGAGCAGCTGCCGCCGCTACCGCCTCGCCTCCCTGACCAATTTCTCGGCGCTGGGGCTGAAGCCCGGCAGGGATGTGGAGCTGAGTCAGCTGGAGCAGGAGCCGTGTCTGGACGGCTGGGAGTACAGCCGGGAGCTCTACCTCTCCACCATCGTCACCGAGGTGCGCAGGGAAAGGGGGCGGTTGCCATCTGGGGCGCTGGGGGGGAGGGGAGGGGGGTCGGGCTGGGCTGGAGCCATGTTGTGTAACGCGTCACTTTTGTCTAAGAAGCAATCAATGATCACCCAACCCACCTGCCTTCCAGCCACGAGCCAGATCTTGCTTTGCCTTGAAGGCTGCTGCAGCCCTCCCGTTGCAAGGATGATGGGGCCGGGAGTGTGAATCGCAGCAGCCCTGTTGTCTCTGGCGCTGGGCAGAGCGCATCTGTGTGTGTGTGTGCGTGTAAAGTCCGGGGGCCAAGAACCCGGCAATCTTTCCCGCTTCCCTCCACGCGTTGAGAACAAACAAGCAGCTCACGCACAAGATGGGCACCTTAGAGCAAGCAGCACGCCTGGGGGCAGTGCTTCTCTCCCTCCCCATCCAGCAGCCCAGCGCCGCCTGCTGCTGCTGCTGCATGTTCTGTAGTCAGTGATCACTCAGGCTGCTAAAGAAAAAAAGGTACATGCTCATCTGCTAAATCAAATTAAGGACGTTCCCTGGAGTCTTCTGACCTTGAAGCTCTGTGCAGGCGTGCAGAATAACAGCGTGCTATAGTGACGGGAAGAGAGTAACAGTCCAAAGTGGAGACATCTTCCCCTAATGGCACCCCAAAACCCCTCCACTGATCCCCTAAAAGCTGGTGACTCTACCCACCCATTCTGCTTCTAGGAAATTCAGATGTGGGGGGCGGGGGAGCATAAAGAATGGGGAGAAAGAGTCAGACGCAGACCCTTCTTTAATTTAGCTGGCCACCCATACGGTAGTGGCCATGCTGTGCGTGCCACCATGAAAGTTACTGGGGGACTCTAGCCTAAATTCAGGCCTGTTTTTACACCCATGTAAAAGGGCAGGAGTGGAGAACCTTTTCTCTACCAAGCCACTTTGAAGGGGGTGTGGGTGGCCTTAAGTAATATGTTCAGGATATGGGAAGGAAGGAGAGGGTCCAGATCTTGGATCTGCCCCATGGATCCATACCATATCCTTGAATGCATGACCTCATCTCCACTCCCTTCCTCTGAGTTCACTCTTTCAGTGCCTGAATGAAGGGACCGATCCAGGAACTAGAAAAGGGCCAAGTAAAAAAAACCAGCCACATCAATCAATATAAAGTTTATTGTTGTGACAACATGTCATAAACAAAATATGCACTATACAGCGAGTCCACAGATAATAAAAATCAAACACCAAACCCAACCGTATAAAACTTCCGGACTGCCTGCAGTTCTCGACTAAGTCTAAACAAACATATTTTACAATTAAATTTGAATCAATATTAATATTAACTATCTTCTAATCTAAGCTTATCAAAACTTTAAATCACGATTCAGAGTAGATCAAAATCATCCAACCTCATGTTAAATATTCAAGTATGCCGCTGGTTTTGTACAACAATAACCATATTAAAAATATCCCAACATGAAATTCATACTAAAAGGTATCCCTAGCTCTTCTACGGAGCTTGAGCGCGGGAGGCTCGTGACCCCTGGCCACCACAATTTCATGATACTCCCAGCCATAAGGACAACGGACATAAGATACTGTATTTATATATATGTTTAAAATTCGAGTGCCATATTCATATATAATTAGTAATTCGATACCCCTTTCCATATACGTTAAAACAAAATACCCCATACCTGTTGTCCATAAGAGTATTATTTTAGCCGTCGTTTATATCCCCATCTGTATATTTCCCACGTCGAAGGGGCAAAGTGGAGCAGAGCGACTTAGTTACCTAACAAATCGTGTACCTAATTTCGGACCCCCCTCCTCCGTACCCACCAGCCACATGCTAGACTTGGACCACAGGCTGGAGTTTCTCCCACTGGTTAAGGGTGTGCCATTCAAAATATAAATCATCTATATTTTACACATAAAATTGTTTTTTAAATGAAAATGTTAATTTTTTTCTTCCTAGGGTTTGATAACTTGGTCTTAAAATACTAGGTTGGAGATGTGGCATTATTGGATGGCAGTCTAGGAGAAATCTGGTAATTGGGTCTTGTGAGGGCATCTCTAGCTTTGCTTTTTTTTAAAAAGGTGCTAGATAGAGCCATAATTTGGACCAGAGGTGGGGAACCTTTTCTGTCCCAGGGGCCACATTAAAAATTAGTACAAGCTCCGAGGGCTATGTAGAGGTTGGGAGCAGGGGTTCTTAATGGGTTTATTCAAGAAAAGGAGGGCCCAGATCTGGATCTGTGCTGTGGATCTGCCCCCTACCCTGTGTGCATGTCCTCCTCTCTGCTCTATTATCATGAGCTCAGTTTTCCAGTGCTTTGGGGTACAGACTGGATTCAGAATCCAGATACAGGCACTGGAAAGGGGTCACATAAAAACTTGCAGAGGGCCGCATTTGGCCCTTGGGCCCTCGGTTCCCCAACCCTGATTTAGGACCCCCCCTCCTGTGTCTAACTGGCTGGGTGGGTAGGTGGCTGACCCCTGCCCTTGCGCTGCTTTGTATAAAGTGAGTTCACTGATTTTGGGATGAAGTGGTGCAGCATTTGTTTTTGAGACATGTGACCTGCTCTCATTCCTCTTGATGTGCTGCTTTTTTTTGGAAGTGGTTTCACCCAATTTAAATATTAACGTTATGTTGATATTCAGTTATTGTTTCAACTGTTTGAAACTATCCCGGATTCATGCAAAATCCAGGGTAGCTTGCAATAATTTTAAAAAACATTATCACATAAAATACATATAAAATAAATCCCAGCCATCCCATCCCCTCACTCCTTCAGCTCTCACTTGAAGAGGTTCCCTCGCCAAGCCTAGCTCACTCCCCCTCCACCAGCTATGGCTAAATTTGAGGAATTTCCTAACCTACTCCCACCCACTCCCTTGTCTCATACCAAGGAGTCTCAGTCTTTCCCACGCTTATCGTTCTCATTCTCCCCTCCCACAACGCATCCCCCATAAAGTACAGTACAATACAAACTGCAACCTCATGAGGAGGCTATAGTTCAAACAGGGACTGTAATATGAGGGTGGGTAAGAGTAGCAGTGAGCCTTGTGGTGGCATGATCCCGGGAGCCCCACTGCTCCAGAGAGGCCCTCGGAGATCTGCAGAGGCTCCAGGAGCCGCAGCAGTGGTGGCAGCAGCAGGTCTCTCTGAGCTGTCCTGAAGTCCCCAGGCCAGCACTTCCTGCCAGGTCCCACACAGCATGAGCCCAGGGGTGAAGGCCACAATGGCCCGTGTGTAAGGCTAACTCTGTTACTGCCCCCTGTAGTGTGGGAGTCCGGTACTGGGGAATGGGGCATGGTTCCTGGTGACCAGGGAGTTAGCTACTCCAATCTAGTTATGGGCCTCTAGGGGTGGGGCTTGTTTTTTACTAACACCCCCTTGTACCTTTTCCTCCATAATTCAAGTAGCCCGTAATAATTGTCTTTAGCTATGCAGACGTAAACTGGTTTGAAGAGCACATCAGAACTGTTAAAATGAATAAATCTTGATGCTATATGCAGTTCTCTCAGAATAGACTGCTCTGAAGATTATAATGGATTTAAGGTTAGATTAATTTTCAAAATCTCCCAATGTCTCAATCCTATAAGCAGAGTTCCTCTGGATGCTTGCTGCATGAACCTCAAAACAGGCTTTCTAGCTCCACAGTCCCTGGGATAGCTCATCTTGAAGTTCCTTCTAGGATAATATTTTTTATGAACAGCTTCCCTCCAGGTATTTGGTCACTCTCTGAGCCTCAATTCCCTGCTGCAAAATGTGGTTCTGGTATCAAGCCTGGTCAGCTAATCATTTTAACACCAGGCTGCGGACTCCAACTCTGGGGATAAAGCAAGGACCACACACATTTTTTGCAGTGACACACTATTAAGGCTTTTTAAATTGTCTTTATTTCCACCGGTAGTCTGCGAATCTAGTGAGTTTATTAATTTCTTGATATCATTAGCTGTCTTTTGTCCTCTGAGTCACCTTAAATTTTGACTGACAAAATGGAACTCCCCTTTCCACTGAACATGTTCAGTTATAGGATACATCCTAGGAAAATGTAGCTGTTGATAAACCTATGGCAGTGGAAAATCCCAAGGTGGTGTTCAGTTAGGGGAGCATGTTTTGTTTTGTTTTAAAAATACATATTAACTGATCATACTTTGGGGCTATAGGGATACGTGGATAATACAGCATGAATCATGGAGCTGCATTTATATAGTGTCAGCAGTGTACCTGGTGCTTTATAATCAAATATAGACAGGGTCACTGCCCTGAGGGGCTTACAATCTAGCAGAGATGAGGGAAGGGAGGCGAGGGGTGGTGGTGGGGAACAGATGGAGAGACAAGCATAAAAATAATGAAGTTGAGAGGCCACAGGTGCACATGCTTAGCATTACAGAGGAGAAGGGGCTGTTGGGTAAATCAGGAGGAGAAGGGGCCGTTGGGTAAATTAGTCCCCATTTTAAATTTAAAGGGGACTAAGGGAACGAGGAGCTAGGGAAAGTCTGACAGAAGAGTGAGGTTTTCAGGAGGGAGTTGAAGGTTGGGAAGGAGGGAGTGGACCAAATGTATTTTGAGAAGATAGTCCCAGGTGCGGAAGACGGCAAGGGAGAAGGGGCAAATATGTTTCAAGCAGTGAGTTTATGATGTCCCTGGGCTCATCTCCCAATTATGGGCCCCATAAGAAAAAGGGGACAAGGTCTCCCTCAGTGGCAGCCCTCCCGGCTTGGACTCCCCCTGCAAAGATGGTGGGTTCTGCCTTGGCTCTCAGTGAGCCCCCTGGAATGGCAACAACCTTGCCAGGAAGGAAGCTTTAAGATTGGTCAGGGACAAGACCAGCACTCCACCCCTGCCCACTCTGAAAATTGCCTTCTTGGCAGGGCCTTTTGTAAGCTTCCTGTACACCACTAGAAAACTTTCAGAGTGGGCAGGGGCAGCACTGGCCTTTCTTCATCTGCCCATTCTGAAAACATACTAGCATCTCTCAGGCCACTTCCAAAGGGCCCCCCTACAGTCCAGGGCCCGGGCTCAACTGAGCCTCCTTGCTCCATGTTAGCTTTGCCCCTGGTTTCGAGGAGCAGGGGAGTCCTGAGCAGGTGAGGGTGGTGGCAGAGGAGGAGCCGGACAGGAATAATGGAATCTTAGAATCGTAGAGTTAGAAGGAACCTCAGAGGTCACCTAGCCCAACTCCCTGCTCAATGCAGGAAATCTGCAGCTACAGCCTCCCTGACAGATTGTTTCAAAACCTACAGTGAAGGACAGCCCTACCCTAGACAATTTGTTCCACTATCCAACAGATCTTACCTTTTGGGATGTTCTTCCTAATGTTTAACTGAAATTTGCTTTCTTGTACTTTGAGCCCATTATTTCTAGTCTTGCCTTCAGGGGCAAGAGAGAACAAGTGTTTGCCGTCCTGTCTGTGAGCCATCAGGTAGTGGAAGAACGCAATCATGTCTCCCCTTAGTCTTCTCTAGGCTAAACATATCCAGCTTCTTCAACCTTTCCTCATACGACTTGGTTTCCAGACCCCTGACCATCTTTGTCGCCCTCCTCTGAATCTGTTCCAATTTGTCCATGCCCTTCTTAAAGTGCAGTGCCCAGAACTGGCCACAGCACTCCAGATGAGTTCTGACCAGTGCAGAATAGAGTGGAACTATTACTTCTTGTAACTTGGAGACAGTACTTTTGTTAATACAACCTAAAACGGAATTAGCCTTTTTTGTGGCTGCATCACACTGCTAACTCATGTTCAGTTTGTGATCAACTACAATCCCCAGATCCTTTCCCCATGTATTGCCGCCAAGCCGGGCATCTGCCCCCCCCCCCAATCCTGTATTTGTATATTTAATTTTTTTTACGTAAATGCAGAACTTTATATATATCTCAGTTGAACTTCAATTTGTTAGTTTCAACCCATTTTTCCAATTTGTCAAGATCATTTTAAATTTTATTTCTGTCTTCTAAGGTGTTAGCTATCTCTCCCAGTTTTGTGTCATCTGCAGATTTAATAAGCATTCCCTCTACTCCCTCATCCAAATCAAAGATTTTGAAGAGTACCAGACCCAGGACAGAGAACCCTGTGGAAACTCACTCGACACCTCCCTCCAGATTGATGAAGAACTATTGATGAGCACACTTTAAGTACGGTTCTTTAACCAGCTGTAAATCCACCTAATGGTATTATCATCTAACCCACCAGCTTGTCAACAAGAATATCATGGGAGACTTTGTCAAATGCTTTTGAGTGTAGCAGGAAGTGAGTGTAGACCGATAGGAGGGGGCAACGCCACGAAGAGCCTTGTAGGTAAAGACAAGGAGCTTGTACTGAATGTGTTGTGGTAGAAGGAACCGAGGGAGGGTGGAGGGACTGAACATGATCAAAGCAGTGGGAAAGGTGGATGATCTTGGTAGCAGAGTTTTGAACAGAAGTGAGGGGGGTAAGATGAGAACGGGGAAGGCCAGTAAGAAGGATGTAGTCAAGGCAAGAGATTACCAGAGCATGAACTAGGGACCGTAAGGAAAGGCTGGATCTTAGTGATGATGTGCAGGGAGAGAAACAGTGATGTGGGGCGGAAATGTTTCCACTATATTTTTCCAACCCCATGCAACCCAACCTCTGCCCAGAGTAGACACACAAAACCCTCACCGTTTTGAACTCAAGAACCTAACTTTGGAAAGAACTGCTATCTTTAATCCTACACTACAATTGTATTCCAGCAGGACTTAGAGCATTTAGTCTTCTCTAGTCATTGAACTTGTGCCCATTAAATCTTCTGGAAAAGATCTTTCCCCACTTTAGTTAATATGTGAAATGTTAAATGTTCATGTTTGTTTCACAGGGTTATTACTCTAGTCCAGAATTTAGCAGACTGTGGAAGTGGACCCGAGTTGGGTTCATGCCATCACAATAACATTTAAACCACATTAAGTGCGCTTTATTGATTTTTTTTTTTTTTTTTTTTTTTTTTTTTTTTCCCTAATTAAATATTTCAGTTCAGCTACTTTTGGCTATTGGAAAAACGTCTGAGATATTTATCCAGCACGTAAAATTAACATGGCATACTTTTTGAGTTTTGTTTACTAAATATAAATAAAATAAGCATGCTACATCAGATACCAATCTATTTAGGACATCGGAAAATGTTCTGATTAAAATTTTTCCAGAAAACCCACATCACTGGAGAGAAGACAGGATTTAGCAACAGATTGGATCTGAGGTTTAAAGGGTGGGGGAGTTGGAGAGTGTTAACAGACAAGATGAGGTGCCCCCCATTGCCCCCTCTTTTTGCCCCAGATTTACCTGCTTGTGGAAAGGGCAGCCGCCAGATGTTTGCCCTGGTTTGGGTCAGGGCAACTCCACACTGTGTTGTCCTCAGAAAGGCGGGGCACGCCGTGTGGGGTAACCCAGAGGGGCATTGCGCTGCCCTGGGGCTGCCTCCTGTCTGATGTGGGAGGGGGACATGGGGCAGGCTCCACCATAGAGTCGCTGACAATCACAGCCTAGAGCAGTCGCAGGAATGACTGCAATTCTATGGTGGGGGAGGGAAGGGGTGGCATGCAGGCCTACTGAAGCCAGGGGAACTCGCAGGGCCTGCACTAGCTGGCAGTGGGGCAGAGGAGGGGGTTGGGGATGTGGAATAGCTCCAGGATCCAGCAAGCTCCGAGTCCATATGTTAACAAAGATGAGCTCCAGGCTACGTGCCTGAGGGACAGGCTGGATGGTGAGCGCATCAATGGAAATTGAGAAAGAAGAGAGAGAGAGAGGTTTGTGGGAGATGATGAGGAGTTTAGTTTTGACCATATTAAGTCTGAGTTGATGGTGAGACATCCAGAGAGGCAGTGTTTGATGTGAGATTGGATAGATGGAGGATCGGGACAATGCCAGCAATTGCTATAACTGCTTAAAGGGATGCTGTCAGTTTTAAAATGACGGGTGTAATCCTTACCTTACTCCATTGAAGTTGATGGCAAAATTTCCATTAGCTTCAGTGGAATGAGGATTGCACCCTATATTTCTAAAAATTAAGTTTTGTACCTTTTAGGATACCAGATTGTACAACTACTTGTACATGCATAGCACCGTGGTAGTCGATTGGCTGTGTGTAAGTGTTCTCAGGACAAGACTTGTAGCTGCAGATAATGCCCAGGTCTTAGTGCTGCAATTGATTTCATGCATATTGTTTTGATTTTTTTGTGGCTTTTTCTGGGTGGGTGTAGAGGACTCTTTTCTGGTCAAGTGCAGAACTGGGGACTAAACTTACTAAAAGCTGGTGCATGGGGAATGTTCCCATATTCTTTTCAGCTTGATTACTTTTCATTTGGCAGCACCTGGGGCCAGATTCTCAGCCGGTGCAAACTTTTCCTTTTGCATATAGTCAGTTTTGCCATTTTTCCTATGCAGTTTAAGCATTAGTTGTATAAACAGCTAAGGGGAGCAGAAAACCCCGAAGAAAAAGTCTCTTAAAGGAGATATAAAACAAAACAGAGGAGGTATTATTTAAAGGGAACTCTCTTGGGAACTGACACTAAAAAATCAGTATGTTTTAATTATTATTATTATTTATGTTGCCCTTTAAAGTTTAGGTAATTGTGATACAGGCTTGGCTCTGTGAATTTCAGTATCTGTGTTGTGTTAACTCTCTTGTCCTCTCCCCTGGGCTTCATCCATGTTGACTTTCTCACTGGGTTCAAAAAGATTGGCACCAATGCAAGCAGGCCTTAAAGAAATTATTATTTGGCACTGGCTTATAGCAGTCGCCCTGAAGGCTTTGGCTCTTCCGGTCTGGCTTCATGTCCAGCTTCCTGAGTCCAGTTGACTTGAAGTCAGAAGCTTTTTTTCAGGATTTATATAACATTATATTTCCTATTAGATTCAACTTTTTTCTTAAAAAAAAGTTTCAAGCAAATGGCAACCAAAGTATTAGATGATTTTTAACATAGAGTTCTAGTCCCCTTTGCTTCTTTAACCTGTAAAAAGATGATGTGAAAGAGCAGGTGGGTTTTTTTGGGGGGGGGGGAGGGTATTAAGGATACTGCTTGTGTTTTGAAATATTCGGGATGGCATGTCTGGTTATCCCTAGATTTTATGGAGTAGTTTGGAATTTTGAGTTTTTCATGAGGTCACGTAGCTTAATTTGAAAGGGTAGTGTGTTTTTGTTTTTAACAAAAAAAACAACCCAACCCTTTCTCCATAATGTATGTTAATGCTAGTGCTATCAGGCATAAAGTAAACTAGTGTATTGCTGGTAGCAGTAGCAGCCTGTAGTAGACAGACACTAATACTGCTAATAGTAATAGCATAAGAACACACAAACTGCACTGGGTGTTCAGCATTCAATACAGTGCTGTGTTGGGTGCTGTACCATTGCACCAAGGAAAACCCGTGCCCCATTTAGTCTGATTAAATTCCCTAAACTTATTAGCTGTACAGCTTTCAGTTTCCTGATTCTGGTCATGTTGCATTTTCCAGTAGTTACCTAAGGGTAAAAGCAGGCATGTGGGCAGTGTAGTGTCTCCCCGGCTCAGGGTGGGATAGCACGGCTGGGGTTGGGGAGGGGCATTGAACAAACGTGCCTGCGGCCGGAGAGCCATCCCGCCATCAGCATATGCCGGATAAGGCAGGGAGTGAAACAAATATGCAGCCCGCCCCCAGTGCCCTGTCCCCGTCATGACAGGCAGCCATGGCAGTCCCTGCTCCAAGGTGGGTATGGTGGAGCTGAACAAAAGTGCTAATCCACGTTGGCCCGCGTGGGCAGACCTTTCCCTGGATTGCGTCTTCGGAGATTTTTTGAGGCCGCAGCCCGGGTTAGCCGCCTACCCGCCCTGAGGCAGTCCTGGGCTAACATCTGGTGGCGTGAAAACACATGTGCTGGTGGGTCCCGGGCCACTGTCGTGTCTTTTTTATTAGTGGGACTCATTTTTAACTCTAACTATGCACATGTAACGCTTATCTGGCTGGTCCAGGTGTCTTTCCCAAGTGCTCCCTGAAGGGACACTGGGTGTGGCACCTGCTGTTCTGGGCGGTGTGCTGAGTTTGACCTGGCAACAAGACGGTGCATTCAACCCAGGCAACCTGTCGCTCTCCCTGTCCTCTGCAGATCAAGCAGTATTCTTTTAGCACGATGCTTCTACCTGAGAGAGCAATCCCTTCACCTGCAGTGCTTCAGCACTCTCCCAGGAAAAATGAAACCAGCTCAACAGTGCCTGCCAGAATTAAATGCAGCGATACTAAAATGAAGGCCCCGACACAATGTGTGTTGCTCTACAGAACTAGACGAGCATTAACCAAAACACCATATTCAGCTGTACCAGCTAAACACACAAATAAATGAGTAAGGGGTTAACAAACTCTATCAGTCCCTCTCCAGGGATGTGCAACCCAAATCCCCTGGGTTGAGGACTTGGCTAGGGTGGTGGCTGGCTTGACGAGATTTCCTGGAGGTAGTATTACAGTCAAGACCACTACTCGCAGAACTTGTGAGCTGGCCAGATGCTCCTTTCCAGTCAGTGATGTGTGTGGCTGGCAAGCAGGTTGCTGGACCAGTGAAAGACAGGCCTCTAGTGGCTCAATTACAGACCTGGATGCTGGCAGGCCACTTTAGTTCAGCTCTCCACTGTTCTGTTTTGACTGTCACAGCTGCCAATTGTCCTTTTCCAGGCAGTCTCTACAAGACTGCTTTCTCTCCCTTCTCTGGCTGCTAAACAGTGCTTCTGAGGCCATTCAAAATAGAGCCCTGCATGGGCTCAAAAATCAGGCCCGACTCAGTCTATGCCCGACTGCCGGGACTGACCTGAGGCCAATCTTGACTTAGCCAGGTTCTTCCCTGATCCAGCGTGTTCCTGAATCAGGAATGGTGACAAAGAACACCGTAATCCACTTCTTTCCTTACATGTTCCCTACCCTCTCAGAGCACCTTGATGTCACAGCACTCCATGGAAGCAGGGGCACATGTTAGCATCCTGATGTGCCCCTTGCCCTCTCAAAACACAGTGATGTTAGGCGCAAGCCCCTAGAAATCGAACTGGGTTGGGCTTGCTGGGTAAGAGGCCTCACCCTTGCTGAGTGCCATACTGGCATTCCCCTACCCTTACTGGTGTAGCGCTGACCCAGTGAAGTGCCATAACATCACAGCACTCAGTGGGGGCAAGACCTCTTGCCCAGGGAATCCTGCCTGGTCCCATTCCAAGGGACTTGTGTCTGATTGGGTTCAGTTCAGTTTGCAGGGTTTTGTCCTGCTCCCTTTAATCACCATTCCAGAGAAACAAACGTTGTCTTTCCTGGAGGCCAACCCCACTTTGTGATCGCAACTCCTTCCTGTAGGGACAAGGAACAAGTTTTGGCTCCAGAGGTGGCAGTATAGAAAATGCAATCTAGACGAACAATTACTTTAGCTAGGATTTGCAGTTGGACTTTATGGCCTTCTCCAAACTAATATCAAAGGAGACAATTCATAGGCCGTTCTCTGAGAGCGGGCTACACACACATTTTCTGCGTAGGGTGGCCACATACCTCCCCTTTAAAAGAGGATGCTTATGAAAAATACATGGTGCAGGGCTGCACTGGAACCAATGCAGCCCAGCACCGTGTATTTTTCATAAGCGACCTCTTTTAAAGGGGAGGTATGGCCACCCTATCTCTGCCAGAGGATCATGCTAGAGTCCTTTAGAGTAGCCAAATTTGTGTTTCTAATGAAAAGAACAAAAATATATTCTTTGGAGTGTGGAGGACAACGTAGAAAAAGACTAACATCATTTTTCTTTTCCTTCCTTGCTCAAAGGAAACTTGGTTAAACTTCATGTGATTGTCTTCTTAATTATCTTTCAAAATAGTCTTAACTGTGTCCTGAGGGCTCCAAACACCAAAGGCTGTGGTTTTGCTAGTGGTGGTGCTGGCAGCTTCTGGAGGCAGAGTACTACATATCCCTGTACCCATTTCCTGTGTTAAGGTTTCTTTGGAGGCCTCAAGGGTCTATAATTTGTCGCTGGCTATGTGGGTGAACGCGGACTGATGCAGATGAATGTGTGACCACATGGCTGTCTCCTGTCAGGGTGCGAGCTTCCTCTGTATGTGTGCAGGTCCTCCAGGACCATAGAGTCCCAGGTGGAGCACCTAGAGTGGTCTGGGGAGCGACCACATCTCGGGGTGGGGGGGGAGGTGGGCTGCGCGCAGTGGGGAGGAATGTCTGTATGTCTGTCCTGTACCTGTGAGTGGGCTCCATGGAGTGACCCTGGAATCCAGCTGGCTAATTTCTCATCTGTTGACACCCGATGTGGGCTGATATTGGCTAATGTGGGCTATTGTCTTATTTGTTATTTGTTTGCACCCTACTAAACAGCATGGGCTAATGTTATCTAATATGTAGGTGTAGGTGGCCATACCTCCCCTTTAAAAGAGGACACATGAAAAAGTAGATAATGCAGGGCCGCACTAGAACCAGTGCAGGGCTGTAACATGTATTTTTCATAAGTGTCCTCTTTTTTTTAAAGGGGAGTTACGGCCACCCTACTAATATGGGACAATAGCTTGTTTGTTAACACCCTATGTCCTTGTGTATTTTCTACAGATTTGCAATTTGGAAAACATGCATGCCTTTTTATGTGTGAAGAATAAATAAGTCTGTTTAGGAAGTGAACCATAGGGTATGCTTTAAGTGTTTCATTTTACAAAATACTTGTGGGAACCTGTTGTTTTTTTGTGGGGTGGTTTGAAATTCACAGCAAATATGGCAGGATGACCTATTTTCTAGGAACTAAAAGCTTGAGGTTGTTGCTATGTGATTTTTCCACTAATATCACTGAACAAACAGCTACGTCCATTCTGTATTCAATTGCTCCATTAACATCATGCAGAATCCGCAGTGGACTTTTAAAAAAATTGCTTACAGGTATTCGCATGCTTAATCAAGCAATTCTTTTTGCCAAATACACTTCTTAAAAAAAACAAAAAAAGCTTAACCCTTCATCTCTCTTTTTTTTAAAATTGTTTAACCCTTCATAGGACTTTAATCTAGTTTTATCCCTAACTTTCTTACTAAGTTTCTGAAGAGCAATGCTTTTACTTGGAAATGTTGAAACTGCCATTTTGCATAGATCACACAAGCCAGAGAAACACTCCCATCTCTTATCTTTATGATAGCTGCAGATATCTCTTACTTTCTCATGAATTCTCCATTACATACTTCTCTCTTATTTCCGGCAAACTGATCTTTGATCCCATAAATGCTGGTTATGCCTATATGGGAATGTAAAATGAATTTTGAGTCAATAATAAATATTTGAGTATGTAGCATGGAAGATTATTTTGCAGTGACTCTCTCTGCTCCTGTGAGAAACATTGCTAAACTGAAGCCAACAAGCAATGCGTAATCCAAATTACAAACATATTTCTGTGCAAATTGCAAACTTCTTTTTAAGTATTAAAATGGGAAAATGTCTAAAACTCTGACATGCTAACTGCTGCAGTTTCATTTTTTGCACTTCTCTCAGCTTGGGTGGAGAAGATAGTTATTTTCATTTTGATTTTTGGTCAGTTTCTCATGTTTATAATTATGTTGCTGCAGGGATCTCCCAGCCTGGGTGGCCTCCACCCTGCAGCATAGTCATGCAGCCTGTGGAGCTCTGGAACCTCCGCTAATGCACTATTTGTTCAGTGCCTTCCTTCTAATGTGTTTTACTTGTCTTTTATGTTTGTTTGTTGTTTGTAAGCTGCCCCGAGCTGCCTGGAGCAGGAGGGGCAGGGTAGAAATGTTGTTATAAATAAATAAATAAATAAATGCATCTGGAGTAGTGATGGATTGAGAAGAGTTCCCAGTTCTTGTGAGATTATCACAAGAATCGAGAAACATTACCGAGATCTCGACAGGATCTTGGTAACTTTCCAAGATCTTGTGAGAATCTCGAGAAAATTCAAAACTGGTCTGCGCATGTGAGAAATGGCCACCGTGGTCATTCTCTGTAAGTGCAGCCCACTTCCAAAATGGCGTTGACAACATTGGTGCCATTTTGGAAAAAGGCAGCTGTTCTGTGCCCTTTTCTAAAATGGTGCCGACGCTGCTGGTGCCATTTTGGAAAAGGACTGCGCATCCAAAGAACACCCCCCCCCCCACGGCCATTTTGCGCATGTGCAGTGTGGGGTTTTTATGTTTGCTCGTTGTGAGGTGGCTGCCCCCTCAGCGAACTCGCTTCCTTGCCTGCTCCTGCAGAGAAGCGTAGAGGTCTGCGAGGAGTCCTGGAGCAGCCCCGGACTCAGAGAGAGCAGCCAGGTCAGTACAAGGTGGTGGTGTCCTTTAAACAAGTGCAGGGGGAGGGCGAGAGTCAGGGCAATTCTCAGCCTATTCTCATTTGCAAGAATGAGCCAAGAACCCCGATTCTTGTCGAGAAAAGTGAGAATCCAAGAAGCAAGTATCAGCCCTAATCTGGAGCTCTGCCAGTACTCCAGTTGCTACTGAACCCCAGATACACAGCTGTGAAAGAGCATGCCATTCTGCTTTTCTCTGGCATTTCTATTGAATTATTATAATACATCATAATAAAATGACAAACCAGTTCATGTACACTTCCAACCACTGCAACAGAACATACGTACACACTTGAAATAGATCTGGTGTTAGCTTTGAAAGCCTTAGCTCTGGAAAAACTAATTCTAAACTTGGTTTGGCTTATTGGCTGTATTTGCTCTGATAATGTCCCTTTCTGTTTTATGATCAAGCATGTTTGACCAAAAGAGAACAATGATTAAAAAAATAATAATTCTAGGGACCAGAGCCATGATTGTAGGGCTTCACTGGGACTACTCTGGAATCAGTGATATGTGCATTGGGGCCCAAACCTGTATTTTTGATTAATATTTCAGGAGTGCCAGGAATTAGGGGATCAGACAGTGAAACCATTCATTTTAAGCGGTGGTTTTACGCTTGCATTATGAGTAAACATTTATTTATAAATTAATTCATTTTTAAAATTTAGAGTGATGACTATCCAACAGGCAAAATAGTCTTGCAGGACAGAATAAAAAAATTGTGTGTACCTAAGTGAGTGTATTATTATTGTTGTTAGTAAAGCTACAGTAGCTGAAGGAGGTGTGAAATTTTTGTTTTGTTTGTTTTTTAAATATATATACATTTGTTTACTTTACATGTTAGGCAACTCAAAGGTGTGTACTCCTTTCCCTTCTTTGCCTGTGCACATCTTCGTCAGGAAACTAAGCTTGACACAGGCTCTTGGGGACAAGTTTAGTATCTGCAATGACTCCATTTATTTTTAATATCTGACTAGATGTCCCTTCAAAATAAACAAACACCCCAATGCACCAGATCTTCCTTATCTGCTGGCAACAGCTTTGCATGCCAAGTCTTCGCTTAGCACAATTTTTTAATGATGTGAGCAAAGCGTGATGGGGAAAAATGAACCTGTGCTTACTACAGCAGCATGTGCATGCACATTGCAGTCTTCACCCTTCGCTTGTGGAGATGCCAAGGCACCAGCAGGCAGGGAAGCTGTCCACTTTGTGCAGTTGCAACTGGCCTGTATGACCGTCCTTGAAAAAAATTGAGGGTTGACAGTGGATGATTGGCCTAAAAAGGGTTGGGAACCACTTTTAAAAAATATCCAGCCACTAAACGTTAATTGCAACCTGTTTTGGCACACTTGACGTTTACTGGGATAGGGAACGTTTTGCGTCTTGAGCATCCTTTGACTATTGCTACAAGCTTCTTGGGTCAGGTAAGAGTTGAGACATAGGAACCTAAGGAGCACACTCAAGATGGAGGAAGGAAAGTATTCAGGGAAGGCTCCTCCGTATGGACAAATGGGCTTTGCCCCACTGAGGCCACTTTCAGATCTCCCTCCTTCCCCTCTGGCTCATATTCTGGCTGCGGGAGGGAATGCGCAGCCAGGATATACACGGGGTTCATCCAGTCTGAAAGCCCCTCCACCTGCGCTGTTTTGCCAGCAAACACCCGCAGAGATACAGAGTAGGAAATCCTGCTCTTTATCTCTGTGGGTGTTTTCCAGCAAAGCTGCACGGGGGGTGCTTTCAGACAGGCAGCACCCTACGCATATCCTGACTGCGCATTCCCTCCCGCAGCCAGAATATGCGCCAGGGAGGGGGAAGATCTGAAAGTGGCCTTAGTCTGTGACTGCTGCAGAGAAGTGTAATGTATTGCTGGTTATAGGAAACTCCAGCTTAGAGGCAGGTACACACATGGTACTCTATGATAAGGACAATCTGTATTACGTCAGCATTCCAGGAAGAACATAGTAACCAACACACAGCAGCAGATTCAAATTAGGCAACTGCTTAAGGGACTTGGCTATAGATTCACATAAGCAGTCTAGCAGCAGATGCCCTGCCTAACTCTTGGGCGAGGGGTGAGCTTCACTGATCATATCTGGGGCAAAACACTGGCTACCCGAACGACACATACTCTGTTCAGTTTAGGGGAGGGTTACAGGTGGAGCTGGAGTCTTTCATACTGGGTTCCTGTGGGGAAACCGAGCCAATAAGAGTAATCTTGTGGGAAAATTCATATCGCCCCTTGCCAATGGCAGCAGACAATAGGGCTTCCAGGAGTGGGATTTGCTTTCTGCCTGCTTGAGCTTGGTCCAGGCAACTATTAGGAGAGGGAACCCGGAGTTACCATGTTGCAGGCTGACTGGCCAGTGGGGAAACCACTGAGAAGATATGCCACAGGACTCTGCTGCAGCACAGCTTCAGAGGCAGGCCAATGAGTTTGTGCATGGGTGTCTGGGAGAGGGTTAAGGGCTGGAGCAGAGAGAGGGAAGGGGCATTTGCAAGGGGATTGGAGCAGAAAGGGGGGAGGTGGGCATCCTGAATATCCACAAATCTGGTCTCTGTCAGATGAGAGCAGGAAAAACAAAGCCTTCTGTTAATCAGTTGAGGGTCTGTTAAGCTTAAGTGCCGCTGCTGAAGAGATGGTTCTTGGGAGCAGTGGCCACATATTGAGCAAGGACCTGTGTTCTCTGCCTTTTCTCCATTGGCAGCAATGGAGAAAAGACAGTGAGCTTGGGTCCCTGATAGGGTTGCCATCTTCCCTGAAGCTTTGACATGAAAGGCGGGCCATATCAGAAAGGAATTGGGGCGTCATGACATCGCAGTGCTCCACAGGTGGTGTGACTATGTCTTCACCGTACCTTTTTCCCACCTGTCCCTTCTTCAATCTACCCCTTTCCCACCCATTCCTGCCCCTGCCTAAAAAAAAAATTTCCCTGGGGAAACTAGGACTTCACTTGGAGCCCGTAGCAGACAGTTCAAAACCCAGAGACCCCAGGCTGAAGCTTGAGGGGGTGGTAACTCTAGCCACAGAGGACTTTGCTTCCAGAATCAGTTCAAAGTGTTGAGTTTGATCCACAAACATCTAACCTTGAGAAGTCCCTTGTACTAGGATGGCATTAAATAAAATAATAATAAACAGCATGCCACTTCAGTTGTTGGTGAGCTGATATAAGAAAGCGTTTCTGGCTAGAATCAATGAATGGACAAGTTAGGCCTTTTCTTTATTAAGGATGCTATTGTTGGTGCTTCTTCCTGGAAAGCATTTAATTCTCAGACTATCTCCAAGGTTATGTCTCTTGAAATCCACTACCAACTTGCTTATTTTAATATCCACTGTACTGGAATGTACCTAATCCCCAACTATGCATACACTTGAATCCTCACTCAAAAAGAAATAATTTCACCAATCTAACGTGCAACAGTGTCCAAAGTTGAAAATCCTCCAAATAAAAAGCAGGGTGCAAGCCACTATGGTTCCAGTGCTTGATAATTCATTAGCTGTTTTTCCCACTGATGCTAATCGATGGGATGTGGACATGTGGGTGTACATTAGCCCACATTTGCCCACACAGCAGGCTCTGCATGCTCCGAGACTCCACTGTGAGTGGGGGCTGCATGTCCGCTGGGGGCAAACACAGACTGAAGTGAGTAGCAATTTTGTTGCTTGTGAGAAATCTCACAATTTCGGGAACTGGGATTGATATTTATTTATTTATATTTATATGCCGCCCCCCCATGCCTGCGGCTTCCAACATAATATAAAAACAATTTTTAAACATGAAGAAAAATCTACAATATAATAATTAAAACAAATTTAAAACACCCCCCTCAAAAATTAACCCACCCCCCCACCCTCCCCTCCGAAGGCCTGGGCGAACAGCCAAGTCTTACAGATGTGTCGAAAAGCCAACAGGCCCGGGGCCAGGCAAGCCTCCTCCAGGAGGGAGTTCCACAGCCGCGGCCCGGCCACCGAGAACGCCATCTCCATTGTGGCCCCCCGTCTTACACGGGGGACCTCCAAAAAGGTGCCCCCAGTGGACCGAAGGGATCGCTCTGAGGCGTGGAGGGTGAGGCGGTCCCTGAGATATGGGGGGCCCAGGCCGTGCAGGGCTTTGTAAATCAATACTAATATGCCATTGATTTCCTGATGCCCCACCGAATTCTTGGGCAATAATGTTAAAAATACAATAAAATGACTTGTGTAGAGGTGTTGGTGAACTCAAAGAAAAGTTATGGGTGACTTCTGAATAACATAATAAAGGTGTGTGTGTGTGAGAGAGAGAGAGAGGTAAATGGTTTGATAATATTCTGAGTAGTGCACTTTTATTTTCAAACTCCGTTATTCCCAAGAAATAATTGTTGGATCCCCTGCAAAATTCACTATTTTGTTTAATTAGCTAGTGTGTAATAATAAAGTTGTGGGATTTGGCAGTTGTGGAATGAGTATGCTTAGGCAGAAGCTTCTTTTTCTGCACTAAAATAAATCGCCTACTTTTGAAGTATAGAATTTGTCCTCTGGGTGCATTTGGCCAGGAACCTTTCTGAAGAACTTTATTAGTTAGTTAATGAATAGCCTCTTAAACCAAAGGTTTTTTGATCTAAGAACCTTTTATTGGACGAACTCCTGTTGGTGAGAATATGCAAGCTTTCAGATATTTCAGAAGATTTGTTTATAGTTTGTCTAGGTTAAACTAATTATTGAAATGCTTTTTGTACATGGTGGTCAATTACTGATTTATTTGCAATGGCTAGAGATCAGGAAGCACATTAGTCCTTTCATGCATTTCTCACTCCTGACAGATTTACCCATTAAAATAGCAGTTTCTAAACTTCTGACTCGATATTCCATTTTGAAACTTAAATATAATCCCATGACACTTGTAAAGGCTTAAAAGTAAATTGAATATATCATGTTAAAATATATCATGTTAAAATATCGATCAGGACGGTGACCCCATTGGCAGATTATGAGACCTCACTTGTGGCCTGACCTTCTCCTTGGGAACCCCTGCATTAAAAGGTGCTGGATGAAAATGGTTTTTTTCAGTCCATGCAGATGTTTGGGTAGACGCTACAGGATGCAAAGGGAAAAGAGGACAAAATGTTTAATTTCAAAACTGAAATCCAGAGTTGGGGTTGGCAAATATAGTATTCAAATTTCATACCTTCTTTTGCTTCCTATCGTTAATTTGGTCTGCTACATCAATGTGTTTGACAAGTGCAGTTGTCGGCAACCACGTACAAACAATAGGCAAGTTTTTAAAAAGCAAGTAAGTGATAAGAGCTCGTTTACATGTTCTCCTCCAGGGGGGTATGGGTGAACTAAATGGAACGCAGCGCTGCGCTGTCAGGATTGCATAGTATGGGTTTCTGTGCCTTGCAAATCCCCTTCACGCACACAACTCCCACAGAGGGAAGCCTGAGTCATAGGAAGGAGAAAGAAGGGTCCAGCGATGTGGGAAGGAGTCCTAAGTCCCAGTGACTTTAACTGAGATGTTGGGAGACAAAGTAGTTCAAATGATCTCTTTTATTGGACCAACTCCTGTTGGGGTGAATATGCAAGGTTTTGGGTCACACAGGGCCTTTCCTCAGGCATGTAGCGTAGCACATCAGAAATATATAAACAGAGCAAATGCAGGAGAAGTATTTATTTATTTTATGAGTGTATATATGAGGAGGCATGGAGTGACATGGGTGGGAGTAGATAAGACAACGGCCCTTTTCAAACGGAGCGTGGTGGGTGTGCGCCCACGGTGAGTAGAGGTGGGTATGCAGCTGTTCCCACAAGTGCACACCCATCTCCATGCATGGAACAACTGGCATTGGAGTCTGTTGCTTCCTGCGTGGGTGATGGGTCGAGTGTGGGAGTGCACGTGCACCCCCACCACGGGCACTGTTCGTTTGCACAGGTGCCCCTCCACCACACGTGTGCGGTGGGGGGGCGCCCATGTGAAAAGGGCCAAAATAACATAAGGGGAGGTTGGATATGGAGAGAGATGCCAGACATTTAAAATCAGAGTTGTAATGTTTATATGTATATATATAGGTGTAGGAGACAAAGGATGGCATCAAATGAGATGAAATCCTGCTGTAGTCCGTGTTTGGTCCATGCAGCTGCCACACAGCCCCCAATCACATGTTTAACACGCCCAGCCTAATAAACAGGCAGCCCCTTGCTCGTGTTTCATGTGCTTGTGGCAGCTTCCATTAGTGGTGCTGTTAGCGATCTCCCTCCCCATGGCCACCTCTCAGCTGAGATCATCCCCCACCGCAGTGTCCCTCCCCACCTCTCAGCTGAGAGACTGCAGGGAGGGAGATTTTTAGCTCTCCTCTCAGCTAAGAGGCATGGATGAAGACTGGGTGGACGGGGGCTGGGGTGTGTGGAGCTCTCCAATGTGCCTCTTAGCTGAGAGGTGGCCATGGGGGAAGGAGATTGCTACAGTTTCTGCCTCTCAGCTGGCTGGGCGTGCCAGGTGGGACTCTGTGTGCTGGCAGACCTGGATGCTGGCAAGGCTGTGGGCAAATCTAATTGACGAG
The DNA here is from genome assembly GCA_003113815.1 of Sphenodon punctatus. Taxonomy (NCBI): domain Eukaryota; kingdom Metazoa; phylum Chordata; class Lepidosauria; order Sphenodontia; family Sphenodontidae; genus Sphenodon; species Sphenodon punctatus. The sequence continues at coordinate 11,490,058 of QEPC01008173.1, forward strand.
ATGCAGACACTTGGGCACCCATTAGCCCCTATCCTTGTGTGCATGAACTCATCTCTGCTCCATTACCCTGAACTCAGATTTTCAGTTCTTGAGAGTAGGAGCTGGATTTAGGGGCTAGATCCATGGACCGGAAAGGTGCCAAATAAATACTTGCCACTGGCCGCATTTAGTCTCCCAGCCCTGGTGTAAGGGAAGGAAAGCAGGGATGGAAGAGGCTGGTCTGAGGTGAGGGACTGAAAATGCAACACCATCAGTGTGGCTTTGTAGCTAAGCTTTTGGTCTACTATACTTTTTGCTAAATTATTCTGCCCCATGCTGCCTCTTCTAGTCATACCCTCTTCTCTGCCAATGCAGCTCAGGTGGGGGTGAGAATGAGGGAACTGCTTCGGTTCTTTCATACATACATGGCTGACGTTCACACTAAAGCTTTCCCCACAGTTAGGCATTTATAGGGCCTTTCCCTGGTAGAGTGAATTCTCTGGTGTGTACTGAGACCTGAGCTCACCCTGTAGTATTTCCCGGTCAGGAGACATGTAAAGGTTCTCTCCTGTGTGGATTCTCTGATGTATATTGAATGTCTCAACTTCTCCTGAAGCTTCCTTACATCCCTGGCATACCCAGGGTTTCTCTCTTGAGTGGATTCTTCTTTTTAAAATAGCAGTCTTTAAAAGTGAAACAAATCGTGCATGCATAGAATGTCCCCTTATTAAAAACACACCTGAAACCTTGACCTGCCAATTTTGGTTTTCTAGCACCTGATCTACAGGAACAAATACTGGTTTTCCCTTTTTGTTTTTTTCATGCAGTGCTTTGCCTTTTGCTCACTATTGCATGCCACCACCATTGTGTAGTGTTTTGTTCCGTGTGGTTCTTTTTTTCCATCCATTGTGTGTTCTATTCCATTGATCATATAAGTTTGAAATTTTAGTGCTGGCTCTGCCCTCTGCCAGACCCACCCACCAGCCTACAAGTCCACCAGCAGCCACTGCTTGCTTTAGTTTGCTTAGGCCATTAAACAACCACACAGTCAGACCAGCTTTTGGTCACTACCACGTGGTTCAGGTTTGGTCCACTGACTTAGATATGCAGTATCCTGTATACTGCTCCCTGAGCCAGATAGTACCACTGGTACAGGGACTAAGGGTTGTCTACCCACAGTAGCCCTGGCTGGGGAAGTATTGAGTCTGCTGTGAGTAAACAGGATGGGTGCTGTCAAACCAGAAAAGAAGGGGGGGGGGGGGGAGGGAAATCAGGTACAGTTATACCAAGTACCCATACTTGGCCGCCCCCCCCCCAAAAAAAAAAATGACCAGAATTTTCTTTCTTAATATGTATTAAAACATGATGAATAAAATAGTAATTAGAATGTTTTACTTGTATCTGTTAGGAGGCCTGTAGGCCAAAGCAAGCACCTTCAGCTATGTGCTGTAGCTTGGCCATGTTCTGACCTAAAAAAGCTATGTGCTGCAATTTGACCATGTGCTGACCTAAAAAAGCCAGCTGGGCACTGCCTACATCCATGAAGTCTAACTGCCTCTCCCAAGATAAGGACATTTGCTAATCTCTCTTTAGCTATCCAGCCCCGAATCTACAAGGAGTCACCCTGAGTAGGAGGATCCATCATGTGTGATGGGTGTAAGGCAGACACATTAATCCTCTTAATAGGTAAATTTGAATCTGAATATTATATCTGTTTACACCCTGGAGTTCGGTAAACAAGGTTTGAGTGTGCATATGTGATCTTTAATGTATAAGAATCAGAAGCTTGTATTTTTAGGCAGTCCAGTCTCCTCTGAAACGTGGGACCTGACTCCTGTATTACTACGTACAGGATTCTAATAAAAGCAACTTGACACAACTATGGCCTTTTTTACACGGGCTGCTGCTGGAGGTGCGGTCCATGGTCGGGCTGCTGGTGCGGGGGAGGAGCAGGCGCAGATGGGTGCGCACATACATAAGAAATGTTCAAGTGTGGTTAAACTGGGGTTAGTGTCGTGTCTGAAAATACCCAAAGTTTTGGCACGGTCTCCCAAAATGTGTTTCAAAACTTGCAACGGGGATGGGAGGTGGGGTCCCCACTTACCAAGATGTATTGACCCCAAATTTCTCTCAATGAGCCCAGGTGCTGCCATGTGTCCCAAAGCCTGGCAATAGGATATCATGGATCAGAGGTGGGGAACCTCAGGCCTAGGGGTCAAATGCAGCCCACAGCAAGTTTTTATATGGCCCCTTTCCAGTTCTTGGATCTGGCCCTTGGATCCAATTTCTATCTCCAACTACTGAAAAACTGAGCTCACAATAAGGGAGCAGAGAAGGTATACACACAAGGCTAGGGGGCAGATCCATGGCACAGATCCATGATCTGGACCCTCGCCTTCCTGAGTGCACCCGTACCCTGACTTTTATGTGGCCTTTGGAACATGTACTCATTTTCAGGAGGGAGAAGGTTCCCCACCCCATCATAGATGTATCACTCCACACTCTTCCCATGGACAGAAGTACATGTGAGAGAAGGCCTAGATTTAAAATTACATTCAACATGTTGAAATCTGTTTACAGTACAAATGTGTACAGTACAAATGTGGCTATTATACTCCTCCTGGGTGGCAGGCCTATATTAGAGGGCAGAGTACACACCTAGGTCTTTATAAATTGCACATGAACTTTGTATGAAACCAGATCTGTTTGTGGCAAAGCCCTTGTTCTTCTTCGAGGATCTCCGCGATTCTCACTCTTGGGATTCACTTCCTGCTCCGCAGGTACCGGAAAACCTCTAACTAGCAGTCTCCAGGCAGAATAGGCCTGAAAATAGATCTTAAGGAGAGGGCTCCGCCCCTCCCTCCCCCTCCCCTCCTGCGAAAAGAGCGGGAACGTAGTCTCGCGAGAGCAGGAATCTATATATAGGAGGGAGGAGCCCTCGCCGCCTCAGTTCCTTCCAACCGCGCTGCGTTGGAAGACCTCCACGTTTCTCAACGTGTTTTCAGCAGTCTAACGACTTCAATTCTTCTTCTGCTTCAGCTTTTACCTCAGAAGAAGACCAACTTCTGTGAATGGAGAGACAGTCGCCCCTTGCGGGCGCCCCTCAGGGGTTGCGCTGTTCTTTCTCCTCAGAGACGCAGTGCCCCTGGCGGGCTCCCCTCACGGGGATTACTGCTCTCTGCTACCCGGTGGAGCACGGGCATCAAAGGCGACAGCATTTCCTGTCCTGTTTGGGCGAGGGACATTACTCCCGCAAGTGCCCTTATTGTTCCTCCCTCTCAGCTCGCACCAAACGCACTCGAACCTTGTGTCTCCTGGACCTGTTGACACGCTACAGCTGCGACATGGGTGAGTGAGCAGCAGCCCTCCCCAGCGCACCGCCTAATGTGCCTCGTCGCAGCCGCTCCCCTGAGGGACACTGCCACTCTCGATCCACTAGCCACAGTCCGGCATGGGGGT
>QEPC01008173.1:11508693-11595390 GCA_003113815.1 Sphenodon punctatus
CCCTTGGTTGCCCTTACCCTTTTCCTGGGTGCCTCCTGTGGGCCCGTTCCGGCCGCTGTCCCCGGGGCGGCGCGACCCGGCTGCAGCTGTGGGTGTTGTTCCCGGGCCGCCTCCCTGGTCGGGTACTCCCGTGTGCCCCCTTCCTGCGCCTGTACCCCCTCCGCCTGCTTCGCTGGGCCTGCCTGCGCCTCCTCCGCCTCCTGGCCCGCCACTGTCGCTGTCTCTGCCTCCGCTCTCTTCCGCCTGCCTCCTCGCTCCATCCCGCCACGCTTGCTTGCTGCTGATCTTGCTTTAAATCTTCCTCCGGTGCTTGTGTTGTTTCTGGTTGCCCGGCAGCGACGCTGCATGCCTCGTCCCCGGCTGGGGTTCGTTTCCTTTGGTTCCACGCGGGGATTGGCGTCCAGACGTTACTTTTCCTTGGTTCCCGGTGGGGGTCCGTTTGACCACGCTTCCCGGGACCTTCCCCTGGCTAGCCCGGGAAGCGTGGTTGAAACTGACCCCATGTGGGTATTGAGCGTGATGAACATCTGGCGCACGCCGAACAGACGTTCAGGGCCCTTTGGCCCCACGGGGGGGTTGAGCGTGGTTCAGTGTGGTTGAGCGTGATCTCGTAACGTCTGAAGACACCCAATATTAGCTTTATGTAGTAATTCAGGGGTTAAATACCACCTAAGGGTAAGTTTGGGTTTTTTTCCCCTTGGATTTTTTGAACTCCTGACCAGTGTCTCTCCGTACAACTCTCTAGTGAGTCTGTTGGGAGAAAATAAAAATACGGATGATCTCTATAAATTGATCATGAAGCTTCAAGCAAGGAAACTAACTAAAGTTAAGCATATCTTTGTAAATAATACATTGTTTACTCAAGAAGGGTTAGAAGGTAAACGCACAACATTAATTTTTAAAAGATCTTAATACACCTGTCGGTTTCACAGTCCATAGAGGCTCAAACAGAAATGAAAAAAATGTCCTTTCCAGTTGACATCTATTTAATGAGACATGCATGAAAAACAGTGCTATCAACTGCACTTGGCAGCAGATTTTGTCCATCTCTAATCTATCACAAGGACAAGGCGTGGGAAGAATAGAGGAAAAGTAGACTTAGTAGATCCAAGCCTTTTGTTTTAAATTGTTAGACTGTTTTACTGTGAGGTTTGTCCTACCCTCTGCCTAATTTAATTTTTTGAGGAGCCATCTCATGTAGCCCAAAGTGAGTATGTTGTGATCATTATTCTGTTTTGTTTTTTGGCATATTAAATAATGAAAATTTCAGTTTGGAAACAAATAACTTTTTTTTTTTTTTTTTTAAGTTGAAAAGTAGGTTATAAGTTTGAGCAATACCACATTAGGGCCACGTTCACACATACAAAACTAAACTGATTTATCAAAACCACAGCAACTAGTAACTCACTTCAGGATCATTCACATTACATTTCTAAATCAATTTAGCCTCACCACCATCTGCCCCCAGTGGCCATGTCATGAAAGTCCACATAAGGAGACTTGTCCTTTCATGCACACAAAGCATTCTGGAATGAATTCCATGGAGTTCTCAGCAGGAGAGGCACTTTATGCTGCAGCCTCGGAGTGATTTGTATAGCATGTTCACCAACCAAACACGGAAAGCATTCACATTACGAGGTACTTTGGTTTGGAAAGTGAACGGGATTATCTGCTCTTGATTTTTCCAGAGTACATGCTCCTAGTAACAGTCACTTGACATGGGAATGATACTGAGAAAAAATCAAGTTATGGACTTATTAAACTGATTTAGCTTTATTTGTGAATGCAACCTAAGTTCTCTGCTGAAGTTCCGCTCTGCCTTTCTTCAGTACATTTGATTAGGTCTTATGGAAGTGTTTAGACACTGCAGTATTGTCCACCACTCCATATGCTGCCTTAACTGAGGACAGACACCTCTACAAGGGGTGTAATTCAAGGAACTGTAAGTGTAGGTCTAGTTAACATTACTCCATGTAAGGTTAATTTGCAGTAAGACATGGGGTGGAGAACCTTTAGAAATTGGTAGTTCTATGGTCCAGGTAGGAGTTGTAGGTGGGGGAGCTTAAGAAGTGTATTTAGGATGGGGAAAGGGAGGAGCGGGTCTAGATCATAGATATGTGCCATGGATACATGTTTTATTCTTGAGTGCATGCCCTCATCTCTACTACCTTCCTCTGAGCTCACTCTTTCAGTGTTTGAGGGTAAAGGCTAGATCCATAGGGTATTTTCAGATGTGATGGGGCTCAATTCACCCTGTCACGGAAACACCTTGCAGATTCCCCGCCAGGGCCAACACGTCACAGCCAGCAGACGTGTTGGCCGATCCCGGCGGGTAATCTGGGGGTAGGGGGGCGGGGCTGCGCGGCCGAACGTGCAGCCGCACAGCCCCGCTCCCCCAGCAGCCCGTCCTCCCGGAAACGGGCGGGCGCTGTGGCCAATACAGCTGCTGCGCCCGCCTGCCCCCAGGAAATTGACCATGGCCCGGAATCGGGGGCGAGCACGGTCTCTGATTCCGGGCCGTGGTTAGCCGCCAGATGTGACATTCACTGAATGGGGGGGGGGGGGGGGCGGGGCAGGAAATCAGATTTACCACGCTTCTGTTCCTCCTCCGGGGAGGAGGGACGGAAGCGTGGTAAATCTGATTCCCCCCCCACCGTGATTCACGGGGGTGAACATCTGGCGTAACATTGACCAGACATTACGGGATCGTGCTCACCCACGGGGAATTCACCGTGGTTGAGCGTGATCTCGTAACGTCTGAAAATACCCATAGACTGGATCCAGGAATTGGAAAGGGGCCAAATAAAAACCTCCCATGGGCAGATTTGGCCTTCAGACCAAGGGTTCCCCACCCTTGCTCAAAGTTCTTATTTTCCTAGATCAGTGGTGAAATTATATGATCTGTTGCACGTGGACTCTGTGCCCATAGACATGTCTGACTCACATGTCATAATTAATCTCTTTTCTTCCACATGTCATGTTTAAGACAAAGAACATACAAGTACTGAGCAGTACTTTGGCTGGGGTGGTATTCATTGCAAGGTTTAACACAGGGACAACACCAGGTTGAATTTAGTTTTTAAAATCTGAACAGCAGTAGGAAATAATTTAGTGGCTACTTTAAATAAAAATAAAAATAAAAAAGCAATTTAAATGAATTCCCCCAAGTTAAACTAATTGGTGAAGTCTTTAGCTTATCAAAATAGAAAAAGTTTAAATGTTTTAAATAGGGAAAAGGAGTTGGCTAATGATGTTTTTAACCAGTGTCATTTTTAGATACAGAAATACCAATCATCCTCATGCCAGATCAATGCAGGTATACAGAAGATTTTACTGAATGTGGGATCACACTGCTACAAGTCTGTGGGTGTTTGTAGAATTGTATGTTTGGAAGGGACCTCAGGGGTCATCTAGTCCAGCTTCCTGCTCCAAGGCAGGATATCTTCTGCCTTCAGCATCACAGACAGATGCTTGTCCAGCCAGGTTTTGGAAACATCCAAGGAAGGTGATTCTGCACAATTAGAAAACTTCCTAATATTTAACCAAAATCTGTATTTCTGCAATGTTAAGCCTAATGTCTCTTGTTTTGACTTCTGTGACTGGAGAACAAATGTTCACTATCATTTTGTTGTTGTATTAGCCACCCTGAGTCGCCATAGGTGGGAAGAGCAGGGTAAAAATATAGGAAATAAATAAATAAACAAACGGGGGCTGTGTGCAGAGACCTGTTTGTGCTGGCAATACATACGTGGCAAGTGTGTAGCAGACATGCAGCAGCACACATGGCTGCATGTGCAGACAACAATGAGCCATAGGTTAGTGGCCAACAATGGAATATCTGATAATACCCTGCATCTCTTCACACCCTCCCTTTCTTCACTTTCTCTTCCCTTTCAGCCTCATTTAATTTTATATTGGCAATTTGCTTTCCTTTGCTTCTTGGGCTTCTGTGGTCAGATTCTGTGTGCAAGAACTCATTTTTAAGGCCCAGGAAGCTGAGTTTCCACATGAGTGTGTTCAGGTGGGATGTTCTTCTTACAACAGGCTTCTGCTCCCTTCTTGCCTCACACTCTTCTGTGGAGAAGTCGAGGGCCTTCTCTGTCTTGCTGCTTTTACAGGAGCGGTCTTCCCATTGGCTCCAGGTGTGGAGAGACAACTGAGGGGAGCTAGAAAGTTTACAAAATCAAGTGTGGACCAAGGAGCTTTTGCGACCAGGATGGGTTAATCTTAATTGAGAACCTACTGCACCTCTAAACACAGTTGTGACTTGGTTTCTTGTAATCCTTCCAGGCTACTACTCTTAAGAACCAGGGGTTGTTCCATCCATTCAGAGTGTGCATTGGACAAAACTCTTGGCCACATTGGTAATTTTAGGTGTTCTCTGAACGTAGAAATATTTTTATTTGGGAAGCTTGTCTCAAGAATGTTTACAGAGGTTTCAAATTCTGTTATTGGTTTCAATAAATGTATGTGCACACACACCAGCCTTAAGATAAAAGAAACTTTATTATAAAAAGAAAAGTTATTTTTTTTTAATTTTTTTTTTTTAAAAAAAAGGAAAAACAGTTCAGAGTTACAGAAAATTGCTACTGAAAAGAAAACCCAAAAACAACTCAGGCTAAATACACTTGAAAGGCTCCCTACTTGAAAGCTCACCTTAAAAATTCTGTTCTCAGCAAAGTTCTTTAAACAGCTCTACTGATTTAGAGTGTTTTTAGATGGGAGACATTTCTCCCACAGCTTAAAAATCCAACTTGGGGAAATGTGGATTTACATGTTCCTCACTGGACCGGAAGTTGCCTGGTCGCCATTGGAAACAGTGGCACCGGGCAACTCCTGGAAGTTTTGAGATACGGACTGGTAAGACCTTGGCTATCGGGGACTTACCGAGTCCTCGTCTCAAAAATTCTGGGAGTTGCCCGGTGCAGCTGTTTCCAACGGTGCCCGGGTGACTTCTGGTCCGTCGAGAAGTGTCTAAATCCCCGCGCAGGGGTTTCCCCAAGCCGGATTTTTAAGCTGTGGGAGAAATATCTCCCATCTAAAAACACCCATAGTGTTGGGCCTTCTTATTTTGGATAAGGTCAGGAGAGCACAGTCCATTTTGTGTCATTGGTTTATATAGTTAAAAAAATCTTTGATCAGAGCAAATGTTAATTCTGTCTTCGTTTACTACCCAGTTACTGGTTTTCTTCACCTCCCAGGGAGGGCCTTGTCACATCTCCCTACAGGTAGCCTCTTTGCATATTAACTTTTGAGCTGAACTATTCAGATCCCTTGCTCCATAGACTGGATCGCCATGGTTTGTAGGTTCACCTAATTAATTTTGTCTGGCTTAGTGCTCTTTGTGTCCTTAGCATCCTTAAGAATATAAAGTTACATTTTATAGCATTGACATTATACTTCTGAGTCCGATAATTCTTCTGTCATTGTACTCAGTGTTTCCGAAGGATTAAAATTACACCAAACGTGAATGGCTTACAAAAATGGATATTGGAAGTACAGGAATATTGATTTGTATATAATATATAAAGAACTTCTGGTCACTGGAAGCATGTGATATTACACATACCTTAGCGTCCTGTCACAGCTGTTAATGACTGATTTCAAAAATACTATTAATCTGTCGAACCCACTGCTAGGAACTGGGAGTTAAGAACAGGGAATGGGCAACTCCATTATAACCTTTTGTGCACTTTTCTGAAGCAGCTGAAGTCAGCCACTGTTGGAGACAGGATGCTGGGTTAGAGGGACTATTAGTCTGATGTACTATGGTGGTGGTTATTACACTGCATTGGGCGGACAAGTCATTTGTCCTAAAGGAGTCAGTAAGATAATGCTGCTTTTTTGTGGGGGCAATTTGTTGTACTTACTTATGTGTTTTTCTCCACAGCTTTCTGTGGAGGAGGATATAATGCCATTGGCACTGGCTGTATCAGCAACCTCGTCCACTCTCCACAGGCAGTTCCCCAGCCCCGTGAAAGGCCCTGTGGGATGGCCTTCTGCCAGGTTTAATGAAGGCGATAGTGCAGTGGAGCTCTCTTCCCAAAACTGCTCACTGTCAGATAATAGCAGATAAAAGTCTCCTACTTTCAGGGAAGTAGACGAAGATGAACTGGTCCTTGGAAAAAGCCTCCTGTTCTCTGCCTGTCCATGAGACACAGGAAATATTTACTGTTAATGGCTTTCTCTGTGCCATAGCTGCAGTTGGCACCTAAACAACACGTTCTGGCTCTGAACAAATCTCTCTCTAGACTGTTTTGACTAACTGCTTTCTTCTAATGAAAATAGAGACACTGTTAATTCAATAGAACAAGCCCTGGTGGTTTTGTGAAGCCAATGGAGTGGAAACATTTGCAGACTTGTCAGCCTCTTTGATTACCCTTCCCTGGGTTCCAGCTTACTCCACCCTATAGCTGCGCCCAGCCCTCCTTTACCCCTTCTCATGTAGCCAAACAAGCTTCAAGATTTTCAAAAGTGATTAGTCGTTTTAATTGACTGACTTAAAGGAGCCTGGTTTTCTGGGAAAAAAAACAGAGCACGCATCCTATGCCAGTCAGGTCTGGTCCTCTAACCAACCATTTTCCTGGATCTAGAGTCTCTGGGCTTAGTTAGGCTTGCTTTTTCCATGGCCTTGTGCTTGAAAATATGCCCTAGCCCACTTAGAATATGGGAGAATGTACCTGAGGTCTCACTAGGAGGTAGCTAGTAGTAGTTATTGAGGAGTTGTGGTAACCGTGCAGAAGGAGGAGCAGGGGGCTCTTATTCTAATGTCTGATCTAACTAACAAGCTTTACTGAGCAATGGCTGGTATCCAGAGTTGAACAGGAACACAAGCAGTGCCAGATCCAGGGAAGTTTGGGTCCTGTGTGAAATTTTGATGTGGTCCCCCTCTTAGGATAGGAACGTTTGATGATCATCCCTGTTAAACTAAAGGTGACATAATATGCTTTCCTTTCGTGGAAGCATCATTCCTGGCATTGCACAGGGCTGACATAACCAGCTTGACTGGGCCTGACTCACTGTCTTAGCCCCAGAGGGCTGAGGCCCACTGCTCTGGTCCCCAGTACGACCACCGTTGTGATTTCCTGCTAGAGTATTCGTTCCTGGATGTCTAAAGGATTAGAACGTTCTATCTGTGCAGATGATAAAAATGACTGTTGTGTAACATTCTTTTTTTAAAACGTTCAGATAAAATCTTGGAAAAAGGTGTTTTACAAAAACGTTCTAAAATCTGGAATCAAGCTGGAAGTGTCACAATTTTTTAACGTTCTAACTATCTAGACAGTTGCCTTCAGAATGACATAAACCCCCCCAAGAACCTTCTAAATGTATTGTTTAAAAACAGCCACTGAATCTTCCTCCTACCCCAGGTTACATGGTTCCATCTCAGACACGCACTAACTCAGCCCACCAGCTACGTGGTTCTACCTTCTCGGTCCTCCTGAGACGCACACTGACTCACCCATTTGATAAAAGAAAATGTTACCACCATGAATTGTTGATCATCTGTTCAATCTAATACTGGCTTAAGGGGTCGGGCTTCCTGCACTGCAAGTCCTGTAGGCCCATATATTATGATAGTGCTTCTCATTGACATGTTTTTATTTCTAGTTCATGGGCTCCATGTGATCTGAGCCCCTTCCTCCCGCACCTCCCCAGTAACCATGGGCCCTCCACAGGTCAGGGCTCCTTACTTTTGAGACCGTTTGGGCCCACGGATGATGACAGTGGTTCTTCTCATGCTCATGTTGTCATTCCAGTTTTATTTATGGACACCAGGCACTAGGAGCTCTTTGAGGCCCCTAATATGTGATGCCCCAGGTGGTCGCATAATCTGCACATACCTGCATCTGGCCCTGAAATCTAGACCAAATTATGTTGCAACTTGGGCAATTTGAATGTACTCTTATTTTTAAGCAACTAGCTTAAATTGCATTTGAATAGTTGGAAGTGCTAAATCTCTCTCTCTTTCTTTTACAGTGGAATCTGGTTTGCAAGGATGACTTGAAAACTCCATTAACTACCTCTTTGTTTTTTGTGGGGGTGCTTATTGGATCCTTTGTATCGGGACAGTTCTCAGACAGGTAAAATACATACACTAGACTAGATCTGGTGCCTCTAGATTATTACAACTTGATCGTGCTTTTTAAAGAGACCAGAATAAGGTTTTCCTTTGAGAGAAAATACCAATGCTGATGCACATTTAGACACATTAGGACATTTCAAAACAGTTACTATTCAAGTGGTTCCCAAATATTTTGCCCTTTTTTTGTGATCCCATTTTGAGACTTAAATATCTCATGTGACCCTAGACAGAAGCAAAGACATGCAAAGTCTTATCAAATATTAATTGGTATTGCCACCCCATCTAGAGATGGTAAGCCCCTGGTTAGGGTCCTGTCTCACAGTTTGAGATCTTTTGTATTAAATCCTGCAAAGCATTTCTGCTTCGTATTTCTGGGGGTGGCGAAATTGACCATTTTTGTTGTTGTTCGTTAATATGGCACCAGCAATGTACCTGGCACTGAACAGTCATGAACTGAGACCGGCCTCTGCCCCAAGGGTCTTACAATCTAGAATGGACAAAAGAGGAGAGACAATGGAGTGAGGAGGCATCGGGGGAGAGAGAGATACATTCATGAAATGGAGAAGTCATAGGTGCAAGTTATAGGGTCTGAAGGGGGACCTTTAATGATCCAAGCGGAGATGTCTGAGAGACCATTAGTGATGCAGGGGGAGAGGATGGGGCTAGAGAGAGTTGTCACTAATGGGAACATTCATGCTTCTGTACTCCTCATACTAGCACTTTCATCAAGCATTAAACCTCCCCTAGCACCACAACTGAAAGCCTCGGCTAACAGCAACTTGATTACTAGAGTTCAGCGTACTGTTTAGGGGAGAAGTTTGTGGGGGAATTCTTTTGGAGACAGAGCAGAAGAGTTGAGATGGCCCTTCATTATTTTAAATCCTCATTTCACTCTTCAAAAGCTGAGGTAATCATTTCAAACATTTACTGGAGTGCTCCACTCCTGTGCTCAGAATCAGCTTCTTAGGATGATGAACAAAGCTTTAGAGACAAAGTAGTGAAGTGATATTTTTTATTGGACCAACTCAGTTGGTGGAGGAATGCAAGCATTTGGACCTCACAGAGTCCTTCGTCAGGCAAGTTTGCATTGTAACCCCAGACTTGCCTGATGATGGGCCCTGCGAAGTTTGAAAGCTTGCACACCTCCACCAACTGGAGTTGGTCCAATAAAAGATACCACTTTTCTATTTTGTCTCTATTGCCTATATTTGGGACCAACACGGCAAACCCTGCTTTCTCTGCACTACCACGAACAAAGGTTTGTAAAACTTGATGGACGTTTTAATCTTAAAACTTCTAGTGCTAAATACCATTTAATCCAGGAATAATCTAGTAACTCCTGACCCTAGTACAGTTGTTAGTTAGAGTTACATTGCAAGAAGACACCACAATAATCACTAAATCTCTTTGGAGCCATTTGAATTGAGCAGCATTTAAAAAGAAAAAACCCCAGTACTTAAAACTGTCTTTCGATGTGTCCTGTTCTGAACTGCTCTTGCCCGGGACATTCATGCTGCTGCTTTTTTAAAGAACTAGTTTTGACAGTGAGGAGTTACACATTTTAAAACCTTCATTAATTAAAGCTTCAGCCGCTCTTATAATACAAATCACTTAATTACAGCGGAACAGTAGTTGCACCTAGAAATAAGCTTACCAAACACTTGGCATAATCCATCCTTGTTTTGATCTGTACTTATAAATCAGCCTTCATGTTATGGTGTGAGGTGCGCTCTGTGTGTTTTTAAAATCCATAATTAAGACAAGATACTTTTTCCATAGAAAAATGGAATAAAAAGACAATCCAGGCAGCAAGTTGAGGACACAGGGAAGGAAAACACCAATGGCAGGGGGAAAGCAAATCTGAACCTTTGCTACAAGACTTCTATTAGGTTTATTTTATTTTTCCAGCAGAATAAGCTGCTAAAATCCCCCCTGCTAGTTGTGTGGTCTTATTAATCACACTTCTGCAACTACTATTTAGGGATGTGCGAACAGAACCGAGTTTGGAAATTAGGTTTGGTTCGAAAACTGAGTTCGGTTTGAAAGTTTGGTTTGGTCAACCGAACTGTTTGAGTTCGGTGGAATTCTGAACTTCCGAACTGAGTTCATACATTCAAAACCAGGTTTTTTGGCCTTCCGAACTGGTTCGGATTCGACCGAACAGTTCGTTCGAGTTCGGTTCGGTTGACCGAACTATTTGAGTTCGGTCCGAACTTCTGAACCGCGTTCGCACATCCCTACTACTATTGTAATTGGTGCTCTTGATATGTGCCTTGGGCACCTAGCTATACTGCAGTTAACTTGATAGTGAACCCACTTTTACTTTTGAGACTTGAACTCTTCTTTGTTTTTTCTTCTTTTCTTTTCTTTCTTTCTTCAAATTTATAGGCTGCCCCCTTCTGCTACTGCAGCTCGGAATGGCTCACAGCATATTTAAAAAACACATAAATAAACAACATCATAAAAAAAAAAATCAATATAATATCCCATGGTGGAGACATAACCCCCAGCCTCCCCACTCTTCACCCGTCTCCCTTGCCAAAAGTCCGGCAGAACATTGTCTATGTAAAGAGGGGAGGTTCAGGGCCAGGCAGGCCTCCATCAGGAGTGAGTTCCACAGCCTCAGTGCAACCACCAAGAACGCCCTCCTCCTCGTCATCACCTGAGATATATGGAGGGCTCCGAGGAGGGTGCTCGGAGCTGGCTGTTAGTGTGTGAAGATGAGAGTTCCCTTTGAGGAAGAGCATATTTACACTTCTAACTAGTATTTTTGACTGTTACTGTAGAGATTGGTGAATTTGTCTCCAAAGTTGTTTAGAATGTCTTTCTTTCACTTCTAGGGTTGCCATCTATGCAAATTTTTAAGGAACACTTATGAAGAATACATGTTGAAGACCCTGCATTGGTGCCTTAAGTCAATGTATTCTTCATAAATTTTTCTTTAAAATTTGCATAGGAGGCAACCCTATACACATCCCTAATTGTTTTGAAACAATGGCATTTAAGACAAAAGACTAACTCATTAGAACAGAGGTTTCAAAGCAGTGGGTTGGGGCCCCAAGTAGGTTCATAGTGTGTGCTGTTGACGACACAGTGTCAATTGATATTTGTGTACATAAGAACATAAGTAGTGCTGTACTGGGTCAGGTCAATGGTCCATCGAGCCCAACATCCTGTCTCCGACAGTGGCCTATCTCAGTCACTTGAGAGCATAGGGAGAGACAGGGTCTTGCATATACTTTGTATGTTTTTCTTGATGTCTGTAGTTGTGAAATTATATTGAAGTCTCAACGTGGGGTCATGCAGACAAAAAGCTTGGAAACTACTGTGTTATCATGTCAGGTGGAAATCCAAGCTCTGGGATACTTTGATGATGATTATAATTTATATAGTATTCTAAATGTTCAAACCCTTTGACAATCATTACATCTTTAAGCTGTGGTAGTTAGTTCAGCAGAATGAGTCCCATTTTATAAGTGGGAAACAGCAGCTATGGAAAGTGTTTTTGCACAATGCCACCCACAATGAAAACAAATGAGACGGGGGTCATCTGGATTCCCTGGCCACTCCAGGGAGGGCTGCTGCTGCTGCCACTCCTTGGGTTGGCAGGGAGGGTACTTCAAATGAGCAGCCCCCACGTGGGGAATTTGAGTGTATAGCTACCATCACAAGTCCCTCTGTGCCATGGGTTGGCCAAAGAGCTGTTCACATGGGACAGTCACAGGACTCTTGGACCCCTGCAACCCAGCAGAATTGGGCCCCTGGGAGGAGCTGCCACCAAACAGCTGATGGGGGGGGCTCGGAGGAGCACCCTCACCCAGCCTGTGAAACAACTGATGTGGGGGGCCTGAAGGAGCGCCTCCAATCAGCTGTTTGACATGTGCATCCGCTCCCTGATCAGCTGTTTGGCAAGCCAGGTGAGCGTGCTCCACCTTGCCTCCCCGATCAGCTGTTTGGCGGTCTGGGTGAGTGTGCTTATCCTGGCCCTCCCATCAGCTGTTTGTGGGCTGGGTGAGCATGCCAAACAGCTGATGGGAAGGTCCCAAGGAATGTCCTCATGCAGCCTGGGTGCACATGTCAAACAGCTGATGGGGGCCTGAGGGAGTGCCCTGATCAGCTGTTTGGTGCATGCACCCTGGCCAGGTGAGGGTGTGCCTCCCGGCTCCTCATCAGCTGTGTGGTGCACTCACCCAGTCTGCTAAACAGCTGGTGGTGGGGGGTGGGGTCAGGAGAAGCAAGCTCACCTGACCCGCCAAACAGCTGATTGGAGGGGGGCACATGCCAAACAACTGATGGGGTTTTTCTCCACCCCCCCCCCCCCAATTCATCTGATTAGCAGGTTGGGTGAGCGTCCCATCAGCTGTTTGGTGGGCTGAATGAGCATGCTCCTCCGGGTTCGGACCTCACTTTGTGACTGGGCTGGATGGGGCCTAACAGATGGGAGGATGTTTTCATCGTGGCTGGCATTCTCTGGACAATGTATCCTGCCGCATGTGGCCACCCGGCCCAAGATGTGGCCACCGAACTGATGAGCAGGTGACTCGTAGGCTACTGCAGGCTCCTGTGGTCTGTGTTTGTTTTCACCCTCAGTGACTCTGTGGCTGAACTGTTCCTGACGACCATCTTTCAGTTAATCTCATTGCTTCGTGTGTAAACCAGAGTAATTCCAACTTCTTACTTTTAGTCTTAACGGACCAGATTTTGTTGTCCTTTACTGACCCAGCTCTCATGAGCTTCAGCGGATGATTATCTTGACAGAGGATTGCAGAGCTTTGTCTAGTATTTTCAAGCAGAAGAGTGAAACGATAGTAATTTCCAGTACTGTCACAGAACATTTTGTGTCACTATCTTGTGTGGGGGGTGGAGATGGGCTGGTGTATGTCAACAAAGTCTCTGGTACAAAGAGCACAAGACAGTCAAACACATCAGTTAAAAGCCGTAGTTCCATTGTGGGGAATAGGTGATATTTTGCTCTTCTTGAGCAGTCTTGTTACCTGTTTAGTTTTTGTTATGTGAGATAGCATTGCCTTGAATTTACCTAGTATTTGTATCTCATGCTGACGATAATGACGCATTAAGATGTCTCCTCTTCCAAAAATGATTTATATTTTGGAATTTCTTACATATCCAAAAGCTTTTATTCCAGAAGTGCACGAAAATGATAGGCAGATAGAACACTGACTAGGGCTGTGGTTCCCAAACCTTTTCATGACCCCAGATTGAGATCCTAGTCTATAGCCCCTGGACTCTGGTATATAATCTTTCCGTTTTGATAAGGTATATAATCTCCCTCTTCTTGTTTTTCTGCAAAAGGTTTGGCAGGAAGAAAGTTCTCTTTGCAACGATGGGTGTGCAGACTTTCTTCAGCTTCCTGCAGATCTTCTCGACCAGCTGTGAGATGTTCACGGTGCTTTTTGTTATAGTTGGCATGGGCCAGATCTCAAACTATGTCGTAGCCTTCATACTAGGTGAGACCATTTCTGTTTCATAAAACACTTGTTCAGTAATGGGGTTTGTTCTTCCAAGTACCATCATTTAATAAGATACCATAACTCTCCGTGGTATTGCCAAACCCTAATCTAGCCCATTTAAATACTGTCTCTTGGAAAAACCTAGGGGACTTGTTTAAACAAGCTTGGCAAACATGTAGAGTGAGTAGCATGGAACCAGGTTTGTAAAAGTGCCCGGTGCTGACGAATGAGGCCAGGTTTCAGAAGTGCTCAGCTCCTGTTTTCCCAGGGTGCTGAGCTTTTATGACAACCTGCCCATAGGTAATATTTACAAATTTTATCTGATTTCTCATTGAGAAGCCGGATTCTTGGCAAGAATTGAGAAAATAGCAAGATCGCGTTTGAGCCCTAGTCCTATTATCTCCGATGATATTTAAGCACATGGCTAAATGCTCTGCAGAATTGAAGTTGAAGTTCCATATTTGAAAAGCTCTTAATACATTGAATTCAAAGAAATCACCAGTAATCCTGGCACTGTTCTGTGGACAAGGTGTCTGAGAGTAGTTTATTAAGCACTAAAGAATTCTTGAGTGAGGAAAGCTTAGGTGTCATTTTCAAAACTCTCAGAGGTTTTATCAGCTTTACTCCACATTGCATGTGTGCAGTTTTCTTCGGGAGACTTCGCCTTGCACAGCCAGGTCTCTCACCCACTCCTTCCTATCAGTTGTAAAACAAAGCTGTTAAAATAGCAACCGTTTGTTGTTTAGACAAACCGTTCTCTAATTAGAAAAACCATGCTGCCTCCCATCCATTTTGCTGTTCTCATGCTTGTCAGACTAAAAATGGTCAGACTTCAGCACTGTGTAAACTCATTAACCATGGTGATTTACACCCTCTTATACCTGTGCTGAATTTATTCCATTGACCGTGCTGCTCTATTAACTAAAAGGACTGCTATCAAACTAACTCCTCTGTATTACAAGGCATGCCCAAATCTTATTAACTTGAGTGATTTCCCCAGGGATTAAGTTAGTGAAAGAATTGTTGAACTACACATCAGTCAAATATATGCTGGGTTGTCCTTAATTATATTTAAAATTACGGTTCCTACTAAATTTCATAGATGGGAGAAAAAAATGCTTTTGACTGGAACTTCGTATAAAGTAAAAATAAATAAATCTGTCCGTAATAAATACTCTACTGAAGACTATGGGCGGAATCAAACAAGACGAAAGCCAGCTGGAGTTCATGTTCAGTCCATGCAGCCCCCAATCCCATGTTTAGCATGTCCAATCTAATTAGCGGGCAGCCCCCTGCCCCTATTTCATGTGCTTGTGGCAGCTTCCACCAGTGGTGCTAGTGCTCTTCCTCTATGTGGCTGCCTGGCAGCTAGAGATCTCCCTCCCTCCTCTTCCCCCTGCAGTCTCTGTTTCAACTGAGAGACTGCAGGAGGAAGGGAGACTGGGGGGGAGGGAGATTGCGAACGCTCCTACCTCTAACCTGGCCGGGCACGCTGTGCAGGACTCTATGGTGCTGGCGGACTTGGATAGCATTGAGGCTGCAGATGAACCTAAATGACAAGATGCGGACATGTGGGCACCCATTAGCCCCGATTGACCCACACAGTGGGCCTGCAATGTCCCTTGACTCCGTTGTGAGTGGCAGCTCTGCAGTGACCACATGGATGGCACATGGGAACGTGATCCGTTAAGGCTAATGTGGGCTATCATCTCGTTTGATTCCACTCAGACATCTTCACCAAGAATTAATTTAGCCTCCTACTTCATCGTATGTGCTTTCTCAACTAGCATTCTTTAAATTTAAAAAGCACAAATTTGAAAACCTTATAAGTGCATTTAGGGGTCTGGGACTCTTCTGATTATTATAACAACATTGACTGAAAGTATTAAGAATATAGAGGTAGCGGTAGCCCATGTACTTTAGTTACATTCTGTGAATAATTTTAATATTATAGTCTTAGCTTTTTTCCATTTTAATACTCCCATGCTTGAATAAGATTGCTGTAAATGTCTGTGGCTTGCTCATTGCTTATGACACAACTGGTTATGACTAATTTGATGCTGATTAGTTTGGTTATCTTTTTTTTCTTTTTAATATAATTGTATTTGGTTTATAAACTTTCTACATGCAAAAGAAACACATTGTAGTTACAGTGCTTCTGTGCGATGCCTGGTGTAACCTTTTCAGATGGAAAGATATACTTAAATATATATATTTAAGTAAGTAGGGGAAACTGAGTCACACCAGGCCTATAAAGGGGCAGAGACGTTGCAATCCCATCACAGAATACCTCAGATGCTCATTTGGCAATCAGCCACTTGGGAAATGATATGTGAAAGAAGTTCATTCTTTAGAAATATTCATGATTATACTAGATTGACATTTTAATCACTGCCCTCCATCCTGCTTGTTAATCGGGTGTATATATACATATATACATATATAACCTGCTTGTTAATCGGGTGTATATATACATATGTATATATACACCCGATTAACAAGCAGGATGGAGGGCAGTGATTAAAATGTCAATCTAGTATAATCATGAATATTTCTAAAGAATGAACTTCTTTCACATATCATTTCCCAAGTGGCTGATTGCCAAATGAGCATCTGAGGTATTCTGTGATGGGATTGCAATGTCTCTGCCCCTTTATAGGCCTGGTGTGACTCAGTTTCCCCTACTTACGCTCCCATTGGACAAGCTCGTTCCAGAACTGTCCAGCCTGTAAAGGGTTAACTCCCTTAGTCACCTTTGCCCCAGAATTTCCTTAAACACAAAACTCTTTACCAGGTTCGTCTGGGCTTGCTGGCCCAGAATCTCCCCAAACTGTGGTACTGCAAAGTTAGGAATCGCTTAAGCTCACAGGCTTAATTAAAGGCAGTTTATTATAAGAATTAAGATTAATATGTAATACAAGATTGTGCTCAGAGTGCAGTATTCAAGTAAACATAAAAGAGAAAGCATGTCTAACTTACTGGAAAAATTCTACCTTTCTTATCTAGTCAGCTATATGTTAAAGTTGAGTTCTATCTTACAAGCGTCTTGTCACAGCTCTGATGTTAGAACTGGGTGTTTCCTCTTCAGTTGCAGTTAGAGTTCCTTTCACAGTCTCCTTCGGTCAAGGTCTTAGGAATTCCTCTTGTGTTTTCCAAGCACTCTTTTCATATGCAAGTTGGTCCTTTGTCCCTCTCTTCCTGCCTTCCCAGGTAGCTGGTTGAGGTAATTTAATCTGTTTGGATGTGTATTTGGGACAGATTCTTTTGTCTGAGCCAGGCTTGGTTTATTTCACTTTGATTTACATTTCCTGTTGCATCTTCCTGTTCAGTTTCTTAAGCTTTTACCACAACGTACATTCAAGCTGGTACCATTGATACTTACCTCTTATAAGTTACACCATGTTATTCTATACATAAGTGATCAGTTTGATACCGAACATGGATACAAAATATTAACAAAGCAGTGTTTGCCTGTATACGTGTATATTTCATGTGTGTCATGCTTGTTGGCTTCATGATCTTCATCACACCTTCCTATAAACAATTCCTGAACATTCTAGAAAGCTTGCACTTGTCTTTGGTTGTGTGGCTACAGCATCTCTAATAACTGGGTTGCTTCTGAATAATTACATCAGTTATAGTGTGAATTTAAAACAGACTCCTCTGCACAGACTGTAACTTGATACCGCTACTAGGAGTATTTTCTAGAAAGTTGATACTCCAGGAACGATGTACTTGGTGTCTGTTGCAATCCACATCCTTGGGGATCCTTGCCCTAGCGCACTGGCAGCTTTATGGGGTGAAGGGGCAGAGAGCTTTGCTCTGCTCCTTTCTGGCATAGCCACACCCCTTTACTGACTGCTGTGATGTCCTGGCTCTTGGAAAAGAAGCATGGCTACCCTTGAAAGGCAGAGCAGAGATGGATGGGCAGTCATTCGCCCAGGGCTGCTGCCTGGGCAGGAATGGATCCTGCCCAGGCAAGTATGACTGTCCTGATGTGCTTATTTCTTGGAAGCACATTTGTAATTGGACCTTCCAAGGCAGCCAACTTCTCAAGCAAACTCACTTAACAGATCAAAAAGACAGGGAGATAAATGGGATTAAAATGCCCTTCCACTATTTTGCTGAAATGATTAAAATCCGTGGAAGAAAAGACCAGTGTACGACCTCCCATGCCGATGCCTTACCTGTCAGTTCAGTTTATGAAAGATTTGCTTTTGCCATAATCCCAACTGCTATAACCAAAGAAATAAAATTTCAAATATATATATTATAAAACTATAATTCAACATCTCTTCCCAGGGCAGATACATAAACAAGAAATACAATACAAATACTTAACCAGCTGTGGTAATATCACTGATATCCCCTAAGTAAAATAAGACAAAGTTCTAGACCAAAATTAGACATGTTCCTTAATATAAAAAATCTCAATGGCCTTGCTCCTAAACAGAGCACAAGACACAGACTTACTTGACACCTGGAGCCCCCAGTGCAACCACCTCTGAGCACCACGTCGAAACCCAATCCTTGATTTACTGTAACTTTATAACAGACAATGGCCATTACCATAGCCCTCATCTTATTAACACAGCCACCAACATCTACAGCTTGGAGGACAAGCCTTCCCTGTCGCCTGTGAGAACGGCTATGGAGTGATTTGCTCCGGCAGCCAGGTGCTTCACAAAATCGAACAGCATCCACCCCAGTCAGCCACTTGCACACAGTTGCACAGTGTAGCCCTGGACTGAACCTGTATTAGGTTCTGTAAGCCCCCTTATGAAGTATCTGTGTAGTGCTGCTACTAGAGGAAACCCTATGCCTAGTGTTTTTCTTGTTGTGTTATTGTGGTTCTGTATTTGAACATGAAATGAGCTTCATGCTTATACCACAAGACACTTTCAGCTAGAACCTCATGTTAATAGCTAAACCTATCCTCCTTGACTTCCCCACTCCGCCACCCCCATGGCGGAGTGGCCAAGAGAGTGTACCTGAGTTCTCGCATCCTCATGAATGTTGCATCCCTTGTCTCTCCCTCTGTTCCCCCTTCCCTGTCTCCCCTCCCCCTGTCTTCTTTAGATTGTGAGCTCTCAGGCAGGGACCGTGTCTATCTTGTTCTCTGTAAAGTGCCAGGTACATCGCTGATGGTATATAAATGCTTATAATAATAATTGCAGGGAAGGGTGTAAATGAAATGTGCTGAAGCTGCAGCATAAAACCACTACTGTTCAAGGGGGTGTGACAGTGCCTCCCTAGACAAATTTGAGTTTCACACTCATCAGCAGAGTGATGAGAAAATGGTACTAATATTAAGCAGGGCAGGCTGTTAGCAGAGATGCAGCTTCCTCCACCCAAACCCTGATTGTTATCATCATGCTCTTTCATGCAAGATTGTTTGAAGTCAGAAGAGCTCTGCTAGCTTTTGATCAAATGTCGAGGATCTTTATGGCTATTTAGAGCACTTGCAGGTTTGTGAGAAAGTAAATTACTATAAAAAAGGCTGAGCATGTTTCTTTGAGAACCCATTCAGACAGCGCTGGTCATAAAACTAGGTTTTTATTCCATGAGGAATTTATTATTATTATTAATAATAATAATAATTAATTAATTAAAAAATCTTCCAGACTGGTTTCATTCCTCCCCGCCCCCCGAATCCCCTGAAATGAAATGTAAATGTTTGATCATTTTTTTACTTTTTAAAAGTGTCAAATCTCTTTCCCTTATGATCTACGCATTTTTTCCATTAAAAAATTTGGAGGGGGAAAATTCAGAAAGTCTTAAAAAAAAAAACAACCCACAAACACCCCCCCCCCCAAAAAAAAAAAAAAGAACCAGGAAAAGCATTTCCCATGAAATACATTTTTCAAATTTTCTAGCCCAGTGGTACTTTTAGAAACATCTGAGGTTTCTTTTTAGTTTAGACTATTATGGATTGATTTAGAGAGATTTTTCCATTATTGGGTGCTGCATTTGTACCCTAGAGATTAATACATTGCTGAGTAAATCCCCACTAACAAGTCCTGTGATTTTTTTTGGGAGCTGATTAAAGTAACCTTTAAATGGCTTAGCCTCAGAACTCCTCAACAAATCTCTCTGTGGGTTATACAGACAGAAGCATGTAGACAGGATAATCCACCTCCAGATTCACAAAATGCCACTTTGCATGTCCCTCAATGTTTATGTACTGTTAACTGTAACAACAGCGCCTCCCAGTGCTAATAATCAGAATGGTCTTTCATGTATCTGTTTAACCACAAGGTTTTATAATGCAGGGAGGGGGGGTGTTTTATACAAGGATTGTTGTTAGCTATTGTAAGCTCTTGGGCAGGGACCGTGTCTATCTTATTTTCTGTAAAGCGCCAGGTACATTGCTGGTGCTATATAAATACTTATAATAATAATTAATAATGTAGCTTTCTGAGAAAATTGTGTCTCACAGAATAACATTACTGATTTCCTCTGTAGGTGGGGTAGAGCAAGGGTTGATCACAAAAGTGGTTTTCTTCTTCACTTCAGTTTCACCTCTCCATAAGTAAATATCATTTATGTGGGACACTAGGTATTTTCAGATGTGGCAGCGCACTGCACCATCACGCTTTGATCCTGCCCAGGGTAAGGGCCCTGTCACCAAACAGATGTGTCGGGGCGTAGGGCGGGACCCTGACGGGTGACTGCCACGGCCTGTGAGGACGCCGCACCTGCCCGGAACCGCCCAAGATGGGGGTCAGGTAGAGCGGGCTATCTCACATGATGGCCCCCTCTACCCTGGTGTGGAGATGGTTCCTTGGGCTGCAGCAGTGCTTAGCCTGGACTGTGACTCGGCGATGGGCCCAAGTTAGAGCCCGGGCTAAAAACCGCTACAGCCTGGGGAAGCATCTGGCGGGCTGATGCAGACATGATGGCACCGTGGGTGGCCACATGGGTCAAAGTGTGGCCACCTGTGGTACTGTCACATCTGAAAACACCCATTATTAGGCAACTCAAGACATAGAGTCCCTGGAGTCCTTGTAAGTTATGTGAACATTATCAACCAGCTTAGGTTGACACTAGGGCAGTAGTTTAAAAGTTTCTTAATAGTTTCTAAACACATCCATTGCAAGACAGATTCAGTAGCTTCAAACAGCAAATAGGTTAAACTAAGGAGGCATAGAATCTGGAACTGTTTCTCATTTGAATTCTGCACATTTTCCCTTTCTAAAATAGCTTCACAAAACTTTTGACAAAAGTAACACATGCTTCCATTTTCAGGAAATGTTTCTTTTTTGTTGTTTTTGACAGAATTTTGGCTTCTCAGTTGTTCATGGCTTGTTCCAGATGTGACTATAAATAAAGTGATTGCTTTGGGTTCATTAGAGCCATCACCATGACTTGAACTTCTAAAAATAAACACTGTTCTGGACATTTGGAAAACAGTTATTTGAGGTTCCGGACACTACAGCCTGGCCATCCTAACTAAACTGCTACGTGCATTGTTTGGTAAAGCAATCTTCTTTCCAAGATACCAAAGTCACTGCTTCCAGTTATCATTTAAAGTCAGTTTCTCTGAGCCAAAATTATAGTTTGAAATCTATTGAGTATTGAGTGCTAGAAATCAACCATTAAATATATCTACCCTTTTTGCTGGTAGATCCTACACTGCCATAAAATGGACTGAAAAACCAGTATGATCTTTTGCAATTTGTATGGCTGATCTTTGCATTTAATGGAATCCATTTCTTTCTAACCTCTTTTCTTGGATGTCGGTAGAAAATGGTGCCTTTAGATGGGTCCCTGCTCCACTGCACCCCACGCCCGGGTAGAGGTGGAGCAGGAGTGGCCCTGGGGTGAGGTGGAGCAGGAGTGGAGCAGGTGCTGCTTACTCTAGGCCAGCTCCGCTCGCGGTGCTCTGGAAAATCCTGAAGCACCGCAAGCAAAGTTGCCCACTTGAATCCAGAGCACTGGCTGGGGGCAAACCAGTGGTCCGTCTAAAGGACAGCCGGCCACCGCAGCTTCGCTCACAGCTCTCTGTAAACGTGCTGCTGCCAGAACAGTCCGGGGGGGTGTCTCTCCCCCTCCCCCCCCCAAGTCTAAAAGCACCCAAACTTCTTCGTCTCTTGGAAGTCTCTGCTACAACAGCTTTTTTTGCCCTTCCTTACCTTTTAAGCCCTTCGTACTTTCCAGTTAACACAATTCCATGTATGTTGTTAGTGACAAATTTTTTTGTAATATCCTGAAATGGCATTTTTTAGTAGAGGTGTGTGGCGTGGGAAAGAAAAGGGTACAAATACAAAGGCGGCATTCTAAATACGCTTATTGTTGACTTGCCACAAAGTTCTTATCTTAAAGTTCAGGCCTCTTAACAACAAAATATCAATTCATTGTTATAAAATACCAGCCCTCTTATAAAGGTCCCTCTACCCACATAACATACTCGTCAAGCAAGAAACATATCACATCTTCTCTGTCTTAATCTGTAGGTCTGTAAAGTGGGAGTGGAGGGGGTTGCTCTCTGAATGACACCTAATAAAACGGTCAAAATAGTATCTAGTTCTAGATTTTCAAACTTGGAAACATGGAGGAGGTACATAATAACTGTTTTCAAATATGTAAAGGGAATGGGGTTTAATTGTTTAATTGTTCATGTTGGCCATTGAAGGTAGAAAAAGCCCTAGACCTGCCTGCTTGGTCTTGTGGTATGTTTCTGATGATGGTAGAAAAAGAAGAAATGGGCTTTAGGTTGCAGGAAGGAAGGTTTAGGTTAAACACTAGTAAGAACCTTCTGACTACATGAGCAGTGAAATAAGTTATCTGGAGGGGGGGTTTATCCCCATCAGTGGAATTTTTTTTAAAATCAGGTCAATGCAAAGGGTTGGACTAGATGACCTTCTGGAGGTTCTTTCCAGCCCTACAATTCCATAACTTTTAGAGCATCTATCACTATCATTCATAATCACGATTACAATGCAATATACTATACACTGCATACTAAAACATATTATCTGGACTCTTCAAGGCTCATGTCTGTTTATAGGTTATTTTAACTGAGTTCATGTCCCATTCAGTGGATGTTTGACTAGAGGTGGTACTGTAGTTAGGGGATGGAGACTTGTGGTCAAGGTAGATTGGGTGTTTGGGGGAAGGAGGCAGCTGTCTTGGAAGGGTTTTCAGCTCACAGCGCACAGGTAGTTTGACGGCAGCAGGAAGGATGAGTTTCCTTGGAATGAGCTTCCTGATTTCTTACAGTCAGGACAGACTCTGGGTTTGAAGGCAGATAGATAAGCAACAAGAGATTATTTAGTCTGAGAACAGAGTGGGAGTTTTGGGGATAAAAGGGAGCTCTGCTGGAAGACGGTTTGGTTGGCCTCACAGAAGACTGGGAGTTTGTGGGGAGGAGCAGCTGTGCCAGGGAGGATTTGCTTAGGCTCAGTGGAGAGTGGGGGTTTCAACATGCAGATGAAGAGGATGTCGGCTGAAAGTCCAGGATCGAACTGTGGGTCTGATCCCTGAGTTGTGAGCATGGGCAGTGTCTTACCATTCAAGGTCTGTGGTGCCGCAGTGGTGTGCAAGTTAAGGTGTCAGCCTTAATGAGGAATTTCCTTGCTTTTCGGATCATGATTGTATGTTCATGAGCCTTAACTCCGTTATTAAACGGTCATTTTTTGTTACAAATTTTAACTGAGTTCATGTCACATTCGATGGATGTTTGATTAGACCCTCCTTATGACTAAATTAAATGTCTGTAGTCTGGTGACAGAAGTCCCAGCAGTGAATGGAATAAAATTATTGGTATGTGCAGACTTTCTAATGGGAAGACTAGGCACTTTGTTGGAAAATGAGTACGATGCTTGAAGGCTTATATTAGTGCATCATATTTGCCTTATGCTATCTATGCTAAATTAGCCAGCTGGAGCAATTCACTTTGATTTAGAGACGTAAATTAATTAAGAGAGGCTCTCTCTGTTACAAGATACTATCCTCATTGTTGAGCTTAAATCTTTGACTTTGCCCTCACATTACTGTCTTTTCCAAAACTGAAACGATAAAATCTGATCTAACCTCAGTGCACACTTCTTTGGGCAAAAGAATCCATGTCAAGTCTGCCGCTTAACTCAATCAAAAGGCATGCCCTTTCCTGCAGCCTTTCAGAACTCTTGCTTTATTTGTTAAACCTTCAATAAGTTTCTTAAAGGACAGATCACTAAATATAGGGAAACAATACTTAGCAAAGTATGTTGTGAAGGTTTTTGAAAGTCAGTGCCTGTCATGAGGGTGATCTGTCTGCATCTGTGCTTAAAATATTCAGTTCTGAGTAGTCTTTATGAAAAGATTAATAAAAAGAAACCCAAAGCACAGGTTCCTAGCTTTGGTGGACTTTATCTTTTGCTACTTAGTAAACTGATAGCACAAGACATTAACACTGCTATTAAACAGCTCATCCAGTCTGAGCTGTGAGCATTGATCAATGAAGGGAAATTACAGCCCAGTAGTTTGTATCTCTCTCTCACTCCTTGGCTCCATAAACATGTTTCTTTAGTTCCTTGAAGGAAGAAGAGGTTGTTTTTCTTCCTGTGATGTATTGAAGCCAACTGAATTTGCATTATACGTCCTTGAAAAATCCACATTTTGCACAATTGGCTTTTAATCCATATATTCCTCTAGACCAGTTGTGGGTAACATTTTCTGTCCCGGGGGCCACATGGAAAATTAGTACAAGCTCTGAGGGCCACGTAGAGGTTGGGAGTGGGGGTGCTTAACAGGTGTATTCAAGAAAAGGAGGGTCCAGATCATGGATTTGTGCTATGGATCTGTCTCCTACCCTCGTGTGCATGTCCTCATCTCTGCCCCATTATCCTGAGCTCAGTTTTTCAGTGCTTGGAGGTAGAGACTGGATCCAGGGGCCAGATCCAGGCACTGGAAAAGGGCTTAATAAAAACGTGCCGAAGGCTGCATTTGGCCCCTTGGCCTGAGGTTCTCCACGCCCCGGTCTAGACACTTCAGTACCATTTGTGATGTTTCCCAGTGTTCTTTGTCACTTTCATTAGTTATAATAATGTCATTCGAGTAGTACTGTGTTCTTGGAAAACCTTGTAAAACTTGGTCTGTTGCCAAATAGCAGGAGCTGAACCAAACACTAGTCTGTTGTATTGGTACAATCCTTTTGGTATACCATTCGTGAGGTACGCTTTGGAATCTTCCTCAGCTTCCATCTGTTGGTAGGCCTGCGGCAGATCAATCTTCCTAAATCATTTCCTCCTGACATTGTAGCAAAGATGTCTTCAATTCGTGAGAGAGGGTATTTTAGTACTGGATTTTGGTAACCGTAAGGTCTCCACAAACCCTCACAGCACGTTTTTTCTTTCTAACGAGAATGATAGGGGTTTCCCACTCGCTCTAGGCTACTTTGGGGAGTGTGCCTTCTTTTTCTAGACAGTCCAATTCCGCATCTACCTTTGAGTGAATACTGTATGGGTCAAGTCAGTCTTTGTGAAGTTTGGGCTGTGCATTCTCAACTAACCTGATTTTAGCTTTCATGTTTTTTAGTGTTCCTTTGCCCTTCTTGAGTATTTCTGATGTTTGACTTGGAATACTTTCTGTTGCATTGGAAGGGTCTGGTGAGAGCTACTGCAGCACCTTTAGCAATTTTCAATCCAGAACAGTTTTCTGTAACCATTCACGGACTCAGGAGGCTGATCCTCCCACCCCCTTCTCAACAGTATACAAGTCTAGTATACACGTTTTATCATTGTACTCTGGGTTCACTTGTATTACTAAAATGGGCTCTATCCTTTCCTTGGTATATATTTTTAACAACACTGGTATATTTCTGAGTTTGATATTTTTAAAATTTTGCTTGTATTCTAACTTTGAGATAAGACCCTGCAGAATCTGTGTCCAATTCCATTTTGAGCATCCAGGCAGCAGGCATTTTTTCCTGCCACCTGGATATCAGCTAAAAGGAGGACTTGCTTATTTTTGTTCATGCTGTATATTTCTCTTCTCGCTATCTGTGTCACTACTGCCTCTGTCCACACAATATATTTTCAGATCTGTGCTGTGATTTTTTTTTCCCCTTAGCACAGCAAACTCTTTGAATATGTCCCTTCCTATTGCATCTTCTGAAATCTAGCTCCTTAAGCCAGCAATCAGGAAGGGCATGAGATGCTTTCCCACACAGATGATGTGTGTTTGCTGAGTGGCTGGTTTGTTGTGGCATGTTCAAATAAGCAGATTCAGTCTGCTTCAATTCATCTCCCTTCCCTTTTCTCAAGTTATCACCAATCTTACCTTGTCCTGGCATCTTACAAGAACAGAGGAGACTTCAGCAGCTTCAGTAAATTTCATCAAAGTGCATTCTGAAGACCTGGAGGGACTGCCATAGACTAAATAATGTGCAGAAGTCACATCGGCTGCTTTGCCCTGGACATTCTCCATGTCTCCTCTACAGAAATATCTCCTAAAAGGGCCGCCTTCTCTCATGAGCATAAAAGCATTGTAGTCGTGACCTGACACTTGTCGTGATGGGTGCGGATCTGCCACAGGCAACATCTTGATTCACGGCATGAAAGAAATTATTTCCTTCTAGAATTCTGAAATTAGTCTGGTTTTATACCATTCACCTCTTCCCACCAAACTTCATCTAATGGTGAATTTTCCCTTTCATAAACAGCTAGGATGCTTAAAATATTTAATAACACTGTATACATAGCATACACCAGTGATTCTAAAGCATATCACAGTCCCACTCTACCTTTATCAAAGCAAATGAGTGTAGGCCCCAACCTCACGCTTGCTAAAGCCCATATAAATCTCTATGTTGATTGGTAACAGAAAAGTACCTGAGCACACTTGGAGGTGCCTATTTCAGTGGGCAAGCTAATGTAGAAAGACAGGAGAGTGACCTTCGAGAGTGACCTTCACAAGGGGATACGAGATGGTTTGGGATTGGAGAATAGGCTGGAGTGGACAGGGCAGGGAAACAGACTCCTGGTAAGTAGCTATACCCTCTGCCTTTCTGTCTCCCTCCACTCACCTACCTGCTAGCTCCTCCCACTTCCTACTCGCACCTTTTGGGAGAAGAGGAGAGACTCTCTCTGCTGATGGTTCAGAAGACACCCAAACCTGTTTCTGCAGGGAAAAATCCATTAGAGGGACTTTAGCTGAGTCCTCAGGGGAATCTAAAGGAAATTCCAGACAGTAATTCCTATTATAAAAATGAATTTCCAGAGTGTAAATTTTTTTAAAAGGCTAGACTTTGGGAGGCCACCAATACAATATGCAGACTTTATAGAGGCCGCTTGCCCACGTTACCCACGAAGAATCTCCCGGCTGGGAAATTTACACCCAGCTCCGCACATGGGCGCAGGTCTTCAGCCACGTCCAGTGGCTTTTTTTTCCTCTGAATGTCAGGGCTGGATTTCAAGCCCTGACTTTCAGAAGGGGGAAAGCTGCTGGATGTGGCTGATGACACTTTTAGCCTTGCGCCCATGTGCGAAGCTTGGTGTAAGTTTTCCAGCAGGGAGATTCCTTGCCAGGAGAATTGCCAGCCCCGGTAATGTGGACCTTAGACTTTTCATAAACACCGGCACATGGCTAGCAAGGAAGTAGAGTAGAGGAGTGTGCAATTTGTTGTTGTTATGCCACCATTTTGGAAAAGGGCAGCCAATCTGCGCATGTACAAAACAACCACTGCGTTGCTACTGCCATTTTGGAAAAGGGTATGCATACGAAGAATGGTCTAGCAGCCGTTTTGCGCATGTGCAGGGATTTTAATTTTTGTTTTAAAAATATTTAATATTTTAAAACAAAAATAATATGAAAACGTTTTTTACAAAAACCTGAAAATGAATGTGTTTTTGCAAATGAAAATTAAAGCTAAAATGAAAACAAAGGAGGTCCTGACTTCTGCATACCCCTAAGACACTCCCATACTATAATCTGTGCAGCGCTTTCAGCTGCTCTGCAGAGAGCTGGACGGTTACATGGTACTGGCTCTCTTGCTTGTTTCTAACTGCTAAGTAGCATTAAAGTCAGCTGAAAACACATAGGGCTCTTTCACTCATTCCCCCAGCAGGAGTGAGGGTAGCAAGCAATGCTTGAAGTGGGTTTGCACAAGAAGCAAACCCATACTAATACACCATGAAAACCAATGCTTTGGTTTTTTTAAAAAAACACAATAATAATTGTTGGGGCCCTAGCCTGCCACAGCCCAGGGCTTGAGAGCAAGGAATTGAACCCTAGTCTGCAGCTGAAAACCCAGCTAGTGGACCAGCATGACTGGGTGATTTCAGAAGTGACGTGGTGAATGTCCACCACAGTCAACCTCAGTCAAACGCGGGGGGTGGTGAAAGCGCCGTGCATGTCTGTTCGCTCACATCCAGATGTTCACCACAGTCAAACGCAGCCCGGGGTGAAGCTAACCACGCTTCATGCGGTCGGGGCGGGAGGAGGCCCAGAAGTGTGGTGAATGGTCACCATAGCAGGGGTGAATGAAAAGTAACTTCTTAACGTAAACCCGCAGCCACGGTGGAAGGAATTGACCCCAGCCACGGTGCATTCTGGGACTCGAACCACGATCCACGTCTCCACTGCATGTTTGTTGTGTTTCACCGGCTCATGTTCTCTCTGATTGCCCCCGGGCGGTGGTCACGATCCTGTCACTTCTGTTGGGGCTGCACGTGTCACCACAGCCCACGATTAATCCATTCACACCGGGGTGGGATTCACTGTGGTGAACTGGAAATCACTTCTGAAATCACCCCAAGTCTTCAGTTGAATATAAAGCAGAAGTAGTTGTGATTTAACCTATACAATGACCAGTGCAGGGATTGGCGCAGGAAAGTCATTTTATGAAGCCCAAATAAACCATGCAAGTTTTTTATTTCCTTTCGTTCCCAACCCTGAAATTGGCCTATTCCTAGCCTTTCACATTTTAGGCTGCACATTCCTACTGGGAACATTTCCCAAGACTTACCCTCTTCCCCCCCCCCCCCCCCAATTTAATTGTCGGGGCTGAGCCCCAACAAGCCTATGTTATGTGACCACAAAAGGGAGAGGAGACAGATTTGCACCTTTTAGAAATGGGAAAGACTGTAACTTTTATTAAAATAAAACTCCATGCTTGCTGTGAGAAAATCTGAGTACACTAGAGATGAGGGTGATGCAAATAGTACGAATTAGTTAAAAATAACAAATAATGAAGCAGCCCAGAAATTGTCACTAAAGCAATGTTGACAATCCGTGTAATTATTGAGTAGATACAGTCCAACTAAGTCACTTTTGATGATTAACATGCTATTGGCAAAACACTGTTAAAACTGGGGAAAAAACCTAAAATTCTGAATAGTTCATTACTTAACTTTGTCTGTTCTTTGTGCACTCTGAGGACAAAAACAGAGAGAGATGCTTCAATTTCAGTTTTTTATGCGTTTACATGATCTTGTTTGGGCTGCAAACACAGCTGGAGACTAGTTAAATCAAATTTAAGCTGTTTTATGTTTAGTGGAAATACTGTTTTTGCAAACAGTAAGCTACCTCTGAATTTGGGCTGGGTCCATGACCTCAAAGCGGTCTTTAATCTAGCCTAAAAGGACAATTGATGATTCTCTTTATGCCCTGCATGGCATAACGCTAGCTCTAGAGTCCCCTTTTCTCCCTCTACATAGAAGCCATGCTGGCAGCAGGAGCGATGGGACTGGAACCCCGGGGTATCCTTAAGAGCTCACAGCCACCACAGAGCCTTTTCAGGGCTGTTTCAAGCTGCTGTAATTTGGATCAGAACATAGGCTGCTGTTCTAGTAATTTATGATTGTGGCTGCCTGGACCTTAGCTACAGGGAATGTGGGTTAAGTTGTCATAAAGCTACCTTTGTCCCAATTTTATTCCTATGCCTAGCACAGGTCATCTAGAAAGTGTGTGCTTTTACATGGATCGCACCCACACTTCTGTTCCTCCTCGCACCCGGGTGGGTCATCCATTTAAAGGTGCCCTTCCAGATGTGCAGGTGGAACAGATTCAGCCCTGCTAGCAGCACTCCTGTTGAGGGTAAGCAACCGTTCTCCTGGGATATTTCCGCTTCAGATCATTGCCCTTCGCACATCTAATTCAGCAATAGCCCTTTCCTGGTCTGCTACACAATAAATAGCTAGGGATGTGGCATTACTAAGATGTAGAAATCCCTGTATAATCCCACTCAGTTCAATCACCTTGATCCATTGTTTATAGCTAGCTGTTACTACAAGATCAGTATGGCTTCAAACTGTACAGACAAGAAGTTCTTTTGTGGGTTCAACATGTATCTCTTAATTACTATTGCTTTTTCTACTTCACTGTCCTTCACAGGTGCACTACTATATTCTATTGAATTAATATATCTCCCTTCATGTGTGATGTCCCAGATTTTTGTTTCTTTTGCCACATGAGGTCTCGATGGATTTTTTTCAGTTGTCTCCTCTGGAGCCTTCATTTAAGCTGTTGCTTAATTGTGCTGTTCTTCATTTGTACATTCTGTTCTCAGGATAACTATTATATATTTGTTCCTGTATACTGTGTTCTCATTTCTTGTGCACAACATTAGTTTCTGAGCACAACAACTGTTGAAGTGAGAAGAACAGCCTCCCCTCCTGTAGTTATTCATTAAACATAAAAGACAAAAATATGTTGTAGGATCCTTTTAAAAAAATTTTTTGGCTATGACCAATGAGCAATAAAACAAATTCTCTGTTTGCTCTCACATTGGTTGTTTTGCCTGGCGTAGGGCCCTCTTCCCTGACAAAACTCATGAAATGTCAGTGTGGTTCTGCACCTGTGCAGCAGTGCTTTAAGCATTCTCTCCTGATGTCACAGAATGTCATACAACTAGTAAGACAAACAAGAATGACAGGGTTAATAGTTTTATTTATTTAACCACTTATTAGCCCGTCCCTCCTGCCAAAGGCAGTCCGGGGTGGCTTACAAAGATAAAAACACATATTTAAAACTAACACAGGGCCCTGCAGAAGACAAACAAAACAAGGATAAAAGGGAGCATAACCTCCCCATAATTAAAGTATCAAACCCCATAAAATACACACACAAAACCCAACATACAAAAAAAAAAATATATATAACCCACCCTCACCCCTGCCCCGCCAAAAGCCTGGCGGAACAACCAAGTCTTGCATTGATGCCAAAACGAGGAAAGATCTGGGTTTCATGATTTTTTACTACATTCATCACTCCATGGTATCCTATAACAGAAAATCAGAAGAAAAAGGGACTCTGTACCCCTGATTAGTCTGCAGTATTGTTACATTCATTGCAATGACAAAATCCTTTATATGCTGGGCCACTAGGCCTTGTGGTTGCTTAGGCCTTCAAGGATCTCTTGAACAGGTATCAGAAAAGGCCTTTCTTAAAACATGGGTCAGTAGGTTTGAACCACCACTATGTCAATTCAGTTAATTAATTTACCATGGCCAATAGCTGAGTCACATGAGTGTCAGCAGGGACCCACCATCCCTTGTTATAACTGATTTCTAGTGCTATTTTGGAGGCTGCAATTGTGGAAACCCTGAGGTGCTCTAGTAAAGGTGTACTGTTTATCTCGAAAAGTGACTACGCACCTATCCAATGAACTGAGATGCAATAGGACAGCAGAGAAACAATTTGAGAGGTCCAGCACAGTGAACCAGCAGGGGTTGTGCTTAAAGTTTTGGCATATCTGAGACTATTGGGGCCATAGTGGAAGTACCTGCATTACTCTTTCGGTCATCTATTGTAAGGCGCCATGTTTTTCCATCTGCCTTAAGGACCAGCCATATCAGGGAGTTAAAGGGTGAGTTGGTCTCCACTAGCACCCCTTGCCTCACCAAGTCATCTATTACCTAGACAAAATACCTGCGGTTTAAGAAACTGGTTAAGGTGGCATTCCAAATTATACTCAAACTCTAACATGACAGTAAATTGTCGCGTTAAGGCAAATAAAAGAATAACTTATCACTTAACTGAAATTAAACTGTATACGTGTGTTATGGTGTCTGAATGATACTTATACATGTTGAGGAATTCATGCAGTTTAATTTCAGTTAAGTCATAAATTATTCTTTTTATTTGCCATAACGTAACAATTTACTGTCATGTTAGAGTTGGAGTATAATTTGGAATGTCACCTTAACCAAGTTCTTAAATCAGAGTTTTTTTGTCTAGGTTATTTCCCCTTTGTTGAAACTTAATAGTTGTATAGTCTGGGCATGAGCTGGCCCAGACACAACACTACTGCAGGTGCACACAAAGGCACTTGCCCATCCCCCCCACCTGCCCCCACACGAAGCAACGTGTGTTTTTGCAGGTTGCTCTGTGTAGGGGTGATGGATGGAGGTGCGCATTACGCAGGAGCACACAATTCACTGCTTTCATGCAAGACTCATCCACCCATGACGCTGCGTGGGTACGTCTCGTGTAAAAAAGGCCACACACTCATCCACACACACATACTCTCACCTCTCACAGACATTCATTCAAATTGATCAATCACACATACATGCTCTCACCCCTCACTCAAATTGATCACACACACACACACACGCATACACACTACACTCATGCTCTCACCTCTCACACACACACACTTAAATTGATCAATCACGCACACTACACATATGATCACGTCTCTCACATACATTCATCCACACACATGCTCTCACCTCTGACAGTCATTCACACACTCATTCAAATTGATGATCACACACTCATTCATACACACTACACACACATGCTCTCATGTCACACACACACACACACAGCTTGATCAATCATACACACATGCTCATTCACACACGCTACTCACTTGTTCAAACTGGATAAATCATGGACATATGCGCGCACACACAGAGAGAGCCCCTGTGCTGCTGCTCATGCCTGTCCCCTCTTTTGCCGAGGGGGGCTCAGGTGGGCCCAATTGCTTGATGGAGAGGCAGGCAGGCTAGTGGGAAACAGTGGGTGGTGGCGATAATTCCTCCCACCCCCACCCAAAGCTGATGCCGATGGGAGCCCAGGCAGGCTGGTCTGCGGGTGGGGAGTAGAGGCAGGTAGGTGGGCTGTCTAGCGGGAAGTGGTGGGCTGCGGTGGTAATTCCTCCCCTCCCGCCCCCCCCCCCCAAAAGCTGGTCTGCGCGTGGGGAGCAGAAGTGGGCAGGAAGCGGCAGGCGGTAATTCCCCTTCCCCCTGTTGCTGAGGGGGGGAATCAGGCAAGCGGGCTGGCCTGTGGGTGAGGAGCCAGTGTGTGCACCTACCCCACCCCCACTGCTTCTCCTCCTGATAGCCTAGCCTGGGACACTACTGCTCTTCTGGTCCTGTTTAAATAACCCGCTGCATTGCTGGCTGCCACTGCTTGCTTTTTCTCTCTCTCTCTCTCTCTCTCTCCCTTAAAGGGAGACAAATCAGAAACATTTTTTCTTCTCTTTTAACACATCACAAAAACACCAGCGTATACTAGGCAGTCCCCTTCAACTGCAGAAGCCATTAAATCACATATACACAGGGAGGGAAAGCTGGAATTGTAAACAAAAGGAGGTTCTTCTTCGAGGATCTCCGCGATTCTCACTCTTGGGATATACTTCCTGCTCCGCAGGTACCGGAAAACCTCTCGTCAGCAGTATCCAGGCAGATTACGCCTGGAAAAGACTAGAAAAGGTGAGGGCTCCGCCC
Organism: Sphenodon punctatus; assembly: GCA_003113815.1. Lineage (NCBI taxonomy): Eukaryota > Metazoa > Chordata > Lepidosauria > Sphenodontia > Sphenodontidae > Sphenodon > Sphenodon punctatus. The sequence goes on from QEPC01008173.1 coordinate 11,541,912, forward strand.
CCTCACTCCCCCTCCCATCCCGAGAAAAGCGCGGGCCCGCATCACGAGGGATGGAAGTATAAAGAGGGGGAGGAGCCCCCACCGCCTCAGTTCCTTCCAACCGCGTGGCGTTGGAAGACTTCTCGGCGCTTTTCAGCGTTAGGTTCAGTAGTAAGAAGATTAGAAAAGAAGATAAAGAAGAAGATTAAAAGTAAGGAGAGGAGTGCCGCCCACCCGTGGGACGTTCCCCGGGCCGTTGCGCCTTTCGGGGCGAACGGAATGCCCAAACAACCGGGCTTTAAACGCTGCGGCTCTTGCCCGGCTACTTTATCGGTTAGCGACCAGCATGACCGCTGCCTAACCTGTCTGGGAGAAGGCCACAATACCCGGACTTGTACAGCCTGCTCGGTGCTCTCAAGCAGAGCCAGGCGAGCTAGGGCGCTAAGGCTCCAGGACATTTTAACAAAAAGAGCCTTAGAGGGCGGTGAAGAGGGGCCACTGAGGCTCCCCGCCCGGCACTCCAAGCCGATGGAACATTCGGCGTCAACGACACCGGCGGTACCGCCGATGGGTACCGGCTGCACCGGCGACCTCGGGACCGAGGGACCGTTTGAAGTGCAGACCACCGGTTCCGGTCGCGCTGCAGAGGGCAGCGCTATACATGCGTCCCCTAGACGCTTAACCAGTGGCGGTGCCGAGCCTGCAGGTGTGCGAGGCGTCGCACACTCCTCGGAACGGGGCACCAAGAGTGCAGAGAAAAAGAAGAAAAGAAAGAAAAGCTCTGCACGGGAGCCGGAACCGACGACACCGGCAGTTACAACAGGCCATCAATCCCCACGACCGTCGGGCTCGACGAGGGGGACGGCTCCACCGACACCGCTATCTCGCTCGGTACCGCCGCTGCTATTGACGGCACCGATGGCGCGTAGAGAGTCACGCTCTGGATCACCACGGCTTCACTCCCGATCCCACTCTCCGCGGTACCGGGCTGAACGTACGCCACTCCGGTACCACCTGGAACGTCGATCGCGTTCTCCTTGTTCATGCTGCTCGCCCAGGCATGGTCACCGGGATTATAACTATGGCAGGGACTATAGATACCGGTCGCGCAGCCCTCCTATGTATGCGCATGACTTTGGGTACCCGGCTCTTCTGGAACGGGAACAACCCTATGTACCGCCGGCTCCACCTAGAGCGGCACCGTCGGCGACCATATCACGCCCTCCCCCATCGGAATCGGGATCGGTGCAGGCACTCGCGGACGCCGGTGCCATCGGAACCGAACCACTCGACTCTGGGACCGGAGCAAGGTTAGAGCCGTCAGGGGCCACACAACTCCTCACTTCCCTATTGGGGACCTATAGGGATGACACGGTACCGACGGTACCGACGGTACCACGGATGACCTCCCCGGGGATCTCGGCGTCCCGATCATCGTCATCTTCTTCTCCTTCGCTGGAGGAGGACGAAACCATCTCCCCACCCCCGCCAGATGCTATATCGGACCCTAGCATGTCGCTGGCTACCGAGGACTCTAAAGCCTTTCAGGCAATGTTGCGGAGAATGGCTTCCTCTCTTCCAAAACTGCCCACGAGAGTTGTTAAAAAGGCCCAGACAGGACCCATTTTCGGAATATTGGGGTCTGGGGAATCTGGGCATGTGACCTTGCCTTTACTGGATCAGTTGCTGGAACCAGCTACAGCACTATGGGCGAAGCCGGCCTCTGTTCCGCCGACTAACAAATTGGCAGACTCCCTATATGGGGTGCCTAAAGAAGGGGCTCAAATCTTTCACAGTCACCCCCCTCCCAATTCTCTAGTAATAGCAGCTGCCTCCGTTAGATCTCGGGCGGGGGGAATTCAGACTTCCCCGGCAGATAGGGAGGGAAGGAGGTTAGATGTGCTGGGCAGGAAGGTATTTTCTTCGGACGCTCTGTCCTTCCGTATTGCCAATTATGCCTCAGCCATGTGCGGTTACCAGCACTGGCTGTGGTCTAAAATTAGTATGACAACAGACCCTAACCAGTTGGCAGCGTTACAGAAAGAGGGCATGCAAATGGCACAGTTTCAATTGACTGCGAACATGCATGTGGCAGATGCCAATGCCAGAGGTATGGCATCGGCAATAGCTCTGCGCAGACATGCGTGGCTTCGTTCCACAGCGCTCACCCCTGAGAACAAAACTAGGATAGAGGACTTGCCGTTTGATTGTGAGGGCCTGTTCTCAGCTTCTACGGATGACACTCTTAAAAAAATTAAAGAGATGAATCAAACGGCAAGGTCCACAGGGGTAGTCAGAGCTTTACGAAAAAAGCCCTTTACACAAGGGTATTCGTTTGTTTCTAGAAGGATGCCCTACCAAAATTATAATTTCCAAGCTGGAAAAAGATTTCAGCAGCACGCTCAGCCGCATTACCAGCAACAAGGTGCCCAACAGCGTAAATCTTTTGGTAGACAAAGGGGTAGGGGTAAACCCTCTCCTAGTTCGTCGTCTGGACAGCAGGCGAAGTCACGTTTTTGAGATTAGTTTGATCAAGGGAGATACTGAGGATAATCCCTCATTTCAGGACCGCCTTTTCCCTTACCTGCACATATGGGAAGCCATCTCGTCTGATCGCTGGGTCAGAGAGATAGTACAATTAGGCTATGCCATTCAGTTCCACACCACCCCACCCCTCTCATCCTGCCCCCCTGGGGCTCCCCCACCCTCTACTCAAATACTAGTTGAAATTCAAAAGCTCATCGACAAGGGTGCTGTCGAACTCATTCCTAGAAATGAACATAGTTCTGGATTCTACTCTAGATTCTTTGTGGTTCCAAAAAAGGACAAGGGGTTTAGACCCATTCTGGACTTGAGATGTCTCAACAAATTCGTAAAGAAGTTTAAATTTCGTATGACTTCCCTCCCGGTCATTTTCATGGGCTTACAACAAGGCGACTGGTTGGCCTCCCTTGATCTCAAAGACGCCTATTTTCATATTTCAATACGCCTTTCTCACCGCAAGTTCTTGCGATTCGTTGCAGGGGATCTTCGTTTCCAGTACCGTGTCCTTCCCTTCGGACTGTCTACAGCACCGCGTGTGTTCACCAAATGTGTGGCTGTCGTAGCAGCTTATCTGAGAAGGCAAGGTGTCAGGATTTTTCCGTATCTGGACGACTGGCTACTGGCGGCGAGCTCACGACAAGAGCTTACCAAGCACGTGGAACTCACCATGTCACTCCTCAGGGATCTGGGGTTTGTGCTGAACTTGGCAAAGTCCCACATACAACCGACACAACGACTACCCTTCATAGGGGCAATATTGGACACCAGACACGCGAAAGCGTATCTTCCAGAGGAGAGACTCGTCTCTATACGTCATGCCCTGCGCATTCTGCAGTCACATCCCACCAAGCCAGTGCGCTTCTTCCTGCACTTGCAAGGCCTCATGGCCTCCACTACTATGGTAACACCTCACGCACGCCTGCACATGAGACCCCTGCAACAGTGGTTAGCCAGCAACTACGTGCCCACCATCCATCCGCTACACATGAAACTCTGCATCACAGAGGAACTTCTTCTGGATCTACAATGGTGGGCAAATGCAGAACACATTTTGCGAGGGGTGCCCTTCGATACTCCCAGTTTCGGGGGCATCATCACAACAGATGCATCCCTGACGGGATGGGGCGCGCACTTAGGAGACTTCAGGGTTCATGGCCTCTGGTCTCCAGAAGAGACACATCTGCACATAAACATGCTAGAACTGAGGGCCATACGTTGGGCGTTGAAGGCTTTACTTCCCCGCATCCAAGGTCAAAACATTCAGATCGTAACGGACAATACCACAGCAATGTGGTATGTGAACAAACAAGGGGGGGCACATTCCACCCGCTTGTCGAGGGAGGCGGAGACCATCTGGCACTGGTGTATCGAACACGGCATACATGTGCACGCCATTCATTTGGCAGGACAAGACAACTTGAAGGCGGACTACCTCAGTCGCAAATCGACAGACCAGCACGAGTGGTCTCTGAAAGAAGAGATCTTGCACGACATATTTCAGGATTGGGGGACTCCAGTGATAGATCTATTTGCATCACGGGGGAACGCGAAATTACCAAAATTCTGCAGTCGAGCAGGTATGGCACCAGACTCGATATCAGACGCCTTTGCCATCTCTTGGCACGGGACATTCCTTTATGCCTTTCCCCCCTTTCCCCTCATCCACAGAGTGTTGTGCAAGGTCAGGACGGACAAAGCTCATATCATCCTGATTGCTCCGTTTTGGCCACGCCAAACCTGGTTCCAAACCTTGCTGGGCATGGCGACACAAATCAAGAGGCTGCCAATGGTCTGCGATCTACTCTCCAGAGAACGGGGAGAAATTCTACACCACGACCTACAGATGCTCCACCTCTCCGCTTGGTTGATTCTACCCTGATAAGCAACTTACCGCCGGAGGTTTCAGAGATTCTCTTGAATGCAAGGAAACCTTCGACACGCAAATGTTATGAAATGAAGTGGAGACGATTTTGTAGCTGGTGTTCTACACAGTCCATCTCGTTGCAAACATTGGACATGAACCATGTGTTTCTCTATCTCCTGAATTTGCTAAGGTTGCATTTGTCTTTGGCTTCCATTAAAGTTCATCTGGCAGCTCTTTCTTCTCGTTTGCAACCGCATGACAGTGGCACGCTGTATTCTCATAAATTAATGAGGGCGTTCTGGAAAGGTCTAAAGAACACTTTTCCTCAACGGTCTAGGCCCGCCCCTCAGTGGGACTTGAATCTTGTGCTATCCAAGTTGATGTCTCCCCCCTTCGAACCGTTAGCTATTTGCAGTTTGGAAGATCTGTCAATTAAAACGGCGTTTTTGGTGGCTATCACCTCAGCTAGGAGGGTGAGTGAACTCACTGCCCTGAGAGCTTCACCTCCTTATATCCTGTTTCATAGGGATAAAGTGGACCTACGGATTGACCCCTCATTTGTACCCAAGGTTGTTTCTAGCTTTCACCTTAATCAGACAATCTCTTTACCAGTTTTCTTTCCTAAGCCACACAATTCTGTTGAGGAACAAAAGCTACACTCGTTAGATGTTAAAAGAGCTCTGGCTTTCTACATTGATAGAACCAAGTCATTCAGAGCGTGTGATTCCCTCTTTATCACGTATGGTGGCCAAAGAATTGGGGTCAAGCTTTCTGCACAGAGACTTTCCAAATGGATTTTATTGTGTATACAGAGATGCTATGCTTTAGCAGACAAGATCCCTCCTGAAGGTCTAAGGGCTCATTCTACTAGAGCCACTGCTGCTTCTTTGGCTAACTTCCAAGGTATAAATCTACCAGATATCTGTAGGGCTGCCACGTGGGCATCTGTCCACACGTTTACAAGACATTACTCTTTGGACCTGGCGGCCAGAGCAGATTCCCAAGTGGGGAGAGCAGTGCTGGACTCTTTTCTGAGTTGCCATCCTCGACTCCCACCTCCTTGAGGTGAGTTATCTAGAACTGCTTATTACTCTCCCAAGAGTGAGAATCGCGGAGATCCTCGAAGAAGAAACGGAGGTTACTTACCAGTAACTCTGTTCTTCGAGAGAGCTCCGCGTATTCTCACATCCCGCCCGCCTTCCCCTCAGTCGTGGATGGACATACCAGGTCTTCCAGGCTGGGTTGGAAGGAACTGAGGCGGTGGGGGCTCCTCCCCCTCTTTATACTTCCATCCCTCGTGATGCGGGCCCGCGCTTTTCTCGGGATGGGAGGGGGAGTGAGGGGGCGGAGCCCTCACCTTTTCTAGTCTTTTCCAGGCGTAATCTGCCTGGATACTGCTGACGAGAGGTTTTCCGGTACCTGCGGAGCAGGAAGTATATCCCAAGAGTGAGAATACGCGGAGCTCTCTCGAAGAACAGAGTTACTGGTAAGTAACCTCCGTTTTTGCTACACAGACTCCCATAGGCACTGTTCAATTAATGTCTGCAACCACCTTAACTATAGAGCCACTGTTGTGGCTCTATAATGGTGGGTGCTATCCCTTCTTCCACTTGTCTCGGGAAACTATACGGTTTCTGTGGCGGTATTGGGTTACCAGTAAAATATACACAGGCTTCCCACATTCGGTCTTGGTTTTAGCCCATACATCAGGAAACTCCTGTACCCATGAATCTTTTTCTGGGTCAGGGGGTGTCTCCTCTAGAGCCTTCAATGCAGCTGTTCTTAAATAAGAAGATACTACCCTACTTCTCTTCTGACGGGACCTACCACAGAATCTTACTTGCCAGGTCTACCGCTAATCCTTGGTTATTACACACTACAGCTCCTACAGTGGCATCTTCCGCCATCTGAACCCCTATCCAAGCATCCCCTTTTAGGGGGGTGGCCCATCTCCTTATGCCACAGTCCAGAACCCCAAACTGGCATCCTTCCTTTGTGTCCCCAGGATAAGATTCCAGGGTCACACTGGGCCCTAGCCACATTTGATTCTTCAGACTAATTTTTAACAGACTTACACTAGCTCCAGTATCCACTAGAGAATCCAAAGGGCCAATTATTTCTTTCCCCATCCAGATGTGTACTTGGGGTCTGCCTACTGGGTTGAGGTGTAATCAACTCAGTATTTGCCACTGATTGGCTCCTGACAGTCCCCTACCATTGGAGGGGCATCCCTATTGGACAGGGTCTGGCGGCGAACTGTGGCCTGGGTCACTGCTGCTACTGCCATTCCCTGTGCTTGCTGCACCTTTTGAGCTTCTAACTCCTGCACTCTCTTCAAAAAGGAGACTGTGCTTTGTCCATTCCACTTCTTTTGATCCTCTCCCATACTCCTCCAGAATCTCCAGAGAGAGTTTCACATATCCCTCTCCAGGTCAGTTTTTTTGGTAAGGCAGGGGATTCCTGAATTCCCTGCCTCGTTCCATCATGGGCTGGGATTAGGGCTGATGTGGCAGCAGCTGTTACCGCGCCGCGATTCCATTCCGCCATTTCGGAATTGCCCGCGCCACACCGCCGCTTTTCTGCGGACATTCAGCTAATTCCGCCGGCATTCTGCAAATTGCAGAATCGCGGAAAAATTGCAGAAACTGTCGGAAAACCGCTGTTCCGCTATTTTGTGGCGCTGGCGGAAGTAGCGAAAATGTCATGTTTCCGCTATTTTGCGAAGCCTGTGGAAGTAGCGGAATGAAACTAGCGGAATGAAAGCCTCTGCCACGCCGTACCACTAATCGCGGAAACACTGTTTCCGGCGGAAATAGCTACCGCTGTGACATTCCGCTACAGCCCTAGCTGGGATCTACCTGTGCCTGCCTTCCATTGGGCCTTTATCCAGATCCTCTCCCTGCATTAGTATAAGTGACTTTCTGATCAAGGGTCACCCACTACCGCAGACTTGGTGCCCACCATCCTACACAATTTGGCTGCCTCAAGGATGTGCCACTGTACTTGTTGGAAGGTTAATGCATCGTTAAGATGAGGGCCTAACGGGCTCCTAGTCTCTAATTTTTGGTCACAGTCCTTCCAAAAAGGTGGTTATGAAGGGGCCACGGCTGCAATTTACCACCTCCAATCTGTTAACATACAGGGGGAGACCACTAATTGGTGTTGGACCCCCTCAGGGAAGGATCACCTCAGCTAGGATTGCCAACACCTGATGTCTCTTTCCCCATCCCCATTGAGCTAATCTGGTCGTTACAGGCTTTCAGTCTTTGCTGTAGTTCATTAACTTTCCTTTTGCATCCACTATGGTCAGGGGGCTCTTCTTATTCTTGACTTATTTTCAGTCAACAGCAGGGACCACGTCTAATTCTATGTTCTGTACAGCACCAGGTCGCACGACTGGCGCTATATAAATGTCTAATAATAATAATAATAATAACAGCACACTGAAACCCTTCATTCTCTTTCCTTAATTTTTCTAACTGCCCTTGGGACTCCTCTGGAGTCCCTACAGTCAAGGCAGCTACCTGGTGTTGCAGTAACACTTGGCTAGATAGGGCTCTTCTGTGATCTGCGAGGGAGTCAGTTCTTGCATCTGTTTTATAATACTGGTCTGATTATCCTTGTGATTCTTTTTTTTCCTTTGCTAGAGCAGAGGCACCTTGCTGTAAGTCATAGGGCTGCCACTATTTTTTTGTATTTCTCAGGCTTATAGAATTTGTAAAATTTATTAAACATCTCTTCCATTCCGGAGATGGTAATCCTGGGTTCAACCCTGGGTCCATGGGCAAGCTCCTGACTCCAAAATAACTGATTTTAATACACTGGGGTCTATCTATCTTTCCTAGGAGTCACCACTCGATTCTGACTTACTACTTTTCTTTTTCCCAACCATCTTGGGTGAGGACAGATCACACAAGGATCAACATGGTTATGGCTAGTCGCTCTTTTTCTTCAGTCTGTGTGGTTAGTCCGGTGCTGGGACTTATTTCAGGCCCTTGTGGGTTAGGTCCAAATATTCCTGAACCTGTGGGGTTAATTTAGACCTTCCCTGCCTGCATTCCCTTCCCAAGTGTTGGATTGTAGGTTCCCCAGACTCCCCTGGAGTACCCCAATGCCATCCCCTCGGTCACTCTTGGATGTACCACACAGATGCAGTCAGTTTAGTCTCAATACAAGATTTTATTATCAGACTGGTTGCTTAGCAGTAATTCCCTACCCTATCCTATATACATAAAGTTATTTCTCATCCAGAGTCTCGGTCTTGCATCTGCAGACAGCTGCCGGCCAGACAAGATGCTGTTGTATGCAGGTTCCTTCTTCCTTTCTGCTCTCCAGTCAGGGGCTGCTTCATCTGCTCCTGTTTTGGTATTTGTTTCTTATCAGGATTTCATGCAGTTAGGGCCTCCTCCTTCCATTTTTCCAGTTGTTCAAGCTTTTCCACTTGATCACCTCATCACCTTTACCCTTGCTATTGTTGAGAGCTTGTGGTGATCTGCAGAATTTGTTTAGGGTGTTTTTGCAAAATTCTTGTTTACAAGATAGCCACGTCCTAATACGCTGGTCTTTTCCTGCATTCCAATTCTTTCGCTCAAGGCACGTCCCTGTTCAGTCACAAGCAGCTTAGCTCTGGGTGAGAACTTTAACTCTACTTTAAAATTTATTGAACTTATTAACCCTTACTATGCTTGAATCCCAACATTCCCAAACATCCAGAGCACCGCCACTGGAGAGGGCTACCCAAGCTTGGGCCACCATCCGGAGGCAGAGCAGCAGTCTGTACTCGGTGGACGGCAGTTCAGCTCCCGGCCGGGGGCTGCCCCAGGCAGCATCATAGAGCTGCCAGTGACAGCTTAGAATGGTGGCCAATCCACCTGCAGCTTTATGGTGTGGAGGAGGGGGCGCCGCACAGGCAGACTGTGGGCCACAGCAGCACCAGGTCCATTTAAACCAGACCCAGGCGCTGGTACATGTGGGCAGACACAGGGGTGCACCCTCAGACTTGCTATGGGGTTGAGCACACCTGTGTCTGTCTAAAGACACCCAGTGTGTGGTTGCTGTGTTGGTCCCAAAATGTAAGCGATGAAAACAACTTAGTTAGGGCTGAAATGAGAATTAATTTGTTTCTCATGAGAATCTCACGAGAATTGAGAATTGTTGCGGAGATCTCAGAACAATCTCAATAACAGTCCGAGATCTGTCAAGAATTTTTCTCGTTTTACTGTGTTTACCATGATTTACTGTGTATCATATACCGATTTATCGTGTACCACGTTAGTTTGGGCAATGCGCATGTCGTACCTTTCCATCTAAACACGTTGCTGCGATTTTGGAAAAAGGCAGCCATTTTGCACATGTGCATTACCTGGACAATTGCAGTACATGGTAAAATAGTATATTAAATCACAATAAACAGAGGAAAATTCTCGGCCAAGTAAATGTCAAGAACGGCGGTTTTCTCAATTATCGAGTCTTGCTAAAAATGTATTAAAACATTATTCTCAGTGAGAATCACAGAAAACTGAGGTCAAGTTTCAGCCCTAGTTCTGATATCTTTTATTGGACCAGCTCCATCAGTGAAAATATGAAAGCTTTTGGGGCCTTACCCAAGCGTGTAAAAAAGTCTATAGTCCTGACTTTTTCTCCCTCTGACTCCTGGCAGTGATCCGCTGGGTAGCTCTGCGGATGACCGTCAGGAGGCAGAAGAAAAAGAAGAAGCCTTCTGCGCATGTGTGGAGCTGCCCGCCATTTTGATCAGTCTTTTCTTCTGCCTTCGGCCGTCGGAGGTGTTTTCAGCAGCGCCTGAAAAGACAAAAATTTAAACAGTTAGGTTTTTTCAACAAAGAAGAAAGCGGGGCATTAGGGCAACGAGCTTCCCTCCCAGAAAAGGGATACTCATCGATCGGCCCGCCAGGTTGCCGCGCAAAGTGCCTGGGAACCGGGGAGCAGTTGGTCTCCGGGGACAAGAGGCTGTGGCCTACCCCAGCAGTTTAGGTACCGCGGAGCCTCATCTCAGTAAGTCTCCCCCCGCTCTGGGTCCTTACACCGCTTGCGGGGGACTGGCCGCGCCTGAGTGTGGAAAGCTCCCAACGCTTCACCCCCCCCCCGCGCGCATAGCAGAGCCGATGGAAGGAGCAGGGTCAGGGGAATCCCACCAGGCTGCCCCCCCTCAGGGAGGGGAGGCCACAGAAGCACCCGGCATGGCAGCAAGGCTCGACAGGATCCTTCTAGCGCTGGAGCGCTTAACTCAGGTACAGAGTGGGCCCCCAGGTGTCGTGCCCCCTGTTACTCCCAGCCACGACACGGAGCTCGATCTGGGAAAACCCCAAGAATCTTCAACCCAGGGCTCTGGGGCGAAGAAGGCCCCTCCTAGAGCGGGGGGGTCAGGTCTGGGGAGAGCGGGAAAAGCCCAGCACAGGGACAAACCACGCTCAGTGAAGAGCAAGGCAGCCAAGCGCCACCTACAGGCCGCTGCTACCAGGATCCTTGATTCACCTCAGTCTTCTGAGGATGAGAGTGAGACTGAGCCCCAGCCAAAGAGAACTGAAATGCAAGCCACCTCAGAGCTGGCTTCAGACTCAGAGGGGGAGTGGACAGATTTGGAGGTCTTGGATGCTCAGGGCTCTGCCCAGGAGACCCAGGACCGACTCAGGCATTTTCCTTTCCAGCGTAAGGGGGAGTTTATGCCGCAAGTATCAAAAACCCTTAAAATTGTAGAGAGACCAGTCAAGGAAGTATCCTCTGACTCCCAGGAGGAGGAGGAACGGGAGTATATCCCTTCTGTCCATGGGAAAGACCAGGGTTTTCCTCTGGACAAGGCCTTTGAGAAGTTGATCCTTCAGGAATGGAAACATCCTGAAAAAGGACAAAGGATGAATAAAACTCAGGCCTCCTTATATGCCTTGTCTAGGCGTAAGGAACCCCTATTTAAAAATCCTAAGGTGGATGCGGCAGCAGTCTCCCTGGCCAAACAAACCGTGTTCCCAACTGAGGGAGACTGCTACCCCAAGGATGCAACAGACAGGGCAGTGGAGAATGCACTGCGTAGGGGTCTAGAATCGTCATCTAATGCAGTGAAAATCAGCGTGATTTCCTCCTGCGTGGCCAGAGCTCTAATGGCTTGGTTACAAGAAGCACAGGATCCAACCATCTCAGACAGGAGAGCTCAGACCTTGTCATCCAGAATTAACTTGGCTGCCTCTTTCTTAGCAGACTCCACCATGGACTCTATGTTATGGTCAGCCAGGTCTATGGCAAACTCAGTCTCAGCCAGACGTAAACTCTGGCTCAGATCATGGGACGGAGACAATACTGCCAAAAACCTCCTCACTGCTGCTCCCTATAAGGGTTTTAAGTTGTTTGGGGTCTGCCTTGACAAAGTATTGGCAGACGCTAATGACAAGGCCAAGCAAAGAAATTTACAACAGATGGGGGCTAGGAAGCATTTTTTTCGTGGCCCCAGCTTCAAACCCAGAGGGGGATATGGTTCAGGGTATGGCTCCGGTAGAAAATTTCAGAGTCAGCCCAGACAGGACCAGCCTGGACGCTTCTTTTCTCGTAGAGGAGGTAGGGGACACAATTTTAGGCAGGACAAACAAAGACCCAAGGTTTTCCCTCAGAACTCAAGAAAACAGGAAGCATGACTACATGGGGGACTTACGGGTGGGAGGCAGACTGCAGCTTTTTTCAGAAGAGTGGGAGCAGTCCGTCGGCGATGCCTGGGTCTTACAGTGTGTAAACCCAGGCTACAAAATAGAATTCAAAAGGCCTCCCTCCGAAGCATTCATCATCTCCCCAAGGTCCGCCAACAGCCAAAAGCACTTAGCCATGCTTCAGGAATTACAACGGCTCAGACACATCGGAGCAATAGAACCGGTGCCTCCAGATCAGCGGGGGCGGGGCCTCTACTCCCTTCTCTTCCTGGTTATGAAGAAATCGGGATCTTGGCGAGCGGTCTTGGACCTCAAGAGATTAAACAGAGCGGTCCGGAGCCAAAGATTCAAGATGGAAACCGTAACATCAATATGTCGCACCATCAGGAAACAGGACTGGTTAGCTTCCCTAGACCTCAGGGACGCTTACCTTCACATCCCGATTTGGGAACCCCATCGACAGTGGCTCCGATTCATCTACCAGAACACACACTTCCAGTTCAAGGCCCTGCCATTCGGCCTGTCGTCTGCACCACGAACCTTCACGAAGGTACTGGTTCCACTGGTGGCGAACCTTCGCAAGGAGGGGATTCACATATACCCGTATCTCGACGACCTCCTACTGCGGGCACAGAGTCTCACCAAACTCCAGGCGGATATCGATCAAACCATACAGTACCTAGGGATGCACGGCTTCCTAGTGAATCGGGACAAAAGCCACCTGATTCCGACGCACCAGATCGAACATCTGGGGGTATACATCGATACCATCTCAGGAGCCGTTTACATCCCGACAGAACGACAAGACAGGATCCGACAGAGAGTCCGCCTCCTAAAGATCCAGAAGCGGGCAAGACTAAAGAACCTAGCTCAACTGTTGGGCCTTCTAGTATCTTGCACGAGACAGGTGCAGTGGGCAAGATTCCACCTTCGCCCCTTGCAGCGGCTGCTGCGACCTTTTCAGCAAGATCTTACCAGCGGAAAAAATCCGTGGGTCAGAATTCCAACTTCCCTACCACGCTCAATGTCCTGGTGGTTAGGCCCAGCCGCTTTCCAGACGGGCGTCCCGCTAGAGGAACCGGAAAGGGTGGTAGTGACAACGGACGCAAGTTTGAAGGGCTGGGGAGCCCACATGGGATCAGTGTCGGTCCAGGGTCTGTGGTCACAGCAGCAATCACAGATGAGCATCAATACCCTCGAACTAACAGCGATCCGCCTGGCTCTACAACGTCTAGCCCACGACATCGGCAAGGCGCACGTCCTGGTGTATACGGACAACATAACAGCGAAAGCGTATGTAAATCACCAGGGGGGCTCGAAATCCAGGCATCTACATCAGGAAGCCATACAATTGTTCACCTGGGCGGAAATCAACCTGAAATCCCTAAAGTCACTCCATATAAAAGGGGTACAGAATATTCAAGCGGACTGGTTGAGTCGCCAATCGATAGACCCACACGAATGGAGTCTCCATCCGGAGGTATTCAGACTTCTGACAACAGCATTCGGTTACCCGGTGATAGACCTTTTCGCGACGAAAGAGAACCGGAAGACAGCTCGGTACATGACAAAGACAAGGGACATATGCTCAGAAGCAGTAGACGCTCTAAATCAACGATGGCCAAAAGGCCTGCTATATGCCTTTCCACCGACTCCTCTCTTAACCAGAGTAATAGCAAGGATCATCACGCAAGCAGCACACGTGATTCTCGTAACCCCTTGGTGGCCGAGGAGGCCGTGGTTTTCAGACTTGGTAGAACTGAGCCTAGAAGCTCCAATCACCCTCCCCTTACGCCCGGACCTGCTGTTACAGGGCCCTCTTCAATGCGACTCGATCGCGATGCTAAAATTAACAGCATGGCACTTGAATGCTCAGCACTAAGGGGGGCGGGGTATTCAGAAGCGGTATTGGCTACCTTGCAGCAGGCTAGGAGGCCGGCAACTAGAAAATCGTATGGGGCCACCTGGAAGGTCTTTGCTCTCTGGGCAATGGACAAGGGGTTAGACCCATGTTTGGCTCGGGTTCAGACCATCCTACAATTCCTTCAGGAGGGTTTAGAGAAAGGATTGCGCCCGAATACATTGGCACGACAAGCCTCTGCCATTTCTTCAGTACTGCAATCCATTTCTAGGAAGAGGTTCTTGCCTCACAAACACATCAACCAATTTCTGAGGGCTGCTAGGAATATTTCCCCTCCGGTAGTCCATAGATGCCCCTCCTGGAGCCTCAGTTTAGTTCTGGATGCGCTGACAGGGCCTCCCTTTGAACCGCTTAAACATGTCTCCCTGTACATGCTATCCCTCAAGGTAGTGTTTCTGGTAGCGGTTACATCCGCCAGAAGGGTGTCCGAATTGGGAGCCCTGTCGATGGAGGACAATTTTTGCCTGTTTAATGAGCACTCAGTTACCCTTAGAATGGACGAGGCCTTCATTCCAAAAGTGAATTCGACTTTCCATAGGGCCCAGGAAGTAATTTTACCATCCTTCTGCCCAAATCCTACACACCCTAGGGAAAAAATATGGCACACCTTAGATGTGAGGAGAGCGCTTAAAATCTACTTGAAAAGAACCAGATCTATTCGGACAACTTCAGCCTTATTTATTAATATTAGACCCTCGTATGGGGGTAAGAAGGCTTCCAAGTCACTGATTTCCCAATGGGTTCGCCAGTGCATCATTGAGGCTTATAAGGCCAAACAGAAGGTTCCACCTCTTCAGATTTGGGCCCACTCAGTAAGGAGTGCAGCCACCTCCTACGCTTTTAAAGCTAGAGCATCTTACGCAGAGGTGTGCAGGGCGGCTACTTGGTCCTCCCTGCATACTTTTGTGAAGCATTATAAGTTGGACCTGTTCAGATCCGCAGAGGCGGCGTTTGGCAGGAGGGTCTTGCAAGCGGTCCTGGAGGCTCCCGGGACTGTTTGTTCCCACCCTTAGGTTTTGGGGCTGGGGTACATCCCAGCGGATCACTGCCAGGAGTCAGAGGGAGAAACAAAAATTGGTCACCTACCTCGGTGAATTTGTTTCTTCTCTGACGAGCTGGCAGTGATCCGGCCCTCCCTGTCAAACAGCAGACTTATAGATTGGGGGGTCCTCCAGGGGTGTACATAAAAAAAAAATAAAAAAATAAAAAATGAGTAACTTACAGAGTTTGGTTATATATAGGTTACTTTAGGAATAACCATTAGATAGAATGGTTGATAGTATAGATACATAAGAAGAAGCTTGTTTTTGTTTTTTGTTCTCTGAACCTTCCTCAGCTCCCTGTGCCTCTTGGGCCATGCGATAATTTGGGGAAGAACACTTTAATGTTGTGTTAAGTATTTCCAGAAGTGGAGAAGTGCCTCGGCTTGGATAAGAGACTGATCAAAATGGCGGGCAGCTCCACACATGCGCAGAAGGCTTCTTCTTTTTCTTCTGCCTCCTGACGGTCATCCGCTGAGCTACCCAGCGGATCACTGCCAGCTCGTCAGAGAAGAAACAAATTCACCGAGGTAGGCGACCAATTTTTGTTTCCATGCCTGAGGAAATGCCCTGTGTAGCCCCAAAGCTGGCATACCTTTACCAACAGAAGTTGGTCCAATATATTTTATTGGACCAACTTCTGTTGATCTACTGAAGTCCTTTGTCCCCATCTTTAGTATAGATTGGAAAAACCTTAAGAATTGTGGCTATATCTGCTCTTACAACTACCCACAGAAGGGTTTAGATGGTGATGTACCACAAAATTTGTGGAGAATTTTGAGGCACTCCAGAAGGATCCAGCAAGAAGTAGCAACTGGATGATAAGATGGAAAACCAATTTCAGTGTAGATAAGCTGCTTGTTCCACTTTATATTTTTCCAACCTATATTTATTTTAGTCATATTTCTATGCCGCCCTCTTCCCACACAGACTCAGGCTGGCTTAGAATAATAAAAACAGAAGTAAAAAAGCTATTAATCAATAAAAAACACCGTAATATCCTACCCAACCCACCTTTACATCTCCCACCCATTCCCATCCCACCCTATCCCTACCTGCCAAATGACTGGCCAAATAAGAAGGTCTTGCATAGTTTCCAGAAGATGAGCAGACTCGGTGTTAGGCAGACCTCCAAGGGGAGGGAGTTCCACAATCGTGGGGCAGCTACCGAGAATGCCTCCCTGCACTCCCTAGTCATAAAAACATCATGGGAAGATGGTACTGGCAAGAGGGCGTCGCCAGCTGACCTCATGCCCCTTCACAGCCCCTAAGGGAGGAGGTGGTCTTTCAGATACCTGGGGCCAAAGTTTTAACTTATGAAGCTGTTAGGGCTTTATAAGTTAAAATCACCTTGAATTGTGCCCGGAAAACTATTGACAGCCAGTGCAGACTCTGGAGCACCGGTGTAATGTGCTCCTAATGACCCACACCCAAAAGAAGATGGGCCACTGCATTCTGCACCAACTGTAGCTTCCGAATAGTCTTCAAGGGCAGCCCCATATAGAGCACATCGCAGTAATCTAGCAACCAAAGCTGTAGCAGTGTTTGCCAATTTGGCTACATACCAGAGGCAGAAGCTGCTTGGGGAAGATAAGGAAAAAGGCTAGGGCTGTAGTTGTTCTTGCCCCAGAGTCACTCACTAGGTGGAAATTAAGGTGGGAAATGGTGCTGTTGCCCGGAGGTCCCTTATTATTCTATCTGCTGATTTGTACATTATTTAAATGACATTTTGTGATTGTACTGCTGAATTGCTTATTTTCCAAGTTATATGATATTGTCCGCCTCTTTTGAAGTTAGGGTGCTTATTTTATCTTTGTACTTTTTTATATTTTGTAAATATGTTTAGAATGCCAATAACCGCCGTTACAGCAATAAAGATTATTCATTCATTCAGTAATCTAGCCTCGAGGTTACAAAGGCATGAATGACAGTGGTCAAATCCGAATCTGATAAAAACAATCGCAGCCTTCTCACCAGATGTAATTAGTGAAAGGCACTCCACTGCCATAACCTGACAGCCCAGGCGCAGCAGTAGATCCAAGAGCACCCCAAGGCTGCAAACCTGAGTGACCAAGAGAGGCTGGACCCCATCAATAACAAGGGCCCTATGTCTCCCAGGTCACATGGCCAGCCAACCATCATCACCTTAGTCTTGTCTGGATTCAGCCTCAATCGGCTCACCCAGATCCAGTCCCCAATGGCAGCAGACACGATATATGTCTGCACAATACATCTGCTCATGAATTCCAAGTGTATTGTGATTTCTCAGAGAAGAGCAAAACATTAGAATGCCTTAAAAATTCCCTCCGTTTATACTGGAAGGCAAATGTGCTAAGACAATTTTAGAGAAAGCTATTGAAAATGCCATTTTATACAAGTGCTACATACCTCTCATGAAGACTGCATTTAGATATGTTTGGAAGAAGGGTAATGGAAGTTTTCAGAGGCATGCAAGGACTTCCACAAAAGGGAAGGTTTAAGAGACTAGGAGCGTGATCCAACTCCATACAAGTCAATGGGAGTTTAGCCATTGACTTCAATGGGAGCTGGATCGTGCTCTAGGAGTACTTACGGATCCAGCCTGCTGATTTGACAAGATGAACACCGTGTCTAGCTAACCTAATCTTCTTGGAGTGGCATGGGGGCAGTCTGTGCAGCTCTTAGGAAATCTCTACACTGAGAAGCTCTGAGAGCCATGTGCACTCCCTAATGTCAGCCCCCTGAAGGCCAGCTGCCATACTGGGGAGTCTTGCTCCCTGATGTTCAGTAACACTTGGCATCCAGAAGGTTCCAGTGAAGTAGGATGGCCAGATATGCAAGTTTTAGAGGACACTTATGAAAAATACAGGTTGCAGGGCTTCATTGGCTCAGTGCAGCCCTGCAACCTGTATTTCTCATAAGTGTCCTCTAAAATTTGCATATCTGGCCACCCTATGGTGAAGCCAATGGGAGTTGGCACTTGTCATTTTGAGAACCAAGCCTCTTATTTGGAAGCTTAAAATAATGTTGACCAGATCTTGAAACCCTCAAATGGAAAACCCTTCTGTCTGCCCTGTACCCTGATGTATATAAATATGTATACATTAATATAAATTAGCATAACTGATATAACTTTTACACATTTAAAATAGCTTATTGCCTACCTTTGAGGCTAGGCTGGGACCTTTTTTAAAAAACAAAACAAAAGAACAAGCAAGCAAAAAGTACAGACAGACTGAAGGTGGCAGGGCTTGGCGTTCTCCCCGTGCTACCTGGGGCGAACTCTTCACACTGCTTTGAGTTGGGACGTTTAAATAGTCCCATCTACCCTCTAGGCACCTTTAGGTGTGACTGTCCCACCTAAAAGGGGGGCATCTGGTCAGCTTGCTTAAAGAAGTGTTTTTGGAGCCCTAACCTCGGGTCCCCTTTCTAAAAATCTCAGCCACAACTATGTTTCTTTTCCCAGGGCATGAATGAAAGACAGCTTTACACAATGGCTGAACATATGGGAACTTGCTATTACAGCACAGTTTAGCAAGGTTGTTTTTTAAAAAAAAATTTAAGTGTGCTGTCTTTGTATGAATAGTAGCAGCACCTGAAGTTTCACTGCTAACGTGTAAATTACTATGAGAATTGATCCTCAAGATTCAGGGCAGAAACCAGTGGTAAGGGAGTCTTTTTTTTTTTTTTTTTTTTTTTTTTAAAACCTCCAATGAGCCACTTTGAAGATGAATACCAGCTGGGCAAGTTGAATAGGAGTTGGGCTAGGAGAGCTGAAGATGTGTGCTCAGCAAATGGGGAGGATCCAGAAGATGGATCTGGGCCATGGGTCCATCTCCTGTCCTTGAGCACATGCCCTCACTGCTGTTCCCTTTACCTGAGATCATTCTTGAGTGTGGGAACTCAGTCCGCCACAGGCAGGAATTGGAAAGGGGCCAAATCAAAAAACAGCTGTGGGGTGGAGTTGGCTAGAGGTTCCGCAGCGTAAGCATAAGCCAATTTGGTTGAAGAAATCGACTTCTCTGGGTTTTTTTGCCTTCCTCAGCCAGAAGCATCTGTGATTGATGGCTGCTAGATTCTGAATTGATGGCCCCATGGAAGGTTCTAATCTGGCATTTCTTTTGTCCGGATATACTCGGAGTGGACCATATTAGTGTTAGTATTTTAGTATACGTTTTTACATTGTGCATTGTTTTCCCCCCGTTTCCAGTTCGTTTTTTTTAAAAATGCTGGTTCATGAGAACAAGATTACTTGATTAAAAGGACACTTTCAACTACTTTTCTCTAAAATTCCCGATCTTTGTAATCACTTAGACATTTGAAAAGAAATTCACCTCCTGTTTTTATCCTGTTCATTGGACAGCTGTAGATTCTAGCAATGCAGAAATCAAGAATGGAGGTGAACAAACATTGGTATCTTTTTCTTCCCTGTCTTTGCAGCATCAGAGACGTTGTCACCCAGAATGCATCTTGTTTGAAAACCGTTTACTTGATGTCTGCTCCTGCTAGCTCACAATACCCCCTGCACAAATGGTGGCTGGCTTTTGTCTACCTCACCATATAACAACTTCACAGTATATTTTTAAAAAGTTAAATTCTAGAGGTTCCTCTCACCAAACATATACCTCATTTTAAGGCTGGTCTTATTTTGGGCCACAACTCCTTGACAGTGTCTCTTTAAGAGTTTATAAGGGAAATGGCTCCATTTAAACTATTGTTTTAGTTCATTTTTCTAATTAAGTTTACAATATTTAGACATGGTTTGTTTTTGTTTTTTAAAAAAGAGTTAAAATGCTAATCCACACTCCCTTGTTTTGAACAGGCACAGAAATTCTTGGCAAATCAGTTCGTATTATATTCTCTACATTAGGAGTTTGTACATTTTTTGCAATTGGCTACATGTTGCTGCCACTATTTGCTTACTTCATCAGAGACTGGCGGATGCTGCTTCTGGCTCTTACTGTACCTGGGGTGTTCTGCGTTCCACTATGGTGGTGAGTTTAACTGTACTGTGAGGTTTTCAGCTTCAGAAAGTTCTCATCTGTTGCTGATAGCCTCCAGTTTGAATTATTACATAACCAGCTGGGTTAGAACGTCAGCTTGCTGCGGAGATATGTATATTTTTCCTCCATTGCCAAGTGTAAAGACTTGCCTTGAAGATGAAACATTTTCAGCTGGTTTGAGATAAGTTATCTGTGTGCTGAAGCCCACTGAAACAGTTAGTGTGTCTATCTTCTGCTGGCTTCCCAGTGCTGTTTAGAAATTCTTAACCTCAAACTCTCTTTACTGCCTTTTTGTTATCTCTTTTATTAGTGCTGGTGTGAACTTTCCCTTCTAAATCTTCATGCCATTTTGTAAAGCCTGTTTTTTCCTTGGTTGCAGCTGAAGTCTTCCTTATTCAGCTGTGACACAGAAGTTAAGGACTTTGCTACACACTTTTGTTTTTAGCTGTAGATCTAAGAAAGCAGAGTTGTTTAAGCCTCACCTTTTATAGGGTGAATCTATTGAGCGATATACTTGCTCAGTCTCCTGTCTCAGACAACGTGGTGTCAGTTTAGTAGCTGATACCTCCTCCATTGGGGGATTTGTCTTGGAAGGAGAAGGCATCTCAGGGTATCATAGATTTTCATGATCATTTTCAGTTCACTTGTAGCATTACCATTTATGTGCCCAGTATTAAAGTAATAACAGGAAAAAGAGTGTTGTCAGTGAAACAAATGAATCCCTCGGAGAGTTGATAAGTTCCACATGGATGCAGGTAGCTTGGTTGGGTCACTTCATAGTAATAATCTAAGGTATGATCCTGCTACTTTCAATCCTCCACTGAAATCGGTTGTGTTCCATGCAGATGCAAGGATCTGCCTCCATGACCTAAGTAGATATTTATACTCAAGTATAGTTCAAGATATCATTTGCTAGATTTCCAACAAGTGGGGGGATGCTCAAGACATACTGAAGTGAAGGAAGAATGAAAGTCTCAGCCCTTCCATTGGCGCTTGTTTTATTTATCTTCCCACCCCTTTCTAAGCCTGAAATTTTAAGGTTGATCACTTGGTATTTCAGGCTGATGGAGTTTCTCTGAAGTGGTTTTTTATTTTATTTTTTAAAAAAAGACTCCTTAATACTTAAAAAGTTAACTATGGATTAAGCCAGTAGACCGTAACAGAGCCTATGCCATCAGTTTGGAATGCTTATCTCATTTCTCTGCAGATGGTATCTGCTCCAAATACCATGTAACTCTGGGAAGGCATTTTTCCAAGAGTGGCTTTCTGGATTGATAGGCTGTTCACAGCTTCTTTGATGGAAGTCATGTAAACCTTTGATACACTGCTTTGGAATCAAGTCAATCATGTAGCATGAAGCCACCCTAATTAACCAGTAATTTCATGTACTGCACATCTTTGCTCATCAGTGCAGCATCAACAAAAGCAGAGGGATTTAGACTCAGCCCTTTATCCTAAAATACGTTTCAAAATGTGTGTATCCCTCTGATGCCTTTTCCTTGCAAAGATGTATTTTATTATTGCAGTAAACTAGCATGAAGTTACTAGCAATAAAATAAGGCTTTTAGTTTTGTTTAAAATAATTTTAGAACCTATTCCTCTCCAGTTAATGTCTCTTTCAAATCATAAAATTCCATTATTAACTATGACCTGAACTTTTAGATTCAGCAAACATATAAGCAAGAGGAGCTTATTCAAAACCTTGGCTGTCTAGGTCAGTGACACAATCCACACACCCCACATCCCCATTCCTCCCTCTATAATCCTTCAGCATTACAGTCAATGGGAGTTTTGCATGGACTTCAATGGGTGAAGGATTCACCCATAATGTCCTTAGTAGAAGGTATTTGGGAAAGTAAACAGTGGCAAAGGCATCTCCATGGAAAGCCTGCTGGGTAAATATATTTGTCAGTGGCTCCACCAGAGAAGTTCTCGCATGAGCATCACAACTGTCTCTCTACACTTGGCCGTTGAAGCAGAACCAGCTTATATGGCTCCTTTCTCTTTCCCCAGTTTTTCACTCTGCATCCAGAGTTGTCAGTGTGTCTGGTTGCTGGCAGTTAGAGGTTTTGGGTATGACTTGAGTATCTTATTTATTAATTTCATTATTCTCCAGACCTAATATAAGGGGTGGGCATCAAGACCTTTTTAGAAAAAAATTATCGGTAAAATGAGTGGGTGCCACCAGATACATTAATTGATTGCTGCCAGTTTGGGGGCCTTCCCTCTATATATTTTCCTCTGTTCTCTTCTGACTCCCTGCTACCACACACACGTGCACTAGACTCTCTTCCTTCCTGGGTCTGGGTAACTATGTGGTTGAGCTGTCGACTTTGCAGCAAGAGAGCAAGCTTCTGTGAAGGCCTCTGTAGCAGCAGGGTATGGTTTGAGGTAAGTTTCCCTTTCTTTGTTTTTGGCGGTCAGGTGAGCTGAAGTCAGGAGGAAACAGGGCGGAGAATGCATCCTCCAGCTGAGGTCTTTCCCTCTGTGGGTCCAGGAATGTGACTGGCCAAGATGGACTTACAGTCAGTGTTGTGTTTGGACCGGAGTAGGTGAGGGATAGCTAGCCTTTTGGTCTCAGTCTTGCCCATGAAACAGGGCCTCCAAATGGAAGTTGAGACAACTAGCCGTAGTTCTGGGTTGCTGAAGTAGATGAGCACTGTGAAGCACTTACCGTTGTCTTTATAGCTGGAAGGATTGTCGTTACCTTCCCAAGTAGGCCTGGATAATGGCAGCATTGCCAGGCATACAGAAACTCTCCTTTCTCTTTGTTTTCCTTTGCATACGGTTCTCATGCTGGATTTTGAAACTTTGATCCTTATGATTCCATCTGGCAAACCCTAATTTCAGCTATTCCACAGCCTACTTCCATAGGCCATTCCACACACTTTGCTCGTGGTTGTCTCTATTTAGTCTCCCCATGACACTCCTTCTGTTACTCTTTGTTAAGCTAACACAAATATAAACTCTCTGTTACCTCCCCTGTGGCTGGTTACTCACTCCCAGCTGGAAAAGAGTACAGAACAGGTCTGGAAGGCAAAATAAAGGTTACGTTTGGTTTATCCCTCTGCAGGACATATGCCCTGTGGAGATGGTGCATTTGTTTCTGGAGGGGAGGGTTGCTTCTGAAGGTTGGGGTGGGAAATACGAGGCATACAGAGACCTGCATTTCCTCACCCCCCAAAAGGTCCATCTTCTCTCTCCCCCCACTTATCTTTACACACTGGTCTTAATCAGGAAACCCAACCTCCTGCTGCAGTCTCATTTGTAGTCCCTCAAGACGCAAAACGGGACAAGATTATTATGATAGTGATAAATACAGCAAATTGGGCCTATAGCCTATGAAATGTGAAATTCTATCCACTTGAACTTAATTTAGCCCTTTCAGTTTGGCTGAAAGCATTAACTAGAACCTTTTCATAAGATGTTTCTCAGTGCTAGTTTGCAGTAACCTGCCCTGAAAAATGATGTTAATTAACGTAATGTTTATATTTAACTTTCCAACACCTTAATTTCAGTGCAGCACCACTTACCTTCTCCTACAGCAGACAGCACAAGCTTGCTCGTGTGTGTAATAGACAAATAATCGGTGCTTAGCATCAGAGTCCAATAGAAAATACTGATTTACGCTGTGGTACAAGTTTGTTGGGGGAAACTCATTGGGCAGAATGAGTGACAGTGACCTCGATTCAGAGCCTCAGTACCATGTGTTTTCTGGGTATCCAGAGTTTTGCTTGTCTAAAGAAAAAACAAACAAACCCCACACTCTAAAATTGCCAGGATGAGCATTTTCTACTGTATAAATTCCAGGACTGGTATAGCAGAGGAGTGGGATCAAAGTGGATTGGCAGAGGTGTATAGAGAGCTTGCATAATGCCTGCCAAGTCCTTTTACTTTCATGATCAATTAATTCACACTTATAATAATACAGTGAAATGACTGCTTGTATCCTTTCCCCTTATCAGGAAGATAAATAACCGAAAATGAATCCAATAAGCTATTCCTTCTGCAACTCCTGTAATCATGATCACTGTAATAAAATGAATTTGTTTTGAGAGCTAACCCTTTAGCAGTAGAAAAAATCTGAGTTAGAACTATCGGGTTGGAAGGGATCTCCAGAGTCATCTAGTCTGATCCCTTGTTCCAAAGCAGGATAACCTATGCCTACAGCATCGTAGACAAATGTTTGTCTAGCCAGGTTTTAGCTAACCCTGGTCAAATTTACCACTGACCAAGAAAAGCAAGACCAAAGCTTTTAGAACAGAATAATTGAAATAACAGAAAATTAAGGAAGAAGAGGCATGCACTTGTATATTGATTGTAGGATGCATGTAATCACGTTTTGGATTTTATTTGTAAAACAGAAGTCCTGTCCACAAGGTGGCGCTGCTAGTCGTCTTTTACCTAATATGCCCTCGATCAGTTTTGTCATATGCACAACCAACCAGTCATAACTTAGTGTTTTGGAGAGATTCCTTTTTCTTTTAATATAACCACTACGCACACCAAGTATTTGTGTGATGGATGCCACATAAGAGACATGTTTTTATATGACTGATTTAATAAGAGTTTTGTGCTAACAAAAGCATTATTAGCTTGGGTATTTAGTAAAGAACTTGTGTCTTTAATAAGTTATAAACAACCCTTTATAAAAATGTACATTAATTGAGAGAAATCTCAGACGTGTTGACAGGCTGCGGCTTGATCCTACAAACACTTACAGGCATGAATAAAGTATCGGGTAACTTGCTGGTAGCCACGCTAAGACCGCATTCTCACTGGGCAAAACACGCAGCAATTGCCTCCGGGAAAAACTCCAGGAGGCAAGTGCTGCACATGTTTAGTGTGGTGGGAAAGCAAAGCTGCGCAGCTTTGCCTTTGATCATGCAGATGTTATAGAGCTGGACAATCGTGCTCTGTAACTTCCGCATGATCGGAGGCAAAGCTTTGCTTTCCCACTGTACTAAACATGCGCAGCGTTTGCCTCCCAGAGTTTTTCTTGGAGGCAAATGCTGGGCATTTTGCCCAATGAGAATGTGGTCTCAGTTCAATTTGACTACTCTAGAGATCAAAGATCTACCAAGGGCTTATGCATTTGCTCCTCAGTGCAGATCAGGCTCTCGTACAGGGAGCAATTGTGAGGTGGCAAAGCCATCACACCTTTAGCAAAGAACATGGTCAACTGTGGGGGCTGCCATGCAAATGCTGACTTTGTTATTCTGAAACTTGTTGCAGGATCATTCCTGAGTCCCCTCGATGGCTGATATCGCAAGGAAGATTTAAAGAGGCAGAAATCATCATCCGAAAGGCTGCAAAAACCAATGGCATTCCAGCCCCAGCAGTACTTTTTGACTCCACAGAGGTACATTTTTGTGTGCTGTTAATCCTGCTGCTTTACAACCCTCACTGTGTTTCTGTTGGGAACAATTAATTACCATTCTTTTTTCTCTACAATACAGCAGATAGTATTTTTAAAATGCAGTCTGCCTCCTGTTGGCTTAGCAAAATGGTTTGACGCTTGCAGTTGACACAAGGCCATTGGTGGCGCTCTTATTTGTGTCGGCAAGTTCACCAGTTAATTTTTATTTTTTCAGGGAGATCTCTAGACATCGATAATGACTCGCTGTGGCTCTCACTCGGGAGTGGGCATGGCTCATAGCTCCCATGGCATTTGTCATTGGCATGCTCTCTTGCTCAGAAGAATGGAAAAAAATCAGAGTAAAAATAGATGTACCTTCATATCAATTTGATGCCCTACTCACAGCTGAGTAATTAAAAATAGCTCTTCCACATGGGAAGGACTGTATGGGGCAGCTACTCAATTTATAGTTATATAATGCACTTGGTTGCATGAGGCTGCAAAACAGAAATCATAGCTTCACTGAAGAGCTTGCCATCTGCAACACAGCACTGAGGGGCATGCTTAGTTAAAGGGCACAGGCAGAGCTAAGAAGGGTTCCAGTGGCTCACTTAAAACTGTGGTCCTGCTAAGCACTCATTTAATCTGGTTTTGTATCCTGGTCTCTGTTGTTGCAAATGCTGTGCCAAAAAGGGCTGCAGTTTAATGGAGTCCGTCCTTAGGGTTTGCACATTATGGTACTAGATCCTTATTAGTTATAAAGGGAGAGCCTAGCAAAGAAAAATCATTTGAAGATTGCCTGCAGTGGAAGTATGCCTACCTGCCTTAAAATGTATTAATCCCTCCCTTTAACAACAAGCCCCATTGACTGTAAAACAGCCTCTAATATACAGCCAAATGAATTAGCTCTTTGGCTCAAGAGGCATAGATATGTTTTTTAGTGTACAAGGTCTCCATTTCAGTCTCCTGTTCACTTGTTTGTGTCTTTTTAAATCAGATTTTATTATATTGAATCTTCATATATGGAGCCTCCCTCCCCTGGCCCGACTAATATCCCGCCCCCAGCTGTGACATAGCCATGCGCGACGGACAACAGTGCCCGCCGCTCAAATCCCCGCAGTGGACCTTGCCGTGTGGTGGGGCACATGGGGCCCAAGCACACAGGCTACCATGACTTGGGCAGCCTTACCCCAATTTAGACGTGTAGCAGCCAGCTGCCCACCCCTGGGCAGGGGGGAACATCTGGTGGGTGCCAGGCGCATAGTGCACTGCATCACATAGTAAGGCTGCCTGGATTGGGATAAGGCTGCCCAAGGTAGGGTAAGGGCATTGTGTGGTTGCCCCTAAGATAAGCCACTCAAGCTCATTTTAGTATTTAGTTGTGTCACTAGGGTCCATTCTCAAAGCAGAAGAGTGTTTTATGGGGGAATTTTGGTGTATGGAAGTTCTTGGAGAAAGAAAAGCTCCTCCCTTATTTCATATCTTTGACTTGGGCATCTTTCAGACTTCAGATCATGGGGCCAGACAGACATTCCTAGAAAGTGGAATCCAAGCGGGAAAACCGCAGCAGAGTCTTCCCTCAGTCTCGAAGAGACCATCTCTGGGACTATCAGGTTACTACATATGGAGACAGAACAAAGACCTTTTCTGACGACTTCTCTTCAGCTAACTCTGGGTGTAAATGGAGACAGCAGCTCTGGGGGCAGCAGCACTAGCCCGCTTCACCCCCAGACTGGCTGACCTTTCTGAAAGCGACCTGTCAGATGTTGAAGTGGAGCAGGCTATGCCTGCTCAGGGGCTGCCCCACTTGTGGTACTCCAGAACATCTCAGAGAGCAACAAGCAGAGCAGGCCCACCAAACCTAGGGTACTGCAGTGGAGCTGCTGTCCATCTGTTCGGTGGACCCACACTACAGATCCACGCCTGGCTGACCATTACCCCAGCAACACCATAGAGTTGCAAGCACCAGTGTAGAATGTCAGGCGATTGCCCACAACTCTATGGTGTGTGGGGGGGGGGGGGAAGAACGCTGCATGTGCAGACTGTGGCCGCCAGGGTCCGCTGGGTCTGGAAGTGGGCAGATACCAATTTCATAACCTTTGTCTCCTCAAATATCTATGTGCATGAAAATAGTTTCCTGTGTTTTAGGTTGATCACCACTTTGGGTGGGTGTGGATTTTTGGTTTTGTTCTCCTTTCCCCCCCTCAGATTCAGGATATGAAGTCCAAGCAGCAACCGAAGGCTATTGTTCTGGACCTGTTCAGGACTACAAACATTGCAACTATCACTATCATGTCGTTGTTGTTGTGGTAAGTAGATGTGTGTGATATGTCCTATATTATTATTATTATTTATTATTTTATTATAAGGATTTATACAGCGCCAGCAATGTACCTGGCGCTTTATAAAGAATACGATAGACAGGGTCCCTGCCTGAGAGCTTACAATCTAAAGACAGGGGGAGGGGAGACAGGGAAGAAGGGACAGAGGGAGAGACAAGGGATGTGACATTCATGAAGATGCGGGAACTCAGGTACACGTTCTTGGCTTGGTTGCAGTAAGTTGGGAGTTTACAGATAACAGGTGGGGGATAATCCTGGGTGGGGATGGTTAGCAGGAGTTAGGAAGGGCGGAGTGGAAGAGGTGGGTTTTGAGGAGGGACTTGAAGGTGTGAAGGCAAGGCGGACAAGGGCAGGGAGGGAGTTCCGGGCATGCGGGGCAGCGAGGGCGAAGGGACGAAGGTGGTTGGGGGAGCAGGGGAGGCATGGGAGTATGAGGAAGGGGATGGAAGAGGAGCGGAGTGCTCGAGCAGGGAGTTCAGGGCAGAGAGGTAGGGAGGAGCGAGGTTGTGAAGGGCTTTGTAGGTGAAGATGAGGAGCTTGTGCAGAATACGCTCAGGTAGAGGGAGTCAGTGGAGAGAGGAGGGGAGAGGCTGCACATGGTCAAAGCGACGGGCTAGGTGGATGATCCTGGTGGCAGAGTTTTGAACAGAGATAAGGGAAGAAAGGTGAGAGCGGGGAAGGCCAGCGAGGAGAAGGTTACAATAGTCGAGGTGTGAGATGACTAGGGCGTGGATGAGAGTTTTGGCAGAGGAGACGGACAGAAAAGGGCAGATCTTGCAAATGTTGTGGAGGGAGAAGCAGCAGGAATTGGCAACGGAGTCAATGTAGGGTCTGAAGGTGAGGTGTGAGTTAAAGATGAAGCCCAAGCTACGGGCTTGGGGGACAGGGAGGATGGTGACCCCGTCAATGGCAATTGACAGCGAAGGAGAGGAAGGATTAGGAGGGAAGATAAGGAGTTCAGTTTTCACCATGTTCAGTTTGAGTTGGCATCGAGACATCCAGGCGGAGATATTGGAGAGACAGTTGGGGTGATGAGCTTCAACAGAGGGGGAGAGGGAACGAGTGGAGAGAGAGAGTTGAGTGTCGTCAGCGTATAGGTGGTATTGGAAACCATGGGAGGCAATGAATTTGCCTAGGGATTGGGTGTAAATAGAGAAGAGGAGCGGGCAAAGGACAGAGCCTTGGGGAACCCCGACCAAGAGGAGGAGGCGGGGGAGGAGTTAGGAAGAGATACATTGAAGGAGCGGTCAGAAAGGTAGGAGGAGAACCAGTCGAGGACAGAGTCCCAGAATCCAAGGGAGTGGAGCGATTCAAGCAGGAGTGAGTGGTCAACAGTGTCGAAGGCAGCAGAGAGATCAAGGAGGACAAGAATAGAATAAAGGCGGTTGGATTTAGCCACAAGAAGATCGTTGGTGATCTTAGCAGGAGCGGTTTCAGTGGAGTGAAGGGGGCAGAAGCCAGATTGGAGGGGGTCAAGGGAGGAGTTGACAGAGAGGAGGTCGAGGCAACAGGAGTAGACAAACCTGTTCAAGGAGCTTGGAAGCAAAAGGGAGGAGCGAGGCAAGATGGTAATTAGCGGGTTCAGAGGGATCCAGAGTGGACTTTTTGAGAATGGGGGAGACAGTGGCGTGTTTAAAGGGAGAGGGGAAGGAGCTGGTAGAGAGGGAGAGGTTGATGATGTGCAGGAGGGGAGGGATGATGGTGGAGGGAATGGAGGTCAGGAGGTGGGAAGGAATGAGGTCCAGGGGGCAAGTGGAGGGGTTGGAGGAGGAGAGCAGGGAGGAGCACACAAGCAGCAGAAGAATGATCTTCAACAACTCTGAGAGGCATGATAATAAAAACAATCCCTTAACCTGGAACATTTTTTAAATAGGAGAATGTAAATTGGATGGCCTAACCCTAGATTAAAGCTGCTTGCATCCATACTTAAGCAGGTACAAATTTAAGCATGTATGTAAAGATCATGAGACGAGGGAGAATGATGAATATTTATATGATGTTCAGAATGGTGTTTAAGAAAAGATCCAAATCCTTATTGCAATAATCCAGGAACCAAGGCCCTTTCACACATTGCCATTTTTATGTAGCCATCAGCCCAAACCGCCTCTCTTCTAATATTGCAAAACCCCCAGAACACAATCATCACAGCTTGGCCATGGGCCAACCCATGGGCATCAGCTCACAATAAATCTTGAGTGAACAGCACCTTAATTCCCATGTAGCCAAAGCAATGTATGAACACAGCAGGTGAGGTGCCTGTGATGAACTTCCAGGAGGCCCAAGGCACAGACGTTGTGTCTTTCTGAAGACTCTACAGCAGTTCAGTGGCAAAGTAGCAGCTAGAACAGGGATGGGCAACCTTTACCCTCCTGTGGCGCATACTTTAAAAAGTAGTAGAGGTTCCCTGGGCCACAGATAAGGACTATGGCAGAGGTGCTTAAAGGCATGTGGAAAGGAATGAAGGGTCCAGATCATGGATCCATGCCATGCCAAGTACATGCCTTCATGTGTGCTTCCTTCCCCTGAGCTCCATCTTCCAGTGCTTAAGGGTAGGGCATGGATTCAGGAATTGAGAGGAGGCCAAATAGCACTGGCTGGAACTGGCCCACAAACCAGAGGTTCCCCACCCCTGAGTCGGAACCGTAGTCTCCCAAACTGCACTGCAGTAAACTAGACCATTTGCATCCCATCTTAAGGAATTGCACCAATTCCTTTTGAACTCGGATTGAGGAGCCTCACCTTTTAAAACCTGAGCTTCCGGCTTTGAGATACGATGAGGCTTTCCTTGAGTTGAACCAGTTAATTTCATGTAGGCAGAGACTTGGTGTAAATAGGGTTGTAATACACTGCCACTGTCTATCAGGACACCTTGAGAGAGAGACTGTGCTGTGAAGCACTCTGAGCACCATTGGGCAGGGGTGGTACTGTAAAAAATAAAATTATTATTATTAAAAAATACGCTGGGTTCAAAAGAAACCCAATAAATGTATTTAAACTTACAAAACAACAAATAGGAAAGAGGCAAGACATCTTCAGAAACACACTACGCTCACTCTCAATGCCATTATTTCCTCCTCCTCCCCTGCATTATCAACAAATATTTACCAATAAAAGCCAGGTTCCACAGCTTTTTCACTGGATTTTAATTTTCCACAAGCAAGAGGTTTTCCACATATATATTCATATAAAATGTGGATATAAAAGCATGGTACTAATTCTGTTATACTAATGTACTAATTCTATTATATGTTATTTTATATAATACTCTATATCATTTAATTCTATAATACTAATTATAGCATTGGAAAAACCATTCCCAGAGATCTGTCCCGTTTTAGTGATTACCGTGGATTATCTATATCCTGATTTTAAGTGGCACCAACCGTTTTAAACTAGAGTCACTAAACTCAAGCCATTCTGGCTGGTATCCAATCAGCCTTTTATTTTATTAAACAGAAAGGAGGAAGAATTAAATCAGGGCAGTCTGAACACTGCTGTGTGGATTATGTGGTGTCTGCAATTTTAGTGCAAAAAATAACCGCAAAGGTAAAAAACTAGAAACTCTGCTGCTGTACCAGATCCCGGGAAGTTTGGGCCCTTGCAAAATTCTGTGGATCCATTCCATTCCTCCTAACATAGGAATGTTTTATGGACATGCACTGACCTGCCCACTAGAAAAAAGGAAAGGGTGACTGATTATTTTTGATGCAAGTTAAACACAGCATCCCCTTCTGGGGCAGCGGCTCCCTGCATGGCAGACCCTGCATTACTGTATGTTATACATATGTTGTTGTTTCTCGTTTACTTTATGGGCCCCATGTGTTGGGAAGGGGGCCCCCACAGGTCAGTGATCCCTACATTTGAAACCCTGATGGCCCATATTTTACACCAGTGCCTCTCACATTTAGACCACTTTCTCACGTGCGTTAGGACGCACTCGTCTGCGCCACGAGGAAGTCCAGGACTCAAAAGACCTGCCGCTTCTGTCTCATGAGAAGGACGGAAATGCAAGTCTTTGCCTGCAAACATGTGTGTTTGACAGAGTAGGGAAAGGGTGTTCTGCTAGATGTGCATGTTTGCAGGCAAAGATCTGCATTTCTGCCGTTCTGATGAGACGGAGGCTGCGGGTCTTTTGAGTCCTGGACTTCCTTGTGGCGCTGACAAGTGCGTCTTAACGCACATGAGAAAGCGCTTTTATTCTGTCGTTTCAAGTTTATTTCTAGACTCAGTGATTTGGAGAACCCTGCAGGCGCTGTATGGTCGCACAGTCTGTACTTGTCCAGATCCATCCCTGCTATGCTGTAATTTGATGGAGATGAAGTAGTTCAAACAATATATTTTATTAGACCAACTTCTGTTGGTGAGAATATGCAAGTTTTCGGGCCACACAGCACCCTTCCTCAAACTGTAATTTCTAAGCCTAATCATCAGTGCTGCTGCTTTGTAACGTGCGATTGCTTGCCTAACAGTATAGAAGTCAAAATCCAGTATCTTTCTGATTCCTTGCTTTTCACCCCCACCCCATCTATCTCAGGATGTTTACATCGATTGGTTACTTTGGCCTGTCGCTCAACACCCCCAACCTGCATGGAAACGCTTATCTCAATTGCTTCCTCTCCGCGATAATTGAAGTCCCAGCCTACGTGATTGCCTGGCTGCTCCTTCGGACTCTGCCTCGGCGCTATTCGATAGCTGGCACGTTGTTTCTGGGAGGAGGTGTTCTTCTTTTCATTCAGCTGGTGCCTGCAGGTATGAACACCCATTAATGATGTAGAAATAACTATTTGCGCAGTACCTGACGGTGTTGCCTAAGGGTTCCAGCAAAGGGTTGGGAGCCAGGAAGATCCTAGGATAAACCTCAAACAATTGCTTGTGGCCTTGATCTTTTTTCCCCTGCAGAGATGCTGAACACCCACAACTGCCATTGATTTCACTGGATGCTCAGCACCTCTGAAGAGAAAAGCCTCTGATCTCTTTATTCCATTTTACCAGTGGGCTTACCGAAAGCATAAACTACCAGGGCGAACTAATCAGATATGGGTAGTCTTTGTTAATTAGCATACAAACCGCACAACAGGTGTTCCAGATTTCACCATAAGTCATGTGCAGTGAAGCTTGTGCTTATGCACGTTGCTGAATCGAGGCTTTGATACACTGCAAAGCACCTGCTCAGATCAGAACTGAGACAGAGTCCTAGAAATACAAAATCTTTCTCCCTGTTCTAGCTGCACAACAAATGGGAAATTAAGGCTCTTCTCTCCCTATGTTCCCCTCTCCCTTGTTTTGTTTGTTTGTTTGTTCATTCATTCCGTTTTTACCCCACCTTCCCTCAAAGACTGAGGGCGACTTTAAAAAGTATTGAAATACATATTTTATTTATTTATTTATTTATTTATTTTGCTATTTTTCTACCACGCCCCCTCCTGCTCGCAGAGAAGCTCCGGGCACCTTATTATATATATAAAAACCCTATCCCAGCCTGCCAAATGCCTGGCCAAACAAAAAGATCTTGCATCTCTTCCGAAAGGCAAGCAGGCTTGGTCTTAAATGGATCTGCGAGGTGTGGGAGAGTTCCATAATAGTGGAGCAGCAACCGAGAATGGCTCTCTGTGTGCTCTCATTGTACAAACCTCATGGGCAGTTGGTACTCGCAAGAGGGTGCCCTCGGCCGGCCTCAGAGGCCACAGCGGAATGTAAGGGAAGAGGAAAGATACCCGTATCGGGCTTTATAGGTCAAACCCAGCACCTTGAATTGTGCCCAGAAAGCTTTTGGCCGTGCAGACTCCAGAGCACTTGTGTAATGTACTCCTGGCGACCCACCCCCGACAGAAGGTAGGCTGCTGCATTCTGCACCAACTGTAGCTTCCAAATAGTCACCAAGGGCAGCCCCGTATAGAGCTCATTGCAATAGTCTAGCCTTGAGGTTAAAAAGACATGGATGACAGTGGCCAAGTTGGTGTCTGATTTTTAATTTAAAAATGGTTGTAGCCTTCTCACCAGAAAATGGTGAAAAACGCTCCTGGCCACTGTCACAGCCTGGCCATCCAGGTGCAGCAGGATCCAAGAGCACCCCCAACACTGTGAATCTGAGTGACCAAATGAGTCTGGACCCCATCAGTGGCAGGCCAGCCATCACCACCTCGGTCTTGCCTGGATTCAGTTTCAATCAGCTTGTCCACATCCAGTCCCCAATGGCAGCCAGACTCCAGGTAAGCACTGAGACTGGGTCAGGTGAAAAAAAGAGAGAGAGAGAGAAGGGTGTGTCATCAGCACTCTGATGGAACTTCACTCCAAATCTCCTAACGATCTCACCCAGGCGCCTCATACACACATTGAATAGGAGTGGGGACAAGATGGAACCTTGAGGGACCCCACAAGGGAGCTCCCAGGGGGATGGTGAGCCACCACCCTCACCGCTCTTGGAGTTCTCTCATCCAGGAGTGAGCGGAACCACTCGAGCGGTCCTGCGCCCCCCGCCATGTCCTGCAGCCGTGTCAACAACATCCCATGATCAACTGTATCAAAGGCTGCTGAAAGATTTAACAAAATCAATAGGGTACAATTTCCTCTGTTGATTTCCAAACTCAGATCTTCAACCAAGACCACAATACAGTCTCACTGCCATGCCTGGGACGAGAACCTGACTGACATGGGTTCAGGAAACCAGTAGAATCGAATGTGCTTGGAGCTGCGAGGCAACCACCCTTTCAGTAACGTTCCCTAAAAAGGGAATTTTAGAGACAGGATGGTAGCTGGCCAGGGAGTCAACATCAAGAGATGGTTTCTTGAGCAAGGGATGGATGACCGCATGAAAGAAGAAAGCTTCATGTTTGGGTTTTTTTTTTTTTTTTTTTAAACAAGGGACTGGGGTAAAAAAAAGTCGTTGAGAAACTTTTACTTATCCTTACTTGATTTTCCTTTCAGACCTTCATGTCCTATCTGTCATCCTGGTGATGCTGGGGAAATTTGGGATCACGTCTGCCTTCTCAATGCTTTATGTCTACACTGCTGAGCTCTATCCAACACTAGTGAGAAACATGGCTGTTGGAGCCACCTCCATGTCCTCCCGGGTTGGCAGCATCATCGCTCCGTACTTTGTTTACCTTGGTGAGTTGTCTCCTGCCATTTGGCTTGTATTAAACACCCAAGAGCATTGCAAAATAAATCCGTGTAAGGGGAAGTCGGAAAAATCCTGGTGCTGACATCAGTTTTGTTTTTAGCCAACATTCCTGATGTTTAAGTTTCAATCATTTTTCACTCATTTATTTTTACTCCCATTTTTCCTCAGTGGCATTCTACCAGTGTACAATTAGCATACCGCCATGGTGTCAGTCGCCTTATTCCGTTTAATTGAAAATAGAGGCTTTCTAGATTCTAATTTTCTCACTTTCTTTATATATGTATGGCAAGGACTTGACTTGTTTTAGAACCTTGACATGGAGCTGAAAGAAGTCATGTGCATTTAAAGTGGTGTGCTGAATCACAGGTTTAGGAGAAGCTGGATGGTTTCAACTAAATTAAAACCTAACGTTCTGGCCAACCCTTGAACAAAGATGGAGATCAAATCACAACTTTGTCTCCTACTGGAATTCCCTGAAATCTTTGGTTGTTACACCTGACTTTTTCTCTACATTGTAAAATCTATTAATTTATCTTCAATAGTATCATCCTGTCCAGAATTGGTATTTTCTATTGCAGAAACTCTCCAGCTCATTAGCATGCTCCTGTTCTGGAAGTCCTTGAATGCTAGTCCTTCAGAATAGTCCTTCTGTGCTATTGTGGTCCATGAATCTCACATCCCATCCAAACACCTGTGCATGAGCTTCAGAGTTTTGGCAACAGCAGCTACTTTCCAGTACAAAAACCTGTCTAGACCATTGGCTGCCCTGCAGTCACAGGAGACCTGACACTTTTACTCCTGTGAAACAAACCTTTTATAAAGTTCCATTCTGATGAAGGAACATTAGTCCTTTTGGGTTCCCTTCTCTGGTAGCAGTTCCTCACTCAGCATGTGGAATAGCAAGAAACTGCAAAATTGACCAAGTGAGTAATTCCAAGCTTGGTGATCTGCAGAGTGCCTAGAAACACCGCTCACTGAGTTGTTCCTGAAGATGCCTTGCTTCCCTCTGAACAACATTCTGTTGTGAAGCTGAGATTTGATTGCAGGCCAAAATAGACAGTTGAAGATTCACTGTCTCCAGCTGTGATTCTAGCACAGTCATGTTTATTTTGCCAAGACATTCGTTATCCCACATAGAAAAAAGAACAACTTAGTGAACTGTAAACAGCTTTTTATTTGTGTAGCATTTAACAATGAAAAGTAAAAACTGGCAGCATGCACTTGGACGAGGTCATTCGGAGGTTTGGGGTGAAGTGCCATCAGTATGCATGCTGATGACACTCGGTTCTACCTCTCTTTTTCATCTGACCCAGGTCCTGCAGTCTTGGTGCTGCTTACCTGTTTCTTGATTGCTATCATGGGAACTGGATGAGGATGAGCTGATTGAGGCTGACGAGACTGAAGTGATGCTGGTTGGCCAGCCCTTTGACCTGGGGGAAAAATGGAAATCCTGTTGTTGATGGGGTCCGGCCCCCTTTGGACACTCAGGTTCACAGCCTTGGAGTTATTTGGACCCCTTGCTGCACCTTGATATTCAGGTTGGGGCAGGGCCAGGAGTGCTTTTCACCAACTTCATCTGGTGAGGCGGTTCTGGCCTTTTCTTTCTGACTGACTTGGCCACTGTCATCCATGTTTTCATCACCTCGAAGCTAGATTACTGCAATGCACTCTATGTGGGGTCGCCCTTGATGACTGTTTAGAAGCTGCAGCTGGTATAGAATGCAGTGGCCTGGCTCTTTTTGGAGATGGGTTGCCAGGAGCACATTATGGTGCTCCAGAGTCTGTACTGGCTACCTACAGCTTTCCAGGCACAATTCAAGGTTCTGTTTTTGACCTTTAAAACCCTAAATGGTCTAGGTCCCATGTATCTGAAAGACCGCCTTTCCTACCATGCTCTGTAGTCGGCTGGGGGCACCCTCCTAAGGGTTTCCCTGTTACTCTTGTTCGTTCAATGGATGCACGTTTGTCCGTTCGAGCACAGGAGGGCATTCTTGGTTGCTGTCCCTATGTTGTGGAACTCCTTCCCCCCTGTCTGAACATCTTTCGGAGGTGGTGTAAAACTTTTCTTTTTGGTAAAGCATTTGGCAGCTGGGGATAGTGAGAGGGATTAGGTGGGAAGTTCTTGGGAGGTTGGAGTGGGTTGGGTTTGGGGGGCTGGGGGAATTGTATTTTAAGGTCTTTCAATCGTTTTTTGTAAGCTGCCCCGAGCCTTCACGGAAGGACAGAGTATAAATGTTACTAAATCAATAAATGCAACAAGATCCAGCCAGTGATTAAAAATTGTCCTTGGACATACACTACACTATGATACTTTTTTGCAATAAATGTTCCCCCACCAGCGAGGATTACTATTTCCTGTATACAGTATAACTTTAGTTTGGGTTCCCCAGCGATGACCGGAGTTGCAAACATTGGCTAATGAGTTATTCCAAGTGATACAAGTGTTTTGAATATTAATTTTTATCTCTTGGCTTCTTGTAATCGCTGGTGCATCATTAATGTTGCCATGTCCCTTGTATTGCCAGGTGCCTATGATAGATTTCTGCCTTACATCCTCATGGGAAGCCTGACAGTGCTGATAGGGATTCTTACCCTCTTCCTCCCAGAAAGCTTTGGGAATCCTCTCCCTGAGAATCTCAGTCAGATGCTGAGGGTTAAAGGGTAAGTGAATTTTATTCACTCTGTTTCACTAAATCTTGTTACACTAAATGAATAAACATTTCACTAAGTTTATTTCAGTGTTGTTATTACTGTTGCTTCTAATTATTTCTGTTACATTAGCCCCTAGAGCAGGGGTTCCCAACTTTTGACCTGCATGACCCCATTTTGAGACTTAAATATAACAGCATGACCCCAAACAGCAACAACAACAAAACGCAAAATGCATCCATATTGTTGGGATTGCAAGCAACCCCATGCAAACATGGAATGGCCCTTCTAGTGGTCCAAACCCATGATCTGCTCTCGAGACCCCAACTGGTGGCCTCTGGTTTTAGATGCCAAGCCTGAGACATCTTAGGCCTGGATTAACTAGTCTATCACCCATAACTCCAAGTGAAGTCAATGGGAATGCTTAGCACCTTTGGAAATCAGGGCTAAATTGTCTTGGTTTTAGGCATCCCAGTCTGAGACCATGCTTGAGAAGCTATCTTTGAGGCTCACAGTACTTGCATGAGAGGTTATTATTATTATTATTATTATTATTATTATTATAAACATTTAGTTAGCGCCAGTCACGTACTTGGCGCCGTACAGAACATAGAAATGGATGCGGTCCCTGCCTGTGGCTTACAATCTAAAAGACAAGGAGGGGGAGACAGGGAAAGGGGACAGTACATGCAGAGTAGGTTTGAGTTAATGTAATCTCTTGTGTGGAGGGGTTTAAGGATTGCTGCAGTACACACACGA
This sequence comes from Sphenodon punctatus, assembly GCA_003113815.1. Lineage (NCBI taxonomy): Eukaryota > Metazoa > Chordata > Lepidosauria > Sphenodontia > Sphenodontidae > Sphenodon > Sphenodon punctatus. The sequence continues at coordinate 11,580,120 of QEPC01008173.1, forward strand.
TGAACAGGTTAGACACCCCACACTCAGAATCCGGTCACTAGGCTTTTATTGCTTAGGGACTGGAGCAGGGAAAGTGGATCCAGATCTGTCCCTGACCAGGAGAATCAGCAACACAGACCCTCCTGACTAGCCAAGATGGTTCTAAGGCACTGTACACACTAAGAGTCCCTTATATAGCACATGACCGCTTCAGGCAATGGGAAAAATGAACAAAGGAGGGGGTGAGTCAATATGTTAATTTAATAATACCTCCTAGGGCAGTGTGAATAGGCTTTGCATCTGCAGCATCTGTAAACAAAGAACGCTGAACCCAGGGAGGAGCCCATGGCCACTAGATTTGATTAGGGAGGCACCCTTCCAGGCTTATGCAAGGACACTGGCTGTTTGTCCTTAAAAGGGTCTTTGCTGATTTCATCCATATATGGAGTTGTAGAACTGCCCTGGAACATGCCAACAGTTTACCACGTTTCTTTTGTATTTTTGTGGTCACACAGAGCCTGATGGATTGCACTTAGGGCCAAAATTGTCCGTGTTCTCTTGCTGTTAGCTTGTACACACTTCTGCAGTGTGCTAGGTGCTGTACAAGACTGAGAACAAACTCGGTCCTTTTCTCTGGGACACTCTCATGCTAAATAGATGCAGTATCTGGGATATGCTGAAGACTCTGAGGAAGCCTTTTTGTTTAGATGGTTTTCCTGAGGGGGGTAAATGATAGTACTTTTTCTGAAGATGTCAGTTCTGATTTGAAATGAGAGAGCTTGAGGGCCCAGAGCACTGAAAAAAGGGTTGGCACCTGACATACTCCCCTCTTCCAATAGATAGCTGTGTGTCATCTGAGACACGCTACTGTGCTGCTCTATGCCTCATTTCCCCCATCTGTAGGATAATGTCCTCATGCACTACAGGGGTATCGTAGCTCATATATATACTGTGCTTCCAAAGCCTGTGTATTTTATTTCCTTCTGATGGAATGGAAGGCTGTTACCATTTTAAAGCAGGGGCAGAGAACCTCTAGCCTATGGACAAAATCCAGTCTCTGGCTATTTTTTATTTGGCCCTTTTCCAAGCTGGCCATTAGATCCAATTCCTTTCTTCAAGCACTGAGAGAGCGAGCTCAAGGGAAGATAGGGGATGAATCTATGGCACAGAATAGATACATCATCTGGACCCTCCCTTTCCTTCTTGTGTTCTGAACACGCCACTTAATCATCCTTTCCCCCAACTCTGATCTGGCCTCATTTTAAAAGTGGCCCACAAGAGGCAGAAGGTTCCCGTCCTTTAGAGCCTGATGGAAAGCCCATTGAAGTTAGTGGGAGTCATTTCATTGACTTCGATAGACCTTTTGGATCAGTCCCTTTGTAGGTTTTCTCTCGTTTGCAAGAATTTATTTGAAAAGCCCTTTGGTTTTTTTGTTAGAACCCAAGGAGCCTCTGTTCAGCTATGAAAATACAAGATTTTAATTTTATGACTTTGTTGTTGTGTCCAAAGAGCTGCTTCTGCAATTGAAGCGAATCCCCTCACCCCCATGGTGAGCAGTGCTCCGTAGAATGGCTGTGCTGAGCTGTGTCTGCTATTTGGGTCACCCTGTACAAACATGTCTGCTATATTTTCATGCCTGCAGGCACCCATAAGCAGGGATGCTCCATGCTAAGTCTCCAACAGGCTCAAATGTTTGTTATCAAAACCAAGCATTGTAATTAAAATTAATTTTTTAAACCAAAGCAGTGGTGGGCTGTAGCTATTTCTGACCTGATTATTTAACCTTGTATATTGCCTGTGTGCATTTTAATACATCTCTGAGGCTTCCAATGTACTAGGCGCAATATGTTCTTAGAACTCCAAACATTTCATGTTGCTTAACCCTGCATTCTCCAGCAGCAGGGGTAGAGCTATTGAGTCACATGATGAGGCCAGGGGTCTAGGAATATGTAGTGTTTAAAACCGTTATGGTAGTCTGACAGTGTGGGCCTAGCAGAGTGCTTTAAGGATACTGTACATGTGATAATAACTGTAACTGTGGAACACAGTTGAGATTTACCAGACAGTTTGTTCTTTGTGTGGACAGAAGCAACTCCTCTGTCCCATTTAAGCACTATTGACAAGCAGTTTTCCAAATGATGTTGGTTGTTTTCTCTTTAGTGCAGAGAGTTATCCTGTTTTAGACAGCGTGATATGGACTTAATTTCTTCCTTCCCCCACTCCATATTTCCAGCAACCCAGTTTAATTATTTTAGAATTTTCTTCAACAGTTCCTGTAGAATGTCCTGTAGCTCTTGAATCTTATTCATTTTCAGATTTAAAAACAGACAACACAACAATGCAAGCATTTCAAAGAAGGATGGAGAAATCCCCAGGACACTGATAACAGCTTTGTGATAAGGCTCTGCACCTCTGCACATGGACTGCACAAAGAACAACCAGAACTCTTTAAAATGCATTACTTACCAGAAAGACTCAAGACTACTGGGCCCTGTCATTTTGAACTATCTACAGCACTGCTGTATCAAATGCATCAATTTGCTGTGTAGATACTCTCCTTTTGTGCAGGATTCCCCATCAGTAACTTTCAGCACCTTGATTTTCAGAAGTTTTGAGTACTAGCATCTCCTTTCAGAGTTAGTGGGAGAGGTAAATGCTAAACCCCTTTCAATGCAAGGATTTAAATGGGCATTCGGAGAAGTGACAGTAGATTCTTTATGGTGACCATTATTTATCTGACCATTACAAATAGGGATAAATAAAATGGTCAGATCAATAAATGATCACCCTGTATGAAATCTTGTAGTTAAAGACAAATTCAAATACCAAGCAGGAAGAAGAAGGAAAAAACCAAAATAGTTCAAGTTCTTAAGACTGTTATTTTCTTAGGGCCTTTTTATGATCAAAGTCTAAATCTTTAAGAGGAAATCCTGGCATCATATCAAGTCAAAGAGTATTATTTACATGTTATGCTAGGTGCTTGTTTCCTGCATAAAACACACCCATACCACAATGTGTATTTTAAACCCTAATTCTTCAGCTACCTGCCAGCGACTCACTTGCCCCACATGGTGGACTTGTATGACAAGTCTGGCCCAGCCATTTGGGGAAGCACCAGTGTGTAGTAATTGTCATGATGACAGAGGCAAGAAGGGAGAGCACAGTGCTGTCCTGCTTACTCCACTTGTCCCTGTTCCCACATCTGCCTGGTCCTGGGGGCAGCAGTGGGTCCCAGGAGCATCTGTGAATCACTTCTTGCTGCTTCCTGGGGCTCCTGCTGCTCCTGCTAATGCAACATGGATCCATGCCTAGAGAGAGGTTAAGAGAAGAGTTAATAATGGTGGCAGGAACAAAAGTGGTTATGTCTCTCCCTGGGACCCACTGATGCTGCTTCCTGGAACTGGCAAGCCCCCAACCTGTCTCCCCCAACCTCTCGTTGGTAGCCACTGAGTGAACCAGTTGGCTGAGTGAACCAGTTTCCCCTGGGCTGAAATGTGTATACAACCCAGTTCATGTTCAGGATTGCTTATACGACAATCCAGGATTTAACATGTATTACCACCCAAAGGAAACATCCAGTTGACTTAATTGGGACAGGATTTGACCCTAACTGAACTGACACTTCTACTTTAAATTACAAACCCCATTTAAAACAAAAAAAACCCCTTCAATTCAATGATTGATTAAATCAGTAGCCTTTCCAGAACATTAATTACAGTTAATTTAAATGTTACAAATTACTGCTTATCTTTGTCTTGTCTGCTCTTCTCCAGAAGTGGCTGCATCCAAGCTCCTGCATCACAATATCCTTTTCTCTTTCAAATTGAGTCCCATCTCTAAGCCTGTCTGGTTTTAACCCATTATGCTCCAATTCCCTTCTAGAGAGTTCTAGCTTCCAGCACTCAGCAGCTGGACATAAGGAGGAAGAGAAGGGAGAGAGACTGAGCGCTCACATCCAATCTGCCACTTCAGGATGGATGTGTTCCAGGGAGCGACAATAAGGAAAGTTTCCATGCCCTGGAATTACTACACACATCCCTATCCTCTATGGAGTTGTCTACCCCCATACTGGTATCCCCTGCAGCCTTTATTCCAACTACTCTAGTGAGATGATTTGTGGGGGAGGGGGGAATTTTAATTCCCTATTTCTTTAGTTTTGAACATGGGGAGCCTGTGTTGACTGGAGCAGCAGAATTTGGGGGCAAGGACTGTGGGAAGCAAAAGCTCCATGTCCTAAGGATAAGAGTTGCTACAAGTGCAGTGCAGCTGACCTTCCCAGGAGATTCACTGAAGACTGAGCTCACCTGCACTTATCCATAGTAAGCCTCTTAGATCCGGCACTTTGGATCCAATGAGAGACAGAAGGAAAAGGCAGCACAAAGCCCCCCCCCCCCCCCCAAATGCTTCCCCTGTGCTAAAAGAAAATAAGTGTAAAAAACCCTGACTCATTTAGAAAAAAAATCTATCTTAATTTTGTGTATATAGAAAAATAATACACTCAAGCTTTGTGCTGAGACTGAGAGTCTCAAATGAAGCTCAGTAAAAGCTTTAGTTAGGAGAGTTGGATCACCTCAAAAAAAGGTGTCACGGGTTATTTTATTTATTTTTGGTCCCTCAGCCTTTAATTTTGAGGTGCTACAACTTATGTCATTTTTAAGCTGGCACGGCTGCAGGGCTGGTCTGGTGCATGTGGGGGGATTGACATAAGCTGGCATGGGTGTGCACCCCTACCCATGCACCACCTGCACACAGCATCCCAGGTTTTCCTCCAATGCTCCCTGTATGGGCATGAGTGGGTGGTGCGTGGGTCACAGGAGCACACACTAACCCATGCCATCTTTAGACGGGCACTTGGGGATAAGTGGGTGTGTCCCATTTTTAAAAATGCCCTTGGGGTCCCCTTGCCAACATCCACATAACTGTCTTTAACACATTCTACACACCAAATTTCAAGACACGATCTTTAGGATGATGGCAGTTTTTGCTGAAAAATGTTGGCTTTCAGGTAGGCTACTGTTCTATAGCCTTATAGGACAGCAGGAGTTGTCCTAGAACTAGTATGCTTTAAAAACAAAGCTTATGGAATTCTGCTTAGAGTCTGCATTCTTACCATGAACTGAGCACCTGTGCCTGATTTCCCTACCACCCCACCCCCAACCCAATATACGCTGACAACGAGAAGACAGATTCAGGTGTTTGTTTGTAGAGGCCAAAACACAACCTTTCCCACTGAAATCAACTGGTGCAGTGGGGGTTTGCCATCTCTGAAAACAGGGCCCCTATAGTAGGATAAGTCCAGCTTCTTACTTCACTTTCTGTTATGGACACTTAGACCAAAGCTAAATGGGAGTGCTCTTACCTGAGGCTAAATTCCACCCCTAGTGACGCCAGGACTATTTTCAAAATAGATGGTTTTGTGCTTCTCTTCATGTCTCCAGAGAAAAGCCATTCGTAAAAATGGAATTATGTTTTTGAATTCTCAGTGATGCAAATCAGTATTTTTGTTAAAAAATATTTTTTTTAACCAGAACAGTATTGGAGAATAAGAGAAATGGCTGCATTACCTACATAGTGTGGTTGTGCTATTGTTTCCCACTGAACACTGCAGGCTTTTAAATTAATTTGCTATGGGGATGGTGGGTTTTAGTATATACTATATAAATATCTAGAAGCCGGATACTTTGTCCATGGACTTACATGCCAATGAAATCTGTCCTGTGCTGCTGTATTGGCTAACTAAGTTTTATGGGTGAAATTCCCTCTGAGCCAGCACAAGACAAACCTGAACTTGAGAGCTTAATTTAAGAGGGATTCAAATGGCACATGTGACTTGTGCAGGCTGTCATCTTCTAAATCTTAACTAAAAAGGTATTGCATCAAATTCTTCAGCACATCTTACCACTGTTACTCTTGTGCATTGCAATCTGGAATGGAGGAATCTTTTTAAATTTCTTGTGTGTAAGCCTGTTCTGGATGTGGATCCTGCCTTCAGTTCTGAATAGAACTAGTCTGGAGTAAGCCATTTCAGGCTTGCAGCAGTGGAGCAAGAGTTGTTCACTGTACTTCAGCAGACAAAGCTGTTCAGTCTAACAGAAACCATGCTCGTTATGACAGAACATTGTTGCTAGCTTAATGTCGCTCACTTGGAAAATAAGCATTCCTTTTGGCTAATCGCTTTGCCTTTGCTATACCAACAATGTAAAATGCAGAGCGCATAACCCAATGACAAGATTCCATTTTGCTGCTACTGTTTCAGTTTCTTTAAAAACAACAAAACCAGTTTTTTGGAACAAAGTGTTTGTAGTATTTTAATGTTTGATATGGATAATTTTATATTGTTATAAGAAATAACTTTAGTCTACCATGCGGAATAGATGTTCATGCTATTCTTTCAATCCTGAATGAGTAACCCTCTTCTATCCTTGATATTAGCACAGGATAAAGTTGTTTGCGTTAGTTATGGGGATTTAGCTTGGTGTGCCATAGCCATCTCTTTATGAAGCTATTTTATATAAAAAATTATCTTTGCCATTTTTTATTTTTTAAAAATTCTCTTCAACACTCAGTTTTGATCAGACCATTTTCTTGGTCTCTAGCTCTGATATATCTAGTGTAACTTGCTAGGCACTGGTAACTTTAATAGTTAATTTTAAAATAAGAATAATTTCTTAAATTTTAAATAGTATGAAGCTGCACTTTCCAGGAGACTACGGCATTGCAAAATAAGGACTTTAAATTGTATCTGAGGGCTAAGTTCTGCAAAAGTTTATGTCCCTACATTATGTTATGCATGGTGAGAAGTTCCAGTTCCAGTGTGTGATATAACGCAGGGGAGAGACTTTGCACTTGCAGGACTGATTAATGGGACTAGAAAACAGTTGCTTGCACTGGGGAGTATTTGTAAGAGAAATATGTTCTTTGTTGATAATCCCTCTTACTCTTTGCACAGAGATGTTTGCAGAAGTCCAAAGATGGTGAATCTGTGGAGGGAACAGGAGAGAAAAAGACTCCTCTTCCTGGCATTTTAAAAATTAATTTTAAATTCTTTTTCATAGACTTGAATTGCTGCTGGCAAAGTTTTATAACCTACTCTGTGAGTCAGTATGGTCTTTCACTACAGTCTTTGTAACCTATCAGCCTGTTGATGATTAAATGTCTTTGGTGGCCTCTAAAATGGGGCTGTTGTATTTATGAATAGTTGAGGTAAACTAGTAAAGCAGTGCTTTAGGAGAGAAGGCAAAGGGGATGACTGAAGTCCTCCCACTGATGCTGGTGGGAGTTACCCTGTTCTCTGTACCTCCTCCCCATTACCACAGTTTCCCTGTTGTGTTTGTATACTGTTCTGTTCTCACTGAGAACTGAAGCTGGGTTGTTGATCTTCTGAAAACACTGAGGGCAATGCAGTAGCTGCCATTTACTTTTTTCCTTTATTATAGTAAAAATATGCACTGACCTGTCTCTCTGCCTGTTTTTTGTCTATGAACTAAAAGTGAAAAGAATGAAGCATCCCACCTCTTTAACACTTGGTGAAAGGAAGACTCTTGATTTAGAACCTGGATTACATTTCTGTGATTTGGTAATTGGATGTTGTAGTACCAGTGACGTGGGGTGGAAAAATTTCCACAACCAAATATTTCTGCTGAAAGTTTTCCATTTCTAAAAATGACTGCAAGTGAAAGCAAAGCCAAAACTAAGCTCCTCACGCTTGAGGTCTGCAGGCATCAGAAAAATTTTCAGAAAATTGCATAGAAAATTTTGCCAATTCAAAATTTTATTAAGCAAATGTTAATGCAAAGAAGAGAGACTATTTGCATCAGAAAAATTTCTGATTCAAAAGTTTCCAGAAAACCCATATCACTGTGTAGTACTAAAAATCTGTCAGCTCTCTGAGCAAGCTCAGTGAACAGCAGGAAAAAAATGTAACGTTTTTACACTTAGTCAGTGTAAGTCCATTGATTTTAGTGAGATTTGCATAAGCAGAGCACTTTGAGGATCAGGATGTAAGTGAAATCTAATCTGCCTAAAAACTATACAAAGAGTCCTCCCCCGTTAAAGTAATTGGGAGTTTTGTCATTGACACCAGCAGGTTCAGGATTTCAGCCAAACTCTTTTCACTGTCTCCTTGCACCAGGTGTGGATTTGGGGCTCAATTCTGAAAAGACTTGTGATGCTGCAGGACACTCTCTTCTGCCCATTCCATGGGCCTTATTGGAACTACTGATTGTGTGCACTGTTATGCTTTGTGGGATGTCCCTGAAAGAAAGCTGCTACAAAAGCCAAAGAGTAATTGTCATTCTGTTGTTTTAGGACTTTGCTAAGTGTTTCCAGAATCCTTGTCATTGATGTCTGAGACCAAACTCCATACTGCAAATTGTTAAACTCCCTTTAAAAAAAAAAAATCTTAAAAGGACACTGTTGATGTTTGGGAGGGTTCCTGCACAGTGGCTTCCTCCTGAAGACTAATCATCCAGACTATATAAAGTGCTGCTTCCTTTTAGCTCTTGATTTATGCTTAAAAGGAACATGTATACAAAATACCTGATGCATAACTTCACTGGAGTTCAAGGGAATGTTTCTATAGCTTCCTCATAGGATCCCCAAATGGGTTAGAGCCCCCTAATATTTCCCCATTAGGGGCTTAGTAATCAATCTTCAGAACAATGAACCCTGAATTTTTTGCAGTTAGGTTGGGGGAAGTCTCAACCCTTTGTGTGCTGGAGCTAAATGGAAATGTTTAAAGTGCAGTGCCTCCACCTAGTAACAGCTATCTGAATCTTTTTGAAGGTATAGTCTTAAAACTCCCTTCAGAAACTAGGTTCTTGTTGAAGTCAGTGGCTTAGCTCCCATTATCTTTAGTGTGTGAGGATCCACAATCCCTCACAACAAAGATAAACTAGGGGTTTATTTGCGGGGAAAGGGAAAGGAGGGTGGAGAAATTGGAAGAATACTAAAAGCAACCTAATATGATATGAACCTCAGCTCTCTATCCCAACAATAGTAGTGTCTCCCAAACCCTGTCTCCCAAAGAGTGCTGACCTTGTCATAACTTCAGTGGGGCTTATGCCCACATGCTAATATGTGGAGCATTGTTCTGTTTATTATAATAATAATAATAATAATAATTAATAAAGAAAAATAATTAATAAATAAAACAACTGCTCCCTGGAAAAAGACTCTTTATCAAAATATTTGTGTAATTAGAACACCCACCCACCAGAAACAGACAATTTTTAAACAAGCACTCAGTAGTGTTTGCAGTGCAAACACTAGCATGTAGTTCACTTATATTCCCATGATCAAGCTGAGAGAAATCTAGGTGGTAAATAAACAGTGTTAAATAACCTAAACTACATTAATTACAATAATCAGAAGAATTTAAAACCTAAAGTGGTGGTAGTAACATAACAAGGAAATTTCTCTAAAACAAGACCTCTAAGAGGACAGTGTCCCTCTATACTCTCATAGGCCACAATCCTCAAACCACTTACTCTAGAGTAACTGCATGGAGTCACTTTGGAGCAAGTCACTTTAGGTGGCCAGAAGGAACCATTATGATCACTTATTTGTATAACTTCATCTCCCAGTCACTCTGTTCTTGTTCTGCTTATGTCTGCAAGACTGAAAAGCCCACTAGTATCAGATGCCTTTTCCATGTTCAAGCATCTGTTGCTTGCAACAAACTAGTAACTACATAGACTGGGAGTTAAGTTTGCTACACAACCCTTTAGACAAACCCCAACAAGAGTGGAAGTACAGTTAAGGTTTCCACAGTAATTGCAAGTAGCCTAGTTAATGACTTCTCTCTCACATCCTGTGCTACAATTCAGTCTCTTTCAACCTGCACAGCATCCCAAGCTGCATAATATAGGAAACATGGAATTACATCCATGGAATGGAACCTTCGTTGCCAGTCAAAAGATGTCCATTGTTAAGAGTGCAAACCTTCGCCCTTTGAAGTCAATGACAAAATTCTCATTGACTTTAATGGTGAAGGATGTTCTCTTAGTGTAGACTAGTAAGAAATACAGCAGAGTTAAGGTTCCAGGGATGTAACTGAATGCTTAATTGTCTGCAGAATTGCAGCCTGGGGAAGTCCATGACAAAACTCCCATTGACTTTTATGATGGAGGAATTGCACCTTCAGTTCAGCGTATAACTAATGCAGTTTTCCCTTTCCTCTGACTTCCGTCCTTCATGGGACTACCACCCACGTTAGTAGTTAGTGTGGATGCAAATCCCATTAAAAGAAATGGGACTCCCACCTGTGGCAACTACAGTGTCCCTACAGAAGATCATGCTTTCTGTCTGCAATAGTTTCTGAAATAAAAAGCAGTCTTTCCCTGCCTTAGGGGAAAATTTGGATACAAGCTTAGCTAGAGCTGCCTTACTGTGCAGCCAGCCATCATAAACACATGTATATTTGGCTTTAGTTGGAAATTGGGCATATTATAAACCAATCAAGAACTGTATATATTTGCAATGATTAAATGTACACATTGAGGAAAAAATGGGTTTACTATGGCCAACTTTTCCAGATGGAACAGCTGCTAAGCTAGAATAATAATTGTTTTAGGATACGAGCCTTGGGCAGATATGGGCATGTGTGCCATTAAAGCAAATGGAACTCACGCATGTGCTAAATGCCAGCACCCAGTACACTCTGGTCAGAGGACTGTGTTGCTAGTAACTCTTGACAGTGTCTTTTTAAGATGACTTAGTCCTAAAACCCTGATCCTGCAAGCTGAGATTGAATGTCTTAAATGAGAAGAGTTTAATATACGATGTAGTTATTTTATACTAAGTTGTTGTGTGCAGGGTGAAAGGGTTTATTATCGTAATTGTTTTATGGTGTTTGATAAGACGCTGATGTAAGATGTAATGCTATGTTGTTTTTGTGGGACTTAGCTTGTTTTATGCAGTTGGGTTTTTTTCGGCTCATATTTTGTATCTGTTAAACTCTGGAAAATAAAACCCTACTGGCAACAAGCCTCACTAAATGTGATTTGTTGTTAATATGAATGAATCAGCAGTTGGGACCAAAAGTGAGGGTTGCATAAAGAGCATGTGCTTGGAGTTCTGTTCTTTCCTCATGCCCTCTAACTTTGCAATCTGCTGCAACCTTTTCTGGATCCTATCTCATGCCTACTGGTAACCTGAGCATAAGGCACTAACAGTGTGATCCTCTGAGTGGATAGCCAGTATGTGCTAGCAGGGGTACAAGTCCCATTCACTTCAATGGGGTTTGCACATGTGCTGTTATCTCAAAGATCACACCCCAGGGATGTAACTGACTGCGTCATTGTCTGCAGTATTGCAGCCTGGGGAAGTCCATGACAAAACTCCCATTGACTTTTATGATGGAGGAATTGCACCTTCAGTTCAGCGTATAACTAATGCAGTTTTCCCTTTTCTCTGACTTCAGTCCTTCATGGGACTACCACCCATGTTAGTAGTTAGTGTTAGTGATGAACTCTAATCATGATTGCGGAAGCGAGAGTAGTAAGACAAGTACCTTCAAGAATGGCAATAAAGAAAAAGGTAGTACTTGGCAGTATCAATGCAAAGTTTAAGATACCCTGTAGGCCCCTGTATTGTAATCTTACTGTAGTCGAGAGTTTTTCAGGATTTTTTTGTTTTGTTTTTTAAAAACAACAAGCTTTATTCAGTGATGAACATATAACAGTCGGGATTATACATATGTTTATTTATTTAAAAATTTAATATCCCTCCCCCTCCTGGCTAGGCAGCCCGGGCAGCATACAATATAAAATATAAATACAATTAAAACAACAGAACTTCATATGGGTCATAACAATACCCAGCCCAACCCCAACCCTCCCACTACCCATCTCCCCCATCAAAAGCCTGGCGGAACAACCAGGTTTTACATTGATGCCTGAAGAAGGGGAGATCCAGGGCCCGGCAGACCTCCACCGGGAGGGAGTTCCATAAGTGGGGTGCAGCAACCGAGAACACCCTCTCCAATGTGGCCCCCCGCCGAACGTGAGGGACCTCCAAAAGGGTGCTCCTGGCTGACCGCAGAGGCTGCTCCAGAAGCCAGGGATAAGGCAGTCTCGTAGGTAGGTGGGGCCCAGGCCGTGTAGAGCTTTCTAAGTAAGCACCAACACCTTGAATCAGGCCTCGAAGGCTATAGGCAGCCAGTGCAGCTAACGGAGCACCAGAGTTATGTGCTCCCGGCAGCCCGTCCCTATAAGGAGGCAGGCCGCTGCATTCTGCACCAGCTGAAGCCTTCAAACCATCATCAGGGGTAGCCCCAAGTAGAGCACATTACAGTAATCAAGCCTAGAGGTGACAAATGTATGGCTGATGGTGGCAAGATCACAGTCTGAGATATATGGCAATGGTCTATGACCACGCCTAATAACAACAACAGTCTGAGATATGCGGCCATAACTATCATACCAGATGTAATTTACAAAATGTGTTCCTCGACACAGCTGCCACCTGGACATCTATGCAGAGCTGCAAGTCGAGGAGCGCACCCAGACTGCGAACCTGAGGGGACCAAGGCAGGACACCCCCCATCAACGATAGGGACCTCCACTCCCTCGGCCCTTCCCACCAGCATCGTCTCCATCTTGTCAGGATTCAACTTCAGGCAGCTCGCTCTCATCCAGTCCCCCACAGCTGTCAGACACCGTGTAAGCAGTGAGAATGCAGGGCCTACGTCTGCTGAAAACGAGGGGTAGAGCTGGGTGTCATCAGCAAATTGATGACATCGCACTCCAGATCCTCTCACGACCTTGCCCAAATGCTGCATACACATGTTAAACAGGAGAAGGGACATGGTGAGTTCTTCCAGCCAGAAATGAGTTGAACCATTCAAGAACAATCCTGCCCACCCTGGCACGGTCACGCAGATGAGTCACCAACATCTCATGGTCAACGGAATCAAAAGCAGCCAGTAGGTCCAACAGGACCAGAAGGGCCAACTGCCCCTGATCTAAAGCACAGCGCAGGTCGTCGACTAAGGCCACAAGTGCAGTGTTTGTGCCATACCGCCGACTAAAGGCAGACTGCGATGGGTTCAGCAAACCGACCCGGTCAAGATAATCCTGAAGCTGCTGGACCACCACCCGTTCAATAACCTTCCCTAAAAAGGGAAGGTTAGAGACAGGTCAGTAACTGGCAAGGGCATCAGCGTCAAGTGGTTTTTTTGAGCAAGGGTCACACCACGGCCTCAAGACACCCCAGGATCTTGCCCTCCCAAAGGGAGGCACTGACCACCTGTGCCAGCACTGGCCCATGTCTCCTTAATGGTTTTAACTGACCAGGGCAGCCAAAGGTCTAATTCATAAGTTGGGGCCCTAACAGCCCCCAGGACATCCCCCGCATTGGCAGGGGTCACTGACTGAAATTGATCCCATAAAACAGGACAAGCTGGGGCATTCATAACCTCTGGTTCCCTGACTCTATCAAATGGCACGGCAACGTCATGGTGAATAAAAGAGATTTTATCCATGAAAAATGTGAGTTACCAGAACAATTAGCAAAACAGTTAACAGTGTAGGTAGGTAGCTTACACAAGGCAAATTACCAATATTACAGATATACAATGGGTTAGGCGGAAAAATCGGATCTCAATAGCAATGTAGCTTTTCATGAAATTTCATCTGGGCTCTATCCAAGACCAGCCAGGAGCTAAGAAAGCAGATGATCAAGCAATTCAGCATTAAAATTTAAAAAAGGATGGCTAAGCACCACCACAGCCATGCAAACCCAGGTTCTGGCCTGGGGTAAGATCTGGTGGCTGGTTTTAGACCTGACAGCACCATGGATGTCCACACGGGTCAAAGCGTGGGTATCCATGGTACCATCACGATTGAAAACATCCATATACCAGCTATCAATGGATGGAATACTGGGACTCTTCCAAAGCTTTGCTGGTACCATCCTGGCCACTACGAGTAGATGGGATATCAGCTCTTGATTAGCATTATACAAGAGTGTTTCCTGTGGGCAGTCCAGAAGGAAAACAAATGGGTCTTCTGTATGGTTACAGCCAGTTATCTCTCTGATGGACTAACTTATTTCACTCCAGTATAATCTTAGGACAGGTCCACCATACATACTCATTTTGAAAAGTATATTAAATTCTCTGTTTTAATTAAATATAGATGGTACCATTCTAGAATCAGTTAGATTCTTCAATTTCCTAGCCCAAATCTATCTGCTTTATTCCCTTTTTCATAATATATATGTTTTGTGTATCTTATTACTTTTTCTGCTAAGTGAGTCTGAAGAAGCTCAAGTTTACTTCTAGCTTATATACGTTTCTTACAGGTTTTGGCAGTATTATTTTTCCAATGTGGTGTTCTGGAGTATTTTGAGTTCTGATTTTAATTTATCCATCTCTTTTCTTCTTTTTTTCATATCAGATTCCTTATGTGTCCTCTGATAGCCACCTTGAAGACATCCCAAACCACATTGTTATTTGAAGTGTGTTCATTGTCTGTGAAATAATTCTTGATTTCCTCATACTGAACTGGATATCTCTTCATTATGTAAAAGGGTTGGGTTGGATTTATTTAATGTATTTATTTATTACAAGCATTTATATCTCGCACCCTCCTGCACACTGGCAGCTGGTCTCAAACACCTTGTCTTATTTTCTTCCATCCAGTTTTTAGAGAGATGTATATCAGACTGTGGTCTGATCATGTAATTGGGCCATATTCAACTTTTTGTAAGCTATCTATTGAAGATTTAGAAACAATAAATAAGTCTATTCTGGTATATATCTTAAGTGGCACAGAGTAAAATGAGTAAGGGTTGTAAGGGAGTAAATGTATTAGGGTTCAGCAGACTCCATGGATCAAAAAGATATGATTTGTCTATTAATGCTTTAGTGGGCCATCTGAGTTTTTGTCCTTGAGTATTTTTATCTGATCTTTCGGTTGTGGGATCTAAAACACAATTAAAGTCACCACGTAGCAGGACTTCTCCTTTAGTAAAATGTTTAAGTTTTTCCTTCAGTGTCTTTAAAAAAAACTACCCTCACTACTCTCACATCAGGTAGAATAATATTTGCTAAAGAAAAACTGGGAGACAGGACATGTCGTCGTACATGGAGCCCAACGTTGTCAAGACATGAAATTTCAAATCAAACTGGGAGACAGAAAAAAAAATTCAGTCGCCAGACTTGATTCTTTTTTTTTTTTTTTTATATATATATTTTTTATTTTTATAATATTCATAAATACAGTATTAACTATCAAAAAATAAACTTACTTATAATTATAAAACAAATAAATATCTTGGGACCTAGGTT
>QEPC01008173.1:11607914-11626629 GCA_003113815.1 Sphenodon punctatus
CCTGGCCACCCTCATTCATGCCTTCATCACCTCAAGGCTAGACTACTGCAATGTGCTGTACGTGGGGCTTCCCTTGTTTCTGGTTCGGAGGCTGCAGCTGGTGCAGAATGCGGCGGCCCCTCTCCTTATGGGGATGGGAAGGTGGGAGCACATAACACCTGTGCTCTGTACTCTCTACTGGCTGCCAATAGCATACCAAGCCCGATTCAAGGTGCTAGTGTTGATCTATAAAGCCCTACACGGACTGGGCCCCTCTTACCTTGGGGACCGCCTCGCCCGCCGCACCTCAGAGCGATCCCTGCGGTCCACCGGGGGCGCCTTTTTGGAGGTCCCCCGTGTAAAGCGGGGGGCCACAATGGAGAGGGCGTTCTCGGTGGCCGGGCCGAGGCTCTGGAATTCCCTCCCTGAGGAAGCCCATCTGGCCCCAGGTCTGTTGGCATTTCGGCGAGCCTGCAAGACCTGGCTGTTCGCCCAGGCCTTCAGAGAGGGGAGGGTTGGGTAGGGGGGGATTTTTGAAAAGTTTTTATGTTGAGGGGGGCTGTATTTTTAAAACATTGTTGTAATGAATTTTATTGTGTGTTTTTATGCTGTAAGCTTCCTCAAGATGCCGTAGGCATGAGGGGGTGGCTAACAAATACTTATAAATAAATAAATTAAATAAATTTAAAGCAGAGTCCTTTTGTTGTAAAAGCCAGGTCAATGTATCCTAATTTGACAAATATCTCACTTTTAGTAATATGGGCTGATTAAAAATGTCTTAGTTCTTTAAATAACAAACATTCTAAAATGTATGGTGTAGTGGGTAAGTGAGCAGTAGCTGGACTGGGAGGTACAGGGAGGCCCTGGTTCAAGTTCCACTTCAACCAGAAACTTACTGGGTGACCTTGGGCTAGTCACAATATTCTTTCAGCCTAACCTACCTCACAGGGTTGTTGTAAGGATGCACCCTATCTTTGTCCAGCTCAACAAGGACAAAGTCTCATATCTCTAGAAATCCGTAGCCTTCTTCCCAACAACAGCCATCATAGTGCAGTCTTAAGCTTAAGGTCCATTAAGAGAGAATGTTCCATTCCTCATCAACCTTCTGTAAACTTATGGCCCTTTTTACACGGGACAGACCCACGCATGCCCACGTAGATCTGTGTGGGCATGAGTGGGTGCCGCCCATGTAACCGCTGCGGTGGGTGGGTGTGCATGTGCACTTCTGCAACCCACCCACCTCCACCCATCGCCCACGTATGGAGCAATTGGCAAAAACGGCAATTGCTCTTCGTGTGGAGGTGGGTGTGCATTCATGTACACAGGCGCCCACGTGCTGCTCGCGCACACAAACACACACACACCAGCCGTGGCTCAATATGACAAATGCAAACTGTAGCAAAGTCTTCCTAGCTCAAAATGTCTCTTAGCCTTTGCTTTACTATTTATTTTATTTATTTTCCGAATTTATACCCCGCCCCTCCTGAAAACAGCTCGGGGCGGCTTCCAACAATAATAAAAATACATATAAAAACAAATATAAAACAGTTTAAAATAGCATCAAAAATACAATTTAAGTATTTAAAACAGGGCCCCGGGAGCCAATTCAACATTAAAACAATAAACAAGGTTGGGGAGATAAAAAAAACACAACTAAACCTCCCTTCCCCCCCACCAAAGGCCTGGGCAAACAGCCAGGCTTTACAACACCGCCAGAATGTCAACAGGCTTGGGGCCAGGTGAACTTCCTTCAGGAGTTCCAAAGGCGCGGTGCGGCCACCGAGAATGCCCTCTCCATTGTGGCCCCCTGCATTACACGGGGAACCTCCAGGAAGGCACCCCTGGCTGACCGCGCCCCAGAACGTCTCCTTCGGAGGGCAAGGCGGTCCCTGAGGTACGAGGGGCCCAGACCATAGAGGGTCTTGTAGATCAACACCAAAACCTTGAACCTAGCTCGGCACGCTATTGGCAACCAGTGCAGAGTCCGGAACACAGGTGGAATGTGCTCCCGACGACCCGTCCCCATAAGGAGACGAGCCGCCGCATTCTGCACTAGCTGCAGCCTCCAAACCAGGAACAAGGGAAGCCCCATGTAGAGCGCGTTGCAGTAGTCTAGTCTCGAGGTGACAAAGGCATGGATGAGGGAGGCCAGGTCCAGGCCGGAGACGAACAGATGCAGCCTTCGCACCAGATGCAACTGGTGGAAGGCAGCCTTAGCGACTGCCTCCACCTGCCGCTCCAGGCAGAGGTCCGTGTCCAGTATCACCCCCAGACTCTGGACCTGCTGCGCTATAGGAGGGAGAACCCCTCCGATCAGGGGGGCCACTACCTCCCTCGCTCTCCCCACCATCATCACCTCCATCTTATCGGGGTTGAGCTTCAGTCTGCTCTGCCGCATCCATTCCGCCATGGCCTCCAAACACTGGGATAGCAACAAGTCAGCAGGGTCTGGGTCAGTTGAAAAAGAGAGGTACAGCTGAGTATCATCAGCATATTGGTGACACCGCACCCCGAACCCTTTCACGACCTCCCCAAAGGGCTGCATGTAAACATTAAATAATAATGGAGACAGAATACAACCCTGCGGAACGCCACATGATAAGGCGCAGGGGCACGATGTCTCATCCCCCAGCACCACCCGCTGGCTTCTCCCCGAGAGGAATGAACGGAACCATTCAAGAACAGTCCCGTCCAGACCCCCCCCAGGTCACGCAGCCGCCTCAACAGCAGCCCATGGTCCACAGTATCAAAAGCAGCCAAGAGATCTAGCAGGATGATAAATGTTGAACATCCTGCATCCATCTCCCGGTGGAGGTCGTCGACCAAGGCCCCCAATGTTGTCTCAGTGCCATAGCCGGGGTGAAACCCAGATTGAAAAGGGTCTAGGAAGCTGATGCTATCCAGATGCACCTGGAGTGCCACCGCCCGCTCAATAACCTTCCTTAATGAGGGAAGGTTTGAGACAGGTCGGTAACTGGCGAGCGCATCCATGTCCAAGGATGGTTTCTTCAGCAGGGGGCGTCCCACAGCCTCCTTGAGGCTGGGCGACAACCTCCCCTGCTGCAAGGATGCGTTGACTACCCTCGCCAGCACTGTCCCCAACGTCTCCCTTGAGGCTTTCACCAACCAGGACAGGCATGGATCAAGTTCACAACAGGTGGCCCTCACAGACCCCCAAGACATCCGCCGCATCGGCCGGCGTCACTTCCTGAAACTCCCCCCACAAAGCTGGACCGGACGGGGCCTCCCATCACCTCGCGCTCTCCCCCTACTGCCCCCTAATCCAGCGTCAGTCACTCTGAATCCGAGCAATCTTTTCTGAGAAGTAGTTGACAAACTCCTCACAGCGGGCCTGGGACAAGTCCCCATCCAGGCGGAGGGAGGCTGGACTAACCAGCCCCCGCACCACCCGAAACAGCCCCACCGGGCGTGACTTCGCAGACGCTATGAGGACATCAAGGAACTCCTTCCTTGCCGTCCTCACAGCCTCAACATAGAACCGCAAATGGGCCCTATGGAGAAGACGGTCGGAGTCAGATCAAGTCCGACGCCAGCATCGCTCCAACCTCCTGCCTACTCATTTCATACACCACAGCCCCTCAGTAAACCAAGGGGCCCTGCGGTGATGAAACCGAGGCAGAGGGTGTCTCGGAGCCACCCTGTCAGTGGCCTCCCCCAGCAAGTTGTTCCAGTGCTGGAACAGTTCATCGACAGAGTGACCGTCCGGGTCCAGGGTTAACTCCCTCAGGACCTCTTGGAACCGCTGGGGTTCCATGAGCCTCCGAGGACGGACCATCCTAACTGGTCCCTTCCCCTTCTGGAGGGGGTGTGCTAGAAGACTGGCCTGAAGGAAATAATGGTCCGTCCATGACAAGGGCACCGCCCTGACTTCCCCCACAACCGGACCCCCCGCCTCAAGGCCAGAGCTGAAGATCAGGTCGAGGGTGTGCCTCCCCACCACCACATGGGTCAGGCAGATAACCTTCTGGGGCAAATCCATGGTGGCCATGAATTCTCGCTCCGCCCTGACAAGGCCGGCATCGACGTGGATGTTGAAGTCCCCCAGAACCAAGGTCCTAAGGAGCCCAGCACCACCTCCGAGGCCAGCTCTGCTAGAGCGGTAAGGGATGCTGCCGGACAGGAAGGGGCCCGGTATACCAGCAGCACCCCTAGCTTGTCCCCGGACAAATTGAACACCACATGAAGAGCCTCAATACCCATAATCTCCTGGACTGGATACCTCCTAACAGGCCAGTCCTCTCTAAAAATAATAGCTACACCACCTCCCCGGCCATCCATGTGGGGCCGATGCTGCACGACATACCCGGCCGGAACGAGATCGGCCAGAGTTGGACCGGCCAACTCATCCAGCCAGGTCTCCGTAATACATGCGAGGTCCACGGTCCCATCCGAGATCAAATCCCGGTCAATTGGGGCCTTGTTCACAACGGACCTCGCATTTAGCAGCAACAACCCCCCACGTATGGACCTTGGACCCGGCTCCTCCCTCTCCCTCAGCGGGGGGATGGCAACCTGCACCTCCCTCAGGTACCTCGTTCCCCTAGGGGCGTGCGCCATCCAACCCCATGGGCCATACCGTCCTCACCCCAGAACTACCCCAATAGCTGCACCCTCCCCTCCGTCCACCAGATCCTGGCCCCCCAAACCTGGCTGCTCGCCCTGTGGCCTTCCTCCCCTCCACCCCCCGACCATCCCGCTGCCACCAGGGGCCGGTAGGGACCATACCCCCCTTCTCACCGCTAGACTTCCCTCTCTCACAGGGGCCGAGTCCACCCCTCAGTAACCCTCCCAATGCTCCCCCTGCTGCCACCAGGGTCAGCCACTGGGATACCCTCCCCCCTACTTCTAACCACCCCTCCTACACCCCCACCCTACCTCCCTAGCCCTGAACAAAAAGAATCCCACAAAAACAAAACGTCCCCCTGCCGCCCCCAAAGCACCCCAACGCGCCACGCCCTGTGGCCGCGGCCTGCGGCGGAAGCTTATTGCTTATAAACTGTAAACATTCTAATATCAGTGACATAATATGTATCCTAAACCCAAAGAGTAAGAGTACAAACAACAGAAGTCTGCCAAGGTGATTTTTGAGAAGAAACACAGTTACTGTCTTCTATCTAGCACGTTTTGGGAAATCTTTTAGACAAAAAAGTCAGAACTTTAAGATCTAAAACTAGATCTCAACAGTCCATCTTTAACATCAGTGCCTCCGCACTAGCCTTAGGAAAGAGGCTGGGATAGAAGGTGCAAGCCCCAACAAATAACAGAAGTGGGGTTACACAGACAAAATTTTGAAAACTACTCCTTCAGTGGGATCATGCTGGCACAAACTAGCCATAGCATTTTAATTAATTACCAGGCCTATTACATTTTTTTAGCTCTCGGGGCTACAGCGAAAAAGCATGAAAATGTGACTGTAGTGAGTCCCAGAGAAAAATAAATCGGAAGATAAGAGACCAAATATTTTGCTAAAAGAAGAAGTTATGATTTAAACTACTGGTTTTCAATGTGTGGTACTGGTATCATGGGACTTTGGCTGGTAGGAGCTGGACCCACACTCTAGTGTTTTTGAAAATCTTTTACTAGGCCAAAATTTATTTTTCAAGTTAACATATTAGTAGACAATTTTCAATAGGTAAATTAAATCCTAAGGTGTTACAGGATAATGTTTACCATTTGGCTCACCCTATCTCTGTCCGTCTCTTCCAACTAAACAAAGGAAGTGGTTAATTTTACAGACTGATGTGTTCCTCTTAGTGAGCAATCTGCAACCAAGGGGTTGCAGTCCTGAAACCACTTACTCTGGGAGTAGTGCCGCAGAAGTCAATAGAGCTACTCTGAGTGGTTTGAGGATCACAGGCATAGACTTAAGATACTCAAGGCAAGGCAGACTCCTACTTCACCTCAAAATTTGATAGGACACAAAAAATACTAAAATCAGAATGTTGTGTTTTATAGTGGCATAACTAAAGGAGGGCATTGACCTTGAACAGGAAGATTAAGCCATGGAACTGACCTTGAATTGGAATGGAATGGAATATTCCTTCAATGGGACCTTGAATGGGAAGCAGGGCATATGCTAGGGCTGCCATTTCAGATTTCAGTAGCAGAGATGGGTGTAGCTTTGGCACATAACAGGTAAGTAGGTAAGGCATGCTTGCAATATCTCTGAGATTGAGAGGAGTGACAGTCACCATGTAATGGACTAGAGATCAAGGAAGCCTTGAAGGCTCACCCTATCTCTGCAGTCTCTGCTTTGATCCCAACTAAACAACGGAAGCCAGTTAATTGTACACATCAGCATGTGGTATGAAGGGGGGGGGGGGGGGAGCAATGCAATGGTGCCGCTAGGAGGCCGGGCCCTTCTATTTGCTTCCCCACTTTCTCCCCATGCTTGCTGATGTCCCTGACCCCAAAGCCTCCAGTATTCCCCTGCAAAACCTGCCTCCTCTGGTGTTTTCCAGTTCTTGCAGCCTTAATTCTGTGCGGGGGGGTCGCCTCGTTGCAGTTTGGGGTGGATTCACTACCAGAAAAGTCAGACAGTCGCAGATTTAAACCATCAATTTCCAGCGGTGGCGTGTGGGCTGCTCTTCCCTAGGGGAGCTGGGTTTGGCCTGAGCCCTCCTCCTGGCAAGGTAGTCCTGGCAGCAGCCCGGCACCTGCCCCATTTCGGAGCGCCTTTGTGAGCAGACCCCACCCCCTGCCTCCCTGGCCCAGCCCATGGGAAGCATTTGCCGGGCTGCGGCTTCGGTCCCAGCAGCCAAGGGCTGCTCCCTCCCCAGGCCAGAAGGGGCCGCATGTAGCAGCAGGAGCTGCCACCGCTGCCGCTCTCCTTGCTGCCGGGCGGGCTCCCGACCCGCTCGCCCCCTAGCTGCGCCCCCTCAGCATGCGGGATTACGACCAGGTCACCGCCTTCCTGGGCGAGTGGGGCCCCTTCCAGCGCCTCATCTTCTTCCTGCTCAGCGCCAGCATCGTCCCCAACGGCTTCAACGGCATGTCCGCCGTCTTCCTGGCCGGCACCCCCGAGCACTGGTGCCGGGTGCCCCTCAGCGCCAACCTGAGCAGCGAGTGGCTCAACACCAGCATCCCCCGGGAGGTGCGAGGGGGCCGGGAGGTGCCGAGCAGCTGCCGCCGCTACCGCCTCGCCTCCCTGACCAATTTCTCGGCGCTGGGGCTGAAGCCCGGCAGGGATGTGGAGCTGAGTCAGCTGGAGCAGGAGCCGTGTCTGGACGGCTGGGAGTACAGCCGGGAGCTCTACCTCTCCACCATCGTCACCGAGGTGCGCAGGGGATGGGAGGAGCTGAGCGGGAGGGAGAGGGGGTTTGGGGGCTCGGGGTGGGGACAGAAGAAGAGGCGCGCTAGGGATGGGGTAGTAGCCCGGGAGGGGTTCCAAGAATGGGATGCTGAGGTGAAGTGGGTGTAGGGATGGGGAGACAGGGTGGACTAGGGCAGAAGGGCCTTCGGTTAGGGGGTAGCTCCCGGAGCCCCTGTGTAATGGTCCTTCATGTGATGGGAGCGGATGTCTGCTGGTTTTAGGCAGAAGGGATCAAATCTATAATGTGAGGCTGAGCTTCGCTGCCTGGCCCCATCCTATGATCTGGGTCAGAGTTGGAAAGGTTAATATCTATGTCACAGTAGGGTGGCCAGATATGCAAATTTTAGAGGACACATGAGAAATACAGGTTGCAGGGCTGTAGTGAAGCCAATGCAGCACTGTAACCTGTATTTCTAATGTGTCCTCTAAAACTTGCATATCTGGCCACCCTAATGCATGATGGGAAGCAGAGGACAGTGGACACTGACTCCAGTGGCTTGTGTTTCCTCTACTATGGAGTTGGGGTGCTTAAGTTTGCGGGGGCGGGAGGAGAGAAATCCCATGGGCATGTCTCCAAGAGGAGAGAGTGCATAGTGGCTGACTAATGCACTTGTGTCAAGCTTCAGGTGCCTGTTGCTATATCGTTACCAGATCTGACCTTTCTCCCTCATGGCACACCCAGCCTGGCATGAAACAAGGTTTTCTCAGGGAAGCGAAGCCCATACAATGTGTTGCCACACTCATAGTGAAATCAAACTAGTTTTCTGGTAGTGAACATCCCCCACCCCAAACTGCAACAAGGCGACCACCCTCAGCACAGAATGCTCTGGTCTTTCCCAATGTGATGTTCCACTTCTCCAATTCAAAATGTAGATACTTTGCAGCTCTCACACATTCACATAGTGGGGTATGTGTAAGTGGTGTTTGTAAGCATGTTGGAGAGAGAGCGTGAGAGTGTGTTGGAGAGTTTATGGTCCATCTCTGGGACAAAAGTTGAGATACAAGAGAATATAGGTTCCAGCCTTCAAAACACTTGCCCTTACAAGAGCCTCAGGATCAGACTGTCCTTCAAGGAAGAAGTTTGTGTAAGAATTTGTTACAAAAGGAATGATTGCAAAAAATGTTTTGTGACCACAAGCAAGTCTTTCACACACTACAGGTGCAGTTAAACGTCTGTCAGTCCACAGCTGTAAGTGTAGCTGTAGCTCCTCCAGCGCCCCCATACAAGGAAGGAAATATAAAATTGTCAGGATCTTGTGACTTCTAGTTAAGAATTTCTCCAAGAAGCTCAAAGGGATCTTTTAAAAATAAATTCAGGAACAGACTTTTGTCACCTTTTCTCTACAGCCACACCCAGGAGACCTCTGTAGCTAAGGAAGTGTTGAGTCACTTCACTTTACTGTAAATGGCATGTTTCAATGCGCTAGAAATTTGGTCTTACAGTTGTCAGCTGCTGAACATACTGTACTGAAAGTTTTAAAAATTAATTTGTATGCCCTGCGAGACATTTTCATATGTATTGCCCCACACGAGTTAGTGTCTCTATTTTTAAAAAAGTGGGTACATACACAGCAACATTTAAAAATATTTATACTGCGTGTGTACGGACATTGTACCTAGTTCATAGTACTGACTGCCAGACTGTATCTGTCACGTGTCGACTTGGAAACGACAGTGGGTCAAAGTTAAGAATAAAACAGTCAACAATTTACTATGTCGTGCCAAGATATTGCTCTGGTGTACCAAGGGTGGCTTCCTTACGAAAAGATCTGTTATGCCAAGGGTACACAGTTTAAGAGTTCAGTTCTGACACCATCGATGTGTGGACTGCACTCTAAATTTTGAGTAGACCACTAAAAATGTTTACTCATCAGTACTGGACTGTGGCTGGAACATGTTGTATTTCAAACTATCATATAATAATAATAAATAATAATATTTATTTATTTTTAATAGCAACCCCCTGCCATGGCACTTGGAGCCCTTTACATACAAAACAACTGGCCTAGCAGGTTCCTGCCCAGAGGAGGTAAAGGGAATTTCACATTGTCACACACACAACATTCCAGGCAGAACCTAAGGGCTTGGCAGGTGATTAGCTCTTGGAGTCAAAGCAGTAGATGGAGGGGGTTGGGTCTGAAGTGAATCCTAGCTGAAGTTCCTCAGCCAACTGGGATGACAGCCTTGGTCTTCCAACCCCAAACTTCCAGCCAGAGGGATGAGGGAGCAGTGTAGCCATTGTTTTTAGGGACACTTGGTCCGTACGGAGATATCCAGTGCAAATGCCACCTGGAATAGAGGGCCTCCACCTCATGATTGATTTGGCCCATGGAGACAGATTAGGGTTGCTGCTTGTATACCGTGCACCTTCCTATACGGCAACATCTCTACTTGCTCTAGCAGATCTGGTGTCGGAGGTGGTATTGCGATTCCCAAGGCTGTTGGTCTTAGGCGATTTCAGTATTCACGCTGATGCCAGTGTTAAGGGGGCAGAGGAAGAGTTCATGGCCGCAATGGCAACTATGGGCCTGTCTCAGGTAGTATCTGGCCTGACTCATGAGGGGGGGCATACTCTGGATTTTGTGTTTTGCACTGGCCTTGAGGCGGGGGTGGGGGCTGTTAGTGGGGGATGTGTCATCTGTCCCCTTGTCATGGATAGACCATTATCTCCTTTGGGCCAGTCTCCCAGTGTACATCAGCCCCCAGCAGGGTGTGCAACCTATTTGTATGGTCCGCCCCCGGAGTCTTATGGAACCAGAGCAGTTCCAGAATGCTCTGGGGGATATACCTTCCAACCTCGACAGCCGATCACTCAATGACCTCGTTGCCCTTTGGAACATCTTGTTGGCTGAGGCCATCGACCGGACGGCTCCCAGGTGTCCACTCCCTGGGCATATGCGGCGCAGGGCCAGGACCGGTGCAAGGATTTTTGCCGTCCTAGGCAAAGCCCTGTGTGTGTGTCCCTCATGCAACCAGTGCACACATTACATACCTCGCATGCAACCCACTTGCATGTTGCGCACAACCCTCACATGCACATATCTAATGTACAGCACGCATATGCACAGCCTGTTTCTTGGGCACAGGGGCTGCTGGCCCTGCTCCCTTCTGCTTTCCAACCCCCGATCCATCTGCAGCGCTTACCAGCAGTGGCAGCTGGATTGGGGATGGGAGAGGCACCTCGTCAATTTGTAGGAGAAGCGGCAGCAACAGCTGGGTCGGGGCAGGAGAGATGGCAGCGGAAGGTGTATCGGGGTGGAGCCACCTAGGGGTGCTTCTTCCACCCCTGATCCAGTGCAGAAGTTATCAGCAAGACTGCCTAGGGCAGCAAGTTGAAGGGGGTGCCTTTTCCATTCCATCCAGTACAGAGGTTATTGCCGGCGGCAGCAGGGCAGCTTGATCGGGAGCAGAAGAGATGCCCCCTTCAAGTTGGCACCCTAGGCGGCTGCCTGAGGCGCCTAATGGTAGCACCATCCCTGCGCACGGTCCCATGGTTCATGCGGGACCTGCATCAGCTGACGCAGGAGGGGAGATGGTTAGAGCAACAGTGGCACTGTACTTGTACTGAAGCCAACCGATTATGGTACAGAGCCGAGTTAAAGGCCTATGCTGTAGTTATGCGGGCAGCAAAGAGGAGTTTCCTTGCTACCATCATATCATCCACAAAGTTGCATCCAGCTGAGCTTTTCCTGGTGATGAAGGTGCTGGTCAGTCTGGCCTCTGTGCACCTGGAACTGGAATATTCCAGTGCTTGCTGTGACATGTTTATTGACTATCTTGCAGATAAAATCACTCATATCCACCATGATTTCAACACTGTGCTTGATACAGTAGGGATGCCTGAAGTTATGAATGCCCCATCTGGTTTTATGGGATCAGTTTCAGCAGGTATCGTCCACCGATGTGGTGGAGATGCTGGGGGCTGTGAGGGCCACAACTTGTGAACTTGACCCTTGCCTGTCCCGGCTGGTGAATGCCAGCCATGAGACGGTGGGGCCATTGCTGGTAGGGGTTGTCAGTGCCTCCCTTGTGGAGGGCACGGTTGCAGGGTGCCTGAAGAAGACTGTGGTGAGACCTTTGCTCAAAAAACCACTACCTTTGCTCAAAAACCGCTTCTTGACATTGACGCCCTTGCCAGTTATTGGCCATGATTTTTAAAACATTTTATTGTGTAACAACTAAACCACACGTAACAAACTGACATACAAAACAAAACAAGGGTACAGAGTTTCCAGTCCATGTGATTCCCACTATTATTGTGAAAATCTGGTTATTCCTTATTTTTAGGGAAGGTTATTGAGCGGGTAGTGGCTCAGCAGCTCCAGGGGCATCTGGACTGATTGCATTGGTTTCCTTGATCCCTCGCAATCAGGGCTATGGCACTGAGACTGCGCTTGTGGCCTTGGTTGACAATCTGCGCCAGGAGTTGGACTGAAGTCGATACACCCTTCTGATTTTGTTAGACCTTTCAGTGGCGTTTGACACGGTTGACCACGAGATGTTGTGACTCACCTGCAGGACCGTGCTGGGATGGATGGAACGTTTTTTGAATGGTTCTGCTCTTTCCTGGCTGGAAGAACTCAGCATGTGGTTCTGGCGGATTGTACATCATACCCCTAGGATCTCATGTGTGTAGTTCTGCAGGGATCCATTCTGTCCCCTCTCCTGTTCAACATGTACATGCAGCCTTTGGGTGAGATCATGAGCGGTGTGAGGTTCGGTGTCATCAGTATGCTGATGGCACCCAACTCTACCTCTTGTTTTCATCGGACCCAGGCACGGCAGTCTTAGCGTTTGCCCAGTGTCTGGCTGCGATGGGGAATTGGATGAGGGCGAGCCATCTGAAGCTGAATCCCGACAAGACAGAGGTGATGTTGGTGGGAAGGGCCGAGGGAGAGGAAGCCCCCGTCATAGATGGGAGTGCGTCTCTCCCTGGTCCCTCAGGTTTGGAGTCTGGGGGGAGTCCTCAATTCACAGCTGCACCTGGATGCCCAGGTGGCGGCTCTGGCAAGGAGCGCATTTGGTAAATTTAATCTGGTCTGACATCTTCGGCCTTATATCTCAGGCTCCAATCTTGCCACCATCATCCATGCATTCATCACCTCGAGATTGGACTACTGCAACGCACTCTACATGGGGCTAGCCTTGTTGATAACCCAGAGACTGCAGTTGGTGCAAAATGTGGCGGTTCTGCTCCTTGTGGGGGCAGGTCACTGGGAGCACATAACGGTTCTCTGCACTGGCTGCCTATAGTGTTCCGAGCCCGATTCAAGGTGTTGGTAATTACCTTTAAAGCCCTATACAGCTTGGGCCCCATTTACCTGCAAGATCGTCTCACCCCCTGTGTCCTGAACCCCGCCGATCGGCCGCGTGCGCCTTCTTAGAGACCCCAAGGGTTTCCCGGGAGTGGGGGGGTGGGGGACGTTTGAGAGGGTGTCCTCAGTGGCAGCACCACAGCTGTGGAATTCCCTCTCGGTAAAGATTCACCCCTCGTCGGATCTTCTCTCCTTTCACAGACAATGTAAAACCTGACTGTTTCACCAGTCATTTGGTGAGGGGGATGGGTAGCGGGAGGGGGTTTTCTTTTAGGGTTAAGGGTATTTTTATCTCGGGCTTCTGATGGGTTATTGTTTTTAATTGTTATTTTATTGTGTAGGCTATCTTATATTTTTTGTATTTTACTATGTTGTTCACCGCCCTGGGCTGCCCAGGAGGGGGTGGTATATACATTATTTTATAAATAAATAAATAAATGTCTAAAATCCACGAGACAGGTCACTAAAAATAAAGAGACTGGCTTAAAAAGCATGAGCTTTTTTTTTTTTTTTTTTTTTAATTGGGATACTTTTATTACCCTGTTTCTGAAACTGTAGGTCACATGACAGGCACATTTACACACAAATGTTCTCCACAACCATGAGAGCTAGAAACTTAGTATTTATGCTTTTTAAATGAAAGATGAAATTCTCTTTAGTCTACACGTATGCTTATACCTTCTTTTCCATTCATGGTTAAAAGCTCACTTGAACTCAGTAATGCAAAATAGGATTCTATATGAGCACAGCTGTGTGTGGACAAGATGCTATGTCCAAAAAGAACTCTGAGCCTTCCAAAACATTAGTAGCACATATTGCTAATAAATTGTCACCTTCCATACACTCGTTGTGGACTGCCAGACAACTCCGCATCTAAAGCTAAAGTGACTTCAGCTAATAGTTTTTATAGAAGAAAATTCTTATCTTTCAAGAGCTGTTTCTGGGTTCTGCCCAAAATGTTGTATAGATTGATGGGGGCTTAGAGACTTTTTCTTTGTTTTTAAGTGAACCGTTTAAAAATTATTCCAGTTCACATGATGGTGTATTGCTTTGTTTAAATACTTAACATCTTAATAATGGCTCAAAAGGATTAGATGTTTATTTCCCCCAATTTGTCTCCTAGCTGAAAAACCTGTGTGGCAAGTTCAAGCCAATGCAGGTTAAAATACCTGCATTATTAGATGCCAGAAGGATGGAAAGTTTGGTATGAAAGCCATAAGAATAGGATGAACAGATACAGTAGAAGACAGTGTGGAAAGTCACAAATATATACTGTACGTACAGTTTGGCAGAGATTCTGTTTGGTTCTTGCCTAACCCCTGTGTTTATGAGAGCTAAAATTGGCAGCCACAGAATCCAGCCATTGTGGCTCTTTAATGTATCCGTATGCCTCTCTTGCGAGAGCTGTGGCCTTTCACCTACTTTCAGGTTTTCAATATAAAACTTGTTTAACTCCCTAATCTCCTGGCTCAGTTCTGTCCTTTTATCAGTCACTAATCTCATACTTGGCTGCCTCCCTCTGTCTGACACGTCTGATGCCCACAACAACCTTTACTCCAGATTTAGCCTCACTTGACATTTATTTTATTTGTATTTATTTGAAAGACTTATTACCCCGTTCCTCCTACCAAAGGCAGCCTGGGGCAGTTTAAAATATAAAATATGTAATATATAAAATACATAATAAAACAACAATAGAAAGGGGCAAACACAAAAGAGGGGAAAAACAGCCTCCCCACAGTGGGGAGGGGGACGTAAAAAAACAGTAAAGCACATTAAAAAAACCCACCCCAGCCCCCCACCCAAAATAATAACACTCCTCACCCATGTCCCTTGCTAAAAGCCTGGCAGAACAGCCAGGACTGAAGGAAGGAAGGTCCAGGGCCACTCGGGCCTCTGCTGGGAGGGAGTTCCACAGCCTTGCAGCAGCCACCAAGGACACCTTCTCCATAGTGGCCCCCTGGGATACCCGGGGGACCTCGAGAAGGGCACTCCTGGTTGATCGCAGGGGCAGGTCAAGGGCACGGGGAGTGAGGCAATCCCACAGATAGATGGGGCCCAAGCTGTATAGGGCTTTATAGGTAAGAACCAGCACCTTGAATCGGGCCCGGAAGACTATAGGCAGCCAGTGCAGAGAACAGAGCACCGGTGTAATGTACTCCTGGCTTCCCGTCCCCGTAAGGAGACAGGCCACCACATTCTGCACCAGCTGCAGTCTCCTGACCATCACCATGGGCAGCCCCACGTAGAGCGCATTACAATAGTCCAGTCTTGAGGTAATGAAAATATGGATGATAGTGGCCAGGTTGGAGACCAAGACACGTGGCTGAAGCCAATGCACCAGATGTAATTGGCAGAAAGTGCTCCTCGCTACAGCCCCAAGCTGGACATCTAGGCGGAGCTACGAGTCAAGGAGCACTCCCAGGCTCTGAATCTGGGGAATCAGTGGGCAGGGGCGTAGTTACCGTGGTGCTGGGGGGCTCAGTTGCACCCGGACCTGTGCCTATGGGGGCCCACAGCCAGCTGGAGCATNTCCTGGTAAACTGCTTTGCTCCAGGCAGCTGTGGTCACTTGGTTTCCATGGCAGCCTGTCACATCTACAGCTGTGGCTACTTTAGGCTGCCTCAGGGCAGTGTTTGTGTGAAGAATGCATCCAGGAACTGCCTCAGGGCAGTGTGTGTGTGAAAAATGAATCTGGAACTTACTTGTGGACTTGTAAACCCAGAAGATTGAAACATCTTGAACTTTAACGTGTGTGGTAAAATGCCCAATTTATGGCCTTAGCATCTTCTGAGTTTCTTGTTCCACTTCACTTTTAACATCATCTTATTCTTCTGTTCCTGCTTTTGATTTTTACATTTGTTTCTCTCTTCCTGCTCTTTGTTGCAAGCCCCAGTTTGTTTCTGTATTGATATTAAACATATAACTTTAACAAATGGTGTAGAGGGATTTGGAGACAACACGTAATTCACAAACAGTTCTGAACGGCCAGCAGGGCCGGCCAGAGGCATGTGCCACCGGCCCTGGCACATGGCCCCACAGCAGCCTCCGAGGGAGGAGCCCCACACCGTGGAGATTGTCGGACCCCGCAGTTTAAATTTCCCCCCCACCCCCATTGGTAGCAAAGCCCTGGCGGCCACCTGTGCTGGCTTGGTTCCCCCCCCCGCCCTGAGCCCCCCCCCTGCCGGCTGACACATGCCCCCTCCTCCCCTCCGCTGCTGATCGGACTGGGAGATAAAGCTGTTTGTTTACAAACAACTCCTCCCCATGTGCCAATCAGAAGGTTGTTGCCTTGTAAAGAAGGTTCTTCGAGATGGCTTCCAACATTCTCACAACTGGGTTGTGCATGTTCACCCTATTCAGATAATAGCCACATGATGCTCTCAAGCTCTTGTAGTATAAAAAGTGCTCTCCTCCTCAGAATGACAGTTCCTTCCAACCCTTTCTAGAAATAGAAGGAAGGAGGCTGGAAGGGTGGATATTTGTGAGAATGTTGGGAGCCATCTCAAAGAACCTTATTTACAAGGTAGCAACCTTCTGTTCTTGAGTGGCTCCTCACATGCTATTTTTACTAAATATGAACGTACTTGTGTGATCAAGTATTGTTAATAGCATGCAGTTATTTTGATGTGGCCCAGAGGTTTTATATGTTTTAAATATGTGAAAAGGATTTTTTAATTCTGCTATGGCACTACCACTAATGGAGAGAGAGCGAGTTGTCCTACTAGAGCCCCATCCACTTACTGGATGAGATGCTAGTAGGAGGGTTCTCTCAGTCTCCAAGTGGTAGGGTTCTACTCAGCAGCAAGGAGTTCCCAGTGTAAACTAATGTTCTGCCCATCACATCTTAATGCTGAAAACTCTTTGTTGCTGGATTTTTGGAGGCTCCGCCTACAATGTACAAGCCCCTCCGGTGAGCTCTGCCAGCCATAAGGTTCCGCGTTGCACTGAGATGAATGCCAAGGATGGGCAGGCCCTCCCCCTCCCTTAAGCCCCACCCACTTTGGGTTTTCAGAGTACGCACGCGGGCTTTGCACGCGCGCACATGAGGGGCCCATAACTAAGGCTTGAGCCCAGGCCCTTCTCAACCTTGCTATGCTCGTCAGTGGGGGACGAACCCCATCAATGACGGGGGCCACCACACTCACCGCCTTCCCCGCTAGCATCACCTCCATCTTGTTGGGATTCAGCTTCAGTCTACTCACCCTCATCCAGTCTCCCACAGCCGCCAGACATCTTGTAAGCACCGAGACTGCAGGGCCTGGGTCCGATGAAAAGGAGAGAGAGGGTTGGGTTTCATGGAGCGATTTATCAAGAGTATTTATCAATTGGAGAGACTGCTGAATTTTTACATTTTTAACAAGAGGAGAGATTTATGATTTTTTACATTTTTAGAACAATAGATTTTTAAGTACAAATTAAAGCAAATTGAACTATTATCAGCTTCTTTATTCATATTGAATGAATGAATGAATGATTTATTTACGGCTGAGGCCAAATAATAAAATTATATATTTACCAAAAAATACAATATATATACTGTCAAACAAATATACATAAGACCTATACACATGTCACCTTACTGATGTTTCATCTTGCCCCCCAGTTTTACTCTTTGGTTTTCAGACTGCTTCTTAGATATCCGCGTTTAGTCAGACACCTATCCCCTTACATTTAGAGTTCCCCACCAATTTCTTCCTTACCCCCTGCGCCACATACAAAAACTTGGCCAGAACAACCACAGTGTCTATTGATGGGTCCAGGAGGATATTTACTGTTTTCTTATAGACTGTACCGCCTTTGTTTGAATCCTCCAAGGGAGCCAACCATTTCCCCCTTTCTTTATTATAGAAGGGGCACTCCCACATGATATGGACAATGTCCTCAACTCTATTCGTATTACAGGGACACAGCCTTTGTGACATCGGGGTCTTAGACCACCTTCCTTCCTGAACTTTTGATTCCAGCTGGGAAAAACGCATCCTAGTAATTGTTTAGATGGTGTTGTGGAATCTTCAGGTATGTGGCCTGCAATTCTACTGGAAATCCATATTGGTTTAAAAGAATGTGCCTCTGCTCCCACCTCTTGGCCCTATCGGCCTGCAGAGAAACATCCAAGAGGCATTGTATGATAAATTCTTTATCCGACAAAATGGGGATCGAGTCCAGGCTTACCAGGAGGTGTCTTAAACCTAGTTCTGCAATTGCCTGTTTAACCTCCCCCAGCCAAGTTTTCCTCCCCATCGTAGAACCCTCCATCTCCAGATAGATTCTCTTGGGAAAGTGAGTCAGAGGGAGGGATATAACCTTCAACCAATAAGTCAGAGCCCTCGTCCTTGCTCTCGAGGCTTGTCAGGGGTGCACGTGACACACGGGGTGACCAAGGATTGGGGCCCCCGAAACAGCCCCCGCAGCCCCCGGCCCAACCTTGTAGCCCGCAGGGGCAAAGAATTCCTTTGGGTTCCCCTCCGGCCGCTGCACAAGAGCCTTGCCCGGACACCACCGCTCCAGAGGGAACCCAGCAGGCAGGGGATTCCCCGGTGCCGCCAGAGGTTGCCTCACGCCCCCCGCAAATAGTGACAGCGGGGCCAGGAGCAGTAGCCATGCCCCCAAGGACAAGGAGTCAGGAGGGGCGGGTCCCGGCCCTGCAGGGAACGCCCCTACAACCGCCATTAGCAACAGCGAGGGAACGCCGGGCGGAGGCCATGCCCCCGCCAGGGAAGCAACGTGTAGCAATTCCCCCGCCCCCGCAGCGCCGCTCAGAGCGGCTGCGGGCGCGTACAAGGGCGGGGCTTGGGCTATAAGAACCAGCACCGCCTGGGGAACGGCGCTGGTGATTAACTGAAACCGGCCCTTCTGTGTGGAGTACGAGCGGAAATTGACTGTGTGCCTGAACTTGCCCGTGTGTGTGGACCTTCGTTGAGACCCTGCAATTCCCCGAACGTGTGACTGTGAGAGTGGATTACGTGAGAGAGTGAGTGCCCTGCCCTTCCTTGTATTGGTGTCCTAAGCTTCGGAGGTGAGTGCCCCGCTTCCCATCTCCTTTCCCCCCTCCTGGGGCCCTGCACCCCCAAGGGTGAATTCCCCA
>QEPC01008173.1:11632079-11644698 GCA_003113815.1 Sphenodon punctatus
GCTTCCCATCTCCTTTCCCCCCTCCTGGGGCCCTGCACCCCCAAGGGTGAATTCCCCACGCCCCAAGCCCCATGGGTGTGCTGAGTGTGCGAGCGCGTGTGGGGCAGCCTTGGGTTCGTGGTCAGCAGCGCCCTATGATGATAGGGGCTCGTTCTCTTTAATTAGAGGTGAGAGCCCAAACACTATCCTGACGGGCATTCTTCTCCGGTCGCTCCTTGCTCTGACCTCGCTCCCCAGTGGCAGGGTGAACGTGTGTGCATCTTGTCCCCCCTACCCCGGTAACAAGGCTACATTTATAGCACCCACTTCAGTCCTGACCGTGGCACGACTGGTAGATCTTTGCACACCCAACTGTTTCTTCAGAAAAGAGGCTTGACTTTTTTCTATGGCCTCACAAGCCCTGGGATCAGGACCCCATAGCTCTGCACCATAAAGGAGGGTAGCTTCCAACTTTGCTTCCGCAAACTTTTGACGCCTCTACACAAGATCTCTTTCCGCAACGATTATAGAAGGCAAAAATCCCTCCCCCTACTTGCACCACTTTTGATGTTACCCTTTGCACATCATCTCCCCACGTTAGGGAATTATTGAAAGTAACGCCTAGGTAGGTAAAGGACCTTACTACTTCTAGATTTTCTTTCCCTATTACCCAGCCTTGCACTTTGCTCGATCCAAAAGTCATTACCTTCGCCTTAGCTTCATTTATTCTCAGGGCATTTTCCTCAGCATATGCCTCCAGTACATTTAGCCTTCTCTGTAAACCGATTTTAGATAGGGAGAGGAAAGCCAAATCATCCGCATATAAAAAGGGAGTACATCTCACCCCCTGTTGTTGTCGGGTGGTGATTAGACTTGCTCAAAAGTTTTGGCGTTATGTCGTTTATAAAAAGATTTAAAAGTTTTGGGGTGATTACACAGACCTGTTTGACTCCCCTCGCGGTATAAAAAGGTTCTGTATTTTCTCCCTTTGTCCCAAACCTCACACTTGAAGTGGTATCACTATAGTAAGCCTGAATCAATTTTAGCAGTGTTGGATCCATCCCCATCTTGTCGAGCTTTGACCACAGCATCCGCCTATCAACTGTATCAAAGGTTCCTTGCAAATCGATAAAAGCCGCATACACCACCTGTTTCTTCTGGGTATATTTTTTAAGTAAATGAAAAAAAGAGAAACATTGATCCATGCATGAATATCCATGCATGAATCCAGCCTATTCCTTTCCCATTATGTTCTCTTGTTCCATCCAGAGCTCAATATGCCCTAAGAGGTGTTTCCCATAGATTTTTGAGGGCAGGTCGATTAGACTGATAGGTCTATATGCCTCAGGATTGTTCCTGTCCCCCTTTTTGAATATGGGGGCTAATATATTATGTTTCCAAGTGGCCGGAAAGATATTAAATTCCATCACACTATTTTATAATGTCTCTTAGGGCTAAGGCCCAGAAGCTCTGAGCCGATTTAAACAATTCGGCTGGCAGCAAATCTGGGCCAGGCGCCTTTCCCACCCTCAGGTCCATTATAAGTTGGCGTACCTGCTCTTTCGAAATCTTATATTTTTATTCATATTAAGTTGGTCGGCCAGATGCTCCCATGCCTTGTGATGCATGAGGCAACCCAGTAATTCCATTTCCATCTGGCTAGTGCCATATGTTTTATTCTATTGTAGTCTGTTTTTAAGCATCCTTCTCAGTAGTTTCTCTGTCTATCATAATCCTCTCCATCTTCTACAAGAAGGTATCCTCTAAGTCTTGTCTAGGAATATAGTTCTTCGACATTCTTATAATATATTGTTACATCAGGCTACCCATATAATCACATCAAGAATTTCATGGGATTTCTCCTTACCGTCATAAATTATTAGCCTTCGTGAACATGATAGCTTTTTAATTAACCTGTTGTCTGTGTGTGGTTTGTAGGATATTGCTTTAAAAAAAAACCTTGTGTTTTTCCTGAAAAATTATATTCAGAGATTAAGTTCCTATTCAGGTTTATGCATCAACAGGATCGTGAACTACTGATGGCAGAATTACAGATATTGCTGGTTATGCGAAGCAAGAAGATATGGCACTGCTTGATTTTAGATCACTGACTAAACATGCAGAGTTTGCACTTAGAAAATAAATTCATTTTATTTGTAAATTGAAATTAGATTAGATCTGGAAGTCCTTCAAAGAACCACAGTGCCATTTTTATAGTTGTGCATTCCTAATTTTATAGTTTAGAACATTTTGCTGGCTATTCTGCCCTCTCTCATTATCTGCATCCCTATCACTCCCATCCTTCCTAAAAACCTTGGTTTTTAAAAATGGTTTGGATTTATTAAAGGATATATAAAAACGTGAAATTTTCCATGCATGGGGTTCTGCCCCCCATCCCCACACAGTTGTCATGTCTGCCTTTGGCCCTGGGTTGGTGCTGAGAGATGGGGTCTCCCTCCTTTCGGTGCCAAGCTATATGTCCTGTTTGTAGCTCATCATTCTGCTTCCTGGAGCCTCAGGCACTGAACAGGCATCTTCCCTGAAAGCGGGTGTATTTGGATTGCAACCAAGGCATCAGCGGGGAGCAGGGAGACCATACATTAGGAGCAGCGCCTGTTGGGTGCCTTCCAATTAGTGCCGGTGCTTAAAGAATCTTCCACAAGACACTTGTTTAGGTGAGGGTGGAATCCAGAGGTCAGCGTTAAGCATGGGAGAAGGGGCTGAGATCAGTGGTGAGGGAGATGCAGGATGTAAAACCTAAACTATACCATGTTGTTCCCTCTACCTGTGTTTAAACATGAAACTCTTGCAAAAACCTAACACAGTTGTAAGAGAGAAATTAAAAAATCATAATCTATCATTTTGTAGATTTGGATCTGTCTTTTGCATTTTTGGATGGTTTAATGCAATGCAGTAGGTCACCCTGTGCATTAAGTACTTGACAAATGTAAATAAATACATGGGAATTTTTGAAATTTCTCAAGAAAGTGCTTTCCCTCATTTACATCAATGTTACTTCATCGAGTGTAGTATGGCTGTGCGTTCAGGTGTGGCTAAAAAACAAAAACCCTTTTTTGGCTTCCACATTCAAAACATACTAGGACTATGCATTCAGGTTTTGAGTGAACCCAAAATTTCCTGGAAAACTTAGTATCTGAGATCTCAGACTGAACCCCCCCAAACTGCAGCACATATTCAGCTTGGAGCTGGGCTTCTCCCTGACTCTCAGCTTAGCCGCCTGCTTGGGGAGCCTGTAGAGCCCACCCACGTGGAGGTGCTGCCACTGTCTTAGAACTGCATTCTCCAGTACTGCGGCCAGGCCAGGCAGGAAGAAATGGTGTGTCCTTACCAAGCCAGCAACCCATCCCCCATTCCCACATAGGGATTCTACCTCCCACAAACCAGTGACTCCCCTCTGAGCCAGGAACAACAACCCAGATCCATGCCTCATTCCCCCTTCCCAAGCCAGCACCATGTCCCATTCCTTTCCCCAACCCAGCAACCTCCCTTCATCCTGTGCCCCATTCCCCTTTCCCTAAACCAGTGACCCCTTTCCTAGACCAATGCCCTATTCCCCTCAAACCAGACCCATGCCCAATTTCCCCCTCCCCAAAAAAGCAACCCCCTTTGAGCCAGACCTATGTATTTTTCCTCCTTCCCCACCAAGCTAACCATATTCTTCACCCTCTCCCAAACCAGTGCCCCCCTTTTAAAATTGGTAGCAGACTCAGCAGCAATTTTAACTGCATTTTCCTGTCCTTATAGGTCTGCCAAACTGGAAGAGCCTGCCTGCCCTTCTACACCAAGATAACTCCTACACAGGCACCCGTGTTCACTGCGTTGTCCACATTGGCAGCAGTGGGGAAAATGCAATGAATACAGATATCACAAATACTAAAAATACAAATACTTGCGCCTGTGTACAGCTCTAAAGTGTAGTAAATTTGCTATGGTGCAACCAGAGTAGGAACTTTAAAGTTCTGAACGGTAAAAATGACAGGTCATTGGCAGAGCTTGCCTCTATTTGTAGGATAGAGGGATATAGGGACAGTGCCTGAGGCTCCAGGAGGCAAAATTATGAGCTGCAAACAGGACATATAGCCCAAAACCAAGAGGAGGCAGACCCCATCTCTCAGCACCAAGACAGGGCCGAAGGCAGACATGAAAACTGCGTGGGGATGGAGTGGGTGGAAACTCTCTGCATGAAAAATTGCAAGTTTTTATATCATTTGATAAATCCAAACCTTTTTTAAAAAACTAGCTTTTTAAGAAGGATGCAGGGAATAGGGATAGACAGGGAGGGAGGGCTCCACAATGTGGGAAGGATTTATTTTTATTTTTTTATGGTGTCTATACATTGCCAGCAAACAACATGTACTGTAACTGCAAGATTCAAAAACCTCTTGCTTATAGGGATTGAAACTGAGTAGAAGTATTTGATAGTTGTAATGATCTATCTTTGTTTAGTGCTGGAGTAGGGAAATGGAACGTTCATTAACCTCAGGGCAATGGTCTTACCGTGCAAGGTTTCTTTGTAACCTGAGAAACATGCCATTGCCTACTTCATGGGGGTGGGGTAATGCATTACAGCCAATTGGCATGACAGTTACTTCTGTAACTTTCCAGTTATATGCAGGAGTGGTGAGATTTACTGTATATGTATTTTGGTATTTTATACTGTAAGGTCTGCTCAGATCATGGTAAAATTCCCCTATAACTGGAATTGCAGTTTTGCATACTGCAATGCCTTGGGACAGGGGAAGGAGGATTCCTGTATTTAGTAAGATAGGATTGGAGGTTTGTTTGAAGGCTGTCTCTTATTTCACTGTAGAGTGATCTTATGGGCTGCTGCCTTTCTACCTTCTAAGATCTGGCAGGATCACACAGCACAAGTTAAGCAGGGACAAGACAGATCAGTATCTGAATGGGAGACTTCTAAAGAGGATGTACAGTGCTGCAGGATTTGGCTGTGTTGATTCAGGAACTGACTGTCTTGCCTCTGAGTTAGATGGAGATTCTTTTTTTGTTGGTGCAGAAAAGTGGATGAGTACCACTACTCCTTTCTATAGCACTGGTAGGCATACACAGCGCTTTACAGTCACAGATTATTCAGAGACAGGTCCCTGCCCAGTGGGCTTACAATCTAATATGGACAAGGTTGAAGAGAACACAGGGACAGACACACACATATTCCCATTTTACAGATGGGGAACTGAGGCTGAAAGAGTGTGACTTGTCCAAGGCCACCCAGTGAGTTTATGGCTAGGGCAGAATTTGAACTTGGCTTCCCAGGTCCATGTCCAGCACCATCTCCATTACACCACACTAGCTCAGAGGTTGTGACTTACCCAAGGCCACCCATTGAGTTCATGGCTAGGCCAGAATTTGAACCCTGGCTTCCCAAGTCCAAGTCCAGCACCTTATCTACTACACCACACTGGCTGTCATTGGAGAAGAGTAGAAGTCCTTGAACAACTGTGACTACTAAAAGTCCTCTAACATTTTTCACATGATTTGAGGACACTACCTTCAGCGATCCAGACAAATTCCAAACTAGGGTAGTTATTTTTTGCCTACCTAAATTCTCCCTTCGGGTATGATAGTCCTAACCTCTTGGCTTGAATTATTGTATAGCATATGCATATTTTTAAAGAGCTGTCCTCCAACATTGCTGAATTCCACTTTTTTGTTTAGAGATGGAGACAAAGTAGTTCAGATGATCTTTTACTAGACCAACTTCTGTTGGTGAGAGTGTGCAAGGCCACATGGAGCCCTTTCTCAGGCAAGTAAAAAGTTGGAACTAAAGACTGAGCAATGCAGGACAGGTATATATGAAAACAGTCATTTGGGAGAAAGCTGTTAGGAAAAAAGTCATTATCACTTAAAACACACAGATACAAGGAAGGCAAACCTATAACCAGATGATAAGCAAAATAGATGCAGGCTAGGTTGCCTCTGTTTTGACTCTCTGAAGTGTTTTTCTTTGGGTTAAAAAGTTTTTTTGATCATTATTTAGCTAAAGGGCAAATGAGGAGAGAATTAAAGAAATTCCAGTCAAGCAATTTAGCAGCTAAACTTCTCTTAATGCCGCTGTGAACCTAATCCCATTTAAATATGAAATACAATTCTTA
Organism: Sphenodon punctatus; assembly: GCA_003113815.1. Taxonomy (NCBI): domain Eukaryota; kingdom Metazoa; phylum Chordata; class Lepidosauria; order Sphenodontia; family Sphenodontidae; genus Sphenodon; species Sphenodon punctatus. Next base: position 11,638,190 of record QEPC01008173.1, read on the forward strand.
AATACTTTATGAGCTCTACTTTTAGTTCAGTAAAGGTTATTTTTTAACTAACTCCCCCTGAGTTTTGTAATTGGGTTCACTATTTGCTGGCAACTGGGAGTTTGGTGCCAAATGACCACATGTAATTACAAATGCTTATACAGGAGCCCAGGCTGGATCCGGGGTCTCCTAGCACATAGGATCTATGAGTGTTTTTAAATCAGATGCTACCATGCATGGCCACCCATTAACCACTCGCCTAAACACCTGTTTGAATGTGTGTGGGGGGGGGAATGCACACTACCATGACCCACGCAGCACCCATTTATGGCCACGCACAAGGCACTGTGGAAAATTCCAGAGTGCCCTGTGTGGGGAAAGCCAAAAAAGTGTTTGGGGACAGGTGCCCATGCATCCCCTGCCAGAATGAACCGGGACACCCACTCAGACCAGCAGACAGGTTGGCAGCCCCTCTGCCTTCCCAGTCCCGCCCACAGCCCTACCAGGAGCTCTTAAAGGACATGCGTACGAAATACACCACCACGTTGGCTCAAAGCACAACAAACCCCTCTCGCAATGCACAAGAGAAGAGCCAGTGGAGAACAGCAGCTCAGACAGCCGTGTCCTGTGCGTCCGGCTCAGTATGCGTCTCCATTGTTGGCTGGGACTACCAGTGGCTGTACCGGCTCCTGGGATCATGGGCAGGAAGGGGTTACTGGCTGCTATGGCTATTTCCATGGTGTCTGGAGCTGTGTGTCATGGCAGAGGGCAGGCAGTTGGGTGGGGCTTGGGGTGGGGGGGTGGGGGACTGGCTGCCCTTATGAGTTGTTTGTCGGGCTGGTCCATGGTGGCAGGAGTGCATGGAGGCTGCCTGTGTGGGTGCGGTGGCCACCCTGGAGCTGCCTGTTAGAATCGCTCCTCATGCCACATGCGTGGTTGCTCCATGGCTGTGCTGCTCATTGGCCATGGACCACCCCCACCCCCCCCAAGCCTTGCTTGTTTACAAACGCCATATGAATAAACTTGAAATGACATGAGCGTGAGAAGCAGTGGCATAAAATAGGGGCCTGCACGTTCCCCAGTGCAGGGAGCCCTGGCCTATGGAGAACCCACAGCTGTTCAGGAAGGAGCCCCAACACATGGGTCCAAAAAGTAAACTTGAAATAACAACATATGCATAACATACCTGCCTGCAAAACGGGGAGCCCCGGCCCCTGAAGAGGATGTTATGTTTAACTGAACATCAAAAATGAATTAAGGCAACATTTCCTTTTTCTAGTAGGCGAGTCAGTGTGTGTCCATCAAGCATTCCTATGTTAGCAGGGGAGCCCACACCGCCATTTCACAGAGGGCCCCAATTTCTACAGATCTGGCCTTCAGAACAAAAGCTGTACTTACTGGTACAAACGGATTGATTTTCTGTATAGGGCCCCAAATATCTGATGGTGTGTGGTAGCTTTTTTGTTCACCTTCCCCCATTTACATCTGGCAAATAATCTTTGAGCTCGGGAAGACTGGACCTGGGAGACAGATAATGGTAGATTTTGCTTTGTGAACATGACTAAGGAGGATGTTCACACAAAGCATACGCTGCCTCCACTTATTGTCCATTTCTGGAGCAAGGGAATGAACAGCAACATGTGTGGACTCTTTTAGATAAGAGTCTAGATATGATGCCAAATGTATCCTCTGCTGACAGTGGCTCTGGGTTTTCCCAGGATCTGTTGTCAACAGAGCCCTCCTGGTCTGCAGGCAGCATCCTCTTCTGGGAATCCTGCCGGCAGACCATGGGAATCCCCTCCAGAAGAGTTTCATTATCAGAAGGAAGCAAGGAATCCCCACTTCCCAGCCCCCTCTCAAACACAGGTAGCAGCAGGTCCACATGTACATTTGCTAAGGGTGTACCCAAAATATGGGTCTATGGGTGCATATTTCTGGAAATATGCCAGCAGAATTATCCAGTAGCTGTTCCCGTGTTTGTGTATACACGAGGAAAAAGTCATAGTTTAACTAGGGGTTAAACTGTTTCATTTGGTCGCTGTTACTTAGGGGTTAATTACCCACAGGAAAAAGTTTACACAAGCTGAGGTTTCAGGTGGCACCTACTCAGTAACATGGCACAGGGGTTAAATTACAACACACTGTCTCAAAGAGTGTTTTCAGACATGATGGCGCCCACTGCTGCTACGGACTTACCCAGGCGGTGGTGGGCTTTGTCATTCCAATCAGGATCTGACCTGGCCGCCAAAGTAATGTGATAATGGCCAGGCTGGGGAGGGGGCGGGGAGATGCACAGATGTGTGTCTGCCCAGACCTGCCACCTTGCTACACGCAGCAGCCCACTCCCGGCTGGCGGGCAGTCATGGTGGCCAATGACGGCTGCCATGGTGCCCGGAACTGCTGGGACTCCGGACCGGGTCCAAGTAAAGTGGGCTTTCAGACATGAAAGCCCGCTTTACTCTGGGTTCGGCGGCCAGATCTTGACCGTGGTGGCAGCTAGCCTGAGCTGTGACTCAGGGATTTCCCCGAGTCCAGCCCAGGCTAGCCACCACCACAGTTGGAATCCAGCCTTGGTAAACATGTGGCAGCCACAACATGGCCACTTTCTAATAAGACAGTGGCCATGGAGTGAAGCATGCTAAAGCCAACCACCCATCATGTTTGAAATAGTGCTCTTCCAAGTATTGGAAAAAAAAAATAATTGCAAGTATTTCCGAGGGTCTGAGGACCAGTCGCGAGTGTCTGAGCAGGTCCTCAGACCCTCGGAGAATACTCAAAATTTGGAGGGAGGGTGGGCAGGGAGGGAGGCCAGAGTGAGCCGGGGGGGGGGGGCGAGGGGGAGGAAGAGGGGTGGGGACCTAGCAGGGGGTCAGGGGTAGTGTACTTACCCTCCAGAAGGGGTCCTGCAATGTGTGACCGCTTCCTAGACTGGTAAGTTAAAAGGGTGGGGGGGGACTGGGCATGCTCAGAAGTGCCTGAATTACCCTTTCTGAGCATACTCAGACCTTTCCAAGATGGTGCTAGTAGCATCAGCACACTGCAGGCACCATCTTGGATGTGGCCAGCCAGTTCTGGGCATGCTCAGAAGAACTGGCTGGCTACATCCACAATGATGCCAACAGCATGCTGACACTGCCAGCGTCATCTCGGAAAGATCAGAGCATGCTCAGAAGGGGTCATTCAGGTCCTTCTGGGCATGCCCAGTTCCCCCCCCCCCTTTTTTTTTTTTTCTTTTAACTTACCAGCCTGGGAAGAGACCACGCATCACAGAGCCCCCTCCGGAGAGTAAGTACGCTACCTCTGACCCCTCTCTAGGTCCCCACCCCCTTAAGTACCCCACTCCTGAGCCCCTGCTAGGCCCCCACCCCCTTCCCAGGCCCACACTGGCTTATTCCCTCCCCCCCCAGTCCCCATTACACTTCCCTCCACCTGCTGCCCCTGCACTTGACTAAGGTTTGGCCAAGTACCGAATCTTTGGTGCAAGTCCTCAGAAATTTGATTCTTGGCAAACGGAGGCCGTATAGCTCAGTCCTTGGTACATTTTGAGGAAAACTGAGGACCGAGTTGCAACACTAGTTTGAAAGCACCCAAAGTAGAGTCTGGGTTAGTATATTCACTCCCCAGGTAAGCTCTGTTTCATGCCAAAGTGCCCTAGTCAAATAACACGTTTGTACCTGAATATGGCACTGCCTTCTAAAGGGTGTAGGAAGGATTGATTGTTTTCAAAGCACTTAGCAAACATAATTTAAAATGCCATAGAAGAACTAATTAATGTCATTTCCATCCATGCCTTCATTATGGCTTTTATTTCCCATTAAGTTCCCTGTGCCCTTTCCACTCATAACCAGAAACTATTTCTGGCTCTGTAGTCAACAGGGCTTATAATTAATTTCCAAATAATAGCCAGCCCTAGAAAGGGAATCTGAGAACAAGGACAAAAGCCTTGTCCTATAATGTGTGTTCTGTTACAGTGTTAGAATAAGATGAAGTGAGAACTCGAGGACCGCTGTGTCAGTTTTTTGAAGGAGTTAGATACCAGTCTTCAGAAGCACAGTAGCTACTTGCATGTTGCATCCATAGATGCTGGTAGACATTTCAAGCATTCTTGTTGGAGCCTCTTGCGATCCCCAGGAGTTTTGATTACTCTGCTGCTAATACTTTCATGGAAACAAAGGCTGCATCTCAAGACCAAAGGCCAGGCAGTTTTAAAAATTGAGTGAGAAGTGGTTGTTTTAAATAGAATTGTGTTGCTACCAGACCCACCCTCTGCTATACAGCATTGAGCCGAGGAGAAAACAAATAGTTTTGTACAACAAGCTAATGCATCCTGGTTTCCATCTAATTCCTCCATCTGATTCCTCTATGAACTCCAGTAACCTCACTGAGAAGGTACTTAGGAGTGAAAATAACTCTTGCCTGCGGTCTGGGACTTGCTCTATTCAGTCCTGAACTGATGCCAAACAGCCCTGCTAGGTTGAATGGCCAATGATTAATGTAAACACTACACACTGACACGCAAGGGACCTTTAAAGCTAGTAGCACAGGCCTTTGTTAGCTAATAACACATAGCTAGTTGTGCAGGCCTTGGGGCCTGTATCAAAGAAATCCACTGGTTGGTGTTGGGAGCTGAAACATCTTGCCCCCGTGCCTTGTCCTGTGGCGTTCCGCAGGGTTCCATCCTGTCTCCACTATTATTTAATGTGTATATGCAGCCCTTGGGGGAGGTCGTGAGAGGGTTCGGGGTGCGATGTCACCAGTATGCTGATGATACTCAGCTGTACCTCTCTTTTTCAGCTGACCCAGAACCTGCTGTCTCGTTGCTATCCCGGTTGTTTGGAGGCCGTGGCGGAGTGGATGTGGCAGAGCAGACTGAAGCTCAACCCCGATAAGACGGAGGTGATGGTGGTGGGGAGGGCGAGGGAGGTGTCGGCCCCCCTGATTGAGGGGGTTCGCCCTCCTATAGCTCAGCAGGTTCAGAGTCTGGGGGGGGTGTTGGATTCAGATCTCCGCCTGGATCGACAGGTGGAGGTGGTGGCGAAGGCTGCCTTCCGCCAGTTGTATCTGGTGTGGAGGCTGCGTCCATACATCTCCAGGCCGGACCTGGCCTCCCTCATCCATGCCTTTGTCACCTCGAGGCTGGACTACTGCAATGCGCTCTACGTGGGACTGCCCTTGTTCCTGGTTCGGAGGCTGCAGCTAGTGCAGAATGTGGCGGCCCGTCTCCTGATGGGGACAGGTTGTCGGGAGCATATAACACCGGTGTTCTGGACTCTGCACTGGCTGCCGATAGCGTGCCGAGCCAGGTTCAAGGTATTAGTAATGATCTATAAGGCCCTTCACGGTCTTGGCCCCTCGTACCTCAGGGACTGCCGCGCCCCAGAGCGGCTCCTTCGGTCTGCCGGGAGTGCCTTCCTGGAGGTCCCCCATGTTAAGTGGGCGTCCACAATGGAGAGGGCATTCTCGGTGGCCGGGCGACGTCTTTGGAATTCCCTCCCGGAGAAAGTTTGCCTGGCCCCAAGCCTTTTAACATTCTGTCGGGCTTGTAAAACCAGGCTATTCGCCCAGGCCTTTGGGGAGGGGGGGATAGGGTTTTTAGCTCTTCCCTGCCCTTATTTTATTTTTATTTATTCTCCTACCCTTATGATGTTTTAAATTGTGTGATGTTTTTAAAAATTGTTTTTATGAATGTTTTATTTAGCTGTACATCGCCTTGGGATGCCATAGGCATATGGGGCGACTCACAAATGCTTAAAATAAATAAATTAAAATAAATGCCATTGGTAGTATTTCCATTGTTTTCAGTGGGCTCTGGATCCAGCCCTCAGTAAGAACTCTGGGTTGGGTTACAACTAGGGTCGGGACTACCGGAATTTCCAGTATCCGATAATGCCGGTACTGGGCGTACCGGCATTATCGGATTCAATCCGGTCCGGTTACCGGATTCCGGGTACCGGATTTTTTTTTTACATTGCAGCCATTTAAATGAATGGCCGCAATGTAAAAAAAAACCCCACCAAAAACCTCCTCGAGTCCAGGCTGCGCGGGTGGAAGGTGGACACCCCCCACCCACCCTGCCCAGCCTGGATTTAAAAAAAAAATTCACCTCCATTGCCGGCAAGTTCAACCCAGAGGGCCCCCCCCCCTCCAGCACCAGCGGCCGTGGCGTCCCAGCAGCAGCCGGTAAGTATTAGACCTGATCCCTGGGGGGGGGGGGGTTAAACACCCACACCCCCAGGGATCACCCTGCTACAAGTTCCCCCAGGATCCAGTACCTTCAGTTCAGCTCCGGGTGGCGGCGGCGGTGGTGGTCCGGCGGCCTCAACGCCGGCTGTGGCTGCCAGCTTCAGACGCTGTAGGCCTTCCAGGGAAACCCGGAAGTTCCCCGGAAGGCCTACAGCGTCTGAAGCCAGCAGCCACAGCCGGCGCTGAGGCCGCCTGACCGCCGCCGCCGCCACCCGGAGCTGAACTGAAGGTACTGGATCCTGGGGGAACTTGTAGCAAGGTGATCCCTGGGGGAGGGTGGGGGTGTT
>QEPC01008173.1:11644793-11753766 GCA_003113815.1 Sphenodon punctatus
TTTAACCCCCCCCCCAGGGATCAGGTCTAATACTTACCGGCTGCTGCTGGGACGCCGCGACCGCTGGTGCTGGGGGCTCTGGGTTGAACTTGCCGGCAACGGAGGGGAATTTTTAAAAAAAAATCCAGGGTGGGTGGGGGGTGTCCCCCCTTCCACCCGTGCAGCCTGAGAGGGGGAGGGGGGAGAAATTTTTTTATTCCATTGATTTCAATGGGGACACAGTGCCCCATTGAAATCAATGGAATAAATCCAGTACCGGTATACCGGATTTAATCCGGGAATCCGGTTTTTTGGAAACCGGAATCCGGTAAATCCGGTATCCGGTAATTGGCCTGAGGTCCCACCGCTAGTTACAACTAGCATGAACTATTGCTGTTTGAAGACTGAGTGCTTCATTTTTGTGACAATCCAAGCTTTGGTTATGGTTGCCACCGATCTGACTTTTACCCCTCAGTGGTCAGGTAATTGAGCTTTGTGTCTGGGTGTTTGGGCAGCCTTCTCAAATGTGTGGGAATGGGCGTGTCAGTGAGTGCTGGTGTCGTCATCAGTAGCAGATGGAAGTGGTTTTTTATTAGTTGGTTAGCCACCTTTTGCTGAAGCCATTCATGGACTGGGGTGGAGCTTAGAGAATGGATGTGACCTGTGGTAGTATGGGTACAATACCTATAATATCTATATATCTGATCTAGATTGTTCCCCCACACACATACACCTCCCTTTCATCAGCAAAATGAAACTGCCCAACTAGGCCCTTAATAAACAAGCCTAATGAATGTAGCCACCCAAGCTGCTGGGGCCCGATCCCCGCCATACTGCAGGGCCAACACGGGCAACTGGGCAGATGAGCAGCCTCCTGCAGAGTGGCCAGGTCACTGCTGAGCCTGCCCCCGCTCCCTCCCCTGGCCACGCAAGATCCCGCCATTGTAACATGGCCGTCTGTGACAAGTGGCAGTGCCCACTGCTCAAAGCCCCGTAGCATAGCTCACTGCGTGGTGAGGCAAACAGCCCGGCAGCACAAGTTGCCCTGCCTTGGGCAGCCTTATGCCATTTGGGGTAAGCCTGCTATGCGACACGGCCTCACACTCTTTCCGAGGACGCATCAGGGCAGGGGGATCATCTGGCAGCAGCGGGCCATACGATGCAGTGCATTGCATGGCCCGGCTGCCTCGAGTGGGTAAAGGCTACCCAAAGCAGGGTAGCCTTCCTGCGGAGTCTTACGTGGTTGCACCCAATATATAGGATAATATAATTATAATATATGTGCTTGTTTATTGAGGGTGTGGGTGGGCAGTTTAATTTTGCTGATGAAAGGGAGGAGTATATGTGATGGGGAAACAGTCTAGATCAGTTATATTGTTAAAATGGTCCCCATTCTGAGACATTTGAGAAGCCTGTCCAGACTATGGATGTCTCCACATGAGCTGCTGGGGCCCAATCTCTGCGCAGCCCCGTGGTGGGCAAGCGCAGTCGCCACACTGCAGGGCCAGCGCAGGGAGCTGGGCAGGCGAACGGCCCTTCCCGTGGGGTAGCCAGGTTGCTGTCAGAGCTCCCGCTGTGGCTGGGGTGGGCTGAGGCACTGGCCAAATGAGCGGGTGCTTGGCCCTGCCCTGCCCCACCTCCCTTCCCCAGACCAACCAAATCTCCAGCTGTGCCATGGCAGTGAGCAATGGGCATTAGTGCTCGCCGCTCAAAGCCCCACAAGTTAGTGAACGTCTAAAGATCCCCACCAGTGAATGAAGCAGCTGGTTGGACTCTACTCCAGCAAGTTATTGGCCTGGCTTGGGAAGCTCTCATCCAATCTAGAGATTCCCTAAGCCCCACCCACAATACCACAGGTCCCACCTATTCTCTAAGTTCCACTCCAGTCCAGGAATGGCTTTAGCAAAAGGTGGCCAATAAAAAAACACTTCCATCTGCTACTGGTGATGACACCAGCACTCAATGATAGCCCCCAAATGTCATGAAATATTATCGAACCTTAACACTCTGCCTTCTATCTGCTTTTTCACTTCCTTCTTAAGATGACTTTAAAAATATCAAAGGCAGTATTTTACACCCAGACTTTATCATGTTACTGAGATCGTAAACGTCTTGCACTGATTCCTGATTCATTCACTTCTCAGCGTAACTGTTGCTAAAGTTGTTTATTAGTAAAGGCAAGGCTATAAATCAAAGTGGTGCTTTAAGGATCAGTATCCCTCCATCGGGTACGGCCAGAAACTCTTTGGCAGAAGTAGTGCAAACACTAGTAATCACAGACTTTCCCCAAATAACTAAAGGCACAGGCTTTTCCCCTCCTATTCATCGACAGCAGCACCACAGGGGATTAGAACCCAGGATTACTTACCGCTCCACCACCATGCCCTGGTCTCCAAAATAACTAGTGTAGTGGCAAGGGGGAAAAATCCTACTCTCATGCTGATATTGGACACGTCATGCGACGTGGGTACCTGTTTGTCTCCTGGGTTATGTAGTTAACCTATATCTGTGTAGAAAGCAGAAGATTCATAAAAATGTTTTACTTCAGATAATCAGCTCACAAGTAATAATCTGAACTATTGAGATGATTCACTTAGTCACTGGCAGCCCAACTTTAAATGCACTTTGGCCAGTTAGATCTCTGCCGAATGCTTGTAATAATGTTTTTAAATCGGTGCCCTGTTCCATCACCTGCTGCAAGGGGAGGGACAGGAAAAGGGGATGGGGAGGAATCTACTAGTGCATGTTTCTATGGAGATTAGCACTCACCATGCAGCATGTTGCAATATTTAGTGATGACCTATTTAGTCTACGTAAACTGACAGATAACCCAGGACACCAGTGAGGTATTTAAGCGTGACTTTAACCACTGTACTGCATGTTCCCAAGAGTTCCAAGTTAGAGACCTAATTTTACTCTTCCTTAGTGACGAGATGGTCATAAAGCTTTCCTCTTCTATGGTTTGCAGTGTATGCATAATAGGTTTTGAAGCAGAGAAGAATGGCTAATGGCATCAGGGGTGCTGCCAGAATGTTTAGAGGGGGAGGTATGTCAGAGAAGGGTGGGAGAGGCTTCCGCCTCCCTTTCTTTCTGATGTAGCCCTGCCCCTTGTGTAGTGTTGTGATGTCATGGGGGCTCCAAAGGGGATGGGGCAGGCAAAGTCTTGGGGTGACAAGTGCAGTCTTTCTTGGCAAGATGACATGGGCCCTTTTCACACAGACACTTTAACACTGATAAAATGGGTGTTACATTTTATTATACTGTTGCAGGGCACCTGCAGCCCTGCAACACATATAATAAAATGTAACACCCATTTTATCAGTGTTAGAGTGTCTGTGTGAAAAGGGCCATGGTCTTTTATTCCTGCGACCTTCTCATTTTGTCAGGCATTTTGTGTCGAGTTTCAGAACAGAATTCTGATTAAGGAATTCTTTTAGGAATAAGAAACATTTAAGGAATGAGGCTTCTTATTCCTAAAAGAATAAAAAACCTTATTCTTTAAAGCTTTATCTTGAACTCCAGATGAGATCAGTGACGTTTACAATCCTAATGTCAGTAGAAATGCTGTAATCCACAGTTTAATCCAAGCAGAACAACTCTTGCAGTGTGTGAAAACAGACATAATGTTAACTCCACTTTAACATTTCTTATGCATGTTGCAGGGCTATATTGGTGCCCTATACAGTCCTGCAACAGGCATAAGAAATGTTAAAGCGGTGTTAAAGTGGAGTTAGTGTTACGTCTGTTTTCACACACTGAGTCACATTAAAAAATCAAATGTTCCACTAAATAAAAAAATTTTTTTAAAGGTTTTGGTGGTTTTGTACACTCTACCAAAATCCCAGTTAGAGTTCTTCCAGCCTCTACAATAATAATTAAACACTATTTGTTGCAAGCCATACGGCACTATGCAAATGTGTAGGAATCTTCAGCCCCTGCACTGAAGAGTTTACAATGTATCTAGAAGGCACTGCATGCTGGGACAGCAATATTGGAGAGGTTTCTTAATGAGAATGAAGCTAAGTGATTGTTGAAGGAGGGCTGTGCGTTGCCTGAGCATTAGCAATGGCATGAGAAAAGGCCACTAGCCCCAGAGCCAAGTACATTCCTGCTGACTGAGATCCTGCATATTGTTAAGTGCCAAAACACAGAAAGTGCCTGCCAGCCTGGACTAGCCAAATGGAAAAAATAATTCCTGTCAGACTTCAACAGGAAAGCACTCGTCCCTTGAATGGAATGGCATAGACACAGCTAAGGATCTGGGTGGATCATGACTATCCGAGGTTTGGAGTGAGTTAAGCAGGGAACCTCAAGAAGAGCTGACCTGGAAGAAAAATGCTTGTTTCCCCTCTATTGCTTTGCAGTGGGCTGCTAGCATCTAGGGTTTAGGACTCAAAAGTGATTTCTCAATGAGGAGAGGATTGCAAGCTGCTCGTAGACTCTTCCCACCCCAGGCTACTCAGTGTCTCCTCTGGCTATTGAGTTCAGTACTTCAGTTTGTTAACCCCTCTTCTTCAGCTGCCTGGTCGCCATTCTCTAAACCTGAGGTGGGCAATCTCTGGAACCAGTTTTTATTTGGCTCCTTACCAGTTCCTGACTTGGCCCCTTGGATCCAGCCTGCATCCCTTAAACAAAGGAGTGTGCTCAGGGAGAAGGCAGCAGAAATGAGGGTGGTGAACATTCAAAGGTAGGAGGGCTGGATCAGATCCATCATTTGGACTGTCTCCTCTCTTCCTTGGCCCCAAGCACCCTACCAATCATAGGTTCTTTCTCAGCATGCCATCTCTGCTACTCCCATACTTCTCGACATCTTGCTGCCTTTCACCTGACTCAAACTTAACCTCATTGCTGTCTCAGATAATGCTTCTCCTTTAGCACTAAAATAACTCAGACCATGTAGGTCAAACGTGACTCTGAAATACAAGAAAGTTTTGGTGACATGGCCAACCTCTCTCTGCATTTTATTAGTGTGGCCTGTTGACCATCTTCAGTTTATTGACATGGTTGCTAATTTTTTTTAAAGGATTCCTCCAACCCTTCTTTAAAAATTCCCTTGCATTTAAATTCCTAACGCTACATGGTTGAGAAAGGTCAGCAGGACTGAACCTTGGGTCAATGGCAAAAATAGCATTAGAACTTGTGCTTGGCTATTACACTTACAGCCACTGCCTTTTCCCAGATTTACTACCATTTTATTGGCTCCAGTTGAGTGGAGAACGTGTGTAAAATTTCAAACTCTTCCTATGATGAGGAGGCTCTTAGTTTCTTGACTTCCCCGCTAGCATTGTTTCTTGCGGTTTTAAAATACAAATATTTTTTTGGGGGGGGGGAGGGGGGAACTCCAATTAATCTCTGAGGGTAATTTCAGACATTACAAAAACGCCTGTCACCACAGGCCCATCCCGGATCGTCCCCCTGACAACAATACGAGATCAGGGGTGGCCGGCAGAGTGCAGGGGGGGGGGGGCAAGGCTGTGCGGTCGCGCCGTGCAGCCCCTCCCCGATCCCTGGTAGCAATCAGGCTGGCACGTCTAAAGGATGGACGGCTTGATCACAGACCGGGATCCACGACGGATCCCGGTCAGGGGTTCAGTGTGACGGGCCTCCGGGCCCATCACGTCTGAAATTACCCTGAGATGCAGTAAAAGTAGCTTAGATAATATCTTATATTTATCTTTCCGGACCTGTGCAGCCTGAAACCCTGCACACTCTCGCCAGCAGAAGTTGATCCAATAAAAGATAGTATCTGAACTACTTTGTCACTGTCTCACGCATTGGGGACCGACACAGCAACCACTCCACAATGTGCTACATCTACGATACATCTTTGAGTGATTCTTCCTAGTACCTCACTTTCTAAGTCCTCTATACATGCTTTATTTAAAGCCCTGTAGACTGAGCCAAGCCTTGACAGGTCGGACTACTCGTGAGCGAGAGGCCACACCACCAATGGCAAGGAGTTAAGTCGTTCCTGATGTGGCCTCATCATGGTGCTCTGAGGGAAGAGGCACGTCAGGAGAAGGGAATAGGGATAACAATAAAAAGTGTTCAGAGCGCTACATTGGGGCAAGACCCGGACTTGGGAAGAGCCTGTCTGAATTGGGACCAGACTGGGATATTTCAGCCTGAGCAGGGCTCTAACTTTATTGTCTCAGTGAGATCTAGCCTGTTCTAGGCAAAGAATTGTAATTATTACAAGCCTTTATTTGTTCACTGAATCTCTGTCCTTTCTTTCCTCTTTCACTTCTCTCTTTTTTTTTTTTAAAGTTGTAAGAATCAAATGCTTGGCCTTCTAAAATTTGGATTACTTAAAAAATAAGTTTCTCACCAAAATGGTTTTCACAGGCACAATGTCTAATGCTCTTTGTTCATGTTTTCCTCTTGCATTGCGTTTGCCGTTTAGTCAACTAGCTGCTGTTCTTTTGGAATGAATATCTTTCTTGTTCTTGCCTGGGGAAGCCTGGTTAGAGGGGGAGTTTGATGCAGCAGTGGGAACAGAGCAAGAACAGTAAGCTGGAAGGTCTGCTCCTCCTGAATAAATGCAAAATCTTTATTCTTGGGCTGCACAGGGAAGGAAAAAATGTAGTGTAGGAGCATATCACAAACCCAGCTTGCATAACTAAGCACATTCAACAGCTGTTCTCTGCTCAGTGCAGAGACCTCTTACTGCTCAATACAGTTTTTAAAAGGAATGCACCAAGGTAAGAGACGTTCATGCTGCAGCCCCTCTGCAATTGTGCTCCTTCCCTAAACTGAAATCCAAAGCCCTAAGCTCCCAAATATGCTGCCTGTGTGACTCCATTTTGAGACTTAAATATAATCCCATGACCCCAGAGAACAACAAAGATGTGAAAAGATGTATAACAAATATCAACTCGGTTCAGGAGCCCATCCACAGATGGTGCTCACACCCACAGTTTAGGAAGCTCTGCTGAAGTGGAAGATTTATCAAGTTCTCTTCTTTCATACACTTAGGTCTAAGACCTGATACATCTTCCATCAGTAGAGACATTCACACTGGCTGGAAACAGAGTGTTAATAAGAGCTGGACAGTGCTATTAAAGAGAGACTGTCAAACTACTAAGGCCTGGATCCTGTACCATTAAAACATATTGGAGCCTTATCCTAAACTGCAAATGACATGGGATCAAGCCGTTTGTTTATGTCTTTTCTTATGTCATCCCTCGAAAGTGCACATTTGCACAAGTGTCATATGTACTCTATGCACAATAGAGTATAAGATATGGGAGTAATATTACCTGATATTAGATACCAGTTGCCTGATATTAGATAGAGTATAAGATATGGGAGTAATACCTAATATCAGGTAACTGATATCTAGTATCAGGTAATATTACTCCCATATCTTATACTCTATTTTTGGTTCTGCCCTTTTAATGATTTTTTAATATAAATTTTATGTATTTGATTTTAATTGTTTAATATTTTTGAATTTTGTTGTGAGCCGCCCTGAGCTGCTGTTGTGAGCAGGAGGGAGCGGGCTAAAAATGTCTCTAAATAAAATAAACTCGATAATCGGCTACCAGTTGGGCACCCGACAGGCTACCCAGAATTTTGGGCGTTACCCACAGATAGCAAATTAGCTCCCTGTTTCAACTGTCCCCAGGAACACGTTGAATGTGGGGTGCAGAAGAGAAGCATTTTGTAGTCCGCTCCATCCTTTATTCCAGGGTGAGCCACTAGCACGAAAGTGGCCTTCAGTTCTGGAACCCAGTATTCCAGTTATAAATTCCCTTCCGTGATGTTGCATTGTGGGAACTAAACCGGCTGAAGAGATCTTTGGTGGGTCTTTGGTGTTTTTTGGGGTGGGATGTTCTTTTAAATTTAATGAGCAACCTAATAATCGAAATATTCAATTCTGATGGGTAGAAAACAGAAAACTTGGACTGTAATCATTTGCTGTGAGATTTTTCTTCTTAATAAGCCTGACTTCATTCACGTAGCCTACATGTTGTTTTTAAAAAGCTGTAAATGCTAAATGTCACTGTTTTTCTTCCATCCCTCTCACCCTTGCAGTGGGACCTGGTGTGTGACAATGACTGGAAGGCTCCCCTGACTACCTCTTTGTTTTTCGTGGGCGTGCTGATCGGCTCGTTTGTGTCGGGACAGCTCTCAGACAAGTAAAGTATATATACCAAAACTTCTGGCTCTTTACCTTCGTAGTCCTATTATTACACAACTCTTTAAAAATAAGCCAGTGATTAGCCATCAGATCCAGTCAAACTGCCACGGTTTTGTCATGCTCCTAAGCAGGGCCTGTCTGTGCTGATAACCTTGAGACAATCTTCCACCATTTCTGCAGCACACTGCTAACAACAATGAGAACACTGACACTGACAAGCTACTATTACACCAATCTGTCGCTATTCATTTATTTAATTTAAATTTATATCCTACCCCGTCTCTAAGGCTCAAGGCAAGTAACAATATATAAAGTAGAAAAACAAACAGTGAATATTACAGTATACTTTTTTTTTTTTTTTACCTTCCCACCTTAAAACTCAACCCCCATGCATCCTATCCCCACCTACCAAATGCTTGGCAGAATTTTTAAGTCTTGCATAACCTCCAGAAAATACTCAGGCCTGGCTTTGGCCAGCCTCCAAGGGATGGGAACTCCAAAGTTGAGGAGCAGACACCAAGAATAGCTTTCTGTTTGCCCTTGCCGTATGGAGTTGGAGCACAGGTGGCATCTGCAAGAGGTCTGTAGTAGGGAGCAGATTGCTTCAGTACTTGGCCCTTTTAAGAGACAATAGCACCTGCAGAGAGCAGGCGCTAGTATTTATTTATTTATAAAATCATTTAATACCCCACCCCTCCTACTCCAAGCAGCCCGGGGCAGCTTACCATGTTAAAATACATAAGATAAATAAAACCATAAAATACAATAAAAAGGGAAGGCGCAAAACCAAACTGCCCCATCCCACTATACAGCACCCCATCTCCCTTGTCAAAAACCAGATGGAACAGCCAGGTTTTACAGATACAATGTGGAAGGAGGGGAGATCCGGGGCCTCCACCGGAAGGGAGTTCCACAGCCTAGGTGCAGCCACTGAGAACACCCTCTCCACATGGGGGACCTTGAGAAGGGCGCCCCCAGTGGACTTCAGAGGCTGCTCCAGAACGCAGAGAGTATGAAGAAGGATAGTGCACTAATTGGTTGCAGGCTAACTGGGGCCAGCTGAGCCTGGTGTGGCAAAGCCAGCTCAGGGGCCAAAAACACTGACCTGAGCGTAGCTAGGGGAGAGATACTCGGGGAGGAAAGAGCTAGAGGAAGCTCTGTCCAAGAGAACCTGCCAGGGAAAAAGGCAGACGCAAGGAAAGCTCTGCCTATGAGGGGCTGAGCCATTCCCTAGCCAGGAGGCTACCTCTGGTACTGGAGGCACCCGGCCAGAGGGTTGTGCCTGGCCAAGGGGCCTAGAGTAGAGAGACGAAGGAGGTAGTAGAGCCTAGCAGCATGGACGGCTGCTAACTGGACTAGACCCAGGTCAAAGGGCTGGTGCCTGACCTAGGGGGCTAACAGAATTGTGAGTACAGTGTTTAACTGAGAGTTGACGTTGTATACTAATAAAGATACTGGAGTAAGACAAGAACCATGTGGCTTGTCTCTTAGGGCAGCACCCTGCAAGTACTCTTCCAGATACCACCTCCTCACCCTGTTACAAGGTCATTCTCAGATGACCTTAAGGATTGTGACAGAGTTTAGAGTAGGAGGCCATTGTCAGTGCAGGTAGAACAAAACCTTACAGTACACTCTTCTGAGTGAAGCTCACTGGTGCTAGTGCTTAGCAATGAAGTGGATGGAACTTGTGGCAGTGCTACCTGTTCAGAGGACTGTGCTCAAAAATTGCTCCAAATTAAAGCAAAACCCCCATTATGAAAATTGGGCCCCATCCCTGCCCCAACAGCCTTAATCCACAGAAAACGACAAACCCAGTGAACTGTGTGCTACACTTCCTAGCACTAATTTATGGATGTAAAACTGGAGGGCTTATTGCCAAGCCTCAGGCCCTTCCTGTACTGTATTGGGTTTATACGGTTACTGATGCTTACCTTACACCTGCTTTCCTTTCTGTAAGTCACGTCAGTAGTTTCATATGATTTTAAATCTAAGGCCCCGAGCTATTTCTGGGAGCTGGAAGGCATAAATACTCTTTGCCAGCCTCTCTAGTGCAGGAACCCGTGTTCACTGTGTTTTCTTCACTGCCACCATCAACATGGGTCCCTGCTCTAGTGGAGCAGTTTCTTGCCAGGCTTCGTGGCCCAGATACACCCCCACTCTACCCCACCCCCGCCGAGAGCTGTCTTGGTTGTTCATGCAGAATTGAAAACCAAATGAAAGCATAATCACATTTCCAAAATCTTGAATTGCGAGTCATCTGAGATCTAATGTGCCATTCATTGTGGAGTTTTCAGTGTTACTTGTCTATCCTCTCAGACTGAAAAGTAGAACTTGTGCTAGTTTCTGCAGGCTAAATCCTGAAATGCTCATTCAGGCAATGTCGTCGTTGACTTTAATGAATCTTTGCCTGATTCAGGGGTTCAGGATGTAGCCTTCTGCGCTTATGTCAGGAAGTCTCCATGGCAGGGTTGGGTCTGGGTTTCTCCCCATGTACTCTTAGGATATGAGATCTAAGAAGTCAGATTGAGCAGTCCTAGCACTGTAACAATATCCAAGCAGCCAAGAAACACATCCCCACGCCCTGGTGTAAATACAGTACGTCTCTTCCAAATAGTAATGTAACTAGTACGGAGGCTCGCCCAATGGACTAATAAATTGAACCACACACTGTTCCCTAGGAAATTGGCTTGGCATTATATTGCTCCCTGAGCCTTGACCTCTAGTACCATCTAGTGGTTTAACTGTGTTTTGCAATTTGTAGGCATCTGCCATCCTGGATACAGTGGGTGTCTTTAGACGCAACAGCAATCAGGTGCTTAAGATGTTTGCCACGTGGCTGTGCGTTGTGTCTAAGCCCCGTCACTATTTTTGGCCACTGGTCTGCCCCCCGTTAGCCTCCCATTAACTCCTTGTTGGTTGTACGGATGTCTCGGGTGCAGCAGTTGAGTGTTTCCCCAGTCCCTGTGGATGATGTTGTGTGTAAAGACATCGGGTGCTGTGTTCACAGCCATTTCCGGTCTGTCTGCCCCAAATCCTCCACTCAGCACCATTGCAAACAGCTCGTTCCTTGCTGCACACTGTCTTTGCGCTCTCCCAAAGCAGAGGGGGTGAACAATGAAGGATAAGCTGTTTAGATGCAGCGCAGAGCGCAGGATTTGGGGCAGACCCAACCACTCTCCCACATGGACTGCAACAGGTGTGGGGAGCCTTTTCTGTCCTGGGGGCCACATCAAATATTAGTACGAGCTCCAAGGGCCACAGAGAGATTGGGGGCGGTTAACGGGTTTATTCAAGGAAAGGAGGGCCCTGATCATGGATCTGTCCCCTACCCTTGTGTGCATGCCCTCCTCTCTGCTCCATTATCATGAGCTCAGTTTTTCAGTGCTTGGAGGTAGAGAATGGATCCAGGGGCCGATCCAGGCACTGGAAAGGGACCACATAAAAACTCCAAGAGCCGCATTTGGCCCCCAGGCCTGAGGCTCCCCACCCTTGGACTACAATTCCCATAATTCCATGGGAGTGCTTCTGCAAGGAGAGCTTCCAGCATGAGCGGCAGGCAGGAGCCTGATTAACCCCTGGACGTGGAAAGGCAGCCGTTGAGTCTAAGTACTGCAACATATTAAACACGGGAAACACTCATGGCTATACAGTGGTGTTAACGCACGTTCAGGCACCCAGTTCTGTTGCGTCTAAAGGCAGCTAGTGTGGTAATGCAAGGGTCAAAGTTAAATGGTGAAGTAATGACTTAGAGTGTATTGGCAGGGGGGAGCCCTTTGTATCATTTTAACATCTCAGACTGCACTCATCACTAATATGTTTGTTTGTTTATGTTTATTTTGTACTGGCCGAAGCCTTGACAACAAGAATCATTTTCAAAAAAATTTAAAATATATGAAAATAACCATACAATACAACAACCGTTAGAAAATCAAATGGATTTGCCCAGTATCAGGTTAAAGAAATCATTAGCATTTATACACAAACATACAACAAAATTCATATCCTAAAAGAAATTTTTTCCTTAAATAGCTAGCACACAATGCAAAGGAGGCCACCATTTCCACCTTCATCATCATATGGTCAGAAAGGCAAAAAATCATCAAATCCTGTTGCATCAAACCCCGAAGGGGATTTATCTCACACCACATTTTGGCTCTCTCAGCTGCATAGAGCGGGCAATTTAACAAGTAATGGGCCAAATCCTCCACTGAATTTTCTCCACAAGGGCATTTCCTCTGTTCATAAGGTAGACCTAAATATCTCCCTGCCAATATAGCCGAATCAAAGGTCTGAAATTGGAGGGATGTAAAGGCTCTTCTCAGTCTTAGTCAAGACCTTTAAATAATGACAGAATGATAAAAAGGAGAAGCACGAGCCTGACATGCTTGGGCTGCGTAGAGTTTGTGCATCAGTATCAGACAGTCTTTGCTTTATCATTTTCAACCCACTTTTTAAGGGAAATTGTAGCAAAAAGGACATTCAATTGATAATAAATAAATCTCAACCACGGGTAATTATTATAATCTTGAACTTCTATATCAAAACACCTTTTGGTAATTGACTCTATCGAAAAATGGGCCAAGTTGAATGCAAAGCATAACAACAATTTCAACAATAATATACCCAATGACAAGGAACCAGTTTCCAATTTTACCAACGCCAAAGGAGTACCAGGCGGCACTCCCAAGTATTTTCCGTAGGAATTTATTATTATTATTTATTAACAAACATTTATATAGCGCCAGCAGTGTACCTGGCACTTTACAAAGTAATAAAATAGACACAGTCCCTGCCCCTAGGGCTTACAATCTGAGAGACAGGAGCTGGGGGAGAGACATAGGAAGAGGAACAGAGGGAGAGACAAGGGGTCTAACATTCATGAAGATGCGAGGTCTCAAGTGCACGTACTTGGCTTGGTTACAATGAGAATGACCAGCAGGCAGGTCCATGTTGCAAGGATAAGAGTAAACAGACCATAGGTATAGGCAATAGTGGCTCAGCAGGATAAAGAGTCAGACAGAGCAGAGCGAAAGAGGTGAGTTTTAAGGAGAGATTTGAAGGGATTTATTTGATTTGATTTATTCTGGACCGACTCTAACAGGAAGATAGCAGCAGGGAAATATCCCCATATCTGAACTCCGTAACTGAGTTTTGCCATTATTTTCTTTTCAAAGACCTGGATCGCAGGGGCCACCAGTTTCCCTCCCTTATTAACATAGAACTTACAAATAGAAGCTGAAGTTGACAATGCTTCCTGCTTAACAGACTGGATATGAGGAGTCCAAGAATTATTATATGCAAACACTATTCCCAGGTATTTGAAGGTACGAACCTGGTCAATTGGATTGTTGTTTAAGAACCAAGGGGTTGATTTATATTTATTAGCAGAGACCACCATTTTAGGTTTTTTGTAGTTGATTTTAAGACCTTGTGATTGGGACTTCGCACCAAAGTCTGTCAGTAATCTGTTCAGACCTATCCTGGAGGTTGATAACAAAATGGTGTCATCTGCATACATCAGAATAGACAACTGTTGTCCTCCAATCTTGGGAGCCATATAATTCCCTAAATCCCTTTGGTCCAATATCAACTGGTTCACAAATAGGTTGAAAAGCATAGGTGCCAGCAGACACCCCTGCCTTACACCTCTGGTTGTCTGGATTGCATCGGACAAATACCCTTTCTATTTAAACAAATCTGGAGCCTAGTGTTTGTATACAATGATTTTATCAACCCAAGGAGGCGAAGATCTATACCCAAATATTCCATCTTGTCCCACAAAATATTCCGGTCTATCAAGTCGAAGGCTGAAGAGAAGTCAATAAAAGCCACGTAAAGGTCCAGGTCCTTTTCCCCACATTGGTGAATCAAATGATTTAATACAAAACAATGGTCTATTGTACTCCTTCCCGCCTGAAAACCCGCGTGCTCTTCAGCAAGTATGCCTTCTCTTTTTACCCACTCAGTAAGACGAATCAATAACAACCTAGAATAGAGTTTTGATATAATAGGCAAAATACTTATTGGCCTATAGTTTTTAGGCTCATTCCTATCACCTCCTTTAAAAATGGGGACGACAACACTGGCCCTCCAATAGTCTGGTATGGTCCCAGAACCATTAATAAGAGTAAACAAATTTGCAAGGGCAGCTCGCCACCATTCAATATTTTGTTTAAAGTCCTCACCAGGGAGGAAATTCCCACCTGGGGCTTTCCCATTTTTCAGCAGATTCAGAGCCTCCTCCACCTCAGATTCTGTAACATCCGCCCATCGAGGCAACATTTGATTAACCTCCATCCGAGTTCTTACATTCGAGGGACAGCTGGCCTTAAAGATTTCTGGAAAATGTTTTTCCCAATCTGATTGGTGAATTGATGGTTCCTTCAACATACAACTAGTTTTAAAGGAGCCGTTAATCAATTTCCAGAAACCACCCACATCATTAGCCTTCAGAGCGCCCAATAATTTACTCTAATAATTGGATGCGTGTTTGAACTTTTTCCTAATAATAAACAACTTAAAGTCCTTTCTCATTCATGCATATTCTTTTACCCGAGCCTCCAACATCACTAATATGGTATCTGAGTGAGTTCCTAGTTTCTCTGGCATTGATTGCAAGCTGCCCCTGGGTAACTCTGACTTCCCCAAGGTTATCCCATTGCAGCTGTTTTGCATGGGCAAGGCCTCTGTCTGGTGATCAGGTTTAATTTGGGAGTGGAATTGCATGGAACCTGTGTTCAAAAGGTGTCTCCTGCTCCATTCTGGGCAAATAAGAAATTAGAGAAGCACAGAATAGTTCCAATCAGCTAGTTTGGAACATGAACATTTACTTTGCTTATTTAACTTTTTTATCTCACGGGCTCAGGGCTGGGTTACAATTTATAAAATACATTTAAAAATACACAAAAATAAATTAAAATCCCCTATACCTAAATCCCCTCCAAACACTAGCTCCACGTGCTGAACAGAAATGTCTTACATTGCCTCAGGAAGAGGAGTCGGCTTGACTTTAGGTGAACCTCCAGGGGAAAGGAATTGCCTTATTGTGGGGCAGCCACCATTGTTGTACAAACTTGATGGGCAGATGGTACCTGCAAGAGGGCACTCCCAGCTGACCTCTGAGGTCTCAGCAGGAAATAAGAAAAGAAGCAGTCTTTCAGATATGTGAAGCTCAGGCAGGTCGTTTAGCACTTTATACGTCAAAACCGGCACCTTGAATTTTGCTTGGAAAGCTATTGGTAGCCAATGCAGACTATGAAGCACTGGGTTAAAAAATTTGTCACGGTACTAGGTTTAAAATTCCATTTTTCGACAAAAGTGTCTCAAGACACTGAGGGCCTGACTCAGCCACCCTTAAACTACTCCATTAATAGCCCCATTGGAAGAGGGACTTCTCTCCTAGCAAGGTACTTCTCAGTGTAACTGATGCCTCGTTTGTACAATTACTTACTCCAGGAGGAACTAGCTCTTGTGGCTACTCCTGGGTGTATGTACTGCTGACTAAAAAGAAATACATACTCCAGAATAGTGTGCCAGTAGGGAAACGTGAAGAGGAGAGAATGCTAATTATGCATGCCAAGTCACTTAAGACCTAACAACCAACTCTTTGCTGTGATAGAGTAGCTTCCTATGGGAAATTGCTCTGCATTCATGTGAATACTTGCAAAGAGGACAGTTATCACCAGACTAAATACTCCTGGAGTAACAATCCCAGGAGTAGCTTGTTCGTGTCAGCATGGCCTGAGTAAGAGCCATTTTACTTCTCCAGCAGAATGCATTTTTCTGCTTTCTGGTTAGTGTGCAAAGCTGTTGTATGGGTTCAGCACTGACATGAAGGAGAACAGACACGTTTGACACCAACCTCAGTATGTTACATCTTTACTAAATCACAGACTCGTGTGTTACACGCGTTGCACCAGGTTCCCTTTATAGGCAGAGGTATGCCCCCACGCAGCACACAGACGGACAGTTAGCAATATAAGATTTCTTAGCCCCTAGGTGGGGCCGTGGAGGACCGATTTACACCCCCAGCATTGGTGCCCTGTCAGGCGACAAGGCCGTTGCATCTGGTCATAGCTTTTCTACACTTAATTACAACATTGATTATAATATTCCCACCCAGGTTCACACCCCTCTATATTGACATGCTCTAATCCCGAGAACCCTGCTACGTATGCATTTTCAGCCGCACGGTTCATTCGCACTTTTATGGCTGTCTCTTTCAATTCGAGGGTCCTTCTCAGCGCCTCTCTGTCTAGGGGAGTTTGAGCAGAATTGCTCATCCATAGTTGCCCTTTATCTATTCCCTTTACTTATCATGCCAAGTGAGACACACCATTTCGTGGTGTTACTCATCCTGCCGAGTCTGTCTGATTGCCTGGTAAGATCTCAAGTCATCTCAGTTTCCTCTTTTCCCAAACTATCCCATGATTCTCTTTGCTTATGTCAGCTTCTTAACCTGACTTTCAAAGTACTCTAAAACTCATAACATATACTCTTGCCTATTATGTGTAAGTATACCATACCATACCATACCATACCATACCATTACTCTCCTATACAAATATATACTGTGAATATAATCATCAATCGATGTGTATGCCACCTTGTATGCTTGATTGTGTTATTACAGATCAGTATTTCCCTTCCGACAATATGTACCTGCGCTTGGGGCCCATTTTTTTTAATTTTTTTTTTAAAAAGACAAACTCCCCCTGAATCCAAAGAAGCGGCCTCACTTAGTGCACCTGCAACGTTTACTTAAATGTTGCTGTTCTCCTGTGAAACACACCCAATTTCAGATTTCCTTTACAGCTGTTTCTTTTGTAACTCTCTGATGTTTGCCTTAAATTGTCTTCCCATCAAAGGTTTGGCAGAAAGAATGTTCTGTTTGCGACCATGGGAGTGCAGACTGGCTTCAGTTTCCTGCAGGTCTTCTCGAACGGCTGGGAGATGTTTTCCGTGCTCTTCGTCTTGGTTGGCATGGGACAGATCTCGAACTACGTGGCAGCCTTTGTACTTGGTATGGACATTTCTGTTGCATGGAGCATGTGTTCTTGCCCACCTCCACGCTAACTACTGGCTTTTTTTATGTTATTTTTTTTCTCGAACAGCACTATTAGTCCTAGTCCACCTTAAAATTGTGGGTAAAACAGTGGCACAATCCAAGGAAACAGCTTTGTTACCAAATTGAAAAAAGCAACGGGGGGGACTCTCTCTGAGTCAGTCTTTATTTGAAGGAACTAAGATCTTCTCCACTATCGCAGCTTAAGTAGATGTAAATGTATAGAGACAGCTATTGCTAGATTTCATTCTATGTTCTCCACTGTGTTTTGGATCCGAGTGCAAGCAGATTGTGCACACAAATTAAAATAGTGCTGTCTAAGAATTCTGACAAGAATCCCCAGTAAAAAATTAAAACTGTTCTGCAGGGCCTGTCACTGCATCTGTTTGCTCCATGCTAGGAGGTAGTTGCATGAGACGTAACTTTTTGCATCTGTTTGGGAGATTTTGTGGAATGCCTCTTTTGCTTGTTTGTTAAATGGCTGTCCTGTCTAGAGCACTGGACTTTGGCCAGAACTTCTTTGTGGACTATTCTCTGAAACAAAGGCCAGCCCAGCTCTGAGAACTACATTTAGATGAACTGCTGCTAGCAGACTAAGTATGTGGTTTGTTAGGCTTTCCCAGGGCAGTGGCTATTCTTGTGGTGTTTGTAACTTTGAAAATGGGCAGGCGGGAGGCAGAATATAGACGATTCTAAAATTCCTTATATATTGTTTTAAGAACGTAAGGGCCCACCCCTGCCATTTTTATTTGTGCTTAAACTCGCAAGTGCCTGCTGATACAGGATTGAGTCCTATGAAGGATCTGGTGGTATCCCCCCCAAAAGGCTTATCTAACAAATAGTCATTGCATGTGCCATTTTTTCAAAAGGTACTTTCAGTTCATGTAATGCGATAAATCTTTAGCTCTTTAAAAATCGTGCTAATCCACACTCCCTTGTTTTGAACAGGCACAGAAATTCTTGGCAAATCAGTTCGCATTATATTCTGCACGCTAGGCGTTTGCATATTTTATGCATTTGGCTACATGTTGCTGCCATTATTTGCTTACTTCATCAGAGACTGGCGGACACTGCTTCTGGCTCTTACTTTACCTGGGCTGCTCTGCATTCCACTGTGGTGGTGAGTGTAACCATGTTCAAAGGCGTTTGCCTTCGGAAAGACCCACCCATAGCTCGGAAGATTCTGAAATAGCTGTCTTGGGGCGTTTAATACTGGTGGTGAGGTCACTACTATTGGCATAAGAAATCTCTGGCTTCCATTTCTCCCGGCAGATTTTTGCGGTGCTTCTACAGCAGAGGTGACCTTTGGCCATGGGCCAAAATCTGAGCCGTGGCTGGGTCTTAGCTGGCACAGATCCAGCAGCACCACCCTTGAAAACTGAATGCACTCACTCAGGGGGAAAGGCAGCATGATGAGGGTGCCCACTGAAGGATTCAGACTGGATCTGTGGGCCTGATCCATGATCCTGACCCTCCTTTCCCAGCTCCTCTCCTAAACTGTACATAGGGTGAAAACAGACATGACGCTAACCACCCTTTAACCACCCTTGGTGGTCATTTATGCATGTTTCAGGGCTGCATAGGGCACCAATACAGCCCTGCAACATGCATAAATGACCACCAAGTGTTGTTAAAGGGTGGTTAGCGTCATGTCTGTTTTCACCCATTGTCTCTGCATGTCTTCCTCCCCAGTATCTCTATGGCCCACCCATCTCTTTCCTTATTCCATGCTCTGCAGCCCCTTCCCCATTCCCTGCAAACTTCCCCTCATTGCTGTCTCAAGATAGTGCTTCTCTTTCAGAACTGAAGTAGCTCAGACTCTATGGGTTAAATACAAATATGCAATATGAAAATTGCAGTTAAAACAGGGTGAAATCTCTCTGTATTTTTCAGTGTACCCCCCTGGCCATTCCCCCACCCCTCAAAAAAAAGGTTCCCCATGCCTTTGTGTAGAGAATCTCAACTTTCCTTTTAAAAGAAAATGGTAGCAACTTCACAACCAGAAGGTCTTAACTTTAGGAGTTTTATTAAGACCAAATCTGACCTGTCACCCTGGTGTAAATCCACTGAATTGAGTGAAGTAATTTAGATCAGAACTGAGATTGGAGTCTGGCTCATCAATATCATCCTAACAAATGAGTTTATTGCTCGCTCTCTCTCTCAATCCTGCACATGGACAGATGGAAACCGAGCACCTGCAGGACCACACAGCTCCTATCATCATGCCCACGCTGCAGTTGGAAGTTATAGGATGTTTAATGGCAAACATTCCCACCTCCCGAATAGCCAGGAAGGGTTTCCTTGCTTATGGTCTCAAATCGTCTTAACTTTCTTGATTACTCCCAGTGATGGCCTGGCAGTGAAAATGTTCAGAGTTCTTCTCCCCAGCGGAGCTGTACCCGGAGAACTGCTGCTCCAACATTTTCTAGAGTAGATGCAGCTTGTACAGATTCACCTTGTACAATAAGAGGTGGAGAAATCTCACAGCCAACCAGTAACCAAAGCTATCCTAAAGACAGTTACACCTGATCTTCACTCACACAGAGGATGGCTTTGTTTGTATTACCATAAAGACAGAGAAGATTTAGTCTGCCTATTTACTCACGAAAAAACCCCAGAATTTCTTTGTGACCAAGTAAAAAAAAAACATACATTTCTTGTTTCCTATCTCTGCTCCTATATATCTTAGTATTTTTGACAGCGATGGTCACAGTGCATGGCATTCAAATGTTTTAATACTTTCACTCCTGTACATGGTCTGGTCCAGCAATGCGCTTGGTATTTCAGCTACATTGCATTCCTTTTATTTTTTGTAGCAACCACAAATTAGACATTTTCTGGAATTTAAATGTCTTTCTGATTCCACCAGGCAGTTGTTGTTGTTGTTGTGAATGATTTATATAGCACCCTCACTATTGAAAGTGCTTTACAACCTTTATCTAGTTCATCCTGACAACAATCCTGTGCAATGAGTTATTATTATTCCCATTTTACTGATGGGGAACTGAGGCTGAGAGATAGTGACTTGCCCAAAGCCACCCAGTGAGTTCATGGCTAAGACAGGATTTGAACCATGGTCTCCCAGTACGAAGTCCAACACCTTATCCCCTAAGCTATACTAGCTCAGTTAGATTACCCAGTGGTATGTAAAGCTCTTTTGCACTTATATGCAGACACAGAATCAGAAGCCAAATTGGATGTCTGTTTAGAAATAAAAGTTAAGAACTCTCTTGTGTATTTTTAATCTCTGTGGCTCTGTCTTCATGGTCAATGTTTTATGCTGGTTTCCAGTACTGTTGCTTTAATGAATTGCACTCCTGTCTTCATTGGTTAGCGTGTGAGCTTTCCTACCTTTGCCTCCATGTTTGTCTTCTGTGCAGATTTATATATATATATATATATATTTAGTTAAATGGCTTACCTCCGAATGCACCCAAAGTAAATACTCCTGGTCTGGCAGTTCTCAAAATTTTGTCTGTGGGTAAAAACAAATATGACATAAGCCTGTGTTGTCCCACTGTGGCCCGCCCTGGGCCACGTCTCGGGCTTGCGTCCTCAGAAAATCTCCAAGGACACAGCTCAGGCCAAGCGCTGCCCACGCCAGCCAATGCGGGCTAGAACATTTGTTTGGCCCCGCCTCACCATGGCCGGTTGCCTTGGCTGTTCATTATGGCAGGGGGCAGAATTCTGAGAGCAGGAGGGGCCAGTAACCCGCACATTTGTCGAGCTTCCCACCCTACCCGGGGCATGTGGGCGGTGGGATGGCTCTCCAGCTGCGGGCACGTTAGTTTGGTGCCCTTCCCTGACCCATGGAGAGGTGGCCGCTGTTTCCTGCCCCGGGGAGCCACCGCACCACCTCTGGTTTTAGCCTGTGTGACCCCATTTTGAGACTTCCCTGATAATGCCCCAAAAGCAACAGAGAAATACAGATTATATCAACTATCCACCAGGGTCTCAACTCTCACAGTTCAAGAGCCTCTGTCCTAGCTTGACAGTGTATCTGTCGATTTTAGATCTACACATATTATCAGGACTTGAGACATATAGCCTGGACATAGTTTTGGTGGGGCTAACAGACGCAGTGTTTTCTCATGCTGACTGTGCAGCTGCAATTAATGGGACCCAGACAGAGAAAATTTGGCTCAACATTTTTTTGTAGTTTGTTGTGTGTGTGGTTGTTTTTTAAAAGAATTCTACTAGGAAGATTTTGGTAGGCACCACTAATGCAGCTTGACTCTCTGTCTCCCTCCAGTGGCTGAACTGCAAATGGTTTATAAGTCTACAACTAACTTTTGCACTGACCGGCCCGACTCTTTCGGAAGACACTTTTAGATCCAGAGGTCCAACCTTCACTATTTGATGGCCCATGCAGGAGTGTCACATTGGCCTTCTGTCAAACCAGAGAAAATCCAGTGCAAACAGTTTTACAGAGCAAATGAACAGTCTCCCCTGCTGTTTTGTCCCCTGAACACTGCAGCACTGGCTGTGCTAGTGCTTGGGAGTTAGAAGGTAAAAATGACCACTCTGTATAAAGCACTTAATGCATAAAATTTATAAAATTAAATTTTCAAAATAAATTTAGTTCCTTTTAGAAAATAGGAATCAAGATTTCACCCCCCACCCCCACCCCCACCCCCCCCAAGATCTGGTTTGCTGTCCCTGATGATGTTGAGCAAATGAGCCATGCAAGTTTAAAGTTAGTTAGGAATGGCGGGTTGGATCCTGGCATCCAGTGCCATCCCATTTGTATTGCTAGGTTATCCTGGGGTTCGGCCCAGAATTGGGGAGGACAGAAGGCTGCTTTTTTGGAAGGTGGTTACTCACTGAACACGTCTGGCAGAGAATTACCCTGAGGGCTTGCCCTTTCCCCCAATGATGTCCATGGCAAAAATGTAGAGGACTTCGATGAGAATAAAATCAGGCCCTACTTACGGAGGGTCAAACCAGAAGTTATTCTGTCTGAATGTTTGGATGCCATTGAGGACTATGTGTGTCACATATATGAGAGATTATTCTATTGTATCATTTATATAGCACTGGTTCAGTGTTCAAAGTGCATTATGATTTTAGTTCAGCTGTCTCACAACAACCCTGTGAAGTAGATCATTATTATTGAGGTACTGAGGCTGACAGATAGTGACTTGCCCAAGTGTGTTCATGGCTATGAGATCTGATTTAAACCTTGGTCTCCCAGGTCCAAATCCAACACCTTAGCCACAAGACTACAGTGGCTCTGTGTAACCAATTTCAGACGACGCTCCTTGGCTCTAGGTGTTGGCTCTGTAGTATTCTGTTTGATAGTATAAATCAGAACAGCGGTTTCCAAACTCTTAGGATCTATGAACCACTGCCAACTCTCAACATTTCTTGTGGTCCACCCTGCAGCCCTGGAGAAGGTCATGGCCTAGTATCACAGGTGCATTAAAGTGAATACCCTGGCATCAGGAGGAACAAAAGCCTACTTTGCTGTAGCCATAGCCAGCTCCACAAACCATCTGTGGAACACTTCTATCCTCATGGATCACAGTTGTGAACCACTGAAGGAGAATAGGTGTGTCTGAATGGAACAGAATTTCCCTCCACCCTCAGCTGCATACTGCAGGGAGTGGCCAAGGGGTAGATCATGATCTCCTGGTAGATCCCAAACTACTCTCCAGTAGATCAGTGTGGATGAGGGGCTGACCTCCCGGAGAGTGACTCTGGGGAGGAGAGTGGCACCGGTGTCCCGGAGAGTGACTCTGGGGAGGAGAGTGGCACCGGTGTCCCGGAGAGTGACTCTGGGGAGGAGAGTGGCACCGGTGTCCCGGAGAGTGACTCTGGGGAGGAGAGTGGCACCGGTGTCCCGGAGAGTGACTCTGGGGAGGAGAGTGGCACCGGTGTCCCGGAGAGTGACTCTGGGGAGGAGAGTGGCACCGGTGTCCCGGAGAGTGACTCTGGGGAGGAGAGTGGCACCGGTGTCCCGGAGAGTGACTCTGGGGAGGAGAGTGGCACCGGTGTCCCGGAGAGTGACTCTGGGGAGGAGAGTGGCACCGGTGTCCCGGAGAGTGACTCTGGGGAGGAGAGTGGCACCGGTGTCCCGGAGAGTGACTCTGGGGAGGAGAGTGGCACCGGTGTCCCGGAGAGTGACTCTGGGGAGGAGAGTGGCACCGGTGTCCCGGAGAGTGACTCTGGGGAGGAGAGTGGCACCGGTGTCCCGGAGAGTGACTCTGGGGAGGAGAGTGGCACCGGTGTCCCGGAGAGTGACTCTGGGGAGGAGAGTGGCACCGGTGTCCCGGAGAGTGACTCTGGGGAGGAGAGTGGCACCGGTGTCCCGGAGAGTGACTCTGGGGAGGAGAGTGGCACCGGTGTCCCGGAGAGTGACTCTGGGGAGGAGAGTGGCACCGGTGTCCCGGAGAGTGACTCTGGGGAGGAGAGTGGCACCGGTGTCCCGGAGAGTGACTCTGGGGAGGAAAGAGGCTAGGGGAGCTCTGCCAGCATAGTAGGAAAGGCTCTTTCTAAAGGGGAGAGCTCCTCTCCACTTCTGAGATTGGTTGCTGAGGCGTCCTACTGGGAGCCAGCGGGAGGGGTCCTAGTGGATCACCTGAGTTTCATACCTGGATTAAGTGGGTCACGTGTGGCATAACTCTGGTTGGCCACCCCCACGTGTACTGTGTTTTCTAAACATGGGGTATGAAAAACTCAAGTCGGCCACAAGGTGGTGCTATTGCTCTTTTACGTGACAGGAGACAGAAGGCTTTAGTCAGCTTTTTGCCATTTGCATGTAAATTCTCTGCATACCCACCTAGAACAGCGGGGGGAGGGAGGGGGACCTTTTCTCTCCTAGTGGTTGCTTTAAAAATTAGTACAAGCTCCAGGGGTTGCATAGAAGTTAGGGGCTGGGGTGCTCAAGGAACAGAGGACCTGGATACATGTATCTGTGTTATGAATCTATCACCTATTGTTTTATGCATGCACTCCTCTCTTCTCCCTTACCCCGAGTTAAGTGTTTCAGTGCTGGGGGTTAAGAACTAGATACACGTGCCAGATCAAAGTACTGGAAAGAGGCTACATAAAAATTTGCTGTGGGCCACGTTTGGCCCCCGGGCCTGAGGCCTAGAAAAATGGAAGTGAATTACCTGTTACCTTTTAAATCCACTAACACAGTTTATCGTGTGCAGGGGTGGGAAATTCCCAGCCCATTGGCCAAACCTGATTGGTTTTTTATTTGGCCCCTTTCCCATTCCTGGATCTGGTCTGCGGATTCAGTCCCTGCCCCCAAGCACTGAAAGGATGAGCTCAGGGGAAGCGACCAAAAAAGAGGGCAAACAAATTGCACTTGAGGACAGGGGATGCAGTATGGGTCCATGGATCTGTGGTCTGGACCCTCCCTTCCTTTTCCCCATCCTGAATCCACCCCTTAAGCACCAATTCCCCTCCAGCCCACGGAGATTGTGCTAATTTTCAAAGCGGCCACTGGAAAGGAAAAGGTTCCCCTCCCCTACTTTATAGTAACTGGCTTCTCCTAACGCGCTTTGAATCCCTGCAAGGTATAGCCTACTTGAATGCCCTTTCTGCTTGCCTGTTGCTTAGTGCGCATGCTTTGGCAGCTCTGGTTGCTACTGAAATAAAGACAGAATTACTTTGAAATTCCTTACAGGATCATTCCTGAATCCCCTCGGTGGCTGATATCTCAGGGAAGATTGGAAGAGGCTGAAATCATCATCCGAAAGGCAGCAGAAAAAAATGTCATCACCGCCCCAGACGTAATATTTGACCCCACTGAGGTAAACTCTCAACTGTATTGAAACTGCCTGTCTGTTACTCTGGGGACTGTTCAAGGGAGGCAATTCCGTTCCAGGTGTATTATTTGCATTATGCTAGAGCACCGTTCGGGCCTTTACCCCAGTAAGATAAGCCCCTTCCCTTTCATAAAGCTCCAAAGCTCCTCATTGCTTTCATTGTATGCAAGGCTGATGCACGGCTCAGTGTTATTTTGTGTCTTTTAATTGGAGGCTCTTTGAGGTAGGGGCCTAGCTTTGTTTTACAGCTTACCTGATACACAATCTATACTAAACTAGGGCTGCGTTCTCACCTGTGGCGGCAGCGGGAGGGGCGAGGGAGACGCGGCAGCGCGGAGGAGCCGGCGGCCAGGAAAAGAGCCGGTGCGAATGGGGATCTGCCGCGGCTTCTCTCGCGCATGTCAGGGTGCAAAATCCTGCCCTGACATGCGTGAGAGAAGTCGCGGCAGATCCCCATTCGCACCGGCTCTTTTCCTGGCCGCTGGCTCCTCCGCGCTGCCGCGTCTCCCTCACCGCTGCCGCCACCGTCGCCACAGGTGAGAATGCAGCCTAAGGGATGGCTCATTCCTAGTATTTATTTATTTATTTATTTACATGTATACCCTGCCCTCCTCCTAAGGCTCAGAGTGGTTTACAACATAAAAACACATAAAATACATAAAAATCCCTTTTAAAAACCCATCCTCCCACCTAATTTTTTTTTTTTAAAAAAACCACCCTATCTGTTAAGCACTTTGGCAAAAAGAAAGGTCTTTTTGAATACGCTGCTCAGGCTCCGGCAGACCTCCTGGGGAAGGGAGTTTCACAACACTGGGGCTGCAACTGAGAACACCTCCACGCGAGCCCTTGTCAGATGAACAAAATTGGCAGGTGGGACCCACAAGAGAGCACTTCCGGGTGACCGCAAGGATCATGGTGGAGCATGGTAGGAGAAGCGGTCTGTCAGATGTGTGTGGCAGTTTAGGGCAAAACCAGCACCTTGGATTGTGCCCGGAAAGCTATCCGGGCCACCGAATTCTGCCAGAGCTGCAGCTTCTGAACAGTCTTCAAGGGCAGCCCCATGTACAGCACATTGCAGTAGTCTAGCCTTGAGGTGATGAAAGCATGGATGATGGTGGCCAGATCCAAATCAGAAAGAAAGGGATGCAGCCTCCTCATCAGATGGAGTTGGTGAAAAGTGCTCCTGGCCGCCCGCGGCCACAACCTGATGTTCCAGGTGCAGCGAGGGATCCAGGAGCACTCCAAGGCCGTGAACCTGGGTAACCAGCGGAGGCTGGACTTCTATCAGTGACAGGAGTCCCAGTCCCCTCCAAGTCACAGGGCAGGCCAACTATCGTCACTTCAGTTTTGTCTGGATTCAGCTTCAGTCAGCTCATCCAGTCTTGAGCAGCAGCTAAGCACTTGAGTAAACACCAAGATGGCAGGACCTCAGTCAGATGAAAAAGAGAGGTAGAGCTGGATGTCATCAGCATATTGATGACACTTCACCCCAAACCTCCGAACGATCTCGCCCAGCAGCCTCAGATACACATTGAACAAGAGGGGAGACAAGATGGAACCTTGCAGGGCACCACAGGGGAGGCCCTGAGGGGACAATGAGCAATTTTCCATCACCACCCACTGGCACCTCCCTGATAAGAACAAAGACAACTGCTCAAGAGCCATCCCACATACCCCTGCCAGGTCCTGCAGTCGTGTCAGCAACACCTAGTGATCACCTGTATCAAAGGCCGCTGAAAGACCTGACAAGATCCATAGGGTGCAGTTTCCTCTGTTGATCTCCAGGCACGGATCATTGATCAAGACCACAAGCATACTGTCTGTGCTACACGCCCCTGCCCAGTAGAATGGGGCCACGTCCGGAAAGAAGTGGGGAACACCTTAATCCTGTCCCTGTTCTGATGTAATCACATGTCCACGGAGTGCAGTGATGTCAAGGAACTCTGTGGGGGGAAAGGGGCAGGGTTAAAGCATTTCCCCCTCTCTCCTTTTTCTGGTATGGTCTGATCCCACCCTCATGGAGCAACATGGCATCACAGAGCTCAGCAGTGGTGGGGTCTCCCACCCATGTGGACAACGAAACCAAGCCTTCGGGTCCCTTCAGAGTCAGTTCAGTCAGCAGGGCTCTGGTCTGGGCATGCTGACTTCTCAGCACACTGGAACCAGCCACTTCATGTAGGGCATATGTTTTGGGTCTGGGGTCATTGGATGAGATGTTCTTGTCTTTCACGTTTCCCTCTAACCATTGATTTCTGGACATAAAGATCAGCATCTCGGGCAGAAACACAAGGATACGCAGCAGCGAGACAGGATAAATAGCAAAATGCAAGCAGATGTGCTGTTAAAACAAAGGGAGGGACAGAGCCCTTTGGAACCATGTGACTGGACTTTGAGTCAGAACCAGAGTTTGGGAGGGAGAGCTCCGCTGAAGTGATTTGGGGGCTTGCCTATGACACTACTCATGCAAATAGGAGAGGAGGTTGAGTACCCAGCAAGCCTTTTGACCGTTTCAGTTAAAGGTTTGCAACCCAACCTGAACCTGGCAGGACACAACTAGTCCCATTGGGCCTTGACCAGGTTTTCCATTCAGACTTGGGCCCAAAGAAATCTCTTCTGGCCCAAGTTGAGCTCTAGTTTCAGTAGCATTCTTTTCCTTATGCCCTTTATTCTTCTCAGTGCACTAGTCCCACCACCTCCGCTGGGAGCTTCCACCATCTTTTAACCAATGGCTACAATTCATGGTGCTGGGTTTTGACCTTTAAAGCCCTAAACAGCCTGGGCCCCACATATCTGAAAGATGGCGTGTCCCTTCATGCTCCGTTGCAGCCCCTGCGATTGGCCAGGTTCCACCTGTTACTCTTGTCCGTGAGATGGGGGTGTGCAGGAAGGTGTTCTTGGTCGCTGCCCCAGTGTTATGGAACGCCCTCCCCCCTGAGGTTTGCTTGCTCCCAAGTCTGGGCATCTTCTGGAGGCGGTGTAAAACGTTTCTGTTCGGTAGGGCATTTGACAGGTGGAGCTGGGGTTGGTTGGGAGGTTACGTGTAGTTGTGGGTTGGGGGAGGGGCTAGGGAAGTTTTTTTGGAGTGGGTTCGGGGAGGGATCTTGGGGAGGGAATTGGGATTTTTAATATGTTTTAGGTTTTTTTTTTTATTGTTTGCAAGCCACCCTGAGCCATTTTGGGAAAGAGCAGCATATAAGTTTAAATAAATAATAGTGCAGAATCCGTATTAGGCAGAGAGGTTGCTAATTTTTAAGCTTGTCTCACTTCTGGGTATTCCCCCTGGGATCATTTGGGATCTTGCAGAAATGTTGATGTATGGCCGTCCCTGTGGTGTTTCCATAGTCTCGGCATCTCATGAAGTTCAGGGTGCCGTTTGTGTCGATTAACAAATATGCTGCACTTTCAGCCAGTCTCGCACTTTCCTTCAAGGACCTGCGCTACACAGAAGGGTTTTGGTGTCTGGCAAGCTATTTGGGTGCAGATAAATCTTTTCTCACAGGTTGTGACTTTTTGAACTCTGCTCTGTTCCTGTTTTGAAAGTTTCCTGTTTGCTGGTTCCCCGGCAGCATACTATGGTGGGGCCATAAAGCTCTTAAAAGTCACATGATTTATGAGAAAAGGCTGGGAGCTGCAGCTGAAATGGTGCCATGTTTTATCTTTAGAAGCAGCCTGTTTGCATAACTACAAGGCTGTTGATGCAAGAGGGTGTAGTATGAATGCAAGAGACTAGGATCAAGCTTTGCTTTTCTCTCTGCCCGGGCATCTTGCAGCCAGTGCAAGTGCTGAATGATCTCTCTGTCTGCTTTGCTCTTGTCCCTGAAGGCTGCATCAGCTGCACTGTGGACCTGCATTCTGACAAACTCAGCTACAGCCTCTGTTGTGTTGGAGGGGGAGTGGGGTCCATGGTGAGATTAAGAGTCTGGACTGGCTGATTCCTCCTCATACGGGATGCTTTCACATGGAGCCAATTCCCTTGGATTCAGGGGACTAACCACAGAGAGAAGAAAATTGTATCCCATTTGGTCAGCCTGATTCATGTAGGATGGTAGCTTGCTCCATAGGTGGTCTCCCCCCCCCCCCCCCCCCCAGTGAAGTGCTAATTGGTGTTAGCCAAGATAGCAACAAAAAGGGTGGGGGTGGGGGGGAGCCACAATGTGTAAAGGTTTTAGGATGAAGCACTGTATCTACCTGTTTACTAAAGGGCTGGATACTCCAATGTGTCTGGCTTATATAATTTGTATGAGGGCTTTTGAAATGCTTACAGCATTTCCTAGTTTCAAATCTATTGTAGAATATCCTACAATCTTACCCCATCCTCCAGTTCTCTACCTGTGCAAACTAAGGGTATCATCAGACATAATACTTGCCACTTGCTCAGGTGGCCAATACAGCGGGTTGCTATGTCTGTGTACGATCGGCTACATGTCTGCCCCATATTCACCACTGGCGTGCTCCTTGTTTACCCCCACAGCATTTGCAGGCATACTCGAGGAGCAGGCAGGAGATAGGTAGCAGTTGCCACATTTGATGACAACATGAGCTCTGGTGGGGCGAAGTGAGGCTCTTGTACGGCTCTTACAGGCCTCTAGGGCCCCGCAAGATCCCCACCAGGGCCCCACAGGGTGAAGTGCTCCCTGCTGCCACCTCCGCCACTCCTGGGGATTGCTGTTGCTGCCGTGAGCCCCCTCTCGTTACGCTTGCTATCAGGGAGCAGCAGCTACAGCACAAGCTGCTCCCTGATAGCTTCTAAAGGGCATGCGTTGCCAGCAGCCACACAGTGGACTTCCTATGGCTCGCGTTAGATTTTGATGCTACCCCTTACCTTGCATTCATTCTCTGTGCTTTGGCTTTGCTGGTAATAGCTCCAAATGGCCTATCTGAAAAGGAATAAATTCAGACAAACAAAATACTTCCATAGTCCCCTGGGACATGACTCATCCTAAAAACTTCCCAAAGAAACACAAAACTGAGGCTGAACCAGAATTTCATTCTGGGGCAGAGGAGTATTTGAGATCTGCAGTTCTCTGCTCTTGTGAATCATTTGTAGAAGAGCCTAGGAGCACCAATCAAGATTTCACTGGGCTCTATCCAAAAAGAAACTACAGAGCAAGATCTTGCCCTTGCAGTCTAAAGGACTGTCCATAAGTATGTCATGCAAGAGAGGGAGGGAGACTAGAAAAGTTGTAATGGGGGGAAGAGGGGGGAGGAGCACAACCATATGTTTGCTTCTCTGGTAGAGTCATTTAGTGTGTGGGTATTTAGGTAGGTGCAGGTACTTTCACTTGCTTTCCTTTCTTGCCTTCTCTCTCTTCCTCCTCCCATTTACCTTCATCTTGGTCTATTCTGCTCCATCTTCACTCCCCACTGTCACCATATTCTGATTATTTCCTGGGCTACCTGTTGTCTCTCTCTTGCTCCCACTACTCTCTCTTTGCTTACTCTACAGATCTCACTCTCTCGCAGACAGACACAGACACCAATTTTCTTCCAAAGAAACTCCAAGCGAGGAACACAGAGTAAAGAGGCAACTCCTCAAAAGGTTTCATGGACTGTCAGTCATTCTAGCCCGATTCCCTGTTCTCTAGGCACAGGAGCACTTAAAGTCTGGGGAATGCAGAGAGACTTAACGCTCCAGATACAGACCAGGGATGACTGTGGAAAATGAAAAGTACGGTCAAAAGCAGATGGGTAGTTTTGGAAAGTATCAGAGAATTTGTTGCTACTCATATTTCCATTAGATTTCTAGGTTTGAAAACTAAAAAGATCTTCCTCACCTGTATAATAATTGGGGTTCTACAGTACAGTAGGGGTGGTGGTGCGTGTGTGATTTGTGTGAGGTACTTTTCGGACGGGCATGTTGTAGTAGAGTGGCAAACTGACAAAGGGGGAAGGAAGGGGTCAAAAATGGTAACAACAAAAAAGCATGAGATACATTATGAGTAGCCCCTAAAAGACAGCACAGGCAAACAGATGTAAATTGGGGTGAGGAGAACAGTTGCCAGACACTAAGATCTTGGCAGTTATAAAGTTGTTTCTTCCCAGCTTCTTCCTAATGCAGACTTCATGGGGAAAAGAAAGCCACGTGTCTCCTCTTGCTCTAACTAGAGCTAATCTCCACCGAAAGCAGTGGGATGGGTTGCTGCAAACACACACAACCCTTATTGGCCCTTTTTACACAGGCCGAGGTGTGTGGGTGTGTGTGTGTTGGTGTGCACCACGGTCCATGTGTGGTGGGAAGGGGGGAGGGTATAGACGGGGGCACACCCATCTCCACCCATCAACACGCATGGAACTGCCGTTTTTGCCAGTTGCTTCTTGTGT
The DNA here is from genome assembly GCA_003113815.1 of Sphenodon punctatus. Taxonomy (NCBI): domain Eukaryota; kingdom Metazoa; phylum Chordata; class Lepidosauria; order Sphenodontia; family Sphenodontidae; genus Sphenodon; species Sphenodon punctatus. The sequence goes on from QEPC01008173.1 coordinate 11,676,079, forward strand.
GGGGGATGGGTGGAGATGAGTGTGCACACGCACACCCACCCGGTACAGGATTTACACGGGCGGCACCCAGATTTCTGGGTGTTCATGCGTGGGTGCCGCCTGTGTAAAAGGGCCATTATTGCAGCTTGGAAGGGAAGCGCTAACCTCCACTAAAGAACTCTAAGGTGCCCAGACCTTCTTGAGGTATTTCCTGCTATATAACAGTCCCCTTCACAAACGTATCCTGCTGTGAGTAATTGGTGCTAATGACCATGGTTCCATGTCCATTTTTTTTCTTCTTCTCCTCCACTCCCAGATGGAAAATCTGTCTTCTGGGAAGCAGCAGACACACAGCATTTTGGATCTTGTGAGAACTCGGAATATCAGATCTGTCACTATAATGTCAGTGATTCTATGGTAAGCAAACATACAGCTAGAATACTCTGACCTTATCCCTCTGCTAAGCCTGGGAGATAGAGAGGAACCCTTCCCTTGGGCTGTGAAGCCTTCCCATTGTCAATAAAAATAAATACATGAATTCCCCTTAAAAGTTCTTTCCTTTGAGAATCCGTATCTGAACCTCAGACATTCCCAACTTGCAGCCCAAAACTTCAGACTGGTTGATGCCTTGGGCTTAAAATGTTTTTTGAAAGCCTGGGTTTGTGTGAATGACAGGGCTGCTGGAAATTCAGTGCCTCGCAGGTTTCAAGAGGAGAGTTTGTGAGGAGAGCTGTTCTTTGGTGTCGTTCTACTCTGCCAAGTGATTATTGGTTGTAAAATGGGTGCCAGGTCATGGGAGGACCTACTAAGCTGTAGTGATTCAGGCAATTACTGCTAATCACATACCTTATCCAAGTATTTCGCCAAGCCCAAGCTTAAATCTCCACAGAGACATTTACCAACTCCCTACTCCCTCCCTGCTTATTTTTTGAGCAGCCAAAAAACAGACCACTTTGACGGATGAGCCCAGGTGGAAGGCAAGATGATGATTTAGGCTGTGTTCCCACCTGCGACGGCGGTCGCGACAGCGGGAGGGGCAAAGGAAGACATGGCAGCACAGAGGAGCCGGCCGACGGGAAAAGAGCCAGCGTGAACAGGGATCTGTCGCGGCTTCTCTCGCGCATGTCAGGGTGCAAAATCCTGCCCTGACATGCGCGTGAGAAGCCGCGGCAGATCCCCGTTCACACTGACTCTTTTCCCATCGGCCGGATCCTCTGCGTTGCTGCGTCTTCCCTCGCCACTGCCGCTGCAGGTGGGAACGCAGCCTTAGACTGCCAGCCCTTCAGGGTAGAGATTGTCATTTACTCTGTGAATTTAAAGACCCCATCACCCTGGATAACTGACTGGGCAGCGCCTAGAGGCCTCATCCATGCTATAAAGCTTATGGGCCCATCTTTCTGATTTCTTCTTTCCTCCTGTGTCTTTCAGGATGATCATCTCTGTAGGTTACTTTGGTCTCTCCCTCGACACACCTAACTTGCATGGAGACGCCTACCTCAACTGCTTCCTCTCAGCAGTTATTGAAGTTCCAGCATATATCATAGCCTGGCTGCTCCTCCAAAACCTTCCCCGCCGGTATTCATTGTCAGCTGCCTTGTTCTTGGGAGGATGCATTCTCCTCTTCATTCAGCTAGTGCCTGCAGGTGGGGATGCTTTTGCTGATGTCAATTTCCCGTGCTTTATGGAGAAAGTCCAGTGCCTGACGTGGGGAAGCAAGGCTGACTGCTGGGTAGCTGGGTGGGCAAACAAAAGTACAGGAAATAACCACGTGCCAGGGAATGATTGTCAACAAAGGTGAAGGACAGTGTCAGGTGTTGGCAAATGATTCCATTTTGCCACGTACAGTAACCGATTTCATTACCAGCTACAGTAGAGACGGCCATCGTATTTTTCTGCCATTGGCTTTGTCCATGAACATGCGCTTGGAAGCTTGTTGAATAAGCACATCTTTGTAAATAACCAAAAGGGAGGTGCTGTTTTTGTTGTTCTGTGTGGATGACAAGTGGGCTATATTCTTTGTGTTACTCCTGGCCTTAAAACTCACTGGCATAGGATGGATTTTATCCCTAAGCTGGAACTGAACTGATTTCCTAGGATACATTGCCATCGTTTATTTTTTATACGTCCTCTCAGTCCTCAGACTTTTTATTTTGTGGGACTGAGTGGGTTGGTAAGAAAGGTGAGGTAAGGCTTGGTAAGGTGAGATTTGTGGTGGTATTTTTTTATATATATTCAATCAAATTAGCAAGTTTACAGAAGCAAAACCAGAATCATTCCACAACCCAACCTTCAGCAGGAAGTCAAGGGAGGCAATGAATTGTTCTAGCTTTGCCATCACTCTCATTTCCAGGTCTGCACGTCCTGTCTGTGATCCTGGTGATGCTGGGGAAGTTTGGGATCACCGCTGCCTTCTCAATGGTTTATGTCTACACAGCAGAGCTGTACCCCACCGTGGTGAGGAACATGGGGGTTGGTGCCAGCTCCATGGCCTCCAGGCTCGGCAGCATCCTCTCGCCTTATTTTGTTTACCTTGGTAAGATATCGGCTAGTGTGTGTGTTCTGCTCAGCAGGAGAGAGACGCGGAAAACAAAACCCACCTCTCTGAGGCTGGGATCCGGTCAACTTTTGCATCACTTAAACCATATTATTTGATGCTTGTTTTGTTGTCTTGCCTGGGTGTGTGGAGTCCAGGCTGATGAGCTATATAATTCTCAAGTTAGCTGACAAGCGCGAGAGAATCGAATTTTGCCTTCTGCCTCTCTCCTTGATTGCATGGCAAGTCATTTAGAAATGGGAACCTCCCCCAATCTGTGGTGCAGTGTGGAAAAAATATGTCCATCATTGGCTCTTTGACTGCCAGTTTCCATATAAATATTTGGCTTTGAGGAGCAATGACCTGGCCACAGCTGTTTTAGTTTCCCCCTTCTTTAAAATCATGCTTGTCCAGCTTTGATATAAATTGGGTGGGGAACCTTTTCTGTCCTGGGAGCCACATTGAAAATTAATACAAGCTCCAAGGACCACATAGAGGTTGGGGGTGCTTAATGGGTGTAGTCAAGAAAAGGAGGTCCCAGATCATGGATTTGTGCTGTGGATCTGTTCTCTACCCTTGTGTGCCTGCCTTCCTCTCTGCTCAGACCTCTAGAGCTCAGTTTTTCAGTGCTTGGGGGTAGAGACTGGATCCAGGAGCCAGATTCGGGCACTGGAAAGGGGCCACAGAAAAACATGCCAAGGGCCACATTTGGCCCCTCGGGCCTGAGGTTCCCCACCCCTGATATAAATGGTTTTGAAATGCCGTGTGTGTGCTACCGAGGCAAGGAGAAATCAGAAGTGTTGCTGTCCCTTGTAGCATCAGAAATTTTCTGCTAAAATATATCAGTGGTTCATAACTTTTATAGTGTAGCATAGGATACAATCTGGCTATATAATTGGCTATGTTTCTTTAGTAACCAATATATTGAGATCCTGTGCAGCCCATGCTAAGTTAATCTATTATTTACTTATTAGCCTGCCCTACCCCCAAGGGTTCAAGGTGGGTTATAACACACAAAATCATACATAATACATACCAGTCAAAATCCCATATCCCAAACACTATATCTGCCTGCCAAATAAAACTTTTTTACAGGTGTGGGGATGTGTGTGTGTGTATGAGAGAGAGAGAAGAGAGGAGGGCTTGTGCATGAGGGACGTTGAAGGGGATATATTGTGTGCCACTCCCCCTGCCTCCTCAATACTTTTAAGCACCAGCCATCACTGCCCAAAACTAAAAGCAGAGACAAATCGTGGCTTTGGGGTAGCTCTCTAGGACTTTGCTGCTGCTGTTGCCTCCACTCCCCCTGCTGACCAAAGCAGAGCCACAACAGTGTGGAGTTGGAACTCCAGAGGGGCAGGAAGATGGGGAGAGGCAGAGTGGGTGGAGAGGAGCAGCCCCAAATAAATATGAGGGGAAGACACCCCCTTCTGTGAACCTGTGGTGTGGAGGGAGGGTTGTGTGAACATCCTCCCACATCTCTGCCCATGCTCAGGATAGGGAGGGCAAGGTGGTAAGCATGTGAGGGTTGGAGGTCAGGGCTGGAGATTCTGGAGCTGGGGCACTCCCCCAAGGATAGATCTGGGTGTCTTATGCCTCATACCTTATGTATGAGGCATAAGGTATGAGCCTCATACATTTGTATGTATTCGTATGTTTATTTTTGTATTTGTGTCTGTTTTGTTGACTATGACCTATGGTCCTGTCATAATAAATATATAGATATAGATATATCTATCTATCTATATATATCTTATGTGACATTTAAGCCCCAGGAATAATAAAGCACTGCTCCACAAGATCTCTCCAGTGCGATCGACACAACATTCCTTCATTTCAGGATTAAATTCAGTTCACTTGATACTATCCCCAGATTTTCAATATGCTGCTCTGTTGTTGTAAAGACTGTGATCTACAAACCACGTACTCCAGAGTAGCCCCATTGAAGCTCTCTGGAGTAAGTAGTTTGTGGTTCACAGCCAGTGTCCACACCTTGTAGCACTGGGAGGCAGTGCATTCAGCATTGTTTTGCTGTTGTTGACTTGCTTTTTGGCCAAGAAGCAGCAGCTGAGGCTTAGTTACTGTCCTCATTCCTCACCACAGCAAGGTTTGTCAGCAACACGTTTTACCCAGCTTGGTATCTGCTGCAAGTGTGGCACTCTGCCCAGCAAGAGGGGTAAAACTTTTTCTGCCAAAATACTCGGCTGTGAAATGAGGAATACTTAATCTGAGGGTATCAGAATTCCCAGTTGATTAAGATGCCTGGGAGCAGTTCACACTTCTCTGCCAGCCATTGCTTCAGGCTGTCTGCAGATTGGCCGAATGGTGTATGTTCATTTTGAATGAAGTTGTAGGCTTAAATTTTTTTTTCTTTACTGAAACATAGGGGGCTGCAGCCCAGTGAGGCAGCAATTTGAACAGCAACGTGATCCAGTTGCATATGGGTCCCTGTGGTTAATTCTGGGCTCTTTATGACTGTGTGTGTATCTGATGTGCCCATGTTAGGTGCCTATGACCGATTCCTGCCTTACATCCTCATGGGGAGCCTGACAGTGCTGACAGGAATCCTCACCCTCTTCCTCCCAGAAAGCTATGGCGTGCCTCTCCCTGACACCATCGAGCAGATGCTGAGAGTCAAAGGGTAAGTGTGACCTTCTAACCTTCCTGAAGAAGTCCTACCACTGAGGAGAAAAATATCCCTGAAAAGTAAAGAAGGGGCCAATCTGTTTTGCTACGCTGGACAAAAGTGATTTTGTTGCCCTGTCTCTTCTGCCTGCAGAGCAAGTCAGCCTGGAGCTTGCACTGTGAGCGAGGCGCTCCCTGCAAGTAGCTGATCAGTGGGGAAGAGGAGTCCCAAGGATGACCCGGTCCTGGCCTAGTTCTGGGGGCAGCAGCAAGGGGTCCATGTGGCACTTAGAGTGTCCCAAAGCACTGGGGATCCCCAGCATCCTGAGAATTGCACACACTACCACTGGATAAAATGTGGGCAGACTAGACCATTCTGGGTGGCTTTTTGCCTAGGTGAACAAAGGGAGACAAATTAGTTCAGATATCATCTTTTAGTGGATCAACTTCTGTTGGCGAGAGCAGGCAACCTTTTGGGTCACACATGGACTGCTATCACAGATGCATATTTAGCCTGCATTTGCTCAGTCTATGGTTCTGATTTTTTGCCCAAGGGAAGGGCCCTGTGTGGCCCAAACGCTTGCATCTTCTCGCCAACAGATGTTGGTCCAATAAAAGATCACCTGAACTACTTTGTCTCCACGTCGGAACCGTACTCTCACTAGACCAACAGGTAAATAAAAACAGCAGTCTTGTGCTGGAATGAAACTAGAAGGATTTACAGCCTGAAATTAGCAATGGAATAAGCTGAAATGTAATGCCACGCAAAGCAATGAGCTTAATTACACCAGAGCTGAACCGGAGGCCAAGGAATATATATGCTGTATATGCCCACCCCCACCCCCCTTGAGACAAAGGGAAGGGAGGTAACAAAAACAATTTAAGAGACTGGTAGAAGGATTAATTTATGAGACTGACTAAAAAGACTAATTATGGGGAGGATGGATAAACACATCTAATTTGCTTCTGCTGGAACTAATGGGTCAATTTGACTCTGCTATTGGGATTTAATTAGCATTTCTGCTGACATACGTTCCAGCTCCTGTGTGGACTGTGGGAGGGTAGAAGTGCATACAGTCCTGTTTATATAGTTGTAACAGCTAAAGGCATAATTTGGTTACTCTTGGCTAACGTTAGTGCTACCAAATGGGACTAGCTATTGTTTGGCATAGCCAGTGCCCACAGGCTAGCAGTGGTGCGGCCTCTGCTCAAGAAACCATCACTTGACATTGACTCCCTTTCCAGTTATCAGCCAGTCTCTAACCTTCCCTTTTTAGGGAAGGTTATTGATTTGGTTGTGGCTCTGCATCTTCAGTAGCATCTGGACTGCATCAGTTTTCTAGATCCCTCGCAGTCTGGCTTTCTTCCGGGCTATGGCACCGAGACTGCGCTTGTGGCCTTGGTTGACTAACTCCACCGTGAAATGGATCAGGGTCGCTCGACCCTGTTGATTTTGTTAGATCTGTTGGCTGCATTTGATACCATTGAGCATGAGATGTTGGTGACTCGCCTGCGGGACCAAGCCGGGGTGGGCAGGGCTGTTCTTGAATGGTTCTGCTCTTTCCTGGCCAGAAGAACTCAGCAGGTGATGCTGGGGGATTGTTCTTCGTCCCCCCACGACCTCTCATGTGGAGTCCTGCTTGGTTCCATTCTGTCCCTTTCCTGTTCAACGTGTATATGCAGCCACTGGGTGAGGTCATGAGAGGATTTGATGTTCGGTGTCATCAATATGCTGATGACACCCAACTCTACCTCTCTTTGTCATCTGACCCAGACCCAGCAGTCTCAGTGCTTACCCGGTGTTTGGCGGTTGTGGGGGACTGGATGAGGGCGAGCCGACTGAAGCTGAATCCTCACAAGATGGAGGTGATGCTGGTGGGAAGGATGGTGAAGTTGACATCCCCTATCATTGATGGGATTCGCCCTCCAGTGATCCCTCAGTTTCACAGTCATGGGGTGCTCCTCTATTCTCAACTCCGCCTGGATGTCCAGGTGGAGGCTGTGGCGAGGAGCGCATTTTGCCAATTACATCTGGAATGGTGGCTTTGGCTGATTGTCTTGGACTCCGTCCTGACCACTATCATCCATGCTTTCATCAACTCAAGCCTGGACTACTGTAACGCGCTCTACGTGAGGCTGCCCATGACGACGGTTCGGAGGCTGCAGCTGGTGCAGAATGCAGCAACCCAGCATCTCCTTACAGGAACGGGTCGCCGTGAGCACATTACACCTTTGCTCCCTTCTTTGCACTGGCTGCCTATAGTCAGGGCCCCGATTCTTCTGCAAAAAAATTTCAAAAATTCTGCAACCCAAAATTAAAAATTCTGTGACTCAAAATTCTGCGACCCAACAAAGTTGCAAAACACGTCTAGAAAAATTTAAAATGAGTTGTTTATTTATTTGCAGTACTGATATCTTTATAACTCACCCTCCCCAAAACACATGGCAATGCAGAGAGCACAACAAGACACACACACCCCAACACATGGCAATGCACAGGGCACCGCTGTAAACCACCCCCACCCCCCAAAACACATGACTTCCCCTTCCCAGCCGCCAGGGCTTGCCTCCCCCCTTCCCAGTTTTGAAAATAAAGTGCTCCAGCAACTACAGCGGCAGCAGCTGCTCCCCCGCTCGTCCCTACCCGGCTTCCGGTCTCCTCCCGGCCGCTCCAACAGGGCCTCCCAGAGCAGCGCAGCCAGATGACATCATCCGGCTGCGTCGCTCTGAGAGATCCCATTGGGAGGGGCCAGGAATAGCCCGGGAGCTGGGAGCCAGGTAGGGACGAGCGGGGGAGTGACTGCTGCCGCTGCTGCTAAAACACTTCATTTTCAAAACTGGGAAGAGGGAGGCAAGCCCTGGCGGCTGGGGAGGGGAAGCCCCGAAAGTTTGTTCATTCCCTTCCCCCCGTGGAATCTCCTGCCCCACATCTCCCCAGCGCAGACTGCACTGGGGTAAGCAGGGCAGGAGATTCCGTGGGGGGAGGGGAATTCTGCAGGAAATCTGCGAATCGCAGACCCGCGTTTCCCTCGGGGCCCTGCCCATAGTTTTCCGGGCCCGAGTCATGGTGTTGGTGCTCACCTTTAAAGCCCTATATGGCTTGGGCCCTACCTATTTACAGGACCGCCTCACTCCCCAGGCTCTGGATCAGCCCCTGCGAAGTCCCCGAGGTAGTGCAGCGGGCAACTATGGGAGAGGGCGTTTTTGTTGGCCGCACTGAGGCTGTGGAACTCCGGCAGAGGCCCATGTGGGTGCCGCACCTCTCTTCCTTTCGACGAGTGTGCAGGACCTGCCTGTTCCGCCTGGCTTTTGGCAAGGACGATGGGTAGGGGGTGGGGAGTTGAGGGTTAGGGATTGGCGGGGGGGTTTCTTTGTTTTTGTGACACCCCTTGTGGGTTTTATATTGTTTTATAATAATAGTTTTATTGTTTTATATATTTATTTAGTTACTGTTTCATATATTTATTGTATGTTGTATTATTATTTTTTTCTACTTGATTTGTTAGCCACCCCGAGTTGCTGTTGGCAGGAGGGTGTGGGATAAAAATTTGATTAAATAAATAAATAAATAGTGATGAAAGGAAACGAGAATCTTATAATTGGGTGTAGCATCATTTCATTTGCTTTGGGCTGTGCTTTTCGCCCATTAGTTTTGACAGCCAATCCCATTCAGTAACATTGACGCTAGCGGGCCGGGTTTTGATCATTACCTGTAACGTAAACATTAAGGCCGCCGTCCTCGCACCAGTGATTCCCGGGGAGCCCCACTGACTGTCCTTCAGTGGGGCTCCTCTGGAGTCAGTGGCTTGAGGATTACAGCCTAAGAGAATAAACTCAGTTGGGGGCTTTTTAGCTTAAGCAGCCTTGGTAATTAGCCAGTCCAGTTGTTGAGATGTCTCCACAGGTAGGTAGATTTTGATTTGATAGGTTATGAAAGTCCCTCATTCACACAATTTGCCTGTAAAATGTATATGTTTCAGAATGTTGAAAGCCATACTTCAGCTTCAGTCCTGCGAGAGGCTGAGCACTCCCCACTCCCATCATATTAAAAGGGAATTGATGGTGCTCAATGCCATGAGTATAAAAATAGGAGTAGAATAACTAAAGGGACATATCCCACTCCCTTAATTTTGGCTCTGGTCCTGAGGTTGCAAGGAAGGAAGCTTGGAGCTGCTACTAAGTGAACACAGAGCAGACACAAGGGCACAGTCAACAAATAGAACCCAGGCCTTCCAGCATGGTTGCCCCAAAGCTTAGCTATCCAGTCATACTACTAATGCTGCTGCAGCAGCCTAACAGCTATTTAACTTACTGGGCAATATACAAAGTTTTTCTTTAGTGGCTGAATTACAAAATGCAGGCAGCTGTTACGTTGTTGTAGCTCATGGTGGCTGCAATCGATAAACCACTTCCTCAGGAGTAGCTCCATTGAGGTTCAAGGATCGTAGCCTGTGGTAGAACTTTATCTTTGCAAACTGAAGATCAAGGGTTCAAGCCAGGATTATGTGGAGAATCGTATACGTGTACAAGCAACTTAATTATTTTTGGTTGTTTTTGAAAACTTTTCTAAAAACCGGGAACACAGTTAAGGGACAGGCCTTCTGGATTTAGAGAGCGGAGTTCTCCTCACTCCCAGTTTGAATTTTTGAATTTTTCCACTGCTCAGCACTCACACAGCCACAATGAAGATTCAGACAAAAGCTCAAATGTGTGCTGCAATAGACTCATCGAAGATGGTTGCCCCAGTCATGTGTTTTAAGTCAGACATGCTCAAGTGCTTTCTGGATTAGGGCCCATGTTGGGGATTAAGGCTAGTTCAAGGTTTGAGAGGACACCTTTTCTTTTGAAGTTAATTAGTGTGTTGTTTTTTTAAAATCTTACTTACAGACTCAAGCACAGACATATCTCCAAAAGCTCAAGGAAATCAAAGAATAGAGAAGAAGAAGAGCCAACGATTCTTAAAACCACATCTCTCTGATGAAAATTCATTCTATGCTTCACAATGAACTGAAAAGCAAACAGACTTTTCTTTTAAAAATTTCCTTTCAGAAAAGGGCTAATGGGGCAACCCTTTGTGTCCTAGAATTATAAGCGTATTTATTACATTAAACACTGGTTTTCAATACATTCTGTTTATATGAATGTACATACTATATATCCCTCTGTGGGATCTTCGTCAGTAATCATACCAGTAATGCAGAAGAGTATCAGCAAGCACACTCTATGTAATTCTAAGAGTGCCGCCAGCACCTTTTCCATAGAGCTGGTTGCGTCCAATGGTGTTCAAAGATGCGCACTCAGTGAAGCGACTTCAATACTCAACGAACCTCCAAAAAGATAATACACGTCTACAAGGATTTTTAAATGGCCAACTCTTTCCAGATTCTCTACGAAAAGGCCACCAGCCAAGTTGGGTTTCTTCTCTCACATGGTGAGAAAGCTTCTTATAAAATAATATTGAGACTAGGATTCACTTAATGTAAACTTACTACACAAGTGGCTTTATATACACTCACATTCAAGCTGAAGCATTATTTTTTATAAAATAGATTTGAATATGTTTATTTTATATATATATATATATATATATATATATATATATATATATATATATATATAGGCTTTTGCTAGGAAAAACGCTCTAGCGGTTTCCAATGCCTTTTAAACAGGGTGAAATTATTTTATGTCCTAGATTGTTGTTTGGCTATCCCAGGTCCATATTATTTTAAAAAATAAAAACAAGTAGTGCCTGCATTTTATTTTTTTTCCCTTTCAGTAAAGACTGGAAGTTAACCCTTCTGGGATAATTCTAAGTTAGAAGGGGAGCAGAGACTAATCTAAGTTCGATCGTTTGAATACCATTTTTGCTGCTCCTTTGGTTCAGCATCTTCACAATATGAAAGGTTTATGTTCTGCTCTTTTACGCTTATGCCACCCTAACGCCTTCAACAGAGGGCAACGTTTTGACTCAGGATCTGGCTGCAAGCTTCTCTGACTAAGCACTGAGGAGGTCGTTGTACATGCTCTGTTTTCAAGTATCTATCATGAAATTGTACAAATCCTGATAAATTGTATCAAATCTGCCAAGAAAAGGGCTCATTTGTTCATGGAAAGTGCCTTGGTAGCATTTGCATTTCTTTCAAGACTCATTTGTGCACTTTGTTACGTTACAACAGGTTGAAGAAATGATTTTTTGGTGAGGACTACTGTGGTGCTTTTTAAAATGGTTTAATAAACATAAGCTAACCTTTTGTAATCAGAACTGTTATTGAACACAGCTATTTGACAGCACTTTAAAACATCGGCTCCATGTCTGCAAGCCCAGATTCCTGTCTCTTTCCTTGATGACTGCACTGTACTAGCAGGAGGTTTGGTTGTGTTTTTTATAGAACTATTCTCTTACCCATCCCCATAGAGCAGACTCTAATCTAAATATGATCTTTTCTCCATACTCTATGAAGTCTGAACTGGAGCTGCTGCTGTTTTTCTAAAGGTCTGGGAACTGATGTGCTTTCTGCCCAAATTCTCCAATCAGATGAATGCTTGGCCATTGCTGATGGTGTGCCCTAGAGTGACAGAGATGGGGCGGCTTCGCCCCATCCCGAAAACAACCCAGAGATTCCCCGCCGGGATCACCCAGGCACGGCAAAGAGACGTGCCGGGGATCCTGGCGGGGAATCAGGGAGGGGACAGGGCCACGCGGCGCAACGTGTGGCTGCATGGCCCCGCCCCCTCCACGCTCCCTTGCCGCCCGCCCTCCTGGGAGATGGGCGGGCGGCGAGGCCAATGCCGCCGCAGCGTCTGGCCGAGTTCACCATGGCCCGGAATCCCGCCGGGGATTCCGGGCCATGATAGCCGGCCAGACGTTACTTTTTATTGATGCCTGCCTGGAATCACTTTCACCACGCTTCTGCCGATTTTCCCGCCGGTAGCCCGGGAAGCATGGTTGAAATTGACCCCATGTGGGTATTCAGTGTGGCGAACATCTGGCGGCCGCCGAACAGACGTGCAGGGCACAGTGACCACAGGTGGGAATTCACTGTGGTTCACTGTGATCTCGTCACGTCTGAAAATACCCATGGTTCCTAATGTGATAACTCAGGTACTTGAAATTAAGTAGCCACCGGGTTAAGCTTCTTGCTACGTTCTGGCCACAGTGAGGTTCTGAGCACCCAGAACGCTTTATTAATGTTAAGGGAATGGAGACCACTCAGTTTCCTAGAGGACTAATGCTCAGGTGAGGAAAGTACAAACTCTACAGCTGCTGCTTTTGTGTCTTTTCAATTGGACCACTGAAATGTCCATTTTAAAAAAACAAAAAAACACCCAGGGTTAAATCCATATATGCTCCAAAAGTGCTGCTTTCCTACAGCCCCCCCTTAGCTGTCGGAGTCAGGCCTCTTTTACACATCTAGATGGGTTTTTTTTGTTTTTTTTAATTAGCAGAAATAGTTAAACCTTGGTACATTTTCAACACTAATTGCATTTTTTTAAAATGTCCAATTTTAGATCTTGCTGGGTGCCAAATGCACCCCTTTTTAGTAGAAGACCAGTAGCTGCAAACATTGGCCCGGAAATGCAGTAGTGATGGTAAATTTTCTCTAGCCCCATGCCTTCATGTGTCTGTGAGTGTCCTCGCTACTGGAACTTGCTAAAAAGTGGCCTATTCCAAAATGTGGCTACAATCAATCCAGGGTAAGCAGTTTGGGAACTGCAGTTGAAAAATTAGCACCTGTGCCTTTAGTAATGCATAATCTAAAATTGGAATCAAATTTGGGCAAAAGCCCTAGAATGCCATCAGCACCCATTCTTCCCTTCCAGCTACCGTTGCTGCTCTCAACATTTTAAACATCCTCAGTGTTTCACAAATAGCCTTAAAGAAGTGACAGAGCCATTTGACTTTTCTGGATCTGTTGGTGCTGAGGCAGAAAACCCCAAGCTTTACTGAACTGTTCTGATGTCAGCCCCTGCTCCTTAGCACTCACTCCGACATTGCCAAGGCTGCTTTTAGACGAGCGGCGCGCTCATGCAGGAAAATCACGCACCTGGTAAAAATGCCAGGGCCGTGGTTTTAGACGAGATAATACGCACCTTATTGGTGCTCGCACATTCCTTTTACGTCTGCAAATTAAATACCTCTATATCGAGGTATTCAAAATGGACTTTTACGCTTGTCTCGTCTAAAACCCCGACACTTTTACCAGGCGTATAATTTTCCTGCTCATCTAAAAGCAGCTGTTACTGATGGCACAGCTAAGGCACAGAGAGGATGACTTTCACATGATCACACAGGAAGTCTGTAGCCAAATCAGGCTGCCTTGCTCCCCACTCCTTTGCTTTCCAGCCACACAATCCTTTCTCCTTTACATTAATGTAAATATGGACTTTGAAACGTGCTACCTTTTTACTATAGGCAACACTTTAAAATATAACTAATTCACCCAGCTGAACTTTGAGAGTGCCTTGCTTCAGGATATATTTTTCATTTGTTCAGAGGAATCGCAATACAAGTGCCATTTTTCAGGTGTCTTGGAAACTGCTGCTGTTATGGTACACACAGCTATGCTTATTTGTCCTAAATGACAGATCCTCTAATGGAAATTGTTCTCTGAGGTCTTTGTTTTGCAAGCTTGTGAGTAACATGGATTGCAGGAGTAGTTCTATTAAACTCAGTGGGACCATTCCCATGGATAAAGCTAGTTATGTATCTTATGCCCTAATCCTGCAAACGGTGCTGAATGTTGCTACAGCGCGCTCTGAAGTTAATGGGACTATAAAACAGTAATAAAGACAAGTATGTGTGTGAATGCTTTGCATGATGGGGTTTTAGTGTTGATTTAGGCCAGGGTGCAATTGAGAGTGGGGGGATGTTGGGAGCCCAGGCCACCCTTGGATATAGACACAACCTGGGACCCTGACCCGACCCCCCACCCCCAGCAGCACAAGCATCCACTCCCTTCTCTCCCCTGCTGGGTGTTGCTTTCTGCCTAGCCAGGGATCCCATTTCTGGCCACCCTTGGGAAGGGAAGTGGTCAGTGTGGAGAGCACTGAAGTTTCTAAGGGTCAGGGTGTGCATGCCTTAGACAAATTCTGATTGTACCCTAAATTAGGTCTTGTAGAAATTCTAACTGGACACAATCCAGTTAGACAATGGGTGAAAACAGACATGACACTAACTCTACTTTAACATTTCTTATGCATGTTGCAGGGCTGCATGGGACACCAATACAGCCCTGCAACATGCATAAGAAATGTTTAAATGGTGGGAAAGTGGAGGTAGCATCATGTCTGTTTTCACCCAATATCACAGTGCCTTGCCTCTGGAGACGTTTTATCCTGATTTACCAATGATTCTTTGTGTGTAGACTGGTGCCCCCTGTGTTGTGTAAATATTCAAAGCTGATTTTAAAATAGTTGCTGCTCATAGCATTTTTCTGCAACCTGTGACCTAAGGTTGTTTGTAACATTCTGAATAAAATAATTTTTTAATAAAATTCACAAATGTTTTAGTCCTCTTTTATTCCAATGTCTCTGTGCGCTATCCAAATTAAATATGGGCTGTCTAGGGTCCTTCCAGACACTCCTGTATCCTTGCTAAACCCCCAAAGGGTTAGCTTCTTTCATCTCGCATTGTAGCGCCATTTCTCAGGGTTGCAAGTTATTTGCTACGAGCCAAACGCACATGTTGGCCACTAGATGGAGCAGTGACAATGGGCATTTTTACACACACCTTAAAGTTCCAGATTTTTCAGTCTTCTGGGTTTACAAGTCCACACGTAAGTGCTGGATGCACTTTTCACACACATACTGCCCTGAGTTCCTGGATGTATTCTTCACACAAACACTGCCCTGAGGCAGCCTAAAGTAGCCGCAGCTGTAGATGTGACAGGCTGCCATGGAAACCAAGTGACCACAGCTGCCAGGAGCAAAGCAGTTTACCAGGAGAACTTTTTATACACATATGTTCTGGGAGAAGTTTTATGCAGAAGTTCAAAGAGCCAGATGTTTAAGATCTGGGTGAGTGATTTAGACACACAGAAAGTTAAGAATGTAACAGCAAACATGCAGGAGAAATGTGTGTGTAAAAACACCCAGTGTTGTCCACAACAAAGTGAAGTGACTTAAGAGTGTGTAAACGAAGGAGACAATAGCAACCTGGAGTCCAGCTTTGGCCCATGTAGCATATTCTCAATCCAAAAAGTATAACTGGCATGTTAAATCGGAGTAGCACTCAGCCTGGCTAGCAGCTGAGTGAAGTTCACCTCAATGTTGTGAGGGTTGAGTTAAAAAAGATAACAAAAGACCAGTAAGTACTACACCATATGTATGGATTGACAAATCCAGCGAGGTGATGTTAAGATACAATGTAAGAGGGTGATGATTGTTTGTTATTACCTTATGATGAAAAACCAATTAAAAAAAATTATTTTTTTTTAAAGGATAACTTAAATTTAGTAATCCATGTGTTTTCTTTCACAAAAAGTGGGGGGGGGGGATAAAAATTATTTTACAAATACTAGTATTTTAACCTATAAAGTGAAAGGATCAATAATGTAAAAGATGAAGTACAGCAAAAGAAAAGAACAACTTACCCTTTTGGCAAACACATACCAAGTTATTTGGTAATTCTAATATCCAGTATTCCCCTTGGATATGATCATGTTTAAAGGTTTACCTTATAAAGGGGTGAGCTCTAACAGTCCAGCTTAAAAACAAAAGCCCTCAAGCGAGAGGACATCATCTTTCTGAAGACAATGGAAAGATGAAATGTGAGTTAACCCAGAAGCATAATACCATATCCATTGAATGTCCCAAATTACAAGAAGACTTCACAGAATAGCCCAGTCAGTGCCCTGTGACAAGTACAGACCCCTTCTGTTATTTCAGTCAGCACAAGACACCAGGTTAATTCAGGGAGCGGGACCAAGATATTCATTTATACTTGAATATATCACACTATAGTCCTTCATTGATTCAATCTAGTGCAGAAGGAAAATGATATAAACTGCCCTTATCTCATGGCGGGGGGGAGAACTGGGACGGGGGGGAGATTTAAAATGCCCATAAACTATAAGCAAAAAGCCTCTAAGTGATCCTAAAGTAGAGCTGCTCCTTGGAACAATGCAAAGTAAGCTACCTGGTGGTCAGGTGATTTATATAAACTGTAGAGAGAATCGTTAATAGAAACCAGCTGCTGTTTCTGGCAGAATGGCCAACACTAATTAATAACTCTATTAGTTTCTCTTTTTAAAAAATGGACTAAAATCGATAATTTAATCCAAAAGGTATAACTGTATTGAGTTTAAAAATCCATTGTGTTTCTCTTTGTGAAAGATTTGCCTCTTTGTCTACACATTGCTGGCCCAATGCCCAATTGCTGGTCCACAACCCAAAATGTAAAATCCATCACTCCATGTCCAGCTGTCAAGAAGCAATTGGCTGACAGTGCAGAGTGTCTCAGGTTTCTAATATTGCTTCTATGGGTGTTAACATACGTGACAGTGGAGGGCCGTCATCACTAGGTCAGGATTGGGTCTGGCCACGTAACAAATGTTCATGTGGCTGGGCCCAGAGGGGCAGGGAGTTGCACGAATGTGGGGCTGGCCCCGCCCACTCGCATTCAGCAGCCCGCCTCCTCCCCATGACGGGTGGGCTATGACAGCCACCATGGCTACCCATCATGGGGGCCACTGCAGACTGGGCCAGGAACAACAAGCTACCACACGTGATAGCCCGCTGTATCCTGGTCAGGC
The DNA here is from genome assembly GCA_003113815.1 of Sphenodon punctatus. Classification (NCBI taxonomy): domain Eukaryota; kingdom Metazoa; phylum Chordata; class Lepidosauria; order Sphenodontia; family Sphenodontidae; genus Sphenodon; species Sphenodon punctatus. The sequence continues at coordinate 11,692,969 of QEPC01008173.1, forward strand.
AGGCCACTTCTCCGGCTGTGACTCCAGAGGTGTCTGGGGGTCTCCAGAATTACAGTCCGGGCTAGCTGCTACCACCCCTGGGGAAACTCCGGGCCAAACATCTGGATGGCCATGAACAAGCGTGATGGTGAAAGCAGGTTCCAACGGGCCATTGTCACGTTTGTTAACACCCAATGTTTTCCAATCCTTATTTTAAGTTTCCTTGTGGAAATGATAAAAAACCCACAGAATTAGATAACGCACTCCAGGGACATTAACTTACCGTTCCCAGCTGCCTTTTCTACAAAGGTGGCATCTGGGTCCTTCGTGCCCTTGACGAGAACTTCAGGTGGCTCCTTGAACAAGGGCTGGCTCTTGAGAGTCCGAACAAGGGCACAACTCCATGAGAGTTGTGGTGTTCGCGTCCGCCTTAACTCAGGTTGGTTCCAAAGCGGAGATGTGCGTGGCGGGAGGGAGCGGGAGTGGGAGCAGTTGCAGCAGAAGTTGGTAGCAGGGGAGCCATATCAATCCACTTCTGGCCCCCTCGCATAGGTGCAGCCATACAGGCGGGATGCAATGATGGCTCCATCCACACAGAGGATCTCGTAATAGGGTGATTTTTATCCTCCTGTGGCTGGAGGCAACATTGTCCCAGTTCTCTTTATATCTGTGCCTCAAGTCCTTGGCCCACAGCCAACACTGGTTCATGTCCCAGGGGTAGAACTGTTGCACCATTTGGACCAAAATATCTTGGAACACCACCTCATTCCTGTAGTACTTCAGCAGAGCATATTGGACCTTCTGGTCCCCCCCATAGAGCAATGAAGTTCTTGGTCTCTTTCTTGGCCCAGGGAACACATTGTTGGTAGGCAGAGAGCGACTGCAATTGCGTGGTGGTGGTGGTGGAGGAGGAAGCGTGGGGGCACCCGTGTAAACGGTGCAGCGGTGAGTGGGGGGATGGGTGTGCGATGAGTGTCGGTCCGTACGAACAGCAGGGGTGGTGGGTGTGTTGGAGGGGCATTTGTAAATGTGACAGGGCGCTGTTCAAGGGCAGCAACATTCTCGGTTGTTAGTGGAACTAAGGAAGCTTTCCCAGTTCTCTCCTGTCTCCCTCCCCAAGGATCAGCAGTAAATGTTCATGCAAAGATTGATCCCTGTCCCCTCCCCACCAGAGGAATCTGATGCCTTGATATTTTTAGAGCTGCTTTAGAAAGGAGAAAACGCCAGGTGGTTTAGAGGAAGAGTGGTTTAAACCAAAATAGTTTAGAGCACGAAGGAAAGGAGGGGAGGGGGTAATTATATTATGGAAACAGCATTTCTCTGGGCAAAGAAAGGCACTAGTAGCAAAGCTGCAAATGCAAGAAAAACACAAGGATTATGGTTGGGGAAGAAGATGGCTCCATCAGCCCTGCAGTTTTCACTTACCTCTCTCCCCCCCCCCCCGCACCGCTACTTACACCTCCAGAGCCCCTACTCACCCCCCTGCAGCCCCTCTCTACCAACCCAGCCCTCCATGCTAGCAGCTCCCAAGAAGAGTGTGACACCAGAGGGTGTTTTCAGACATGACGATAGCACGGATTTACACGCTTTGCCATGCATGGGACTCCGTGCTGCTGTCACGTCTGAAACAGCTGCCAGATGTTGACCCAGGCCATATCACAGGCCATGGTGGTGCTTAGCCCAGGCTGCGACGGGCCCACGGCCAAGTCACAACCCAGACTAAGCACTACTGTGACCGTGCTACGGCAGCCCGGAGCGGGGTAAAGTGGGCTGTCAAGTTTCATGGCCGGCTTACTCGTACCCCAGTCTGGGTCTGCGGCACTTCCAGGCAGCCATGGCGGCTCATAGACCACTAGGGCCACCCATCAGGGAGTGGTGGTGGTGGGGGAGCCAGTGTAAGCAGCGTGGGGGTAGGGCCGTGCGGGCGCACATCTGCGCATCACGCTGCCCACTCCCCGGCCCGGCTGCCATCATGTTTGTTTGGTGGCCAGGCCAAATCCTGCCCAGAGTGAGGGCCCTCACTCCATGCAGGATTAAAGTATCCGTTTGAAAATACCCAGAAAGGCAGCTTTCCAGCCCTCTCTGCAGGTGACTGTTGTCATTGCTTGATCTCAGTGTGGAGAGCCCGGGAAAGCTCTGAGTGATGAGTGTTTCTAGATTTTTGCATATATGTGTGTGTGTGTGTGTGTGTTAGAGAGAGCACACACACACAAGTATGAGACATGGGGGCGTATGTGGGAGGGTGTTTCTATGTTCAGATAGTGTGTATCCATTTGTGAAAGAGTGCTCTGTTGTGTGTATGTAATAGCCTCTCTATACGCTCCCTCCTGGATGCCTGCCCTGCTACCAGAACCAGGAAGAAAAACGCCTCCTGCCCATCAGCAGCCTCCACTCCTGCGCTGTCTGGAAAATCTTCAAATGCGTATGTGTGAACTTACCCATTTTTTAATCCTTAATTTAAACATTTCTAGATCAACCATCTATCAATCAGTCATTAACCAGCACTCAACTGGCTGCCCTGGCTACATATATGCCGATTTATAAGCTTCAACTCAACATGCAGTCAAAGCCGTAGTGTGGGTGCATTTCGAACTGTAACAATTCACTTCAAAATCATTATAACTTTAAAAGTACTTTATTGATCGCCATAAAATTTTGCAGAAATTACAAGACCCCCAGTTTTTCAGAAAAAGATCTAACCCCTTCTTTTTTTTTTTTAAATAAAAAGAGGTTTGAAGTTTCCCCATTTAGAATGGAGTGGACTCGTAGCTTAACTATACAGCCACTACAGTGGCTGTCTAGTATAGCCAAGAATATCAAGATCATGAAAAGTAAAAACAAGAATACACTCTAATCCCCGGAGACCTGGTCTCTCCCCTCCCCTAATGATCTTGGCCATTTTTAAATGGGCCCAGCTGGGGGGGGGCGGGTCCGTGGGTGCTGTGTGGGGCAGCCACTGACCACCCACGTATGTTGGGTGAGGGGGGGATTTGAGTGGGCTAGGGATGGGTGGGCACCCCTGCCCACGCACGGAGCATCCTAGATTTTTTCCCGATGCTCCGTGAGTGGCCATGAGCGGGCAGTGTGTGGGTTATGAGAGCGTGCGCCCCCCCATGCCACCTTCAGATGGGCGTGTGGATGTGTGTGGGATGGGTGGACCTGCCGGGGTTTGTCTCGTCTAAAAATGGCCTTAGACACTTTTAATCAGATCTGGGTTTACTTTAAAAAAATAATTTGCTCTTGAATTTTACCCTGAGGCCTCAGTGTTTACATCCTGACTCTCCCTGCTGTCAAATGCATCTGTGTGTCTGGGTTACCGTATACAGCAAAGTTTATTTAGAGAGAAGCCGAGGTCCATAGGAGTTGTGGAGAGCTGCAGCAGGCAGAGCAGGGTCCCTGCTAATTGGAGAGCTGCCTGAAAGGATCGCACCAGGAAATCTGAACTGAATGACAGGACTAAACTCTAAAACTGAGGGGTTGTTTACATAAAATCCTAACCACATAGCAATTTGCCCCTGTCCCAGGGTTACCTGCCCCTTTCCCTGGGATAATGTTTTTGCAGCCGCACAAACAGCACCAGGATAGAGGGGAAGGGTTATGTCTGCGATAAATTAGATCTGGGCACACTTTAGGGTTGCTTGTCCTAAGAGTAATGTTCATCCAGACAGTCTAGGAGGTAATCAGCCCACAAAACCACACCCACAAGCATCCAAGATGCCTTCTTGACCCCCACAAACTAAAACATAAAGCATAGCAGGGAATTTCACAGAACTGCACAGTGGGATATGTTTTCATACGATCCTCACTCCATTGAAGTCTTGCCACAGTGGAGTTGAGATTGCACCCAAAGTAGCAGTGAAATAAACTGGGGTAAGCAGAATGCATTTTACCTGGAGTGGAGGTTAAATGTGTGATGACTACAGACAGGGATTACACAGGGCTTTGGCTGGGTAGTTCTTCTGCATAAGGCTAGCGACGAACATTTGGAAAACCCCAGGCAGTTTGAGAGAGGACAGAGCACAATACCTATTCCTCTGACCTATCATTTTTCCTGGATGTGAACGTGTGTCTCTTAGCAAGGCGCTCTCCAGTCAGTTAATAGAGTTTACCTCAGTGACCTGCTACATTAACAGAGCTCAGCTCCATCATTAGGTGTTAACAAAACTGACAATGGGCTGCTTTGGCCTGCTCTGACATGCTTTGCACTGGACTTCACCTGCACATTTGTGCAGGCACTGCCAGATGTTGGCGCAGGATTGCCCAGGGAGGCCATGTTGGAGGCTAGACCAGGCTGCGATCCCGAAGACTTCTGGGGTCACATCCCGGGCTAATATCCACCTGATTGGGCCAGAGCAGGCCGCAGCAGACTATAACGTTAAGTTATGACTTGCTGTGACCCAGCCCAGATTGAACCGCCATGGCTGCCCATTATGGCAGGGCGCTGGGCACGGCGGAGGGCAGGGCCAGTTGGCCACATGTTCATGCAGCTCTCTGCCCTCCCCTGAGGCCCATCAGCACATTTGGTTGGTGGCCAGACCCAGTCTGGACTGTGTCGGCAGCTGTTCCCTTGTTGGAGTTTCTCTTTAGGGGATCCCTGTCAGGGTCCAATAGGGTGCCTCTGCGTTGACTAGGACTCAAATTATTTTCTTTAAATCACTCTTTATGTAACTTTTATTAGCAAAAAGCAAACAAGGGAAACAATTCTATTCAAGAGAAACTTAACACATGTTTTAAGCTACTTGTGCAAGGCACAGTCTCACCAGATTCACATGCATGCTGTTCCTAGTCCGAGCTGGCCAGGCACATCACTGGAGGCAGCGGGTTTGATGGTACGTCGAGAGATGAATGGAGTCGGGGCTTTGTTACGTCTTCTGTTTCTGTTTCATTCTGACTCTTTTTCACACAGGTTTATAAACTTTTTAAGTTACAACAATGACTATAATATTCCCACCCAGATTGACACCCCCTCTATCATGAGATGATCCAATCCCATGGAGACCCTGTTGCATATGCATTTTCAGACCCAAGGTTCATTCGTAGGTTATTTGAAGTTTTATGGCTGTTTCCTAACTTTTCCTGTCTTTCTAAGGCGCCTCGTTGTCTGGGAAGTGTGAGCAAAGTCACTCAGCCATAACTGCCCCCTTGAGCTTTACCTTTCCTTGTCTTGTCTGCATTGAGACCCACATCTTGGGGAATCATGTTATTCAGGAACGCACTGGGTAATTTCAGATGTTACGGGACCACGGTCAACCACAATGAATCCCCTGTGGTGGCCTTTTGTCCCGTAACGTCTATTTGCTCCCCGCCAGATGTTCACCACTGTGAACCCCTGGCGGGAAACAAAATGACCACGATTCTGGACTTCTGGCCGCCCGGAGGTCCAGAATTATGGTGGGATCGGGCCCCAACCATGGTTGGATTGACTACGATCCGGGATCGGCCAAAGTTAACATCTGTTAGCTTCTACCGGCCCAGATCGTAGTCCCGACCATGGGACAGGATCGGGCGCAGCGGCCGGATTGGCCGCTGTGCTCACCCATCTCCTGGAGGGTGGCCACCTGGGGGAGTGCAGGGGGACAGGGCTGTGTGGCCGCACGTTGTGCCGCCCAGCCCCACCCCCTCCCTGATCCCCTGTAGGAATTAGGCCGGCACGTCTAAAGGACGGCTGGACTGATTCCTGTCCGGGATCCGAAATGGATCCCGGACCGTGGTTCAGCGTGGGGGGCCAAACGGCCCATCACGTCTGAAATTACCCACTGTTTCTTGCTGAGTTTACAAACTGGGTGATAAGATTCCCATACAGCTTAGTTTTCTCTTTCCCCATGATTCTCCCTGCTCATATCAACTTCTTAGCCTGACTTTCAAAGTACTCTAAAACTCATGATATATAATACCATTAACTAGTAGGTGTGAGTATACAATATATATCAGATTTCTTGTACCAGGCACACACACACTTTTTACAAGGAGCTACTTCTAAACAAAAATCTATTTCATGCTATTTTTCCTCTATTTCTTTCCACAAAATTAACCCTTACACTGTCTGTCTTAAGACCTCATTGTTTGACTCAAGACACTGAGGCCAGGCCAGCTTCCTAGCCTGCCTCCATTGTCCTGGCCACAAGGGTAGAAGTGCTGACTCAGGGGTGTAGCATCCATTGAGTGAACCCAGCATAAAGCCGGGGGCTGCTAGGTCCCAGGAGCCACTGCCTGGCCCCACAGGGGCAGCCCCGTGCCTGGACCAGGCTGGAGGAAGCCTGGGTGCAGGGCACCCCCACATCATGGGGGGGGAGTGTCCCCATCCCTCATCTGCCTCTGCATGCTAGCAGCAGCAGCAGTAGCAGCGGGACACTGATGGGACTGGGAGATAAAGCTGTTTGTAAACAAACTCCTCCCCATGTGAGTGATCAGAAGTTTGTTTCCTTGTAAAAAAGGTTCTTCGAGATGGTTCCTAACATTCTCATAACTGGGTTGTGCATGCTCACCCTATTCAAATAATAGACCACATGATGGCCTCGAGCTCCTCTAGTATAAAAAGTACTCTTCCCCCTCAGAATGACAGTTCCTTCCAACCCTTTCTAGGAATATAAGAAAATTCCATGCGGGGCTGGAAGGGTGGGTGTTGTGAGAATGTTAGAAGACAACTCGAAGAACCTTGTTTACAAGGCAGCAACCTTCTGCTCTTCTCTGAGTGGCTCCTCACAGGCCCTTTTTACACGGATCCACTGGGTGGGGTGGGGACTGTGGGCGTGCTGGTGCATGGGCAGGGCGTGCACACGGCCACACATGAATCCCCACTCCCCCCCCCCCCACACACACACTCATCCACACCCATGGAGCAACCGCTGTTTTCCTCAGTTGCTCCGCGCGTGGGGACAAGTAGGGGGGTGAGTGGGGATGCTTGTTAGGCAGGCGCGTGCACTCCTACTCACCGAAGGCACCGCATTGTTCACGCAGGGCTCCCCCACCCATGAACACGCAGACATCTGCGTGTTCATGGGTGGGAGAGGCCCATGTAAAAAGGGCCATGTTCTCACAACTGTCTTACTTATACTATCTTTAGGTAGGAATTTAGGATGTTAAGCAATATCTATTCTATCTTGGAAAATCTGCAGATATGGTTCTGACATTATTATGGCTGCTATTTCACTAACTCTTCTTAATTAAGTTATTGCTAAGGAATACTGTCTTTAACCCCCCACCCCAAAACTAGTTCATTTGTGTCCCCCCATATAATCAATTCATGCTGCCCCAGGGGCACAAATGAACTGGTTATCGGTGGGGGGCAGCATGAATTTATTATGTGGGGGTGGGGGCACAAATGAACTGGTTATGAGGTGGGGCAAGGTGAATTGATTATGGGGGCACAACTGAACTGGTTATATATATGTCTCTTTGCATGGCATAATGGCGTAATAGGCTGGCTGCATTTTGGGTGTCTTGTGTGTTTGATAGCAGCACCCCAGGCCTGCCGAGCCGGGTGACACCCCTAGGCCCACCAGCAGGACACAAAGAGGGGGGCCCATCTTGACTTCTTGGCCAGGGGCCCATTCCACCCTAGCTACGCCCCTATGCTGACTCCTCAACACCCTGACCTAGGTCAAGTTCTGAGGGCATCACGTTTGTTAACACCCATTTTTATCTTTGCCTGCATATCTACCCAACAGATATGATCGTCACCTACTGACACATTGGCCCTAATCACTTTGCTTCATCAGATCATCTACTTACAACCTGATTAGCAGTGTTCAGAGATTGACTGGCTGATAAATTCCCAGACGAAACAGAATGGCTTTAAGGCACTTACTCATGTAAACTCCCCTGTAATCTCACTCCATTTCCTGGAGCCTGTGGCTATCTATGAGGAGTTAATCAAACCAGCTAGCTAATATGCATCTGTTTTGCACAGGAGAAGGCTGGGCTGTTGCTTTGCTGAAATGTTTTTGCTGTGGTTCTCAGTGAGGATAGAACTCCCTGGTCTGGCTGTTTGGTTTGTTGAAGGAATCTTAATTGCATCCATCTGGAGGAGTCAACGCTTCTTTGACCCCAGAGTGAACCAAATGTATGTCTGCCACAGTCCAGCTACTTTCTATAATAGGGATGAGAATTTCGGTTTCAGATAAAACCGAAAGTACCCCAAAATGGCCATTTCAAATTAATCCGAAACTTCGGTTCTTTTTCGGTTTTGGCACTATCGGATCGTTTGTATTGATTTTTGTACCGAATTTTTAACATTGCAGTTTGTCCCCCATTGAAAAACTGCAATGTTAAAAATCCGGTACAAAAATCAATGCAAAAGATCCGACAGTACCAAAACCAAAAAAGAATCGAAATTCATGACAACTGAAACTGAAATTTTGCCCAGAGTCCCATCCCTATAATCATATGGTACCATGCAGCCTTCAGTCACATATGGAGCCTCTTGAGCTGCTGGCTGCTTTGTAAGGCATGACATTTTCTTAGACCTGAGACTCCAACAGATGAATGCTTCAACACTTGTTTATAATATATTTTTGTCAGGTTTGTGATTTAATTAAAGAGCAGGTTTGAGAAAAATATGGATGCACAGTACAAGTGTGGTATGGATGCAGAACACAGTATTGGTCGTTGAGAGGGCTGACTTTTCATTCATTGGTACCTCTAAGTTTGGCCTTTCAGCTGTGCAATTATGGGTAAAACCAAATGAGACGATAGTCTACACCAGGTGTTCGCTTCCTGTTTGTTAGGTGTCTGCCAGATGTGAACCCCCACCCACCACATGTGCAACACCCACTCATAGCATAGTCCAGGGACATTGTGGGCCCACTGTGTGGGTGAATCCAGGCTAATGTGTGCCATGTCCCATCAGTTAGGCTGTGTGCAGCCTCACGTGCATACAGTACCACAGAGTAGCGAGCAAAAGACTAGAGTGTCCAAGAATGCCTGCTTGTCTGTGAGGTTCCTTGCACTAAAAACTGTGAGTGGGGGCTGAGTGGGAGCTGCACAGACTGAACATGGACTCCAGAAGGCTATCGTCTCATTTGAAAATGCCCTGGGTCTTCTAGGCAGGCTTTTCCCATCCACGGTGCTCTTTGTTCACACTTAGGATGTGTTCACATGATCAAGCTACCCCTGGGGTTGTTACTCCCAAGATAATTACTCCAGAGTAATGTTTGAAAATATCTCCTATTGTAGTTTGATTCCTCCCAGTTCCACCGTCTCCATAATTTCCCCTACTGTTTGCCACTCTCATGCATTTACCAGCCTATAAGCTAATTAGTTTTGTGTTGCAAACACATTTATTTTAATTTTATTTTTATTTCTGAATTTATACCCCGCCCCTCCTGAAAACAGCTCGGGGAGGCTTCCAACAATAATAAAAAATAGATATCTGCAGTGCTATATAATCACAAGGGCTGTTCTCAGAAGTTCTCTGTCTCTGTCACAGCAAGAGGATGAGATTTTACAAGGAGTTTGTGGGTTTCCTAACTGTCATGCCACCACAAGATATTTCCTTTCGCAAAAAATAAATTAAAAGGGGAAGGGATGGTCTGGGCTCTGGGAAGCATGAGCTGAAATAAAACTGAGAAAATATATAGTGGCCTGTGTGGCATTTATAAATAAACAAAAATCCAAGCTATAAGTCCCACCACTTCCCCATGTATAAATTTAATGGGGGAGGGTTGGCGCTAATGATGCAAGTGTAGCCCAATAATATAATATAGCATTTGGGAAGTGTTTGAAAAGAAAGAGAGGTTAATTAACTATTTGTGAGGGGGGCTCTTCCTCTTGACCAATTTAAAATTATAGTTAAAGCTTTCATCATTATTAGTTGTGAAATGGAAAGTTGAAGTCAGGTTTGTCAGATAAAATAGACAAAGCGTATTGAATAAGCTTTGAACCAAGTCAGATATTGAGAAATTGCCAACTACCTCTAAATCCATGAAAGGAGCTCTAACTTTCTGTGAAACTTGTGGCTGCATGCCCTCCACTACCACCACTTTAAGTTTGGCAATTCAGAAAATAAGCCCTTTCCTTTTCACCTTTTTTCTTTTTTTAATCAACTTACTCCCCAGTCTTAACATCCCTAAATCACGTTTCATAGACAGGCCACTTTCACATGTTACTGGGATGGCAGGGAAACGTCCGTGATGACAATCATAGCTCTATCCTAACATGAATTCGCACACATGGGAACGTGCTGTCATGGGTTCCCCAACGTAGCATTTACAATGTCAGGTGTTCTCACAGGATAAAAGTGGAACAGCGTGTTCCTATGTGTGCTAATTCTCATGAGAATGGAGCTGCCATCATGGACGTTTTCCTGCCTCCCCAGTAACATGTCAAAGTGGCCACAGAAAATTGCCTACCTCAAATAAGGAACCGTGCTAATGAAACCTTGGGGGTGGAAAGTGAATTTTGGATTTAAAAAAAATATTTTTGAGTTACCCAGTTTACTTGTACAACTGCGGAGATGATTAATTTTATTAACTCTGTAATCTGTCCCTTTCCCTCTGATTGACACAAAATCTAGCTTGTTCCCACCAAGTCCCCTTGGTTCCCCTGACTAGCAGTTATATAGCTCTTCCCTTCCTCTGATCTCTCAATGTAGGAACTTACAGAGAACTACCAATCAGGGCAGCTGCAAGTGAGTCAAACACAAGAAAAGTGTAGTGCCTTTCTGTGACATCAGAAGGCTAAATAAGTGTAGCAGAGTAATAACTGATTCGCAATCAGTAAGGACAAATGCAGCTGAAGGTTTAAAAACAGAACTTTACTTAAGCTTTCTCAGGCACAGATCCTTAGTTGTAACTAACTAGTAGTGAGACAAAATGGAGACTGAGACAATGAGAGAGAAGGGAAGAAGGAGTGGTTACACAAAGGAATTCATCTGTAAAAAACCCATCTCCCTTCCATGTACACATAAACTTAGCAGCACCATCTGGTGGCTCTATAGTCAATTACTGTTCTTGATTCAGTAACTTTAACTTATGGATGTTGCATACACCAACATTATGGAGGGTAATTCCTTTCTTCCAGTATAGATAAGCAAACCCTTAGGAGTAGGAGCTTTCCCCTCAGCTTTATCCCTACTTGTCTGGAGAGGTAAAGAAAAGTTCCTCCCTTTTATCCTTACTTTAACCCCTCTGTTCATGGGAACACAGTGATAGTTATTTTCAAGATGGGTTCCTGAGAAAAAGTCTTAAGGAGGAAGGCTGCAGCCTAAGTGGGATGCTGGAGTACAATACAATACAATTTTGTTGTAAAATATATGTAAATTAGTATAGGACAGTCAGTGAGAGCTATGCACTTTAGGCTAAGGAGGGAGCACAACAGTGTATTTGGGGTCTGATCCTGCAGGTACTGTTTTCCAGAGCAGACCACGTTCAGTCCTTCTACAATGTCAAACTTTGCAGCAAATCATTCCCATGATCCACAGACTTTCAGAAAGCATGGGTTCCTGCCTATATAATGTGTGACTTCATAGGGTTGCCACCTAGGCACATTTTTAAGGAACACTTATGAAAAATACATGTTGCAGGACTTGCATTGGCCTTCAGCTCCCCATAGGACTTCATAGGGTTGCCGCCTATGCAGATATTTATGCAATGCAGGCCCTGAAACATGTATTTTTCATAAGTGTTCCTTTAAAAATGTGCCTAGGTGACAACCCTAGACTTCCACAGCTTTCAAGAGCTCACTGCTCAGGCCTAAAGTTCTTGACTGGGAATCCAAAGCTCCTCCTAGGTGGACTGCCTTCCACAGCTAATGGCATCCCCACCCCCGATCATGCTTGCCACAAAGAAGCAAATGACAAGAACATAGCTGTCAGAGACTATATCAATGGCTGATATTTTCCCAAGGAGCTCGGTCCTCAGGCCTACCTTGGCAATGACAGCTCTTTGGGAGGAATTTTACCAGACAGATCATTCTGAAACTACACACAATAAAGCACTGTAGAAAGCAATGGGAAAAGCCAAGAAGGGTTCTTCCCCAACTAGTGCTACTGGAGAGCAAGTGGTCATTTAGTTCCATGATTATGACATTTATTAATATTATTAGCAAGCATTTATATAGCGCCAGCAATGTACCTGGTGCTTTACAAAGTAATTGAATAGACACGGTCCCTGCCCTAGGGCTTACAATCTAAGAGATGGGGAGGGGGAGACAAAGGAAGGGGAACAGAGGGAGAGATATTGGGTGTAACATTCACAAAGATGTGAGGTCCCAGGTACACGTGCTTGGCTTGGTTACATCGAGAATGATGGCTGGTTGGTCCATGTGGTGAGGATATGAGTACACAGACCTTATGTAACAGATTGTACTGGATGGAGGGTATCAGCAGGAGTGAGGTGAGGGGAATGAGGAGTCGGGGAGGGCAGAGCAGGAGAGGTGGGTCTTGAGGAGGGATTTGAAGGTATGAAGGGAGGGGGCGAGGTGGATGTGGGCAGGGAGGGAGTTCCAGGTATGGGGGGCAGCTAGGGACTGTCTGCTCTAAGCTTCTGCAGACTTCAGTCCCCAAACGTCACTTATTCTCACCACAATTCTTACTGTCTAGAAGCGTGGAGTTCCTAAAACATGAGGGCTCTCTCTAGGCTCCCAGTCCCTGTTCTAACCTTGCAGGCGAGCCCCTCTGCTGAAGCCCCTAGGTTCACACACTCTCCTAAGGCTCTGGCTTCATTGAGCCTCTGCTGAGCTCTGCATCTTCTCTCTTGTGCTGGCTTTCGCTGGCTTTTTGCCACTATTATTAGATGGAGGTGATGTTGGTGTGTAGGGGTCTGGGTGACCTGAGTGTGATGGAGTCCCCCGTCATTGATGGGGTCCGTCCGCCATTGGTCTCCCGGGGCCGTAGCCTGGGTGCACACCTCGATCCACAGCTTTGCCTGGATCTCCAGGTGGCAGCTGTGGCGAGGAGTGCTTTCTGGCAATTACATTTTGTCTGGTGGCTGCAGCCTTATGTGTCAAGTTCTGACTTTGCCACCCTCATTCATGCCTTCATTACCTCTAGGCTAGAGTATTGCAGCATGCTCTACGTGGGACTGCCCAGGATGATGGTCCGGAGACTGCAGCTGATGCAGAATGCGGTGGCCCACTTGCTTAGGAGAGTGGGTAAACGTGAGTACATTACACCAGTGCTCCAGGCGCTGCACTGACTGCCTACAGTCTACTGTGCCAGATTCAAGATGCTGGTATTAACCAATAAAGCCTTATACGTCCTGGACCCCATTTATCTACGAGACCGACTCACACCCCGGGTCTTGGATCGACCCCTACGGTTGTCCGGGGGGGGGGGGGGTTGGAAGTACCCCGGATGCATTGGGTGGCCACTGATGATTGAGCTTTTTTGGTGGTCACCCCTAGTCTGTAGAATTATCTCTCAATGGGGATCCAAGTGTCAAATTCCTTGGCCTCCTTCCACCGGGGTTGTAAGACCTGGCGGTTCCATCAGGCTTTTGGCGAGGGAGAGGGGAAGGGTGGGTTTGGGAGGGAGTATAGGGGGGGTTGGGTTTTTTGTTCTGTTAGGGTTTTTAATGTTTTATGGTTTTAACTGTTTTATTAATGTTTTTATGATGTTGTGATGTGTGAGCAGGAGGGGGTGGCATAGAAATGTGATAAATTAAATAAATAATATGAGAGGTAGTCTGTGGGGAGAGTGTGTGCTGAGAGATGGGTGGCCGCTGCCCCGAGAGGCTTGGAGTACCTGGAGTGAGAGGTGATAGAGAGCCAGCGGAACTATTCCAGCGACACTGCCCGCCCACCTCCCCCTCACGTGTTTGCCATTTGGAAACAGGGACCTGTGCTGGATCGGAGACAGCTGTGACGCTGACTGGACTATCCCTGTGGGGGCTTGAAAAGTGCAGCTCATCAGGCGTCGTGCCATAGCTGCGCGCCACGGCCTTAGGCGCAGGCCAGGCCAGGGCGCCCTGCCTCTTAGTTCTGTTGCATGGAAGATGGTTGAGCGTAAGAAAAATAGAAGGTCCAACTCCCCGGTGTCTGCTGCAGAGTTACCACGTTTAAAGCAGCCCAAAATTATGGAGTTTGTTAAGACTCGGGCAGCTCCTACCCATGTTCCAACTGTTGCTACTTCTAATAGGTTTGATAGTCTAACCTCTGATACAGAGGAGGATGTGCTGGGCCCCCACTGTTTGATTAATACAATTAGTGAATGTCCTCTGTTTGAAGCTCCCGTCAGGGAGATTATTGGAACCTCAGGGGTCCAAGAATCCAACAATGCTGTGTTAAGGGATTGGTGTGTGCAGACCCTTGAAAGTATTTCCTCTTTGCAGGGTGATTTTATTAAATGGGGGGATGCACTGCTGGATGTTAAAAGGAAATTGCAGCAAATATTTTCTGAATCAACTCCCCCTTCCCAGCCTAGGGAACAGTGTGGGAGTGGGATTTTGGCTGTGACAGAGGATGAGGGGGTTTACTCTGCTCATCATAAGAGTATGCGGGTGGATAAACCTATTATCTCAGGAACTAGATTGCTGCATGGAATCAAATCTCCTGTGCGCGGAAGAATGAGGGTGGTGGAAACAGCCATTTTGATTACTGCTAGACCCTTATGGAATGGGGTTGCCCCCAATTGGGAAACTAAACATATGGCCACTCAAAATTTTTCCTTTTTAACTGGGATAAAGTTTCTGTCAGAAGATATTAGAAAAATTATTCCCATAAAGCAGCAGCCTCATGACTTGAGTTTCGAAGTAAGTTTTTCTAAGAAAGAATGGGTATTGCAATTGTTTCGGGCTCGATGTCTGCTAAAACAGTGGGGTGTTACCATCAATAGGGTATTTGATTACCCACAGACTAGTAAATCTCACTCATACAGTGGAAGGCAGAGACAGGATTCTATTCTGGAAAGGGCCGACGCTATGGAGCAGGGGGAGATGCAGCTTATCGATCCTCCGAGGGTCCAAGCTGGTGACGAGAAATGTTTGGAGATATACGGGTCCAGGTGGGGGAATATGATAGGGCTGAGGCTCTTATCGACAGTCCAAGATTTTCTCAGGCTTTGAGTGCGGTTGACCAATTAAATTCTAATGTTCCTATAGGGCTGGGGACGACCCCCTTGCCCAAAATTGGTTTAGGATTGAGACTTTTTGAGTCTTGTTTCAGCCAATCCTTTACTAATATAGATGAGGTCAAATTAATAGCTATTTTTGATTCATTGTCTCCTTTGGAGCAGGATTTGTTCCTGAGAAAATTGATAGCCATTCAGGATAAGATGGTGTGTAAAGCTCTTGATTATAATGCTACTATGGACTCTTACCAGCTTTGCCATGACCTGACCCAGCTTGTAGAAATGAGAGAACTTGCCGCTAGTGAGGTGGGCACCCCCACTCACGTATTAGACAATGGGTATTTTCAGACGATACGTTGGCCGTTGGCCCCGTACCGGCACCAACGGCTTCGTTCCCCGCCGGGGTCACCCCGTAACGGCACAACAGACGTGCCGGGGGGATCCCGGCGGGGAAAGTGGGAGGGGCCGGGGCCGCGCGGCGCAACGTGCGGCCGTGCGGCCCCGCCCCCTCCACGCACCCCGCCGCCCGCCCTCTGAGGAGACGGGCGGGCGGCGGGGCCAATGCGGCCACCGCGTCCGGCCGCTCGTGCCACGGCCAGACGTTACGTTTCCTTGGCCACGGCCCGGGGTCCGTCTGACCACGCTTCCCGGGACCTTCCCCCGGCTAGCCCGGGAAGCGTGGTTCAAACGAACCCCATGTGGGTATTGACTGTGGCCAACATCTGGCGCGCTGTGAACAGACGTACGGGACACAGTGACCACAGGTGGGTATTCACCGTGGTTCACCGTGTTCGCGTAACGTCTGAAATCACCCAATGGGGCCAATACCATGGAGGTTTCAGTTTGGGTAGAAAAATCAAGGGAAGGAACTGCCACTGGATGATGGGACCTTCAATCTAATGATAGGGAAGCAACCCACTTGAAGGGTAAGGTGGACGTGGCCCAGAGACGAGTGGCTCTGCAGGTAGAGGAGGAGTGTAGGAGTGCAAATGGTAAGGTCAAGCTCCCTCCTAAGCAGGCTGTGGCAAATAGGCCCAGCCTAGCCAGTGGCAAATAGGCCCAGCCTAGACAGTCTCCCCAAAGGAGACAGTGTATTAACTATCCATGCCTCGGCATGGGACAACCCAGGGTCAGCTGCTGGCGAGCAGGCAGCAGCAGGGGGTGAGGATGTGGTTAGAGGGTGACTAGGAGAAGGGCAGTTTACAGATGATCCGGGACCAAAATATACAGTTGTATCTTGGAACATAGCAGGATGGTCCTGGTTATGGAATCATGAGGTGAGGGCCTTCCTGGATGCAGGGGATATTATTTGCATCCAGGAATCCTGGCTTTTGGACGCCTCCACCTTTAAGCTACCAGGATTCCAGGTCTGGGACTACCCGGCAATGAGGGTTGTGAAACATGGTTGGCCCTCCGGAGGCCTTCTTACCCTCCTGAATGATTCATCTCATCTCTCTGGTAGTCGCCTAGATAATTCCCCTAGGAATCTCCTCGCTAAGTTGTTTTCCTCTGAAACAGGCAGCGGGGTCCATGTACTTAATATCTATATCCCTCATAAATCGGCATGTGAGGCAGCTTTCTGGGAACAGTTAAGTGATTATATCGATTTGTTAGAGAGCGATCATCCTGGAGTGCCTATGGTAATTGCTGGAGACTACAACGCGAGAATAGGGAATTGCAAGTCACAGCAAGCAGAGGTGCTGAGAATTGATGGATCCGATGACTTTTTTTGGCCTACCCGAGCATTCAGGGACAAGGAGATTAATGCACAGGGAGTCCAATTTCTGAGGTTTTTGTATCTAGGTAGGTGGAAGTTGATGAACGGTGGCTCTGTCTTAGATCCCGATGGTCAATATACATATACGTCCCAGGCAGGCTGTAATGTGATGGATTATTTTTGTGTTCCCGAGTTTTATTTAAACAGATGCTGCAATTTTGAAGTTAGGTTCGAAGGATTTGGTGATCGTTTGCCCATTGTTATGGATTTTCTAACTTTATGAGAATGATTACAAGGAAATGGAATATTCAGTATCTCCTTTGACACAAAACAGTGAGGACTTGCTAGATGTCACAAGCCAGGTTCGCTGGTCGGATAAAGTGAGAGAGGAGAGTTGGGTCTTGTATGCTAGGGAGGATTTGGCTAGAATAAGACAAGGCATACTGGATGCTCACCCAAAGGAAGTTAGTTCTTTAATAACCAATTTTTCGGTTCTGTTGGAAAAATTTAAAATTGCATTGGCACCCAAACCATCTGCCCTTAGGTGTTCAAAGCTTAGGAAGATTTTTCCCAGCTGGTATGACATGGAGTGTAGGAGGCAAAAGAGCTGCCTTAGATATTGGAGTAAACAGGTTAAGCGAAGTTCAGTTCAGGATCGCATTGCTCAATATTTAACTGAGAAGGCTAGATATATGAAAATAATTAAGGAAAAGAAAAGGGCCTTTCAATATAAAGCGTGGCAAGAGCTGGCGACTGCTTTTAAACACCGAGATTCTTTGACCTTTGGGGCACTGGTTAATGTGGGTTTTAGAGCTCCCACTACTTTGGCAACCTTGGCGGCAGATGTATGGTTGTCACACTATGGGGGGATATTTTCCCAAGTTCCCGATTTGTATGTCATCCTGCAGGATGCTTTGAGTGACCTGCCCCAATGGCCTCCTCTGGTGTGTGAGGAAATTAGGTTACTTATTGGTAGAGTTGGCAGGAGAAAAGCGGCAGGGATAGATGGCATCCCAGTCGAGATTTACTCCCATAACCTTGATTGGTGGCTTCCAATCTTACTATACTATTTAATTAAATTAACAACTACAGAATTATCCTGGCAGGATGGAATATTAGTGTTGTGATCCCTATCCACAAAAAAGGAGATAGGAATCTCCCCCAGAATTATAGGCCTATCAGCCTGATTAATGTGATAGCCAAATTGTACGCCAGATATTTACTTGGCAAACTAGAAGATTGGGCCAGTATGACTGATTACTTCCCGGAAGAGCAGGCAGGCTTTCAGTCTGGCCACTCTACAATTGATCATGGTTTCACATTAAAGCATCTTATGGAAAAATATGTGGGAATTAGGAAAGGTAACTTGTACGTGACTTTTTTGGACCTCCACTCAGCCATCGACCTGCTTGATCGGAATATCGTTTGGGATAAACTGTTCACTACAAATATGGATAGGACGTTATTATGCCTGGTTCACATGCTTTATACAAATACTACTCTGGGTGTCCACTGGGTAAAAGTGGCTGGCTCACCAATCAGGTTCCTGTGACAAATGGGGTAAAGCAGGGCTGTGTCCTTGCACCTTTTTTATTTAATGTTTATATAAATGGAATAGTGGAGACTGTGACACGAGATCATATTTTGCCTGCAAGGGTATTGGGCCGGCCTGTAGCCATTCTGTTATACGCAGACGATATGGCAATATTGTCGCCTGCTGCGTTGGGTATGATGAGAATGTTAGTTGTAGTTGGACAATTCTGCGCAAGAATGCACCTTTCCATAAATTATGGAAAGACCAAAGTTATGGTTGCTGGGAAGTGTGCCCGGAAGTATAGGTGGATCTTAGGCAGAATTGAACTGGAACAGGTTACTGTCTATCCATATCTGGGCTTAAGCTTTACAGGAAATGCCAACTGGCGGAGACATGTGGAGATGGCAAGGCTCAAACTCCAGCAGGCAGTGAGAGGCCTGCTGATGTTCTGGAGGCTCCATGGAGGTAGACTGGTGGCTCCGGCAGTAAAGCTATTCCAATTGAAAACAAGACCATGCACCCTGTATGGAGCAGAAATATGGGGCTTGGGTGCTATTGATATTTTAGAACATCCTCAGAACTTGTTTCTGAGAGTATTGCTTGCAGTCCCCAAGTGTGTTTCATCTAGTAGTTTATTGCGTTTTGAAACCAGATTTTTGCCCATTAAGGTCAAGATCCGTACGGCTGCACTGAATTTTTGGTGCAGCCTGGAGGAAATGACGGAGGATAGACTGCCCCGCCAGTGTGTCCAAGAGGCTAAGACATGACCGTCTTTATGTTCATGGAGAGACAGGGCTGCAAGCCAGCTGTGTAAATTGGGCCTCTCACCAGAATTACTTAGTTCTCTGCCTCCACATAGTAGAAGGAAACGGATTCAAAAGCAGCTAGTGGACCAAGCAATCCAGACAGACAGGGGGGCGATTTGTGCACTTAAGAGCACTCTATTTTACAAGGTATTCAAACTCACCTCTGGCTTAAAGATTTATTTAGATATGCTTGAAGATCCCGGTTTACGTAGGGCAATGACCCAGTTAAGATTCGATTTGTTACCAACTAAAGTGCTGTCAGGGAGATGAAGTGACATTCCATATGGTAATAGATTGTGTGATTGCAATATGGGCTGTGCAGAGAATTTATTACATGTGTTATTCGATTGCCCTCTCACACAGTATGCGAGGGATTTATGCCTTGGTTCATGGTAGTCTCAAAACCACACTCCTCCCCCTTGCAATTGTTGACCTTTTTCACCATGGCCAAATCAGCAGACATTGTCACCGGCTTGGCCCTAATGGCTCATGAGATTTGCAAGCGCGAACCATGACCTATTTGGTATTTATTATGAAGATCTCCAGAATCATTGTATTATTTGATGAACCTTTGGACGTCTTGAGCTGCTCGACGATACAGGGCCGGCTGATATTATTTGAATCGATATCGTATTGTATCTCCTCCGATGGAGAGTTTTACTATCTGTGTTTTTGTATGTATAGTTTTATGTACTTTATGGGACTTGGTGAAAGCTAGTTCCCAAAATAAAATAACTAACTAACTAATAAATAATAAATATTATGTGACTGTGCCGGCCTGAGGATTGTGGCCTCAAATTGTGGATTTGTGCTTCAGGATTGTGCACAAGTTTGAATCCATTTATCTAAGGTAGGGTTGCCAGATCAAAATTTCAAAAGTAAGGGATGTTATGGAGTTGTGGGGTTCTGAAAGAAGGGATGCATCTTGTGTTCTCTGGAGCTTTAGGGCACTGAAATAAAAAACAGTTCCTTCAAATAAAGATACACCTAATTATGACCCTTCCTGTAACGAGTGTGATTTTCCCTACTCCTGCCCCAAGCAGCCTTTGGGCTCTCTCCTCTTACTACCCCACTCAGTCCTGCCTTTCCTCAGTTTTTTGTATAGGTGTGTTCTCCCTGGACCCTTGAAGCTTGGATTGGATCCTAGGCCCTCCTTGCTCCTGCAGTTTCACTTTCTCCAACCACAGCTCTCTCTCTCCCCCTCCCTCTCTCTGGTTTGGGAGGATGCTGCAGAAAGGGAAAGAGAAAGTGATCAACTTTTGTTTTGATCGCAAAGTAAAGCAGCCCCGTTGAGGCTGGTGCCCCCACAAAGAAGATAAGCAATAGGAATTGTTCTCAGTGGAGGAGTGTGATAAGGGACTTCTGAAAGCATCTGGGAATGGCACAGCTTGGACCAGTCCCCCACCAGCTAAGGACGGTGCTGAAGTGGAGAAGAGATTATGCTTTTGCAGGTAATGTGTGTGTGTGTGCGTGTGTATAAACTATATGTCTATTTTACATGATTCCAAGTGGGAAGTGCAACTGGGGGATTTATTCTTTTATTTATGTATTTAATATATTTATATTCCGGTCCTCCTGCCTCTGGCAGCTCAGAGAGTTTGTCTCCTGCATGGGCCCTGCAGAAGGGCTGAGAGAAGGAAAGTGGGGAAGGGATAGGGAAGGTCTCACTTCACAGGGAAAGAGGGGCAGGGGTGGTATGGGGTGGCTGGTGGGGGGAAAGCTTCCCTAGACTAGAAGAAGAGGAGATTTTTGTTCCTATACCTGATTTTCTAGGGTATTTTGGTAGGCACTTTCGAGCTGTTGACTTTGTCTCCTGCCATTTTTACTTTCTGTTCCCCTGAACTGAGTTGATGCAAGTTTGGGGCAGTTGTTCTCCATTAATATCAACACTCCCACCCCCTACTTCACCCAGTGTCGCTGCAGCTGCTATCAAGCACAATGTGGCTATTTGCCTGACTAATAATAGTCCCAGCTCCCACTGAGTTGTCGTCAAGTCTGACAATCAGGTTCGTAAGCAGGAAGGTAAATAGTGTTTTTGCTTCTCTTCTTTTCATTTGGATCCCAAACATACATCTTTCCTCTATTCTGTAGATAAGTAGCTCTGGGATGTTCACAACCCACTAAAAGCATTTCTGGGAGCCCATGTGTCCAGCTAAGGGTTAATCTGAAACCCCCAAATGTTCCCCTCCTACTTCCCTCTCAGTTTCCATTGAGAGACAGTCACCATCCAGGCTGTGCCTGAGGCGCATTAGTCTGGGATTCATCTTTGATTCCTCCCTCTCTTTTATGCCTCGGATCCAGGCTGTTGCTAAATCCTGTTGCTTTGCTCTGTATAATATTGCTAAAATCCAGCCCTGCCTTACTGTTGCCAGTGCAAAAACCCTAGTCCATTCCCATATCATCTCTTGCCTCGACTACTGTAACTTCCTCCTTACTGGTCTCTGTGGTGTAACGGAGCCCACTGGGGTTCACCCCAGCCTCCCGGCACCCCATTACTAGATATTATCTAGTATCTTTCCGCTGCCACCACCCAGAATTTACTTAGGCTGCGACTCTCATCCCTCTGGGGAGAATAACACTGCTTTTAAACGAGGGCGCGCTGAAGTGCCTCCCAAACGCCGCATTAAAGCAAAGCCGCCGGAAGTGACGTTCTCCCTGTTGCCGGCGGCGGTGGCGGCTGGAGACACAGGGCTTTGCAGCGGCGCGTTCTTAAGAGTTCAATTATCTGGCTTAAGAACGCGCCGCTCCAAAGCCCCGTGTCTCCAGCCGCCGGCAACGGTGAGAACGTCACTTCCGACGGCTTTGCTTTAATGCTGCGTTGAGGAGGCGCTTCAGCGCTCTTCGTTTAAAAGCAGCCTGAGACCTCTGCCTTTTCTTTAAACAGCCAGGCCCGCAAGCCAGAATAACTCCGTTCCCAATTTCTGCCGCCTGAGCGTACAGAGGCGTATTCGCTAACACACACACGCACACACACACAGATCTTTTAGATCAGAAAAAGGACTATTACTTTAATGGTATTTTAAACCAAGCATCACAGGCTACAACCATGTGAGGTACTTTGAATCCTTGAGCAAAAGCAATTGGTCAGAACACGGTTGGGCTCGATGGCCCTTTTAGTCCATCTAGCCTGAACTGGTCCCTCAGATGTAACATTCAGTTACTCACAGCTTTAGGGGCGCCTTTGCCTTGCAGCAAAGGGGTTCACTCCTTAGGTTCGGTTTAGTCCAAACAGGCCAGGAGCCATTCCCTTAGCGTGAGTCCCTGAGTCAGTGTCTCAGAGCCGAACAGAAGTAAAGTGGAAGTCTCTCTCCCCCGAGAGGTGTGGCTTTGGTCTTTTTAAAAGCCCCCTACCCCGCTTTCGTGATTGGTTCTTGGGAGGTTACCTGGCTGTGCCTACTCCAATCAGAGAAAGATCCCCCCAGCCATGCCGGCTGTAGGCCCCATCCCCCGGTATTGCGAAATCCTGCCATGCAGCCGGTTGCAAAATCAGGCCTAGTCAACCTGGAAGCCAGAGTGTCAGTGAAGGTCACAAGGAAACTGCAGGGATGCTCCTAGCAGCTTCTGCCACAGTCTCCCTTGCTGTGATCTCACCCCCCTTATCTCTGTTCAATACTCTGCTCCCAAAGTCAACCGCTTTGACCACGTTCAGCCCCTCCTCTCCTCCACCGGCTCCCTTTATGGGAATGTATTCAGCATAAGCCCCTGGTCTTTACCTTCAAGACTCTTCATGGCCTTGCTCCCCCATATCTCTCTGCTCTTGAATCCTGCCACATTCCTGCCTGGGAGCTTCTCTTCTCCTCTGTCCCCACCCTCGTCTGCTGGCAACCCCCTTGCTCCTCTAAATGTCTTTGCCCCTTCTCTCTTGCTGCCCCTCATGCCTGGAACTCCCTCAATGGATACATTTGTTCTGCTCCCTCCCATGCAACTTTCAAATCTCTTCTGAAAACCTACCTCTTCCATCAGGCCTTCCCTAGCTCATCATGAGTGGAATTACATCTTCTTCCCCTTCATTCAGAATCTGGTTCCCTGTAACTAAGTGAAGCACGTGCACCTGCAACTACTCATCCTCATGAATGTACTCTTGTGTCTCCCAATGTTCACCTCTCCCTTGTCTCTAGATTGTAAGCCCCCTGGTGGTAGGGACCTGAGTGCCTATAACTATTGATTGTGTAGCACCAGGCTCACTGCTGGTGCTATATAAATAATAATAAATCCTCAGCACCTGAAAAACTACATAGCCCCACTTACTTTAGGGGAACTGCACTGAGTTACATCAGCTGCCCTCCCTATTTAATTGTGAGTAGTTACAGATTGCTGCATCTCTGAATATTAGTTCTCCTCCTACCAGGGAGATAGAGACAAAGCATTAGGACTTGGTCATGACCCCCTGTTCTTTGGGGTCTTGTGGTGGTGCCTTGTCCTGCTGTGCTACCATCCCAATTTCCCAAAGTCTGCCCATTGCTCTATGGAGCTCTGTGTTGTGTCTTGTTAACCACACTCGGCCTCTGGTGTAGCCCCTAGCCCCACCTGCTGATTCCTGATTGGCTTTCAATGGGCATAAAGCCTGATGGAAAACAGCTGGGTGATGGTGGGACAACTGTTGTCTTCTGTATTCTTGACTAGCTGTGCCAGGAGCTATAGCCTAATCTGGAGTTCCTGTATGGCTCTTCTGCTTTGGGTAAGTTACCCTCCTGTTATCCTTGTTCCCTATAGACCCTGCCCACTACACCTCATCCCTTTGGAAGCTTTAAGTCCCACTCCTGTGCTCTAGTTTGGTGCCTCTCTGTTGTGACCTCATATCTGGGCTCCCCTTGGTGAAGTATTACCCCCTGGTCTTGCTATTGTAGCCTTGTGTGGTGTTAAGCCTTGTTGTCTCTGAACCCTGTTATCGTATCCCTCTGCATTAAGTCTGGTTACCACTGAAGTCTGCCTTCTCCCCTTTCCTCCTTTGTCCTGTTCCTTATGCTTGTTAAACCTTGTTGCATTTGAACACTGTATTGTATCTCAGTGTATTGTTAACCTTGTTGCCTCTGAACCTGCTTTCTCCTCTGCCCGCCCCCCCTCCTTGCTCTTCTAGTCCTCTCCCCTGTGCAGGCTTAGCTGTCTATCCCTGTGGATTGTTAAGTGGTGTTTTGAAGGTCTGATCTCTAGATGCTGAGGCACTATTAGTAGCTTCTGCTTTTCTAGATCATTCTAGCTACTGCAGGGCTCTTGGTGTTCCCACATGGTATGTCTAGCCACCTGTATCTCCATGTTTGTGTGAACGCTTGTATGTTCAAACCCAGACAAAACTACCTACCAAATCTAGATCTGCTGCTCTAGGGGGGAGTGGAGCACAGCAGTAGCTTGTCTTTGAATGTAACATGTGGAAGTTGGTCTTGGGGCTCCTATGGAGGTAAGAGGGAAGGGCTGTCCTGCTCCCTGCCCATCAACTGTTCGACAAGGGGAAAGATGCTGTCCAAACTGAGGTGCTGCAAGCAGGGCACTCTCCTGGTCTGCCAGCAACATCCCAGCTGCTGCTGCCACTGGTAGAGAGGGTGGCCAGATATGCAAATTGTAGAGGACACTTATGAGATACAGTTTGCAGGGCTGCATTGGTGCCAATGCAGCCCTGCAACCTGTATGTCTCATAAGTGTCCTCTACAATTTGCATATCTGGCCACCCTCTCAGTAGACCATGAGTGGCCTGCTAACACCAGCCCTGGCAGGGACAAATGCAAGACTGCTGCCAGCAGAGTGGTGGGTGCGTGCACACGTCTTGCAGCATGTGTGAACTCCTGTACTGGGAGTGTACATGTTTTGCTGTCTGTGCTCTTGCTGTGGGTGTGAAGAACATGTGACAATGCCTTCTCTTATTTGATCGGGTAGAATGGGAATACCTGTTTAAAGTAATATCACAGTTTGGGTTTGGAGAAAGGTTTCAATTGGATACAAAGAGAATTTATCAGACACCGACAGCAAAAATCATACTTGAAAATGCAATGTTGGATCAATTTGGACTAGGAAGTGGGACAAGACAAGGTTGTCAATTATCCCCCTTGATTTTTGCACTTTGTGTAGAACTGTTGGCAGTTGCTATTAGGAGTGATTGATGAAAGGGGTGGTTATAGAGGATAGGGAAGTTAAAATAGGACTATATGCCGATGTTGTGTTGTCATTGAGAACTCCTGTTAAATCATTAAAGGAAGTGATGAGATTAATACAAGGTTATTTGAAAATTTCTGGTTATAAAATCAATGTGGATAAATTGGAATTAATGGAAATAAATATATTGGTACTATCTCCCAGACGTTGGGCTTAGTGGAAATGGCTCCCTATGCAATATTTGGGAAGTAACATCTAATATGAAAGATTTGTTGAAAAATAACTGTTTACCAACAATAAAGAAGAGACTAAGGGCTTGAAGAGGTATTACCTTTCCTGGTTCGATAGAATAGTTGCTGTAAAAATGTTTCTTGTTCCAGAGATATTTTTGTTTTTGACAATACCTATTTTCATAAAACCAGCTATAATCTTAGGTTGGGCTAGGATATTGAGTAAGTTAACATCAGCTGGGAAGAGGACCAGAGTTCCCTTTGCGATTTTTGCAAAGGATGAAGGAAAATGGAGGAGTTGATTTCCCCCTGTTTGTTAGTATACTATAGAGCTGCAGTCTTGTTAACTCTAAGGGAAAGCAGTAAGAGCTGGATCAGGAGAAGAATGGAGAAAAGGACTCTACTGTCAGTCCTGATTTGGTGGAATTCTATTCTATTCCAAATAGTGTTAAGAGGAATATATTTGTCCTTCTCGACCCTTCCCCCCCCCCCCCGTCTGTTTGAAATTTAGGGTGAAATTGGCTGGAGGGCTTTCGCCATTGGCCTCGTTGATACATCATAAGGCAATTAACGAAAGGGAGATCTTGGAGATTTTTCAAAATGGGTACAATATAGTATGTGTAGATGTACTGATTTTTTTATTATTATTTTCAGACTAGGAAATGAAATGGGGATTTTCCCCACCTTTTGTACCAATATTTTCAGATCAGACATTTTATTATATCGTAGTTAGGGTCTGTACCAGTTTTGAGACAATACTTTTAGAATCTATGGGTGATTTCAGACGTGACGTGGCACCTATTGGCCCCGTCATGGAATCGCCGTTTGATTCCCCACCGGAATAAAAGTCGCGTCCAACAGATGTGCTGGCTGATTCCGGCGGGGAATCTGGGGGTCTGTGTGTGCGCGCGCAGCGCAACGTGTGGCCGCACAGCCCCACCCCCCACGCTCCCCCAGCCACCCGTCCTCCTGGAGACGGACGGGTGCAGCAGCCAATGCGGCCGCTGCGCCCGATTCTGACCTGGAGTCTGGACCACGGCCCGGAATCAGCGGCAGTAACAGATGTTACCGTCCGCCGATTCCCGGCCGTGGTTCATTTAACCACGCTTTTGGGGATGGTGCCTGGACCATCCTCGAAAGCATGGTTATTTTGCTCACCGCCGGTGGTTCACCATGGTGAACATCTGGTGGCGAGCAACCAGACGTTATGGGACCATCACCACCACGAGGGATTTACCGTGGTTGAGTATGGTATTGTAACGTCTGAAAATACCCTATGTTACATTTGAATCTCCCTGGGAAAGGAATGTTACGTAGAATGTATAATCTTTTAAGAACATTGCAAGAAGATAAGCGGAAGCAGGTATCGTACATTAGGAACTGGGAGCAAGATTTGGGGGAGGTAACATCAGAGGAATGGACAAGTATCTATTCCAATTTGTTCCTATATACAGTATTAACTAGACTGAATGAGACTGTCTGTAAAGTAATAATGTGCTGGTATTATACACCAGTTAGGCTGTCAAAGATGTATGGAGTAAAAGACAGCTGTTGGAAGTGTGGACAAGCTGGTACCGAATTCTACCACTGATGGTGGACCTGTCTGGTTATTAGAAGGCTTTGGGAAGTGATAAAGATGGAATGTGAGAATATCTTGGGATATAGAATACAACTAGACTCTAAACTTTTTTGCTGGGATGTATAGATCAAATTCATAAGGATGACCAGGAACTGCTATATAATTTTGTTAAAGGCAGCTCAACTGCAAATAGCAAGAAAGTGGAAGAACGTTGGAGATTTGAGTGACAGTCCACTTATAGAGTGGAAGATAGATTGCTGATCAAGTAGCGACTATGGTGAAACTAACAAATATATTAAGATTTAAAGAGGGGTGGATTTCAGATAAACCCTTTTTTTCTAAAAAAGTTAATTTTAATTATGGCAAGTCTATTCAAGCAATAGATAGTGGAATATTAGAACAAACAGTAAAGGGAACA
Source organism: Sphenodon punctatus (assembly GCA_003113815.1). NCBI lineage: Eukaryota > Metazoa > Chordata > Lepidosauria > Sphenodontia > Sphenodontidae > Sphenodon > Sphenodon punctatus. The sequence continues at coordinate 11,720,320 of QEPC01008173.1, forward strand.
GCAGGCACATACAGTATAATAAGTAACAATCTTCTTGTATTGGAGTAAGTGGAGTAAATTTTGTTTGTGGTCCCTAGATTTTTGTAATATGTATGAGAAATTATTATTATTATTATTATTATTAACAAACATTTATATAGCACCAGCAGTGTACATGGCACTTTACAAAGTAATAAAATAGACACGGTCCCTGCCCCTAGGGCTTACAATCTGAGAGACAGGAGCTGGGGGAGAGACTTAGGAAGGGGAACAGAGGGAGAGACAAGGGGTCTAACATTCATGAAGATGCGAGGTCTCAAGTGCACGTACTTGGCTTGGTTACGATGAGAATGACAGCAGGCAGGTCCATGTTGCAAGGATAAGGGTAAACCGATCGTAGGTATAGGAATAGTGGCTCAGCAGGATAAAGAGTCAGACAGAGCAGAGCGAAAGAGGTGAGTTTTAAGGAGAGATTTGAAGGTATGAAGGGAGGGGGCAAGGCGGATGTGGACAGGGAGGGAGTTCCAGGCATGGGGGGCAGCAAGTGAGAAGGGACGAAGGCGCTTAGGGGAGCAGGGAAGGCGTGGAAGGGTGAGAGAAGGGACAGAGGAGGAGCGAAGTGCACGGGCTGGAGTATGGAGGGCGATAAGTGCAGAGAGGTAGGGGGGAGCAAGGTTGTGAAGAGCTTTATAGGTGAAGACTAGGAGCTTGTGCAGGATTCGTTCAGGAAGGGGAAGCCAGTGAAGCGAAGAGAGGAGGGGCTGCACATGGTCGAAGCGACTGGCGAGGTAGATGACCCTGGCAGCAGAGTTTTGGACAGAGATGAGGGGAGAAAGGTGAGACCGGGGAAGGCCAGTGAGAAGGAGGTTACAGTAATCGAGGCGAGAGATGACCAGAGCATGAACAAGAGTTTTGGCAGACGAGACAGAGAGAAAAGGGCGAATCTTAGCAATGTTATGGAGGGAGAAGCGACAGGATTTAGCAACAGAGTCAATGTAGGGTTTAAAAGAAAGGGGTGAGTCAAAGATGAAGCCTAGGCTACGGGCTTGGGGGACAGGCAGGATGGTGACTCCATCAATAGTTATTGACAGTGAGGAAGGAGAGGAAGGATGAGGGGGGAAGATAAGGAGTTCAGTTTTAGCCATGTTGAGTTTGAGTTGACGTTGAGACATCCAGGTAGAGATGTCAGAGAGACAGTTGATGAGACGAGCTTGAACAGAGGGAGAGAGAGAGGGAGTAGAGAGATAGAGTTGAGTGTCATCAGCATAGAGGTGGTATTGGAAGCCATGGGAGGCAATGAGTTTGCCTAAGGATGAGGTATAGATCGAGAAGAGGAGAGGGCCAAGAACAGAGCCTTGAGGAACACCAACTGAGAGGGGGAAGGAGGAGGAGGCGGAGTTGGAGAGAGACACATTAAAGGAGCGGTCAGAGAGGTAGGAGGAGAACCAGTTATGGACAGAGCCACAAAAGCCAAGGGAGTGAAGGGAATCCAGCAAGAGTGAGTGGTCAACAGTATCGAAGGCAGCAGAGAGATCAAGGAGGACAAGAATGGAATAGAGACGTTTAGATTTAGCCACCAGAAGATCATTGGTGATCTTAGCGAGAGCAGTTTCAGTAGAATGAAGGGGGCGGAAGCCAGATTGGAGGGGGTCAAGGGAGGAGTTGGAGGATAGGAAGTCAAGGCAGCGGGAGTAGACAACACGTTGTATAGACACCTGATTACTGGAATCAGGTTAATTGGCCTGGACTGTAGCAATGCTGCATGTGGTCTTTGTATGGGGAATTGAGAATCTTCTTTTATGGATTTTATCAATTTGTATAATTTTGAATAATAAACTAGAACATTTTTAAAAAAGAAAACACCCTCTTAGTCTAGCCTGGCGGCTGTAGTCCCAGTTCTTGTATTTCTCTTTCCCTGTGAATAACTCCACAGTCTGCTCTGGGGCTTTTCAGAGCTTTTTCAAGGAACTGAAGCAGGAGGAAACTGGCATGCTTCGCTACTGTCCACAGGATTTTAAATAGCCGTGCTGAAATGGAAAAGTTAGATATAATTTCATCCCGGCTTAGCAGCTGCACATGTAAAAATGATCTAGAGTTTGTGGTTGATCACAATCTGAACATGAGTCATCAATGTGATGCAGCTGCAAAAAAGTGAACACAAGTTTAGGCTGCGTTAACAGAAGCGTTGGGTGCAGCCACACGATGCAGTTACTGCACCTTGGGCAGCCTTACCATGTAACGCTGTGCATCATCTGCCTGGGGCCTGCCAGATGTTCCCCCTGCCACATGGTGGGCAGCTGACTGCTTGCTGCATGCTCCGAAAAAGAAAATTGTTCATGAGCCAGAAGTCTTGTGCCTAATAGGGCTGGCTTAGTAATGCCAACAGCTGGGGCTAAAACAACACTGGGAGCAAAGAGGAATGGGAAGGGAGAGATCTCCAGTTTGGATATCAAACTGTATTTCATATGATAGCACTTATGGGCCTCGGTCATGGAACAGGGCCCAGTAGTTCTAGGCAGCCAATCGCAAAGCAGGAGAGGCTTGTGTGTGCATGTGATAGCATTTGGTGGGCAGGGATAGGGGAAAGGGAGTTGTCGCAGCACCCCCCCAATAAGACACAGAGACCAGGTGCTGGATTAAATCAGGCCGCACTCTTTATTCAATCAAATCAAGGACGGTGGGTGATTGCACAAGCAATATGGGTCCAGTATGCTTAGCTAATTAATTCTTATAAACTTGGTACTGGCTGGGATGTGCCTTCCCGTGCCAGTTCCAACCAAACAAGGCTCCCCTTCGACAGCACCCTGGCTCTGGCCGAAGGGGGAGCGTCCCAACTGTGGGCTTGAGTAAGAAGGTGAGTACCCGCTGAGTCAGCAGACCGTGCAGGTACTTACTGACTGAACTGCAGTACCCCTCCCAGGGGCATAACCCCAGTGCGTGCTACCTGCCCCTGCCACTGGGTGCCACTTCCCCATCTCTTAAGGAGATGACTCGTTTCACTAATTTCTACCCTATTTAACCTACTATACCATACTGGACCCCCGCCGAGTGCGACAAATATTACCCATCTTTAGGAATGATTCGATCACTCCGATTCATCAGGTACAGAGGGTTCTCTGTACGTATAATCTCGAATTGGTCTGTCTGAATATCGGTTCCAAATCCACTTTATTAGCATTAGTTTATAGCCAATTATAAATTGCCAATCAAGCCTATTTAGCCTACTCTGCACTGTTGAAGGGGCAAAACAAGCAACGCTTAAACTAGGCTAGATGCTAAAATTCCCCTTCAGCTCCCTAAGGGCAACCGGTAACTACCACAGTGCTAGAGGTGTGGTGGGTGGGGCTGCTTGTCTCTCTCCCCGCTCAGTCTGGAGCTCAAACAGCTCCGCCCTTCCTAAGAGGGGCGGGGCTGTTCAATTCCAGAGCGCGGCGTGCTTTCGCGCCCGCTCCTCCAATCTGCCCGGCAACAGTCTCTCTCCCCGGGTGGAGCATACCACTCGCTCCCCCGGGGCCTTCTCGGAGTCCGGTCTCCCCTGCTCTCATGGAGGGAGCCGGACAATTGCCCCGTCGCCGCCATTGCGGCGGTGAAGGGGATTTTGCTGGGGGGGTTGGAGTGGGACATGGGGAGGTGGTACTAGCTGTTTTTTTAGGGGGTTGTGGGATGGTTGTGGTTTTTGGGAGGGGGTTGTATTTTGCTTTTTTTAATTTTTATATTTTATCTATGTTGTCAGCTTCCTTGAGGCTTTGGGGAAGGGTGAGATAAAAACTTAAACAAATGTGTGTGTCTTGTGGCTCTCGGCCACATGAAGTGTTTGGTATGCAGCTCTTAGGGCTTACCCACCCATATTTTCTAGGCTATTTGTTATTTATCAAAATGCTTTATAAACTTGTTCACCATTAACTAAGGACATTTTCAGACAGATAACTAATCCTAGATAAAATCCTAGCTGATTAGGATTTACAAACTCCATTTTGTTCAGCTGGATGTCTTAATGCTAGGTAACGTGAATACTTGATAGTCTGTCTGAACGTAACCTTCCTGTTAATCGGGATTTACGGTCTCCTAGATGAATTTGCAATCCCATGGTGCTTTGCGGACATGCTCAATGCAATGTGCGGGCAGGGGCAAACGGTGAAAGGACTGCACCGGGGGGGGGGGGGGGGGGGGGGGGGGGGGGGGGGGGGGGGGGGGGGGGGGGGGGGGGGGGAGAGACGGAAGGGTGGGAGGAGAGGTGTAGGGAGCTTTGAAAGAATGCACTAAGGTGGACAAATGGGGCACGCACCAGAGAATCCTGGTGTGCGTGTGTCTATCCTGACAGCAGTTCAGAGTGGCCCCATTGGCTGGCAGCAAAGGAGATCATTGTTGCCCCATCCTTCAAAGTTGTGTGGACAGGGACGGGGAGGGAGGCAGACAGTGAGGTGCACTCTCCCACAGCGCTGGATGTGTGTGTGATTGTGTGCCACTCTGCTTGCCTGTGAAAGAGCGCTGGGCAGATGACACCTTTGGGGAAGGCTGACAGTGTCTGTCTAGGAGATGGGGAAGGGCTGAGGTTGTGCATACAAAGAAAAAACTCCACTAAAGGAAAGATTGGTGTATTTCCCCCCCCCCCCCCCCTGCTCCTAAGAGATGAAAAGCGGCAGTGGTGCAAATACAGCCCATTGCAGTTCATTTGCAAAGGAAAAAAAGAGGCACTTGGGCTCGTCTGACCCTTCATTTACTGCGGCCAGGAGGAGTCCCAATCCTGCCTCCCGCTGCTGCCGTCTCCTCTGCTCTGCAGAGACCTCGCATGCCACGATCTGCCTCCTGTTTCTCCCCCGGCCCCCCTCCAAACTCTTCCCCGCAGCCCCAACTGTATGTGTTCCCCCACCCCTGGTGGCAGTCTGGCACTCCCTGTCTGAATAAAAGTCATGTAACTTTTAAAACTGAGTGAAATGTAGAGAGTGGGGCAAGAGTGTAATGGACATGAAATTGACTAGCATTTAAAGTCTTTTCAGATCCATTGCTCTCCCCTCCACTCTGTTGGCCCCCTGCCCACCTGTCAACTCTATATACCACTGAGCAAGAAATGCCTAGAGAGGACACTGTGGCTTTGATCTAGGATTAGTAATTAGTCTGTTCAGACAGACATTATCTAGGATTAGTTTAAGATCCGGATATCATAAACCCTATCTTGCTATGGCTTATATCATCAGAATATTTTCCAACATCCTAGGTTGTAACCTACGATTAGCGACATTCAGACGGACATCAAACCTCCAGATTAAAGCCTTATCTAGGATTAGTTTGTCGGTCTGAAAACTCCCTTGGAGTCTTTTCTGTAGACTTCCAAGTCTTCACTGTCAGTCTCCCAGCCAGCTATTGACCTGTCTGAACAGCATGCAGCTGAAGGGATCCAATAAACATGTTGCAACTGTCAGAAAGGAGAGGAAGGCAATAAAGCATTTGTTCAGTAACCAAACGTTGTATGCCTGTTATCTTGTGTCAATGTGCAATTAGTTAAACTAACAATCTTCTCCAATAGCCGTTGGATGCTCATACACCTAGAACAACTATAACCCAGATGTCAAAATATTCAGAACAATATACATTCTACATGATACAATAATCTCAAATCATATCTCTGAGTATAGGCATTGTCTTGATAAACTTGGCAAAAAATTTCCCTGAGGTATGCAAGACCTTATCCCTCAATATACAAGATCTGGTTAGCAGATGGGGGGTACTTTCATCAAAAGTATCCAGCAGTACAATCTCACATTTGGCCCCCATATATGCATTAAAATCACCTACTGTTAGGTGGGAGAGGGGGACTACTGGAGGGGTGTCCCCTCACAACCTTTTTGGGGAACAGGTTCCCTGCTCTCTTCCAAGGCTCGAGGTGCCCGGCATGGGGGGAAATGGCCCTCAGGATCATATATGGGTGATCTATCTGACACAGAGAGGAACCCTAGATCATCATGGGGCAGAGAGGGCAGGGTCCACCGCAAGTGGGAGGGGAACACAAGGGGGAGGCGTACCGCAGTACTCACAAGCATTCCGGGTCCATCACCAACAGGAAGATGCAAGCGTTTGGCCCAGGACCCCTGGGTGAGGGAGAGCAGTCAGGGAGGGTCTCCAAGGGTCCACACACACACACCAACCTGACACTCTAATCCACAGTGATGGAGGTTAAGGGGGGGGCAGTCGCTCACACACTTGTACTCCCAGTCTTCCTTGCACGCACACACACACACACACACACACACACACACACACACACACCCTACAATAGTCGTCAAATATCTAGATCACAGGCTACACCAAACACTTAGCTCTCAGAATGGGACCAGCCTCTCTCCACGATTACCGGCGGGGAACTGAAGTTTTATGTGCTTGCCTAGAGGGTCTCAGGTGTGCTGCCTCCGGACCCCGCCTTCTGGCTCCGCCCCCACACTGCCCTGAGTGGGGCGGCCTCCAGGCATCACAGCAGCAAGGCTGGAGCCGCATGCTGCACTGCAATGCCACGCTTGGTTGCCTAGCAACGCGAGCTGCCTGCAGCATGGTGTCCCCTGCGCCTCCGGGACGTCCCCTCCCGGCCTCTTTCTCTACACCCGCCGGTTCCTGGGTTGCCTAGTAACCGCAGACACCCCACGGGGGAGGGGGGGCGGCGGCGGTGCGCTCGCAATGCCCGCCATCGGCCCCAGAGCCTGACACCTACCACTAAAAATCCTACCTCCAGGAAACTTATTTATCGGGGGTAAAACAATCTTTCTAAAATCCACTTTATAGTAGACAAAAGAAGGAGGGTGTGTGTGTGTATGTATGTGTATATATATATGTGTGTGTGTGTGTGTGTGTATATATACATACACACACACACACTAATCAAAATTAAGGGATAATTCTTATCCAAAATAATTTTCCAATGGGGCTCACTATAGCCTTTAGAGATTTAGCTGCTAACAAGACCAGACCACCACTGGATCTCCCTCCCAATAAAGAGCTGGCAGCATAAATCTAAAATTTCTCTAGGGTTGGACATTTCATTAACTGGGTTTCCTGGAGAAGTAATATGTCATAAAGGCTAACCAATTCCAAGAAGCCCGGATCCAGAAATGTATTAGACCACCCTGCAATGTTCCACGAGATAAGAGACAGTATAGCCATACTACTCGGGGGGTGTCATAAGGAAGTGGCCAGCAGTTCATCATGCACAGCAGGGGGCTCGGTCCCTGAGCCCTAAAATTTACTACAAGAGGGCTCTGGGGAAGAAGTATCCAGGTTCAGTACCACCTTGGAATCCTTATTTCCCTTTGGTGCTATGCTAGCAATGGACCAGAGTGCAACTCCTGTGAAGGGCTTTCACCAAGGAAAGTATGTGGCCCAAAACACACACACTTTAAACTTTCTGTTGATCGCTGTAGTACAGGGGTGGGGAACCTTAGGCCAGGGGGCCAAATGTGACCAGTGCCTAGCTTTTATGTGACCTCTTTCCAGTACTTGGAACTGGCCCCTGGATTCAGTTTCTCCCCAACCTACCCCCCTGCAAGCACCGAAAGACTGAGCTTGGGATAAGGGAGCAGAAATGAGGGTATGCACACAAGGATAGGACATAGATCCATGGTCTGGGCCCTCCTGTTCCTGGGTGCACCCCTGCCTCCAACTTCTGTGTGGCCCTCTGAGCTTGTACTAATTTAAGTGGCCCCTGGGACATTTAACAAAATTAATTCCCCACCCCTGCTGTAATGGGTCAACGTTAAACCTCCTGAGACATACAGGGTAAAGGCCACCTAGGGAGAAAACTAGCTTGCTAATTGCTCTTGACTAGAAGAGAAGTTACAGTTAGTAGCATCAGGCACCTGGATTAATTATCTATTCTGTGAAGTTTGTTTTGTATTTATGAATGGAAGGTCTTAGTCAAGCCTAAGGGAGATCGATGAGTAGAAGGCACGGTAACTGGCTTTAGGAAGAGGCATTCAGTGATTTGGAGCTGGAAACAGTGGGGAAGGTTGGGTTATTGCAACACAATTTGTTTTCCTGCTGCAATAACTCCTAATCTGGCTAGCAGGGTTTTTCTCTGGTTCCTCCAAAAGGGGATGACAGCCCCATTTCTTGACTCAGATGAGGTATATCGTTCTAAACAATAATGTCTTAAACCTATAAGAATAGGAGTTAAGAAAAGAAGGGCCTTCTTGCCTTTAATTTTAACTGCTCAGCTAAAGAATATTTCAGCCACAGCTGTAAGGGGTTCGAACCAGCAGATGGCAACACCACCCACAAGAAGAGGCTTGGAAAGCAAAATGAGATGGGCAAATGTGACCGAAACCAACAACCAGGAAGAGCAAGAAATGCTCCCATGTTCTTAACTCTCAGTGGGGTTTGTACCTTTATAAGAACATAAGTAGTGCCATACTGAGTCAGACCAATGGTTCAGCAGCCTGTCCTCTGACAGTGGTTAATCTCGATCGCATGGGAGAAGAACCAACAGTCACAATGGGCAATCCATTCCCCATTGTTCGCTCCCAACAGTAAGAAGTTCATCCCGTAAACTACTTGGTTAATAGCAATTAATGGACCTATTCTCTAAGAATTTATCCAGTGCTTTTTTAAAAGCCCAGCTATACTTCTGGCCTTGACAATGTCCTCCGGTAACAAATTCCATAAATTAACTATGTGTTGAGTGAAAAAGTACTTCCTTTTATCTGTGTTAAATCTGCCAGCAGCTAGTTTCATGAAGTGTCCCCTAGTTCTAGTACTATTTGAGAGGGTAAATAACCATTCTTTATCTACTCGTTTCACGCCACTCAAGACTTTATAAACCTCTATCATGTCCCCTCTCGGTCTTCTCTTCTCTAAGCTGAAGAGACCCAGTTTGTCAAGCCTCTCTTTGTAAGAAAGCCATTTCATACCCTTTATCATTCTCGTTGCCCTTCTTTGTACCTTTTCTAGTTCAGCTATGTCTCTTTTGAGGTGGGGCGACCAGAACTGCACACAGTATTTCACGTTAGTGAGAGCATGTGATTGATTTGTTGGTCCCAAAAATAATAGATATTAGATGGAGACAAAGTAGTTAAACTGACTACTTTTATTGGATCAATTCCTATTGGTGAGGGTATTATAGAGCCATGGTAGTGGCTCTATAGCTAAGGCAGTTGCAAACTTTCATTGAACAGCGCCTATACTGTTCAATGGAGTTTGTGGAGCAAACACTTCCGGTTGATGCCTGAAAGTGTTGATCAAAGTTGTAGATTTCCCTCCCCATGTATATGTGATGTAACTTGTTTTCTGAATTAAGGTGAGTGTCCGGTACGTGCTGCTGGTTTTGTATGCAAAAAAAGAAGAAAGTTTTAGATTGTGGTCTCCCTTTAAAGGGGGGGGGGGGGGGAGAAGCAAGCGGAGGTGGCCGGCAAAGGGGCGGAGGATTTAAAAAACACTGGAAGAGCAGCAGCATCCCAGGATGAGGTTGGAAGATGCTGCAGCAGTGAATAGGGGGGCCATACACTGCCTCCTCTCTGGCACACATTGCCCGCCTGCCTGAGGGCCCTGTGGCAACAGCTTGGGTGGGGAGGGGGAGGACCTACCACTCCCGCCTGCTTGTGGCTGGCCGCTCTGCTCACAGCAACAGTTTCAGGGGAGGGAGAGGATCTACCACCCCTGCCCATCTGGCCACTCTGATCAGGCTGTTGCTCTTCTGCTGCTGTTGCTGCCACGGCACCACCAGGAACAGCTTCAACAGAGGAAGGTGCAGGTAGGCATCAATGGGCGGGAGGGGGGGGGGGGCTTGTGTGAATGATCCACTTGAATGCGTGTGAGATAAATTTGAATGTGTATGATCATTGTCCCCACACCCTAAAAGAAGACACTGACACTGTTGTGAAGTGAATAAAGGTCGCACCAAACTTTATTAGCCTTGTTGGAAGGAGGGGGCTGTGCCGCTCCGGGTCCTGTCAACCTAACTATAACTTATAACTTGGGTAGAGTAAACTTAGGGTGGTCTAATGTTCCGCAACAATGTTAACTATAGCTGCTGCAATGTCACGCCTGCCCGGCCGGATCAGGATGCATTTCCTGCCGTGACCCAAGGAAGGAATTGAGGGCAGCCGGCGAGGACCCTGGACCGCCCCTGTCCTGGGGCCCTTCGATCAGCCCTCCCCCTTTTCCTGGGTCCATCGCGATGCTGGCCGGTTAAGCTCTAGCATTCGTATGGACCCCATCTCTTAAGGAGATGACCTGGCAGTAGACTATCCCTACCCCTAACTAACTAACTCACAGGACCCCTGCCACTAGAGACTGCCAGCAATTGCTTGACTAGTCTCGGGCCCCCGACTGACCTAGCGCAATGCTCAACTTTTGCTGTATCGCTACGAGGTACAGCTCCAACCCTTCATCAGATAAATGAACTCCGTCCAGTCGATATAACTCCGGCTGGGAAAATTTAATCCCGGGGTGCCTGATCGTGTCTCCCCCCCCCCCCCCCCCCAAATCAGCCACCAGTTTCTCCACTTCCTTATTTACCTTCCTTCTTGCTTTGTCCACTCTACTCGGGCGCACGGCGTTCCTCCACCTAATTCTTTCCAGCATCTCAGACCAAACAATTTTTGTACTAGGAAGAAGTCGTCGTGCCTCCCAAAGGTCCCTTTTTATACTGGTGGCCAGGTGTAGACCTGTTTCCACCAGCAGATTATTTCCCCCCAAACGTACAACCAATACGTCTGGATGCGCCTCTCTTGCTAGTGCGTGTACCACCAGAAGGAATTGAGTCCACCTCATTCCGCTTCTTCCTTTCCATGCCACTTCCGCGAGATGGCCCAGGCCCAGCTGGGTTCCCCAATACGAGCGTCCTGCTTGTTTTCCGGCCCAGTACACCATACTATGGCCAATGATCACGACTCTCCATCGTCGTGAAGGCGGTTCCCTTCCTATGAGAGACAAACCCCCATTACGAATGCGGTTACTTGCTTCCCTCACTCCACCCTATACTGGAGTGACTTGTTCGATCCAGAGTCACCTTCCACACATATGCGCGAAAGGCACCAGACTTCCATCGTCCGATGGACTTAATCTTTTATTCCGATAGCCCCGCAGCTGCTGCGCTACTTGCTGCTCCTATTCGGAATGAATGGGAACTAAATGCTAGTGGAGGAAGGTTCCCCTTTAAAGGGCTCTCCTTAACACAGCCGAAAATTGGTACCGTGTTACCCTTGTCCCGTTTAAGTGTATGTACAGTTGGCCTGGCCAATTAGGGTGGAGCTCCAAATATGTTTCGAGAGCAGCCACTGGGCACAGCTGAGAGTCCGCTATCCTTGCTAACTTTATTACCTGCCCTTGTTGGCGCTGATCCAGCTTAGATCCCTTAAGTAGTACCGCCACTCCCTTCACACCCACCTGGATATCGTTTATGCCGACTATGACTCCCCCTTGTTCCTTGGACGTGGCGGCCGTAATTTTGCTTACCCGGAAAGCCCCGAAAAAGGCCATCTTTAAGAGCATGTTTAAGGCTATACACTCAAACGGTGAAAAACAAATCTCTGGTAGCAGGGTGCAGACTTGCTGCAATATATTAGGAGTAATAGGCTGCCTAGTGTCAGGCCTTTGTGGGAATTCCCCTTGCCACCCCTCCAACATTTTTCTGACCAAAAAACCCAAGCTGGGGGATGTGAAACCAGCCAACTTAGGCTAAGGCAGCCAATTTTCCTGAAATTGTCCGGGGTGCTAAGCCCTTTCTCTTCAAGTTGATTGCAAATTGTATGGACTGGGCCTCTGTGATAGGGAATTGTTTTTTCCAACCTTTTTCCTCACGGTAGGTTCCAAATTTGCCCTATGCTTGGGAGTATGCTGCTCTGGTGTGGGGCGCCAAAGACCCCTGCACTGGATGGAACATTTCTATTGTCCAATGTTCCAGATCCACTCCGGGAGTTTCTCCAGTTCCTTCCTGGCTTCCGGTGCCAACTGCCTGAACTGCTCCATCTGCTGGCAAGAGAGTGCGTCAGCAATCCCGTTGCTAATGCCCGGGACATGCTTGACTGTGAACAATGTTACTGCCGGACAAACACTCTCACCAACCCCATTACCCTTTTGGAGCAAGACAACATTGAGTTCAACACATGGACCACCGCAAGGTTATCGCACCAAAACAGAATTGTTTTGTTTGCGAATTCCTTGTCCCAGATGTGGACTGCTACCACTATTGGGAAAAGTTCCAGGAAGGTGAGGTCCCTTGTCACTCCTTCCCGGACCCACTGTGCTGGCCATGGGGCTGCGCACCATTTGCCGGGCCAGTATAGCCCAAACCTCAAGGATCCGGCCAAATCAGATTGGACCTGCAATCCGGCTTCTAGTAGCCACTTCTGCCTCCATATGCTAATCCCATTGAACGTATGGAGGAAATGGCGCCATGTTCGAAGGTCGTCCCTCATTTCTGCAGTAATCCTGACGTGGCAATGGCCCGCCTGATTGTTCCCCGCCTTCGCGTACAGTCTCGACAAAAATGCTCGCCCCGGTGCAACCACCCTGCACGCAAAATTCAGGCTGCCTAGTAATGCCTGCAGCTGCCTAACTGTCACTTTTGGCCTTCCCAGAAAGCTGTCAATATCCCTCACTAAGGCCGCTAACTTGTCCAGTGGCAGGCGTGACACCTGCTCGTTGGTATCTAGCTCGACCCCCAGAAAAGTTAAGATAGGTGTCGGGCCCACCGTTTTTTCAGGGGCAAGCAGGACACCTAACTCTCCTGCTGACCCTTGGAAATTGCCTAGGGCCCTTTCACATTCTCCTGTTTCAGGCCCCTCCAAAAATATAAAATCATCGCTATAATGAATAATGTATCTTGACTGAGTCCTGTGGCGTACCAGCCATTCCAGCAGGGAACTAAAACGCTCAAAGGCCGAACAAGATATCGAGCACCCCATGGGCATCGCCTTGTCATAATAAAATTGGCCTCCAAACTGGAATCCCAGAAGTTTAAAACTCCTGGGGTGAACTGGCAGGAGTCGAAATGCAGATTTGATATCGCATTTCGCCAGCAGTGCTCCCCTGCCGCACTCCCCCGCCATCTCAATTGCCGTATGCAGGGAGGCGTATCGAACGGAGCATAGCTCCAGCGGGATCGCGTCATTCACCAAGTGTCCCTTAGGGTGGGACAAATGGTGAATGAGGCAGAACTCCCCTTGTTGCTTCTTAGGTACTATGCCCAACGGGGATACGTGAAGGTCGGGGAAGGGACGCGTAGCGAAAGGGCCGGCTATGCGGCCCTCAGCTCGCTCCTTGCACAGCTTGGTGGCCACCAAGTCGTCTTTCCCCTTCACTGATTGCAGGTTCCGCACCCATGCCCTTGGTTGCTCGAATTTAACAGGAATAACAAACCCGTCCTTGAAGCCTGATACTACATATTCCACCTCACGGACCAGTGGGCAGCCCCGCAGCACCTGTGCCAATGCCTCATGCTTGACTGGGGTTGGAGCCCTTGTCTCCCCCTTGCTGCTGAGGGCCCCCTGAACCTGGCTTACCCTGCTGACAGCCTCTAGGGGCGGAACGAACCCGCCTACATTGAGTCGCTGTATGTTCCCCCCCCCCCCCCACAATGGGAGCAAGCGTGCCAAAAGCGGCACAGGGAGTGGGCGGAACCCCCAGACCTGAAATCCCAACATGTCCCTGCTTTTTGATTACCCTTGCGCCCTGTCAACCGAAAGGGTTCGTTCATCGGGGCCACCCCTCCCTTTGCCAAGGTGTGACCTTTGCCGTCCTATGAGCCCCTGCTATGTTAGACATGCACTCCAACCAAAGGTCCTGTGCATACACATCCCACCTCAGCCCAGGGGTAATAGCCACCCTCTTTCGAAACCCCTAATTGTAGCAAAGCCATGCACCAGGGTTACCGGTGTCGTACGCCCTGCATCCAATGTCCTGGTATTTAAGAAGCTCCGCCACCCGTTCAGGCGATGCCTGTACCATAACCCTTAACAGAACAGAAAAGGCCGCTGACCAATTGGCCCAATTCTTGTCTGCTTTGAGATGCTTGAACCGTTCCTTCTCATGTTCCTTCTCGGTAGTGCTGGGATCAAGGACTGGCTCAGTGTATAACAGGGAAAACACATCTACGTATTCCCCCCTCCAGATTTTGTCACAGGTGTGTTGGGCTAAATGTGCACCAATCGGTGCCCCCAGAGCTGCCCAGGCCCCGGGCTCCATTCGGACCATCGTTGCCTGCTCAGCCCTGGGGTGGCACACTAAGCACCCCTTGGAGCCTGACCTATTGTCCATCCCGCCTTGACTGGTTCCGCCCTCTACTTCCTGAACCACTTGGGGGGCCACTTGTGCCCCGGTCGTCTCGGAACCTGGCCAAGGGACCCAAGATCCTACCCATCCCAGCCGTCTCGGTGTTGTGACTTCTGACTGGGTGACTTGCTCACTCCCGACACCTCTTGTCTGCCTGCATTCGCAGGGGGTGCACTGTAAACATGTACCCGAGCTTCCTTGGCTGTTGCTTGCTTCTCGGTTTGCCGTCGGTGCAGATGCTGGCCCTGACATTGACCCCTGCCTGGTCTCTCTCGCATCTGTCGGCACCTGCTCCCCTGCCCTGCCTTGCACGTGGGAATCCTGCCTCCTCGTCGGCGCTTCACGTCCTTCCGCCATCTCGGCCACCTTCCCTTCCAGTGCCACGAATCGGCCCATAAATTTGTTGAGGGTCCGGAGGACGGCATCCAGCTGATCCTCACGTGCCCAGGCAGTTCACTGTCCTGGTCCCTAGTGGGCAACAAAGGATGCCTCCCCCCCCCCCCCCACCGGGCTGCAGATAGAACATCTAATCCTTGGAGCAGGGCGAAAGAGATGATGAGTGATTTGCCCTATCTGAGGACACCCTTTCTGCCTGCCCGTCCCCCGAGCAGCTACCCTTCAGGTGCGAGNGGGGCGGGGAGGGAGGCCTAGCCGGGCTCTGCCCGCCTTGCCCTGCCGCACCCTCATGCCCTCTGCCTGTTCCCCTACCCAGAGAATTTCGGTCACCCGCAGACCCTCCCCCATGGGTCGCGGTCTCCTCCCTATAGCGGGCTGGTGGCTGCACTATATGCATGCTGGATCTAACCCTGGTTCCCACATTCTCCCCTCGGTCTGGGCCAGGGTCCGCCTGGCTCCCTTCCGAGCTCTATAAACCCCCTATGTCATTTGGATTCACTTCCCCTTGACTCCCTTCAACTTCCAAGCCCGAGTCCAACAGCAGGGGCCCACCGTGGCTTGGGGTGGCCCTATCTGGGGACACCCTTTCTGCCTGCCCGTCCCCCGAGCAGCTACCCTTCAGGTGCGAGGCTAGGGTGTTGAGGACCCCTTCGCATCCGGCCATCCTTGCCTGGAGGGATTCGAGAACCTCCTCCACTCTCTTGGCCAAGGCTTTCTTTGCCGGGTCCTTTCCCTTCCTTCCACCTCCCCCCTTCATGACCTTATACGTTCTATTTCCTTGCACCCTCCTTGCTGGGTCCCCCGACTAGGAGGAGGGGGTCAAACTGGGGCTTTGTCTGGCCAAATGTCCTGCTCCAAACAACCCTGCTGTCCCCCTTGCTTTTAGGGTTTATCCCCCTACTGTCTGCAATGGTAGGTAGGGTGGAAGGCCTCACCAGGCAGCACCCACTGCCCTTTGTTGCGAGGGTGGAAGGGGGAGAGGGACCTCGGTGGATTTCCCCCCTTTTTCTAAACTCTCCTCCGCTGCGTTTTTATAAGGCTTTCCTACCTTCTGTCGTGCCTTTGGAGGATGGGCCTCTCAGGCAGCACCTACCGCCCTTAGTTGAGAGGGGGTGGAGGGGGGAAGGGGACCTCCGTATGTATCCCCCCCCCCCCCCGTTTTACTCTCTGTGCTATTCCCCGCTGGGAGTGATTGGTGCCTCGACCCCTACTTTTTCCTCTCCGATGCTCTGTCCTGGCGCTTGAACTGCTCCAAAGGCCGCACCCCTACCCCAGCCTCCTAGCATGCTGTCTCCTCGTTGGTGCCTGGGCGCGAATGCTGATTTCGCGCCAGGCACAAGATGGCGGCCGCAAGCTCCCGCTCCTTGCGAGAGCTGGCTTTGCGCCACTCTGCTCTGCCATACGCCCTCCCCACATGCCTCCTTTCAGCCGAGCGGGGGGGACAACAACCGCCGCCCCCGAGCTGCTCCCCGCTTCGAGGAGCGCCGGTTAGGCGATGGGCATTATAGAACTGTGATAGCAGCTCTTAATAAACTTAAGTTTCAACAGAAGGGGAAAATACCTATGCATAAAACCTGCGGTTTAAGAAACTGTTTAAGGTGGCATTCCAAATTATACTCCCAACTCTAACATGACATTAAATTGTCATGTTAAGTCAAATTAACTTTTTTTTTTTTTTTACGGCTTAACTGAAATTAAACTGCATACATTCCTCATCACGTATAAGTATCATTCAGTCACCATACCACACATATGCTGTTTAATTTCAGTTAAGCCAGAAAAAAATTAAATTGCCTTAACGTGAAAATTTACTGTCATGTTAGAGTTTAATTTGGAATGCCGCCCTAACCAGTTTCTTAAACTTCAGGTTTTTTGCACAGGTAATATAAGTTTTCAAGCCACACAGGACTCTTCATCAAGCAATAGTTCTGTATTGCCTGATGAAGAGTCCTATGTTCCTTGAAAGCTTGCATACTCTCACCAGCAGAAGTTGGTCCAATAAAAGATAGCATCTGAACTACATTGTCTCTCTCTTTTATATATTTAGTGTGAACTCTAGAAGATGCTGTTCTCCTGCTTTTGTGTGTATGTATCTCTGGCTACAGGGTAAAGATCTTTGTACGCCCATTGCCCACTCACCTACAAGGGTGGGGATGGGAAAGGTGAAAATCAGGATTTTTGTCCCAGGCATTTTTGGTGGTGGTGAGGGGAGTCTGGCCAATTGTCTTGAATGGCTTTTAAAGGGGGCTGGGGGGGCTGATCTGATCTGATTTCTGTGGGCAGCACTATAGCTTCTGTCTCTCTTGATCAGAAGTGTCCTGCATAGGGTTGCCCCCTGTCCAGTTTTCTCCCAGCTGGATGGTCTGGGAATTGGGGGTCCCTGTCCAAATTCCCATTGTTTGGCATCCCAACCTTAAATCCAAAGTTCTGAACCAGCATAGTCATTTGTGGCCTGTCCTGAACTATATCCCAACCATCCTCCCCATGCCTATGTGTCCAGCATCTGCCCCCCCATCTACCTGGCATCCTGTGCTCATTCCCCACCCCTGTCTTTTTTATTAGGCCAACATTAGTGTTCTGCAATGGTCAGTTATAGATTTGCATAAGCACAGGCAAGATGATGCACATTGTCACTATCTAGTTTCCCTTCCAAAGAGAAGTGGCAACCCTCATTTTGCAAAGGGTATTTTGTATGGTTATGCTTATTATTTTGTGCTATTTCCTTCAGCTTGTTCTCTATGAACCACAAGTCTGTGTGGTGCTATCATTCCAGATGCATAAAATAAGCAAACTTTATTGCCCAGGTGGGATCTGACTCAAAATCCTGTGAACTATAGTCTGCATTCCACTCACTACTGTTGTCCCAGTAACATGAAGGGTGAGTGTGGTTGCTGTATTGGTGCCAGAAATAAGAGATGGGGACAAAGTAACTCTAATGCTCTTTCATTGAGGCTCAAGTTCAGTTGGGTGAGATTATGCAAGCTCACAGGCCTCATGGAGCTCCTCTTCAGGCTGCAAACAAGTCAGAACTATGTTGTGAGCAATGCTTGCAGTGCTTCCTTATTTCTATATTTTTTTCACCATTTTATTCTTTCTCTCCCCTCTGTTATTCAGGCTTGACTCTTTCTTCCTATCTGTGTCCTCCATGTGATTGCTCTCACTCCCCACACCTAACAGCTGTGTTCCCTACTTTGTTTTAACAACCCCCTAGGCTATAATCTTCTACTGCTGTCTCCCTAACATTGGCCATTTTGTACTGGACCACAGGCTGCATTTACACTTGCTTACAGTTTGTTTTTTTGTATGTGAAATACCAACACCCTCCCAATATCCTTTTCATGTTTTGTAATTATTCAGCTCATGATTCTAACTTGTGACTAGCCCATTTAGCCTGAAAGCTTCACTACTCTCCCCAGCAGAAGCGGATTGAATAAAAGGTAGCATGTGAACTACTTTGTCTCCAGCAGCAGCAGCTTAAAGTGGCATAAATGTGATTCTTGGAATGGCTCTGGGTTCCTCCCTCACCTCACATCATCTGGCCAGAGGTGTAGCTAGGTAGGAATGGACACTGGTGCAGTGGTGGCTACTGGAATTTTAGGTTGGTGGGACCAGCAGGAAATGATGCCAGCATTAACACTTCACACTTACATGAGCAATGGAATAGAACACACAATGAATGAAAAAAAACCCCACTGTGTATGCAAAACTAAAAACTACACAATAGTGGTGCCATAGAATAGTGAGCAAAATGCAAAATTCTGTGGGGGGAAAATCAAAAAGGGAAAACCACATAGGGGTGGAAATTCCAGTTCTCCCGAGAGCCGATATTACCAGAATTTGGGTGTATCGGCTTAATTTACCTGTTGAAGTCAATAGCCGCAATGTAAAAAAATCCGGTACCACGGCCAATGTTAAAAATCCAGTATGCCGATACCGGTAAATCCGGTACCAGGGAGCTCTGATACCGGTACATCCAGTATTCTCCCTGGTGTCCCACCCCTAAAAACCAGTATTTGCCCCTGTAGATCAGGTGCTGTTGAGGGTGGGGGGGAATGGCAGCTCAAGGCTTCAAGTCTGTTTTAAATAAGGGGATATGTTTGTTTCACTCTTAAAATAGCTATTTTAAAAAGAAGAATCCACTCGGGAGAGAAACCCTGACACACAGGGAAGAATCCGTACATGTCTTCTGACTGGGAAATGCTACAAGTTGAGCACAGCTTTCAATACACACCAGGGAATCCATCCTACCAGGGAAAGACCCTATAATACTTAACTGTGGGGAAAGAGTTATTGTAAACTTCAGTCTTGGTATGCATGAAAGAACCCAAACAGTTCCCTCATCCCCACCCCCACCTCAGCTGAAGTTGCAGTTGGGAGAGAAGAAGGTATTATTAGAAAGAGGCAGCATGGGCCAGAATGCTTTAGCAAACAGTGTAGAAGGTCAAAAGCTTAGCTACTAAGCCACACTGATGGTGCTGCATTTCTAATCCCTCACTTTAGACTACACCAGCCCCTCCCATCCCTTACACCAGGGGGCTAAATGTGACCCATGGCAAGTTCTTATTTGACCCCTTTCCCATTCTTGAATGTGTTCTCTAGACAGTTCCTACCCTCAAGAACTGAAAGTCTGAGTTTAGGGTAAGGGAGCAGAGATGAGGGCATGGTGCACAAGAACAGGGGACATATCAAGGGCACAGATCGATGATCTGAACCCTGCTTCCTGAGCACACTCCATAGGTACCTCTGCCTCCACCTTTTGTGTGACTCTCAGAACTTGTTCTAATTTTTCAATTGGTCCCCGAGAGGACCAATGGTTCCCCACCCCTGATATAGCACTTTCAGTATCCTTCCTACAAGCTCCCTGACCAGTGAACAGAAGAAAAAAATACATGGAAAAATCCTTAAGATCCTAAATTCCCAGTAGCATGAGATTGCTTGTAGAGTGGGGGACAAAATTCAGAGGGGCTAACACTGTTTTCCTCTTTCAAAAACAGTAAAACCACACAAGACTACATGCAAAGTAAGCATTCTTCAAGTGTTCATGCTGCAACATAAAAGATTGAATACAAGGGGAGTCTTTAGACAGCACTAAGAATGGGTGGTTACGTTGTGAATCATGTGTTCGACTGTTTCATTTAAACATGGGAATGTGTTTTTTTTGTACCCTGATAGCCCCTCTAACCACCCATTTGCTGCCCAGAAAAGTCACGGATGAGACCGTGTTTTCCATCATTCTGTGTCTCTCATTCCGTCTAAGCTATTGGGTGATGTGTTCACAGCCATTACTGGTCTGTATGTCCTGAATCCTTCACTCTGTGCTGCTGCCAAACAGCCTGTTTCTTGCTGCACACTGGCTTTCTGCTCCCCAAAGTGTGTGTGTGTGTGTGTGTGAGTGAACAGTGAAGAATTAGCTATTTAGCTACAGCACTGAGCAGATGATTTAGGGCAGTCCCAACCACTCTCCTGCATGGAATACAACTCCCATAATTCCATGGGACTGCTTCTGCAAGGAGAGTTTCTGGTGTTCGGCAGGCAGGACTCCAATTAGCCCCTGGACATGGAAAGGCAGCTGTTGCGTTGAAGTACTACAATGTATTAAACACAGGGAAATGTGTGGCTATACAATTATCAACACACATTCAGCCACCCCTTTCCATTGTGTCTACTGGACTACTGCAACGCGCTCTACGTGGGGCTTCCCTTGTGCCTGGTTCGGAGGCTGCAGCTAGTGCAGAATGCGGCGGCCCGCCTCCTTTCGGGGATGGGTCGTCGGGAGCACATAACACCTGTGCTCCAGGCTCTGCAGTGGTTGATGATAGCGTAGCGAGCCAGGTTCAAGGTGTTGGTATTAATTTACAAGGCCCTTCACGGTCTCGGCCCCTCATACCTCAGGGACCGCCTCGCCCTCCGTGACCCAGAGCAGCTCCTTCGGTCTTCCGGGGGTGCCTTCTTGGAGGACCCCCGTGTAAAGCGGGGGGCCACAATGGAGAAGGCATTCTTGGTGGCCGGGCCGCCCCTTTGGAACTCCCTCCCGGAGGAGGCTCGCCTGGCCCCAAGCCTTTTAATATTCTGGCGAAGATGCAAAACCTGGCTGTTCGCCCAGGCCTTTGGGGAGGGGGGTTAAATGGGTTTTATATCCCTGACCCTATTCATTTGGTTAAAGTGTTCCCGGGCCCTGTTTTAAAAATTGTTGTATTTTTATTGAGTTTAAAATGGTTTTATATGTGTTTTAATATATGTTTTGTGTTTGGAAGCTGCCCCGAGCTGTTTGCAGGAGGGGTGGGGTAAAAATTAATTAATTAAATAAATAAATGTGCCAAAGAAGTCTGTAATTCTGTCCTGTCTAATTTTTTCCCACTATATGAGCTCACCAAAATATCCCAACCAATTTATACATTCAAAGTTTCTCAAGCATCAGATCATGTGGGAAGAGGGACAAAATTCAAAGAGGCTATCACAAAAATCAGCACCACTATAAGACAGTAGAGTCATGTGAGAAGCAAGTATTTTTGAAGTGTTCACAGTACTGCAAAAACATTAAATCTAAGAAGTCTGCAAGTAAAGCTTTTGGAAAAACTTCTAAATTCTGTTTGCATTCTGCCCCCCACCCCACACTTAATCGGTGCACAAAATATCCAAGGCAAATATCCGATATCCAAACTAAATACGAACACAACAAATTATAAAATAAAATGTCCAAAAATATATTCAGTCAACATAAAAATATCCAAACAAAAAAATAATAATATTTTAAACATCCAGAAATATATTGTAAATATCCAAACAACCGGATATCCAAAAAACCAAACTAAAAATAAATACATCACTCGAGGGAAACAACTAAAAGGGGCTGTACTATATTTTCTCTTTCTGACTTTTGTTGCTTTTCATTAAATATAAATAAATTAAAAGAAATTACTTGCCAAAGTAGAGAAATCCAGCCCATTCTGTGCAGCAGCAGTCTCCAAACTTTCCTACACCAGTTCCCGGCTGCTGCTGTGTCTTCTGCTCCCTCCCCATCTTCCTTCTCCTAAAAAAGTGAGGGGGGGGAGAGGGAGCTCCTCAGGGCCTCTGATTGGTTTTGGGGTGCCTAGAAAAGATGCCTTAAAACTACCCTGATTGGCTAGGTTCCTCCATAGGAACCCATGCTTTTGTGCCCTGGCCCTTCCTCCAGTCCCTCCCCTTGTTTTTAGTGCATTGGTGCCCTGTCGAAGACCATCCTGGATGCTCTCAGTACATCAGCACATCAAAAAGCAAGGGGAGGGGCCCTCCTGAGGCTACTGTCCTTGCACCTCCTCATTGTTTCCTCCATCCCTCCCTCTTCCTTCCACTCATCCACAGCTTGTTGTGCATGCCATATGGCAGCCAGCTCATCCTCAGCCCATCCCCTCCAAATTGCCCCCACCCCCCTCTGCGCCTGACTCCAAGCTGACCAGACATGGCTGGCCCACACAGGCATGACAGCACACAGTGAACATGCTCCTCAACTTGGGCGTGCCTCAGCTTTTTCAGATCTTGGCATGCCTGAGCGGAGGAGCATGTGCAGAAGCACACCGTGCCCTTCTAAACATGTGTAGAAAGCCAGTGCTGAAATTGGCAACAACAGGTGCACCAGGGTACTTGGTGGACCATTGCCCCAGCACCTCTGGGAAGCGCGCGCGTACACACACACACACACACACACACACACACACACACACACACACACACACACACACACACACACACACACACACACACACACACACCTTGGTATAAAAGATGGAATGGGCCTCCTGCTGGGACACTCCACTCCATTGTGCATATGCATTCTACATGTGTGTAGGCCCCCCAGACTCATGGGCCCTGGTGTGACTGTACCTGCTGCCAGGGACAGACTTAGGAATTTTGTGCCCCTAGGCCCTTCTCAGGCTGCTGCCCCCAAGCTAAGCCCTGCCCCTACGCTGCATATTCATGGGTGAGGGAGTTCTGTGTGAATGATATGGTGTGCACGCCTGCAGTGACTGGGGGTGCGTGCATGCGCATGCCTAACACACATTCCCACACATGGAGCAGCCGGGGAAAATGAAGGTTGCTCCGTGGGTGCAGATGTGTGGGGGGTGAGTAGGGATGCATGTGCGGCCGTGTGCCTGCCCTGCCCATGCACCAGCATGCCCACGGACACCCCCCCCCCCCCAACCTGGCAGAGCCATGTAAAAAGCGCATGTGAGGAGCCACTCAAAGAAGAACAGACTGTTGTTGCCTTGTGAGAATGTTTGGAGCCATTTCAAAGAATCTTGTTTACAACACCCACCCTTCCAGCCCTGCATGGAATTTATTTCTTATATTCTTAGGAAGGGTTGGAAGGAACTGTCATTCTGAGGGGGGAGATTGCTTTTTATAGTAGAGGAACTCGAGACCATCTTGTCTATTATTTGAATAGGGTGAGCATGCACAACCCGGTTGTGAGAATGTTGGGAGCTATCTCAAAGAACCTTCTTTACAAGGCAACAACCTTCTGATCACTCACGTGGGGAGGAGTTGTTTGTAAACAAACGCTTTATCTCTGTCTGGTGTCCCAGTGCCCCACAGCTGCTGCTGCAGCACTACTAGCAGGCAGACGGCAGAGGCAGGTGAGGGATGGGAATACAGGCAGCAGGCTTCAGCTGCAGGCAGCAGCCTTGGCTGTGCAAGGGGAAAAACAAAAGTTGAGCAAGGCAAAGCCAGCACCAGGATTGCGGCCCTTTAGAAATGCCACCCAAGGCTTGGGCCTATGGGGCCTGCCCCTAAGTCAGGGCCTGCCTGCTGCACCTATTATAGCTACACCCTTGCTTCTGGCATAAAGGATATATCATTTGAAAGGGGGAGCAGAGGAAGGGATATGGATGAAGATCTGTGACAACGAATCATGGTAACCGCCACTAGGTGGGTTTGTTGCAAGTCCACATAGGCCTGGAGCTGCTGAAATAGTTCTGGAAGCTGAGCTCTTCCCTTGCCCCAGAAGTGTAAAGGAGCCCCCAGTCTTGTCTCCCTGTACACATGCTGCATCTATCATCCTTGTTCCGACTACATACAGCACCCCAGTACTCGGGTCTCCCATTCTCCCTAACCCAATGAAAACATATAGGGAAAGCAGGGGTTCTGACACCTGCTGTTCCCAGCTTCAGTGTTGTCCTAAACCTGCAGAGGAAGAGGAGTGGGGCAGAAAGACCAAGGCAAAGTGTGGGTGCATGGACCCTAAGTGAGCACAATATGTGAGACTGTACATCTTTACTGCTTGCAAGGCGTACAAGTTAAAGCAGGAGCCTTAACTTACGATTTTCATGCTTTTTGGAGCATGATTGAATTTGTAAGAGCCTTAACTTCTCTCTTAAACCATAGGTTTTTATCCTAGAATTTCCCTGTTTTTTTTTAAAAAGAGGAATACCGTAAAGTCTTTCAATTCTGAGGCCTAATAGAATAAAACAACCATTTCCCAATAGCATGCATTTCTCTTGATACCTATATAATGACTAGTTCTCCAGAAGAACCAATTGTCTACCTTTCCTATGCCACCTACCTCTTTTTGTCATTTAAGCCACACCCAGTGGGTTTTTACCTATCCTCCCCATGACCATATGCTTTCACAATGACCGTTTCTATTCCTCCTCCCAAAAGAAGGGCAGTCTGGGATGATTGAACTGTCCTGGGGGAAGTCAATAATGATACTGTAACCAGATGTGCCCAGAGCCCAATAGCAAAGCAGAACCTTGTCAGACCTGAAGGCTTTTTGCTTATTCCACCTTACCTGACAATACTTGGAGATTTCCATTCCACCCCATCAAGTTTGGAAATTAGACTATAAAATCATGGTTAGTTTTCAGTCACTAGGCGACACTGCTGTCCCTTTCTGAACTACAGGATCTGGAAACTGAGCTCCTATGGGGGAGGTGGCTGTGCTTAGCACTGCAGCTGGGCACCTGCAATTCTTCTAGAGATTAAAAAAGGGCCGAGTGGGAAGTGATTACTGTGAAAGTCAAAGAGAAAGGGTTTGGAGGCCTAATAACTTTGGGGAAAGGGGCCACATTCTTTAAAGAAACTCCACGCTCCTCTTTTTATCAGCAGGGAAATCTCCTACCATGGGCAGATACTTCTCTGCTCTTAATCATACAAAGCAGGGACACCTTTTGAGGGCACCCATGTTGCTAGGAGTCCTTTCCAAAATTGCCTCAAAATGTGGAATGGAGAAAGACAGGAGGACCCTTGTGATGATGGAATTCTACAAAAACATGAATGCAGCTATACAATAAGTTACAAATATAACTCAGCTGTTACTTCAGTGTCTGATCTTATTTTAAGCCCCTTCCTTAACAAAAAATAAATGAAACAAGATTAAATGTCCCAGAGCAGAACTACTTTATTCCAAGAGCTCTGGGTAAAACACAAGTAGCATGCACATGCACACTCACCCACACCCACCCTCTTATGCACCAAATCTGAATTGCGGTTATTCTCGATGGAGTAGACAAGGATAATCACCAAGCCCCTGAGGCTCTTCTCTAGCTTGTCTTGTATAGAGTGGAATCATGATCCACAAATCATTTACTTTGGAGGAGATCTCTTGAAACGCTACCGTTTGTGGATTGTCACCTGATGTAAGCTTTCTTGTTTTGATTTATTTTTTGTAGAAACCTGATTCTTTGTGTTCTTTAAAAAAAAACAACCCAACCGTGCCGAGGAGCTGCCTAAATACATTTTCAGTCTCCAGTCCTCATCCCACGCAGTCTGTACAACCCTGCTCCTGGGACTGTGCACTCGGGTTGGCATCTCTCTTCCCTGAGAGCTGCTGGGGGGCCTTTCATCTGCTTGCCTTCAGTGGGAAGAGGATCCCTGCTGTGGCCCATGACCTAGAGGATGGTGGAGGATTCTCTACTCTAGGGCACCACGTTTTGCTCTTCAGCTTTTGGCTCCCCCTTCAGCCCCCAGCTGTGGAAAGCACTTAGTAACTTCCTCCCGCCCTGCTGTTCTGTCTTGGAGGGAAGGGAACACAGAAGCATTGTGCAGCCTGGCATGGGTGTGGAGCAGAGATTGCCTGGCGGGCCAGGTAACTGGGGAGCCAGCTGGCCTGGCCTCCACATGTGAATGGACTCCTCGGACTAAAACACTCTGCCCGGTCCCAGCGTGACATCAACCCAGGCTACCCAATGTGGGGCTGAAGCTCTACTTCCCCCGGTGAATCTGCACACACATGACATAACTTTAAAATCTCTATTGGATAACATGGGAACTCCAAAAACTTAACTTTAAAACTACACAATGTATTTTCAAAATCGAAACTCAGGAACACACTGCAATGCACACTTGAATTTTCTGACACCTCTATACACCTTTTGGACAGATAACGTAACACAAACTTTTCTATGTCCACAAAAAAGCAGCATTTCAAAAGACAGAAAAAACAGTTCTGCCTCCAAAGTCCTATAAATCATCCTTTTTTCATCCTGATCTGTCTGAAATTCGGACAGCTTATACCCCTCACCCAAGTGATCTGTTCTACAAAATCTCATGGTGATAGCATAAATTATCTCAATTTAATAACAGGTAGAATGTTTGTGATTTTAACAGTGTACGCAAGCTGCCTTATCTAATTAGAACTGCTCCAATGGCTCTATAATCAGTATGATTGCAGCCTGGCTTCAGGGTTCTGTTGTTGTGTGTGTTTGTTTGTTTTTTCTGATGAGACAATTTTGGAATGTCCCCTGAATCTCTTCTCCCCTTTTCTGTGTCTCCTCTTGATTTCTTTCATTCTCATTGGAAGTGCAAGCCAGTGTTTGGAAGCACGCACATCAGAAGTGCAGCAAAGAGCGGAAGATCTCTGTACAAATAACTTGCATATAACATATAGTCCTACGAATCCATTGTCATTTACACTTAGAGACACACACATGTTTCTCTTCACATTCACCCTCTTACTCTCAGCACCAAATAGTGAGGCCACCATCCACCCAGATTAACAGGACTGGGCCTGATTTATGCTTTGGGACCTCCATAAACTAACATCTGTGTTGAGCTCACAAGACTCTTCCCCTGCCTCCTCCTCTTCTCCTTTGCACTGGGATTGAACATGTTCCTACCGCACCAAGGGTTGCTAGCTCTCTCAGTTTTGACCCTGACACTCCTGTTTTGGCCTAAGAGAGTGTCAGTCAAAACTGCAACAGGTGGCAACCCTAATTCCACACCAGAGCCAAATTAATAGTAGTTGGACCCAGTGGAGATTCATCAGGGGTAAATGTTATCCTTAATGCTGGAAACTGAGCCTAAGGGTATTTTCAGATGTTACGAGATCACAGTCAACCACAGTCAATTCCCTATGGTGGTTGTGACCATGTAACGTCTGATTGGGGGGGGGGAAACGAATGTTCCCCCCCCAGATGTTCACCATGGTCAATCGCGGCAGGGAATCACATTCACCACGCGATCGGCTGAACCAGCGGGGCCGGCTGTGATCGCGTGGTGAAGGCGATTCCCTGCCACGATGAACCGAGCCGTTGTGTCTGGACGGCGTAGGGATCCCCCGTAGGGATTCCGGCCCATGGTCAATTCGGGCAGGCGCTGCAGCCGCCCGTCTCCCCAGAGGGCAGGCGGTAGAGGAGTGGGGGGGGGGGCGGGGCCGTGTGGCCACACGTTGCACCGTGTGGCCCCTCCCCGATTCCCTGCCGGGAGCCCCCGGCACATCTGTTAGGCCGTGACGCAGTGGCCCCGGCGGGGGATCAACAGATTGGTTCCGTGACGGGGTCAATTGGCCCCGTCATGTCTGAAAAGACCCTAAGTCTCATGTGTTGTGGCAAAGAACCAACCAGTGGGCCTATGCTAGACATATTTCATTTCAGGGTCAAAATTCAGCTGAGATGTCTATTTCCTTGAAAATATAGTTAACTGTTGTATCATGGGTTGTGTCAGGAGGAAAACAATATCCATTTTGGGGGAAACACCACTCTAAATCCCATTGAGCACCTTCCAGCCAGTCCTCTAAGTGCTGGCCTGGTGTATAATACGCTGAGCAGGATTCAGTGCCTTTTTTGTCCCTCTGATGGCTCAGTGGTTTGTCTCTCACCTCATATTAGTTGCAGCTTGCTTCCGCGTTGACACCCATCCCACCCCTTCCTGTCTTGAGAAGTTCTGCGGGTGAGAAAGAACTGTGGCAGCTTCACTTATCGCTTCACTGCAGTGATGGATGCTTGCCAAGCACAGGTCCCACCCATGATTTACTTACTTATGGTGGCTTCCACAAGGTGCACTGGTCATGAAAACTCTAAAACATTCACTTACCTGATGGATATAAGATATGTCATTCTTTAATGTGGCAAAATCCCCAAACAAGAGACCTGAGGCTATTGAAGTCTATAGTCTTGGTCTCCGAGTCTTGGGAGACCAAGATTCGACTTCCTGCTCTGCCCCAGGTTCTCTGTGTGACCTTAGATTAGTCATGTGGGGTGACAACAAACAAGACGCCCACTGCAGTCCGGGCCCACGCAGCCCCCACTCAGCTCCTGCTCGCATGTCTAGCATGTCCAGTCTAATAAATGGGCAGCCCTCATGTGCTTGCAGGCAGCCCCCACTGGCAGCACTAGTGAGAGCAAGAGCAAAGAGAGGGGCAGGGAGCAGTTGCTCCTTGGACGCACTAGGATTTTCGCCCATAATTGTATGGTGCTGGCAGACCTGTCCATGTGGAGGCGCTGCATGCAACCTAATTGATGGGAAGCTGACACATGGGTGCACATTAACCTGCAGCCACCTGCACAGTGGGCTCCACGTTCTCCTCTGAAACCCAGCTGTGAGTGGGGGCTGCGGTTCTGGTGCGTGGGGGCTGGTGGGGATGAACACCTAATAAACGGGCACGTGGACACCTACCTGGTGAGGGCTAATGTCTCATTTGTTGACGCCCTTAGTCTTGCCATGCCTGAATCCCCTAGTTGTGTAGACCAAGCCCGCTTTCTCACAGTACCAGGGGAGCTGCAGGAAAACGTGTGCGGTGCAATCACGACTTTGTTGTTGTGGGAATTAGCACCTGTGAGAATGCACCAATCCCCTTTTATCATGGGAAAAACACTCGTGCATTACTGGAGCCCCAAATGTAGCCTTTACAAGGAGGCGTGGTTTCACGTGACAAAGGGGGATCAGTGCATTCTCACAGGTGCTAATTCCCACAACAAAACCATGATTGCACTGTGCAGGTTTTCCTGTGACTCCCCCTGTACTGTGAGAAAGTGGCCTAAGAGTACATCCCTACCTCACAGGGGTGTTGTGAGAGCGAATGTGAGGTACTGAAATACTTCAATAAAGAGGGCCAGAAGTATATCTGAGAGAGAGAGCCAGAAAGAGTCTTAATCCTTTCTAACAAAGGGTGTTTTTAGAAAAGCACCTCCCACCCACCATGCATGTTGCAGGGTTACATAGGTTGCCAAAGCAACATGCATGCTGGGTGGGCAGTGGGTGTGGAGGCGTTTTTCTAAAAACGCCCTAAACATTATAAATCAGCATGCACATTAAAAAAACCCTATTTACATATACCTAGTGACCCATGCATGCTACAAAAAATAAAACCAAATGCTCGGAGTAGGAAACCCAAATTCTGAGAGTTGAGTGACTTAGTTAGATATGCATATTTTTAATGCAAATAAGCTTGCCATCTTGCCATTTCATCTCATTTTAAAGTATCACAGAGACTTATCATATCACCAGTGGGGGACGTAATGGGTTTTCTTTTCAGTAGCTGACAGTACCGGCTCCCTGTTCATTAATTCACAGTGCTCTGTGCTCGGGCTGTAGTTTAGTAGCGCTGGAGGCAAAGCCTGTGAAATCTGGCCAAGTATTAAATTCTGTGGAAAATTTGCCACAATCACACTCTGCAAAATTCATGGGACCCGACCTTGCATATATCTGGGGTGAGGAAACTTTTCACTGCTCCCAAGGCCCACTCTGGAATCTAGTACAAGCTCCAAGGGCTTCATAGAAGTTGGGGAGGGGGTGCACTCAGGAAGTGAAGGGTCCAGATCCTGAATCTGTCCTCTGTGTGTGTGTGTGTGTGTGTGTGTGTGCACGCGCACACAAGCACACCCTCATCTTGGTTTCCTTTCCTCCTTGTATATACCTGTCCTGCATGTGCTCAGGTTTTATATTTCTAACTGGCTATGCTATATGCCTGAGGAAGGGTGATGTGTGGCCTGAAAACTTGCATATTCTTACCAACAGAAGTTGGGCCAATAAAAGAGATCAGATAAACTACTTTGTCTCCATTCTTGGGGGTAGGAACTAGAAAGGGGTGCACGTGCTTGCCTAACACACATCCCCACTCACACCCCGCTTGTCCCCATGCACAGAGCAACTGGGGGAAATGGAGTTTGCTCTGTGGGTGCGGATGAGCGGGGGGGGGGTGAGTGGGGATGCGTGTGCGGCTGTGTGCATGCCCTGCCCATGCACCAGCATGTCCACGGACCCTCCACCCGGTGGAGCCATGTAAAAAGGGCATGTGAGGAGCCACTCAAAGAAGAACAGAAGGCTGCTGCCTTGTAAACAAGATTTTTTGAGATGGCTCCAAACATTCTCACAACACCCACCATTCCAGCCCTGCATGGAATTTTTTTCTTATATTCTTAGAAAGGGTTGGAAGGAACTGTCATTCTGGGGGGGGGAGTGCTTTTTATACTAGAGGAGTTTGAGACCATCATGTGGCTATTATTTGAATAGGGTGAGCATGCACAACCAAGTTGTGAGAATGTTGGGAGCTATCTCGAAGAACCTTCTTTACAAGGCAACAACCTTCTGATCATTCATGTGGGAAGGAGTTGTTTGTAAACAAACAGCTTTATCTCCCAGTCGGATTGGTGTCCCAGTGTCCCTGCTGCAGCGCTACTAGCAGGCAGAGACAAGTGAGGGATGGGGACCCAGGCTGCAGGCTTCAGCTGCGAGCAGCTGCCTCCAGATATGCAGGGGAGGGGGGGAAACAGAGCAAGTGGTGCTGGCGTCAGGATTGCTGTCCCCCAGGAAATGACACCCAAGGCCCGGGCCTAGGGGGCCTGCCCCTAAGTCCGGGGCTGATCTTTGGAGGCGCTTTTTGAGCGCCTTGTCTAAAAGCAGTCTGAGAAACCTGTATTTTTAATTCATTCTTGCCCAAGGAAGCCTTTCCATAGTTATAACTGACTTCAAAAGTTCCTCTTCCTGTACGTGAAGTGAATGGAAATAATATGACTGGTAACGAACCTGAATAAGGTCTCGCCTTGGAATAACTGTGCTATAGGTTCGCTATAAATGCCACTGTGCTATAAATGGCAGTGGCAACAGGCCACATCAAATTAGTGTACAATAACATGACCCAAGGTACTAGAAAACCTGTTTTGCCACTTGGTTACGAGAAAAGCAATATTCTCTAATACGTGTCAGTTTTTATCTGAGTAGCAAGTAGCCAACCTCACCTGTATAAAAGCTCCCACCCAGCTGCTTTGTTTAGTGTGTGGTTTGGTTCATGGCAAACCATGTCCGCCTTCCCTTAATGATTGATAGTCATTAGAATGTGTTCATGTTTCTTGAGCCAGGAAGGAAGTTGGGTATGTGGTTCCTTTTACTGTGTTGCTGTTCAGTCGTCTGGGTCTTTCTATTCTGCCCACTTAGAACGGCCAGCCCCCTGCAGCTTCAGTTGCACTTGGTAACTTTAGCTTCCTGTCCAAAGCCGTGTGTCAGTTTCTTCTCGGAGGTACATTCCAGCGCAGGGTGAACTGACAACAAATAAAAGATTGACCCGAGCTGCAAATATAGAATCTATTGAGGCAATTTAGGAATAGCTGCACCTCAAACGGGAGACTGACCTAGGACTTGCCCACGTTACCCAATCTAATGTTAATTCCTATCTAATTTTAGCTTGTGTAATGTGGGCAACACAGCCTTCCTCATTCGGCAGGGGAAATTCACATTCCCATCACAGATGACAGGGCTGAAAATCCAGCCCTGTCGCTCACGTGAGTAGAAACTAACGTTAAATCTGAATGTGTGCAGTGCATTCAGATTGAATGTTACTTTACATTAATGCAAAATTCTCTGCTGGAAGGGGGAGGGAACCCCAGCCCAGCCTGAGGGAAGGATAGCCGGGAGGGTGGGGGCGAAGGGGAAAGGGAGGAACTCATTTGGCCTGCCCAGCAACAGGGGAACCCCAGCACAGCTGTTGCTTTGGGATTTCCCTGCTGCTGGGCAGGCTGGGTGAGCTGAGGAGCCAGGGGACTCACCTGACCAATGGTGGGGTGGCTCTGGCGGCACAGCCCAAGCCTGGCACTTTGGAGCCTTCCTCTAGAAGTGCAATCCTGTTATATCATCGGGCCATGCCCACAGAGGAAGACCCCGGCATGCCAGGCTTGGGCTGCGCTGCTGGGGCTGCTGTCCAGGCTAGTTACTGGGCTGCAGGCTATGGGGGAGGGGGAGGCAACCCCTGGCAACTCCCCCATCCCACTCAGTTGTGTGGGGAGGGGGAGAAGGAGGAGGGCTGAGTCAGCTAGCAGGCCTGGCCAGACAGGGGAGGGTCAGGTCCACAGAATGGGGCCCAGAGACCCATACGCTCTCATGGAGTTTTAGAAGAAATTTCATTGGCAAATTGGTTGGCCTGGGGGACCAAATGTGGGTATGGATCTGTTGTTTCTCACAATGGATCCATCCACTGCAAAACAAATGTGATAAAACAATGTGGGTATGGAGGTGCGGCTTGTCTTGATCTCACATAATTGCTGTTTTCTCGTGAGATTGAATCTTGCAAGAATAAATAGAAGGTGGGCAAGCAGCCCTAGCCCCGTATCCTGCGTCTGACAGAAGTCAATGTCAGCAAGGTTCATTAAGAGAAATTTGGGTCCATGGTACATCCTGACATCCAAGGCTCCCTAGCCTCCCATCTCCTCCTTGTAAGGTTTGAAATCGGTTTCTGGAGATCCTACTGGCACTCTATTTATACATGTTACTTGTAATTATCATTTTACTAATTCATGGGAAAGTCCTAGAACAAACAGTTTGTCGGAGCAAAAGAGTTAGGGGAACAAGGCTTTTTAAAATCATAATTCATGCTATAGGACCTTAGTATACTGTGACTGTGTTTGGCAGTTTGCTATAAAGCTTCAGTCAGGTGGATGGGTGGTGGGAAACATTTTGGGTGAGCGCCCACTACCTCTTGTTACTCCTTGGAGTCATCCTTGTACTCATTATATTTTAACGAGTATTAAGAAAGAAAATTCCTTTCGGGGGGGGCTGAGTTTGGGGATCTGGCAAAGCTGTATCCCTATTCTCTCCTTGTCAGGCCTGCGTCTGCTTCACAGGAAGCTACAAGATTCCCCAATAGTAGGTAACTATGGATTAAACCGCCCTTATGGCGAATGTCTTCCAAACACTCATTAGTGGCTAGCCATGAGGGATTTTCTCTCTTTGAAATTTCTTTGTAAGTCAAAAGTCTTTTTGACTTTTTATTCTTCCTGTTTTTAATTCTGACTATTCTCACTGTAGATATAAATATCCAATCATATCTACCGTTCATTGCCAAATTCTGCCATTGACTTCCTACCAGGGGCGGCTGGTGGGTTTTGATGTTGGAGGGGCACTGGGGCAGTAAGGTCGGCGGGCCTAGGGGCGGAGCCAGGGGGACGGTAGACGGAGCCAGGGGGACAGTAGGCCAGTGGCATGGCATAACCCAGCAGCAAGGAGTTCCCAGGGTTAACATTGGATGGAAGAAAACACAGTCTACATGCACATCAAGCTTAAAATAAATAATTTATAAACCCGAAACACCCAAAACACTGGCAAAACCCAGCAGCAAGGAGTTCCCAGGGTTAACAT
>QEPC01008173.1:11768419-11799761 GCA_003113815.1 Sphenodon punctatus
AGGATATAATGTAGATATTTGAAGTTTGGTATCAATTCTGCCCTTAGTCTTCACTTTGCTAAGCTAAACACAGGGCCTGTGGAATACTAGTGCAGCTGCTGTAGGAATGAAGAAGCCTTACTGTAGGATGCATAGCAAGGGACAGAGTGATTTTGGGTTGAGCACTAAAACGGAGTGATTTGGGGAGCCAGAGCACTGAAATGAGGGCCAGTCTCCCCCCTGCCAGGCTGCTGAGGATCTGAGTCTGGGGGCTCAGCTCTGCTAGGCCCCAAATCTGGTGCATTCTGCCCGCCTCAAGCCACGCCCCCCAAGCCACGGCCCCTTGGTCCCCTTAGTGGCCGGCACAGGGCCACTAAGACTATATTTTCCCAGGCCACTTTGATTTCCCAATCCGCCCCTGGGTGGACAAGGTGGAAATAAATTTTAGCCCTAGGCTCAGTCGGTACAGGTGCAGCAGTCCCTCCTCGCCCTCTGTCCTCTAGCCTGGGCTCAGCAATAGGGAGGGCCACATACTTGCAGGCAAAGCATCTGGCAGCAGTTTATTTAATATGGCACCGGCCAGTAGTAGAAACAAGGAAGTGCACACTCGCTGCTGTCTCACACATGTGCAAGAAAAGCCCACGCAGCAGAGCTCCATCCACTCAAGCCTGACCTCACTTGCTGACTGACTCCACCTCCACCATTCCATGCATTTCCCAAATCCCCCTGCAGTTGCAGTTCCCCATGCCTGCCTGAGTGTCTGCTTATGCTGCCCGGACATCATTAAAAATAGCTCTGTTTCCCCAGACATAGGGGCTCTCTGCCACTCTGCCCCCAGTAGCCAAGTGTTAAAAATGCTATCCCCAATGCCCGCAGTATGGTTGGACCGCCCAGCCACCCATGCTGCATTGCACTGCAATTGTCCCTTTAAGGGTTCCTTTGAAGCCTAGTGGGGGTGGGAGGGGCTCCCCTCCCTGCCTGACCCTGCCCAGTCACAGTGCCATCCTGCCTGGTCTGAGTCCAGCCTTGCTTCGGCGTGACCTCCCCACTGCGTAGCCTCACCGCAAGAAGACTTTGCTGCTTGGCCCCTGGCCTGCCCATATGGCTGCGCATGCCTGCACAGATCTTGTCAGTGCCATGGCCATGTGTGGACAGCGCACGCATGAGCAGGCCTTTCCTAGAGACCCAGAAGTCCGGCTGTGGTTTTGAAGCTGCGTGCAGCACCAGCAGCAGTGGTAATGTTTGACTCCAGTCCTGTCTGTCACACAGTCTTGGGGAGCTGGTGACTGGGGGGGGGAGGGGAACCTCCCCCAATGCCCTTGGGGTGGACTGTGTCCGTGCTACAGCAACCGTGGTCAGGCACTTCCAATTCTCCTGATTCCGTGGTGCAATCTGCCTGGGGGAGGCGCTTCCTCCTGTGCACGCCCCAAGTGGCCATTCTACCCCTGCCTGCCTTACTCCCATCTCTAAATGGGGACACGGAAGGCCCTTCACTACTACTGCCGCTTTTCAAGCAGGGCTGGCAAAGGGGAAATTACCAGGATTTTCCAGCTTCCTGAAGAGGGATTATAATTTATTTCATCCAAGTAGTTAAATAGTGTACCGTCCCCTTCTCTGTGATGACATCAGCTCCTGCACGTTCCTAGGCTAAATGAATCATTGATCTGCCCCAGAATGACCATTCAAATTTGTCCCTAGCTTCTGCTGTTGAAGTAGGTCTCTTTAGGAGAAGTAGTATGTACCAAGATAAGGAAGTCTGTCCCTTTAAAGAGTTAGCACCCGCTGGACAGGCACAGCCACTGTGGCAGCGTAGGACAGCGCCTAAGGTAGCCTGGCTAACATAGCTAGGACAAGGAGCACTGCAGGTGAGTGTGGTTGTGGTGGGGCCTGCCCAGAGCTCAAGTGACGACGGAGCTTGGTAAGAGCGAGAGACCATGAGAGAGGCAGGAGCGAGGGATGGCTCTGCCTCGAGAGAGACTAGAGGAGAGGCAGGAGCACCACTAAGTTGACTGCAGGAGGGACTGTGTCTGGCCAGCAGAGCCTGCGAAAGGGCTCTACTTGAAAGCTCCAGGGGGTGGGTGAGAGGGAGGGAAGTGGGAGGTGCGGGGCAATGACTGGGCCTGGAACTGTGACGATGGGCTTTTGATACCTAGCCAAAATGGACTGTGCCTAGCCAGGTGGGGCCTAAGGGAAAGGCACCCCTGAATGTAGACTGTATAATAAAGGACTTTGGTAAGATCCCATGTGGGCCGGGCTCAGTGGAGCATGGGTTCTGGAAGACTTACCCCAGGACCGCATGCCCTGTTACACGGTACAACTCGGCAGGGGAGAAGTCAGCCTATGTCACTGCCCAAGAGCTCAGACTTGACGTATACAAATTGCTCCTGGGAAGGTGGCATGGGTAGCGGTTGTCAGATTAGAATTTGGAAAATAGGGGACACTATGGAGCTATAGAGTTCTGCAGTTATGTTCGTTATATCCTGCGAAGTAGTGGGGTTCTGAAATAAGGGAATCCCAGAACCCCACTGCTCCATACAACAGCAGAGCAGGGACTGTTGGTGCTTTCCCCCTGCTGATATCCTACTCTTTGCTCTCCTGTGCTTTTATTCCTCTGTTACTGTAGCTTTGGGAGGTATGGGGACATAGGTTGCTTTTGGGGTTTTATTTAAGCAAGACGATAGCTTGCTGGAGTCCAGGTTCAGTCTGTTCATTCCCACTCGCATCTTTTGCATGTCCTGCCTAATAAACAGGAAGCCCCTAGTGTGTCTTTCATGCGCTTGCAGGCAGCCCCCACAGGCAGCGCAAACATGGGCAACCGGTAGCTGTCAAGAGGGTGGGGTGGGGGGGCGGCATAGGAACGGGGGCTGAGTAGCAGGCTCTAAAGGGCTTCTGAAAATCTGGGGGGCATATGTACCCCGTATTCCCCTGACAAGTCTTAGTGCAAGGGAGAGCAAGAGCAGAGAAAGAGGCAAGAAGTGATAGCTTCTCCAATGCTAGGATTTCTGCCATGACTCTGGTGCTGCTGGTGGCCCTGTTTGCGTGCAGGTGCTGCCCGCAACCTAATTGACCGAGCACGGACACACATGTGCACGTTAACCTGCACTCACCTGCACATCAGGCTCCACATTCTCCAAGACCCCACTGTGAGCGGGGGCTGTGGATCTAGTGGGTGATGGTCCTGTGTCTAGGAGGGAGGCGAACATCTAATAAAATGGACAGGTTTGCCCCCACCTGCTGTGGGCTAATGTCTTGTTTGTTTTCACCCATAGTGACATGTAGCAGTTTCTGGGAATTTCTTAAAAACAAAAACAACAAACCCAAATTAGCAGGCAAACAAAACACCATTGTGTAATGCAGCTAGCCCTTCCTATGCAGCAGTTAAATTACTTCCTCTAAACAAATGTGGTTTACATAAGTGTAAACATGGCCATGCACAAAAATCTGAATTGCAGACATAATTCTGGAAGAGCCTTATCCCTGCTTTAAAAGATGGGTTAGTCTATCCCTGCTCCTGAAGGCCTTCGACAGTGGTCTCAAGATTTTTGCCTGCATGACTCTACTTTGAGACTTCACTTACCTTGTGACTCCAGACAGTCCATACCATTACTCCTATGACTGTGTTTTTAAATGTTTAGCTTTTTAAACATAATGCATCTTCTATCAATGCATGCAACAAAGTACACCCGGTATAAATCTTCATAATGCCTGGTGGTTTTCTTTTCTGTATACATGAGAAACCCAGCTTCTAGCACAGCAGACCCACTATTCCTGGCTCCACAGGACAAATGTGGGTCTGAAAGCTAGACCCTTGCTATATCCCCCAGTTTCCAGAGTCCCCAGCTGCTCTCTGTCCCTGATTGCAGATGGCACTGCTGCCTGTTGACAGGGAGGCTCCCCATCTGCCATTAGCAGTTCCAACCCCAGCTGGGGATAGACTGCAGCTCTGGGAGCCATGAGCTGGAACTCCTTGAGAGGTAGCCTGATCTCTGTTCCAGACCCCCGCAATTCCATTGTTTTGGGTGTCCCCCAAGGTGCTGTTTAATGGAGATGTCTCAAATTGCCAATGCTAGATTTGCATTCATCAAATTCTTCTGCCTTTCAAATCCTCCAATACAAGCCATGTGGAGTCTTCACTGTAAAAACAGAGTCTGTGTGTAGACACCAGTGAGTCATGAACAAATGGGAGTCCCAGAAGCACTCATCATTGGCCTAACTCTGCTCCTGTCAAGGCCAATGGGGGTTTTACCACAAGGTCTAGATTTAGGCCAGTGCCGAGCCTTTCTGAAGATCCTGAGCAGACCTGTATATGATATAATGCATGGTTTGTGCCTTGGTTTTCATTTATATCACATCAGCCTTGGAGAACTAATGATGCTGAAAGCAAACCTGAGAATCATTGATGTGCTCTTAACTAGTGGGCAAACTGTTCAAACCTAAATGCCTTGAGTTTGGTTCTTAAATCCATAAAAGGTCACAAAGTCCTATGGCTAAAAGGGCCATCTAGTTCAGTGGCTCTCAAACTCTTTTGAAACGCCCCCTCCCCCTTCACCTGTCCATGGTAGGACAGGCCCCTCTCCCCACCACACACACACATATACACCTTGCTCTCCCTGTCCCTCATCTCATTTCCCTATTTCTTCCCCTCTCTTCTCCTTTTTCACCGATTCTCTCTCCTCCTTGCCATCCCATTATTTTGGAGATTCTCCATAGCTCAGGCAGAGTGTGGAGTTAGGTGTCTGCCAGCTGGGGTTTCTTCTGCATGCCTTCCCTTGGGGGCCCACCTCTCAGTTTGAGAACCACTGATCTAGTCCACTCCCCTACGCCAATGCAGGATTCACCAGAATCAAAGTGCCTGCACAGAAAAATCCACCAAAAAGAACCAGAGCCTATAATAAAAAAATGCCACAAGTAGTGACCAGAGCACACCGATGCCTGAAATAACAGGGAATAATTTTATGAAAGAAATCCAGATGTCCCAAACGCATCGGCCACATCCATGCTACAGGGGATGACCAAAAACACTTCTGAGTCATCTGCCCTAGGGGAAAACTCTTTCCTGACACCAAATATGGCAATCAGATCTTCGTGGAGACTGTGTGCAGGACCAACCAGGCAGACACCTGACAATTATAGTACCCAAGCACCAGAACATCTTGCTCCACCTCCAGTTGCTATATATATATAGGTCCTTTTCGCACAGACACACTTAACACTGATAAAATAGGTGTTACATTTGATTATACATGTTGCAGGGCTGCAGGTGTGCTCTGTGGGTGCCCTGCAACATGTATAATCAAATGTAAACACCCATTTTATCAGTGTTAGCATGTGTGTGTGTGTGTGTGTGTGTATATATATATATTTATATAACTTTCTATATTATCAAATAGAAAACTTTGTTTTCTTAGTTTTCAGAGGTCCTGAGCACCCAGCTTTTTAAAAAAATATGGCCAACTGAATTCAAGGAGCTAATCCTAACACCTTGCTTTGATTGTCAGTTTTTAGTCTTTCTGCAATAGTTCTACTCAAGTTCTGGAAGGTCACCTTTCCTGTGGACACATTTATTTAATTCAATGGGACATATGAAACCAAAGCAATCCTGTGACTAGGGCTGTACCGAATATTAAAAATATTCACAAGAATTTCTGAGGTTCTGAGGACCGGTCCTGAGTGTTTGGGCCAATCCTCAGAGAACACTCAGGATTTGGAGGGTCAGGGGAGAGGAAGTGGGGGCAGTAGGCAGCAGAGGCCAGGGAAGGAGAGTCAGGGAATAGGGCAGTTGGGGGGAGGGAAGGGGATGCAGGGAAGAGGGCAGTGGAGGCCAGGGAATGGGGTGCCACTCACCTAAAAGCGGCGTGATTGATAGCTGGGCATGCCGCTCTGGATTCTGCCTCCCTGTGTTTTAAATGAGGTTTTTCTGAGCACGCTCCTAAAGTTCTCTGGGAGCATGTTGTGTACCTGGCGTACCTGGCTCCTGCATGGCCTTCTCTGGCCTCTGATGCCCTTTTCTCTGCATCCCCCTTCCCAGTCCCCTGCTGTCCTATCCCCTGATCCCCTTCCCTGGCCTGCACTACCTTCTTCCATGGCCCCGCTGCCTCCCCTTCCTGCACTTGGCCAAGGTTTTCCCAAGTGGCGGGGCAATTCCTCAGCCATTCGGAACTCAGAAAATGAGGCCAAATGGCCAGGTACTTGGTAAAATTGAGTACAAACCAAGCCCTGAGTTTCAGCCCTACCTGTGACCTAGGTCCATGTGCATTTAAAAAGCCCCAACAATACATAATTACCTGCTCTTGCTACACTTCTGGAAAATGTACAGTGGGCCTGGGGGTGTTAAGAAAATAATAGTTGATCTACATAGAACAGGAAGAGGACACAGTCTGATCTACACATTAACATATACTGGTGCAATTAAAGGTGTTGTGGTCTTAAAGTGATTTGCTTCAATCATTGCAGGTTGTTTGTGTCTAAAACAAAGTCCATGCCCTTATTCTGTAAGCCTGTCTCATACTAGGAAGAAAAAGAAACTAGGTCCAGATATAGGGGACAACTGGTAAAGTAAGAGTAAATTTGGAAAAAGCAAGACAATGGCCACGCTGCCTTTGAAAAACTGAGAACTTTTTTAGGCTGCGGGTCTGATATTTTTTCAAGGCTGGGAGAAGGGAACTCTGCCTCCCAATCCCATTTCTAGCCCTCCACACTCCAACTCCTCACAAAAAGATTTACTTTGCTCTCCTCCATACATGTTTTCTTGTAGGAGGGGAATTTATT
The DNA here is from genome assembly GCA_003113815.1 of Sphenodon punctatus. Lineage (NCBI taxonomy): Eukaryota > Metazoa > Chordata > Lepidosauria > Sphenodontia > Sphenodontidae > Sphenodon > Sphenodon punctatus. The sequence continues at coordinate 11,775,167 of QEPC01008173.1, forward strand.
GATTGATTTTATTTTCATGTTTTAATAACCCACCCTCTCCTGCCTATGGCAGCCTACAATAAATATCAACAATCATAAAAGGTTTACAATATAAAAAATATATAAATATGTGATATTACATACAGCGGGATCAGCATCCCCCATCCCAACCCACACCCACCCCCCTCCACCAAAAGCCTGGCAGAATAGCCAAGTCTTAGACAGTCACCTGAGGGAAAGGAGATCTGGTGCCAACCGGGCCTCTGCCGGAGGGAGTTCCACAAACAGGGAGCCACAGCTGACAACGCTCTCTCCAATGTGGCCCCTCACCAAATGCGGGGGACCTCCAAAAGGGTTCTCCCGGCTGATCAGAGGCCGCACCAGGACCTGGGGGGTAAGGCGGTCCCACAGATAAGTGTGGCCCAGACCATGTAAAGCCTTATAAGCCACCACCAACACCTTGAATCAGACCCAGAAGGCTATAGGCAGCCAGTGCAGCAAACAGAGCACCCGTGTAATGTGCTTCTGGTGGCCCATCCCCATCAGGAGACGAGCTGCCGCATTCTGCACCAGCTGCAGCCTCCGAACCATCACCAGGGGTAGCCCCACATAAAGCGCATTACATTCCTCAAGCCTAGAGATGTCGCAGGCATGGATGATGGTGGCAAGGTCACGATCTGAGATATATGGCCGTAGCCGCCACACTAGATGTAACTGGCAGTATGCAGTTCTCACCACAGCCACCACCTGGACATCCAGGCAGAGCTGTGAGTCAAGGAGTACGCCCAGACTGTGAACCTGAGGGACCAAGGTAGGGCGCACCCAATCAATTATGGGGGCCTCCACTCCCTCAGCCCTCCCCACCAACATCACCTCCATCTTCTCGGGATTCAACTTCAGATGGCTAGCCCTCATCCAATCCGCCACAGCTGTCAAACACCAGGTGAGCAACGAGACTTCTGGGCTTGGGTCTGCTGAAAACGAGAGCTAGAGCTGGGTGTCATCTGCATATTGATGACACTGCACCCCAAACCCCCTCATGGCCTCGCCCAAAGGCTGCATATGTACACTGAAGAAGAGAGAGGACAGAATGGAACCCTGAGGAACCCCATATGTGAGGCCCTGGGGGGGATGAAGAACAGCCCCCCCAGTACCACACGCTGAGTTCTTCTGACATGGAATGAGTGGAAGCATTCCAAGATGATCCCGCCCACTCCCACATGGTCCCGCAGGTGAGTCACCAGCATCTCATGATCAACCTATCAAAAGCAGCTGATAGGTCCAACATAACCAAAAGGGATGGCCGCTCCTGATCTAACACATGGTGCAGGTCGTCAACCAAGGCCACAAGCACAGTCTCAATGCCATACCCCAGACGTAAGCCAGACTGCAAGAGATTCAGAAAACCAACGTGGTCCAGATGATCCTGAAGCTGCTGAGCCACCACCTGTTCAGTAACCTTCCCTAAAATGGGAAGGTTAGAGACAGGCCGATAGCTGACGAGGGAGTCAATGTCAAACAATTATTTTTTTTTAGCAAAGGGCGCACCATGCCCTCCTTAAGAGGTTCCAGGACCCTGCCTTCCGAAGGGAGGCATTGACCACCCAAGTCAGAACTTGCCCTATGGTCTACCTGGTGGCCTTAACCAACCAGGACGGGCATAGAACTAATTCACAGGTTGTGACCCTGACAGCCCCCAAGACCTCCACTACGTCAGCAGGTGTGTTTGACTGAAATTGATCCCATAAAACAGGACATGGTGGGGCATTCATAACCTCGGTTTCCCCCACTGTATCAAATGCGGCATCGAAGTCATGGTGAGTGCGAGCAATTTTATCCATGAAGAAATGAATAAACCTATCACAGTAGACCTGGGAAATTTCCACTTCCAGGTGGAGACAGGCTGGACTGACCAGCTCCTTCACCACCCAGAAGAGCTCTACCAGCTGTGACTTCATGGATGCTATAATGGCAGCAAATAACCCTTTCTTTGAGAGCCTATGCCATGGCTTTGCAGGCAGCAAACTGGCTCTTTGCTGCAATCTGTCGTTCTCAGCATGACTGTGGCGCCACCGCCGCTCCAACCGTCTGCCTTCTTGCTTCAGCCACTGCAGGTCCTCCATAAACCATGGGGGCCTGCAGCACGGATGCTCCGGCAGCGGATGCCTAGGAGCCGCTCAGTCGATGGCCTCGGGTAGCCAGATGTTCCAGAAGGTAACAAGGTCATTGAGCGAGTGGTCATCAAGATCAGAGGGTACCACCCCCAGGGCATTCCGGAACCTCTCTGGTTCCATAAGTCTCTGGGGCTAAACCAACCGAACTGGTTCTGCACCTTTCTGGGGGCAGACATGTGCCAAGAGTTGGGTTCAAAGGAGGTAATGATCCATCCACGACAAGGGTAACCCTACCACATCCCCCACCAATGGATTCCCTACCGCTAGGCCGATGCAGAAAACCAAATCCAGCGTTTGCCCCCCCCCCCCCCCCCAATGCTCATAGGGCCTGGTGCTCTCAACAGTCGTCATCTTTGGATTTTGGGGGGGCAGAACAAAGAATAAATGTTTCCTTTCATATCTCCTCTTTCCAACACTATAGCCACATAGGTTCTTGATTTTGGTTTTATCCACTTTCAGCTCATTTTAATAAGATGGGGCAGATTTTTGAACAATGAACATTTCAACATCTTTGACTTTCTGGGAAACAAGCTCTACTTCCTTTTTTGAGTTCCTCACATGACTTTAAAGTAGTATCAGATCTGTGTGGCATGTCTAAGGCTTGGGTATCCATGGTTTTCAATTCAGGGAGCTGAGTTCTAGGATAGCCCTGTTCCAGCTCAGGAATTTGTTCCTTTACTGAAGGATACCATTGTTAGACCAGCCATGCTATATCCATGACTTCCTTTCAGCCCCTGAAATATCCTTATTGTCATGCTCTGAATAGGGCTGCCACCTGCCCTCAGGCTTTGAGGTAGGGAGGAAAGGAGGTAGGGTCACAGTGGAAAAGAGCAGGACAAAGGAACTCCCCTGCTCCTTTCTGACAGGCCCACCTCCTGTGGAACGTTGTGACTTCACGACGCTCCACAGGGAGTGAAATCACATTAGAAGGGGCCTAGGAGAGCCTTTCCTTCTGTTCCTCACTGACAGGGTCTTTCCCCCTGTTACTCCCCAAAGGTGCTCCAGGTAATCCGAAGAAACTGGAGTTTCACCCAAGCCTGAGATGACAGATTAAAACCCAGTGACTCTGCGTCAAATTCAGAGGGATGGTAATCATATCTCCCTGAACCTCCAAATTTATGTTTGGTGCTCAGACGCAATGACTTATTCTTTGTGTAATGACAGCATTTTTTTCTAGGATTTTCTTGGTGGCTTTTTTTTTTAATTTATTTTTTTAGTGAGAACACCAGTAATTTCTGAGGGGTAAGCCATAAGCATAACTATCAAGTATCCCAGATTCTGCAGTTTGTCATAGATTTTTCAAAACTTCTACAGCCAGTAGATGGGCGTCCCAGATTTTGTGGTTTCTGGAGGCTAGAGTGGCAGAGTTGTAGGAGTTGAGACAGAGAGAGGTATATAGAGGAGTCCTTCAGGGACATTGTAGAATGGTCCCACCTCTACTCTGGTAGCCTCTGTGCTGTCTTAGAGGAGGAAAGTCTCCAGAAAGGAGACTAATGGACTGCAATTGAGGGAGGTGATCCCCCTAGCTGGGACCTGCTTTCCAGGTGATGTGTTATCCTCTCGCACCGAGGATATGTCTAGAAGGGTTTGCGCCCAGGGGGTGGGAATAGGATGACTATGGTAGTTGGTGGCTTGATTATCAGAAATGTAGGGTGATTTCAGATGTGACGGGCGCCCGGTTCACCACAGTGGATTCTCGATGGGGGTGAACCGAACAACCACCCCCCGGGGTGAATAAAGGCCCCGAACAGACGTGGCGGGACCGGAACCATGGTAGGGAATCGGGCCGGCAGATCACGGGCCGGGGCAGCGCAACAGATGTGACACCGATTCCCGGCCACGGTCAAAACACCCAGAAACCACCGGGCAGGGGCGGGACACAGACATGGCCGCCTGAGGGCAAACAAAGCCAAAAGGCACACAAGGGAACACCCACACAAGGGAAATGGGAAGGGAGGGGGGAGAGGGAGAAGAGCCGAACAGGTACCACACACAACAGGCACACAGACAGCGTGGCCACAGTGGAATACACAGCACAAGCACACGCCCGGACACAGACACAGAGAGAGAGAGAGAAAGAAGGGAAGGGAAGGGAAGGGGGACACGGGCACCCGGATAACACACAAGGCACACCGGGCACGGGGGGGTGGAACAGGGAAGAGGGGGGGGGAACTGCAAAGGGGCAGGGCAGGACACAGGCAATGGCAACCACAACCCCCACAGCAGAACTGTCCGCACGTGCACCCCCACAGCAACAAAGGCAGCCCCGGAATGGGGTGCCCCAGGAGCTCGGGACCAAGACACAGTGGGGGCCCGCACTGCACAGTGAGCCAGCTGGGAACAGTCCAGGAGACACACGTAGACCCCACACCCAGAGAAGGGCCACTGGAGGGCAGGCAGGAGAGCCAGTGCAGCGCTGCAGGTCCAAGGATGCGCGCACACACACACCCGGAAGAAGGAGCGAGGGGCAGTCCGGGGGCCCCAGAACCCTGAGGTGTCACAGGCACCCAAGGGGGGGGGGCAGCAGGTGGCAGCGCTGGCGGGTGGGGACAGTCTGCTAGACACAGGTGGGTCGGCGAGGCCATGCAGAGCACTGGGCCCGGGCACCAGGGAAGGCAACCACCGAGGGGAACCCCGGGTGTGGAGGCAGAGCGGGGGAGGGGCCCGGAGGGGGCCCAGAGCCACAGGCAGGGGCAGCAGCACCCCGGGAAGCAGGCAGCACAGCAGCATGGCAGAGACATCAGGGAGGGAGCAGCTGGCAGGGGCGGGAGCAGGCAACCGGGGGGCCGGGAGGCACACCGAGACTCACAGCCAGCTGCTGGGGGCCACCACGGGCCCAGGGACTGGATGCCCCACCCGGTGAACCAGGTGGGGCCAATGGATCATGCCCCAGTGGTACCCCAACAAGGACATGTGGTGGGCAATCAGGTAGTAGGCCTCGAAGGGATCCTGCATGGACAGCCCCAACTGCACATCTGAATGGGACCACATGCCCGACACCGCCGACAGCTCCACCACGGTAGGCTCCGACACACAGCAGTCAGCAGCAGGGGACCACGGAAGCTGTCCCAGCTCCAACCGCCGGTGGTACACCGCCCCATGGGAGCACTGGTACCCACGGGCCCCATGAACACAGCCAAAGTAGGACACTGCCAAGGCAGGGCCCACTCCGCAAGGCAGATCGTGTCAGTGACCAGGCTGCACACAGACAGCGCAGACATGGTCTCAGCCGCAGACCAGGCCACATGAGAGCACCTCATCTCCGGGATGTGCCCATCGGGGAAGGGAACCAGCCCCAGAGTCTCCGCATGCAGCCGGCAATCACGAGCGCTCACCTCATAGCCTAAGTCCCGAAGGCCAGAGCTCAGGCTCGAAACAGCACCCGAATGACTGTCCGGGCAGCCCAGGAGCACCTGCACGGCCAGGGTATGCCACAGGTCACACAGGGACATGGTCTCGTGGAAGGTCCAGCTATGGGGGGCCACATGGGGGCCAGGAAGCGGGAGCCTGGTGGATGCACAACCAGCCATGGTCCAGTTAGACAGGGAGAATAACACCACGGACAGGGGGGTGCACACACCCTCCAGGGCCGGGGGGGGGCCTCCGAGGGGTCCCAAGGACAGGACAGGCGGCCACGGGCTGCAACACTGTAGCACAATGGAGCGAGGCGTGGGGTGCAGACCCGGCACAGCTGTAGAAAACAATCGCACACACAGAACGGCTAATCAGGCTGGCAAGGACACGGTGTTGCAAACAGGGAGGGGGGGCGGTGATGACTGATGGCATGCAGCTGCACAAGGAGCACACAGCCCCGCACGCCTGTGCAGGTGCGAGGCCCCATGCGCCAGCAGCAGGTGCACCCAACCGCACACCCATGGACACCAGCACCGGATTGGGGGGGGCCTGCCCAGCTGGGGGGTGGGCCCCGGCCCACCCAGCCATCAGAGGGCCATCATAAACGTCCTCCAACCCCTGGGGTCACCACCACCATGGAGTGGGACAAGACAGCCACCTACTGGATGTACCTCGCGCTTGCAGCTGAGTGGTACCATGACTACACTGAGCAGCTGCGCCTCCTTACCGCAGAGCTGCAGCTGGGCGCCCGCCTGCGGGTTACTCTGGCCTGGAGACCTGCAAGGGCCCGCAGGGCCCACCATGGCCGCAGGAGAGCCCTTGCCCTGCTCCGGGCACAGAGACTCTCCGGGGCAGACTGGCAGGCTGTGAGCCGGGGCCGAACCCGGCCCGTGGTGCTCCGCGAGGTGGCCGGCCGCCTCCAGTGGGGGATGGAGACCATGCGCTGGTCAGCCCTGCTCGCTATGCCCATTGACAGGTGGATATGGGTCGCTGAGGCTGGGATTAAGAAAGGATTGGATCAGTTTCTGGAGGATCCGTCCATTAAAAGCTATTAGCCAGAGGTAGATTTGAGGAATGTAACCTCTTACTGTCAGGAACTGGAAGTGAACAACAGGGAATCGATCACCCCATTGTCACCTATTGGATACATCTTCCAAGCAACTGAGATTGGCCACATGGGCTTGATGGACAATTGTTCTGATCAAGTGTTGCACTTCTTATAAGTTACGTTCTTAAGTTTAGCAGGCAACATGCAGAGTTCTTTAAGGTCCTTTTTACATGGGCCGCAGCACGAGGGGTCGTGTTCGCGCTGGTGTGGGTGTGGTGGGTAGGGGAGGGTGTAGATGGGCACACACCGACCTCCACCCATCGCGCACGCATGGAGCAATCGTTGTTTTTGCCAGTTCCTCCGTGCATGTGTGATGGGTGGAGGTGGGTGTGCATGCATTTTCGTGGGAGCACACCATTGCACACCCACCCACCGTGGCGTTTATACGATAGTCACCAGGTTTCTGGGTGTTCATTTGTAAAAAGGGCCTAAGTGGCTGAATAAAAAGCAGCATCTAGCCCTTCATCTTGTATCTGTGGTAACAGAACTGGGGAAAGGTGATTGGTAGGTCAAGAGTTAAAACTGGATCTTTGCAATGGTCAAATGTGTTTTGTTTCCGTTTCAAGTTCTTTTTAGAAACCAGAACAAATACAAAAAGGTTTTAGCCAAGCTTCAGTGTTAGGCAATGGGCTATGGAGGAATCCACACAGAAGACATATGGAATGCGACAAGAGCTTTATGAGAGGAAGTTGTGTGCATAGTAGAGCTTATTTTGGGGGGTTGTGGAGGCAGTGCTGTGAGAGAGCTTTAAAATGAAGATGGGAGGAACAGAGGTTCAAGTCTGGATTATGAAAGGCTGGTATGTCGCACAGTCTGTACCTGTCCAGCACTGGTCAGACATTTAGGGACATGAACATGAGGATGCATCCCTGGCACAAGTCTCTCATGCTATCATATTACAATATTCTGGTTGGTGGCTCTACACAGCTCCCATATAGCTACCTATCACAGGTCCCACCTGGGGAGTTCAACAAACAGGAAGGTGTTCCTCCTCAACATGGTCCACCCACACGCCACCCCAACCCCTTCCACTAAGGGTGTTTTCAGATGTGACGGGGCGGCTTCGCCCCGTCCCGAAAACAACCCAGAGATTCCCCGCTGGGATCACCCAGGCATGGCAAACAGACGTGCCAGGGATCCTGGTAGGGAATCGGGGAGGGGGCGAGGCCGCATGGCGCAATGTGTGGCTGCACAGCCCCGCCCCCTCCACGCTTCCTCGCTGCCCGCCCTCTGGGGAGACGGGCAGGTGGCGAGGCCAATGCCGCCACAGCATCGGGCCGGTTTGACCACGGCCCGGAATCCCGCTGGGGATTCCGGGCCGTGGTCGCCGGCCAGACGTTACTTTTTTTTGGTTCTGGCCGGGAATCACTTTCCCCACGCTTCTGGGGATTTTTGTGCCGGGAGCCCCGGAAGCGTGGTTGAAATTGACCCCATGTGGGCATTCAGCGTGGCGAACATCTGGCGGCCGCCGAACAGACGTGCAGGGCACAGTGACCACATGTAGGTATTCAGCGTGGTTCACTGTGATCTCGTCACGTCTGAAAACACCTTAAGTTGCGGTTGCTCTAGTGACACTCTAGGCTGCACCCATGCCTCTATAGTGTGGAATATGCACAGAGACAGCGTACGTCCCAACAGATGGGCAGCAGCCCTTTGGGCACCCGTTACTCGGTTTTGCCCAAATGTGCACCCACGATGGACTCCACGTTTCCTGGGTTGATGCCATGTGGAGCAACCCCGGGGTGAACATCAGGTGGTCGCAGGATAGACAAGTAGGTGAATCTGGGTCACGTGGGGCAATGTCTAATTTGTTAACGCCCTTTTGCTAATAGTTACATTTAACTAACTTTAATAGTTAAATATTAGAAAAAGTTTTCTAATTCTAGGAGCAAATGGTGTATGGAATAAGTTGCCTTGGGTGTTTTTCATGAACCAGCTGGACAAGCATGTGTCTGTAATGCTATAGGGCAGGGGTGGGGCCAAATGAGGTCCACATCTAGTTTTTACTTGTCCCCTTTCAGGTTCCTGGATCTGCCACCTGGCAGTTGGTGAGAATATGCAACCTTTCTGGCCACACAGAACTCTTCCTCAAGCATGCAACAAGTTGGAACTATTAATTGAGCTCAGTCTATAGTTCCTACTTATTACATGCCTGAGGAAGGACCCTGTGTGGCCCAAAAGCTTGCATAATCTCACAAGCTACAGTTGGTCCAATAAAAGAGATCACCTGAACTACTTTTGTCCCCAATTCAAAATGCATCATTACACTTTACTTCTGCTGGGAAATGGAAATGAGAATAAAATTTATTTCTTATTTACACACACAAATTATTCACAAATATCCCCATTAGGTGGCCAAGTAGAATTATCCTGGTGCTCATCCTCATGATCTGTCATCCCCGCAATACTAACATACGCTACATACTACCCTGTGTATATGTATATAGTGTATACACTATACACTAACATATGCAGCAATACCCCATAGTTTGCTTTAACCTGTAATACTGCAGAATTATAACAGATCAATGGCTACATTAATATTTTTATTAAATGTGTATGTAAATGCTGTGTGTGTGTGTGTGTGTGTGCGCGCGCACACGTGCAAATCTCTACAGATCTCTGCCTTTTTTAAAAACTGTGACCACAAGGGCATAGGTAAAATGATAACTTGATATTCTGCCAGTCTGAAAGTAAATCACATGACTTCAAAGAATGAACTGTTTGCATGCAGACAGTGACTTAGCTTGCAGTGAAAGGCTTTAAAGGAAATAGAAACTGCTGAGCCTTTAATTGTGCAGTTAAACATTGAAGGGTGATGGGTGTGGTGTCGTATTATCTTTAATAGCAAGCACGTAACCAAAAACTCTCTTGAGGTGCTCGCTCCAATCACTTTGTATTGCCAGAATGAAAACCATGGTATGTTTCCAGTAAATTAGGGTAATGAAGGAAATCTGAAAGCAGAGCTAAACCATAGGCAACTTATGATAATTACCTTAGTGTTAGCACCTGCTATCGCTGCCACTTGTATGCAGCGCGAAGGGGGCGGGGCTGCCAGCTGTGGGCGGCTTGTGGAGCCAGGGAGATGCTGCCGCCTTCAGTGCCGCCAGTGGAGGCGGGGGCAGAGACAATGGCTCCCGGCTCAGCTGGGGCTGAAGGAGAGCTGCCTCAGCTGAAGCCGGTGGGTGGCGACAGGGCGGGGTCCCCGGTCGTGCTGCGCCGCTCTGTCCGCCTGCGTATGCAGCGGGGCAGGGCTAGCCCTACTTAAGGGGCTCAGATACAGGGAGGACTGTCGGTGATCAGCAGAGCTGGGAGGAACTGCCCCCCTTCCTGACTGTAGAATCATTGAGCATAGTGTTGTGTGACGACTATGTGTGTGAAGTTGAGCGAGAGTGCGTGCGTGAATGATTGTGAGTTTCATAGCGTGTGTGGTGATATTGGTGGGTGTTGAGGTGCGGGATAACTTGTTGGGTGCTTGTGTTACTTAGTGGCACGGGAGATTCCCTTCCTTCCTGCTCCCTCTCCAGTCGGGACCCTTCTGCCCTTTCCCCTGTCCCTGTGTACTTGTTGAACTACGGGCACCGCCCCTTCTTCCCTGGATCTGTTCCCTTGTCTCCCACACCTGTTCACATACTTCCTCCCTTGTGGGTTTTGAATGGTGAAGTGCACAAGCCGGGTGACAGGTCTGTGGGTGCTGGGTGTGTGGTACGAGAGTGGAGGGGCGCCACTCTTTCTAGTGCTGTATCTCCCCCCCCCCTGAGAATGTTGAGACCCCTAGCGACTGCAGGGGTATTTCCCAAATTCTTTCCCGTACTACCTACCCTAACAGTTGCAGAAGATGAGTTCATGGATCTGAAATACTCCCATATGAAAATCCAAACCAAACCATTAAGCCACTGTGCTTAGCTNGATGATCTGGCCTCGTCCCATTCGGGATTACTAGGGTCTTATAAGATCCTGAGGGGTTGTTTTTCCTCCCCTGAGAATGTTGAGACCCCTAGCGACTGCAGGGGTATTTCCCAAATTCTTTCCCGTCCTACCTACCCTAACAGTTGCAGAAGATGAGTTCATGGATCTGAAATACTCCCATATGAAAATCCAAACCAAACCATTAAGCCACTGTGCTTAGCTAAAGTGACACCAACATGGTCTCTTTGGCTTCTCATTAATGGAGCTCAGAAAACTGGTGTCGGACTGCAGCCCCATTGTTCGTCTGGGCTCTATCCACAATCGTGCGTGCTGTGCGACCATGCAGGACCCCATGGGTTAGGGTTCCTGCCGAGATTCCCATTACCCGGGGTCCATGAATAAAGTTGAAATGACAATATGAATGTCTGAAGCACTGGCATAAAATACAGCCCCTATGAGCCTCCAAGACAGGGAGCCCCCAGCCTATGGAGGGTCATCAGGCATTCAGGAGGGGGCTTTCAACACAGGATGTCCATGAATAAACAAAAAATTACAACACTTGGGCCTGTAAGGGCTGCGATGCAGGGAGCTCTGCACCCTAAATGGAATGTTCTGTTGAGTTGGACATCAACAATGAATTACAACCGCATTTTCTTTTTTGTAATGGGCGAGACCGCCCAAATGTTCCTCTATTAGGAGGGAGCCCTCGTCACTATTCTGTACAGGGCCCAAACGTCCCTGGGTTTGGCGCTGGTGATTGTCCACTTGTACAGACTGAACCAGTTTGCCTGCTCCATCAATAAATCTCTAGAGCATTTCCCATAAGCTGTTCAAACAACAGCTCACAAATAAGTCACAGTTGACAATACTTTATCACAATTTGGCTCATGTCTGAATTTTTTTAAAGGCCACTTTCCATTTCCTGGATCTGGCCCATAGATCCAACTCCTCCCTTCTCAAGCACTGAAAGACTGAGCTCAGGGGAAGGAAGCAGAGATGAGGGTTTGCACAAAAGGATAGGCGATAAATCCAAGGTACAGATCCATGATCTGGACCGTCCTCCATGCTGAGCACACCCCATAAGCAACCCCGCTCACCACTCCTATTTGGCCCATAGAGCTTGTTTTAATTTTCAAATTTGCCCAAGGGAGGGAGTAGGTTTCCCATCCCTAGAGTAGATAAGGTATTCTGGGAGTCTGACAAAGAATTCAAAGCCGGTGAAATCATCGGATACAATATTTGCCACAGATGTGCATTTCAGCTCTAGTTTGAATATATCAGTTGCATGTTAAATGAAGTACTTCACAATCTCAAATTCTTGTATTTCCTAGTAATGTTACATGGATCTCTTCATTTTGGGGTATCATGAGTTTTTGTTTCCCTGTGATGATAGTCACCATGGGAAGAAACTGAGGATTGATGGGGCTTTATGATGAATATGTAAGTGAAAAAGGTATATAACCTGGGTCTCCGGACTGCCCCTGCGCGCCAGCCCACCTGATGTAATTTGTGTGTGTGCTCTGGGCCCCTCTGCGGGGGTAAAATAAACCAGTCAGTATTGCTTACTGAACAGTCTGGTCTCAAACTTTGAGTTCCTGTCTATGTGCTGCTTTTGCTCTTCCCTTCTGAATCCATACCCGAGACACCAGGTGACACTAGGACAACACCACAAGACATCACCAACTCCCACAATTTTACTGTGGACATTATGAGATCAGGTGCTTTTCCCTGGAGCTCCTGCTCAGGGATTTACATGCTTTTATGTAAGTCTCCAGCTTTTAGAAAACCATGTTTCTTACCTTGATTGCATATTTAAAAGTTCACAATGTGAATGAAATGTAGGCAAAACGCTAGAAACCTGGAGGCAAATAAAAAGAACGTGTCTTGCAGGCAGCAGTGGACAAATGGTGGAGCCTAACTGTTCCACTGTAGCAGCACTGTAACAAATTTAGTATAAAAAAACCCAAACCCCACCGCACTATTCACTGTAAGACCTTGAGAGTTGATGAACTGCTTCATTCTTCCTTATTTATGGGATTCAGTAATTCTATTTCCATGCTAAGTTTGACAATTGGCTTTTCCGGTTCAGGCATCTATTTAGAAACTAGCCACAACACGAATCTTTGAGATGCAGTATGAAGCTAGTGAATGCATTGCCTATATCATAGATATCTATCCAATAACTGCTACATGTTTTTGATTGATATGTTTCTGTTTCTAAACAGCATTATTGTTGCATGTTTGTAACTTACTTATTTATTTATTGGACCAACTACATGCCTGTCAGATGCCAGTTACAATAAGAGACCGGTCCCTGCCTTGAGTGGCTTACCGTCTTGGCTCAACAAGGGAGGGGAATCCCAAATACGAATGACCTAGTATGACTGGGGCCAAATATGTCCTGACCTGGGCCATAATACTTAAAATTCTCTCATGCAGAAATCCCAGCCCGATCTGGACCTGATGTGCAGAGTTTGGATTAACTCAGAGTTTGGGGTGAGCCTCAGGCCAGAACAAGGGAATGTATTGCTGCAGAATATCCAGACTTTATCCACAGACCTGCACCTGAGGCTCAGCCAACAGAATTATTATTATTGTTGTTTATGTAGTGCCAGCAATGTACATGGTGCTGTACAATCATTAGTTAGCGACAGGTGCCTGCCACAAACGTCTTACAATCTAGGAAAGACAAGGATGAGTGCGGGGGGAGACAAGGGAGAAGGAAACATAGGAAAGACTTCTCAACTTCATGAAGTTGAAAAGTCGCAGCTGCATGTGCTTAACTTAGCTATAGAAATGAGGTGGAACCTGAATGGAAGGATGGAAGAGAAGGCATCTGTGACCAGTCTATGGGGATGAGGAGCTAGGGAAAGCCTGATGGAAGAGACAGGTTTTCAGGAGGGATTTGAAGGTTGGGAGGGACATGAGCCCTTTTTTTGATGGGGGGATATAAATAGAAATTATTATTAATATTATTTAACTATATTCACAAAGAGAGTTCCTGACATGGGGAGCAGCAAGAGAGAAGAGGTGAATATGTTTTGAGGAGCCAGGGAGTCATGAGCAGGCAAGGGCAGTGATAGAGGAGGAACAAAGCTCTTGGGTGGGAATGTGGTGGGAAACAAGTGGCGGGGGGGGGAGGAGGATAGTCGCAAAGCACATTGAAGGTAAAGACAAGGAGCTCGTGCTAAATGTATAGAGGGAGCCAGTGGAGAGAGGAGAGGGAGGAGCTGAATATGGTCAAAGCAATGGACAAGGTGGGTGACCTTGGCAATGGAGCAATGAATGGAAGTGAGAGAGGAAAGATCAGAGCAGGGGAGGCCAGTAAGAAGGAAGCTGCAGTAGTCAAGGCAAGAGATGAGTAGAGCAGGAAAGGAGTTTTGGCAGTGGAAGCACTAAGACCAGATTATGCATAGTGAAGTGACAGAACTTAGCAACAGACTGGATCTGAGGTGTAAAGGAGAGGGAGGAACCCAATATGAACCCCAGGCTATGTGCCTGAGGAACAGGCTAGATGGTGACACCATCAATGGAAACTGAGAGGGAAGAGGGTGAATGTTTTTAGGGAAAGATGAGGATTTCAGTCTTGACTATATTAAGCTTGTATTGGCAGTGAGACAGCCAAGCACCGATGTCAGAGTCTGGGTGAAATTAAATGAGACAATAGCTCACTGGAGTCAGCGTTTGGTCCATTCAGCTCCCACTCACATGTTTTAGCATGTAGAGCTAATAGCCACCTTTCATGTACTGGTGGTAGCTGCCACTGGTGACGCCACTCCGTATTTTCCATCTCCTCAGCCCTGGCTCTGCTTGCGTGCTTGGGCGGCTGCAAGAGGAGAGACTGATCATGTTCTGTCAGTGGAGAGGCGGCTGCAAGAGGAGAGAGCGGGAGGTGCAGGAAGGACCTTCTGCAGAGGATCTGCACCCACACTCCTCTCTCCATTTGAGAAAAGAATCAAGGGGAGCACAGGAGTCCTGTGGATCCTCCAGAGGAGCCTTGCTTGTCTCTTGCTCTCTTCAGTTCCTTTCCCAAATGGAGAGAGGAGTGTGGGCGTAAATCCTCTGGAGAAGGTCCTTCCTGCACCTCTCACAGTCACCCAAGCATGCAACTGCTGCTTCTGATGGAAAGGGTGGTCACAGTCGGGGCAGAAGCCTTCTCTGGCTGTGACCCCCCCCCCCTTTCCATCAGAGCTCTCGCCTCTTGCAGCCTCCTGTCAGCTGAAAGAGCAATCGTCCTCTAGCAGCTGTGCTAGGCTTGCAACTCTATGGTGCTGGTGGACTTGGATGTGGGTGAGGCTTGGGCAAACCTAATTAACAAGACACAGCAATGTGGATGCATATTAACATGCACTGACCCACAGGGTGGGCCCGCAATGTCCTGGACGATGCCAGGGAGCAAATGGGGGCTGCGTGGGGGGTGCAGGCTAACATCTAGCAGACACCTAATAGATGAGCAGGTGAACACCCACCTGGTGGGTGCTAACGTGGGCTATCGTCTCACTTATTTTCACCCACAGTTAGTGATACGAGAATGGACAGAAGGTGTGACTGGGATCTTGGAGTTTCCCCACCCCCAAGTCACCCCAGATCAGCTGTGACACAGTTTAGCCACTGTTGGGCTCTGATGGCTATCACTCAATCCCAGAGTGAGCCAGCCTACATGTTTAAACACCCTGCCACTTGTATCTTGGAGGTAGTTTTGTTACTAATTAATTATTGGGATCGAGATCGTCATAAAACACCACTCCAATGTGGTACAAAACAAAACTTTATTGGAACGGCACACCTTGGTTTTCTATTCTTGGCAGGATTATACTACACACACAGTATTATACAGATAGTCCCCAGATAAAGATATCTTACGTGTCCTGTGACTGGCCAAATCCTGGAAGCACGCAGGCTGATTCAGGGAAAAGACTGAGAGAGGGCCCTTTGGTGCTGGAGAGTAGAGCTGCTGGCGAGCGAAGACAAGTTGTGATCCGTGTGTGCAAGGTCTGGAAGGGAGTGAAACCACGTGATTCACCAACTGGTGACCACTAGCCTTCACCCAAAGTCATGTTGTATGACCAGGTTCTTTTATACAGTTCTGAGGTACAGGTCAGTAATAGCCAGATGCCATGTCATGGTGACATCACACAGTTCTTTAGCATATCAGAAGAACGTCTTCCTGGGAGGAAGGGCCCTTAGCATATCAACATCTGTATCTTTCCTTGATTGTTCTTTTCCTGCCTGGAAGTCAGTAGCAGAGTTGCAAATGTCCCACTTATCTGTTCACAATGGGTTTCATTTGTCAACTCCAGTTGTTCAGCAGGAGACTTTGTTAAGCATGTGTGGCGGTGCCAGGAGAAGATACTTGTCTGGCTATGCCTTTGTTAGTATGCTGATGGGGCCTTATCCACATGTTGAGTCATCTCAGCTTGAATTCCATCACAATCTCAGGCCTGCTGGCTGTTCTGGACCATCTCTCTGCTCTTTGCCTTTGCTTGACCGAAGTTAGGTCTGGCTTCCTTTGTCCAGGCCAGGAGAACATAAGATATCCCTAACACTATATTCTATTGCCATATTCCCCCCTGTGATACGTTTAAAACCGTATCATAAAAAAATTACAAAAACTGCCAAGTCTAGAAAAATTGGTGTGTAGATTACATGAGGTGGTTCAATAGAAAATACAACGTGATTATTTGAATAAGGTGAGAAATGGAAATCATGACATAAAATTGGTATGGTAACAGAGAATGTTTGATACATCTTTGGTTCATGAGTGTGTGGGCGGGGTCAGAGGTTACCAGCACTTAACCCTCGTTGGAAGTGATCTTTACCATCACTTCTTTACCAAAACGGTGTTTCATGGTGGTGTGATTGGGTCACATCATTCAGTACTGACCGTGCACTGAAAGTACAGGATGAGGTGAACACCATTTTTGGCATGGACTTTGCGCAGCAGGGGGCGCTACCCCACTTGCAAAGCTGTTATAATTGTTTAAACTAAAACCATTGTGTTATAAATTATTCTGCCTAAGATCATTAATACTATAACAAATAACTATACCAATGATTAAAACACAGTCTATTGATTAAAACAACATTGGGACATTGGTTGAGGGAAAGGGATAGTGTGCCATACTAAAACTTTCCTGGCTGTACCTGTCTTAACATCAATATGAGCATGGTCAAGCCCATCTGACGCGTTTTTACCAACTGAACAATGCAGTTCCTTTCTGGAAACCAGAAAGGGTGGCTGACAGGGGTCAGAGCAATGCTTCAAAAATCACATACTGCATTTCGCAACTTATTAAACTAAAACAAGGATGAGGTGCAAGAACAAGCCCAAAAACACAGTAAACCATGAAACAGACAAATAAATTAAATAAAACCCATCACAAATAATTACTATATCTACTTAAGGTTGGAGGTCATAGATTGCTCTTTGTGGAAGCATAGCCATTGCGTGTTTGGCCCAACATCCAAGACTAATAATTATTATACTTTTTAGTTACATTACACATGAACATGAATCCAGTGTCCGGGGTAGTGTGCACAAATAATTCATTATAACATACGGGAATTCCAGGGGATGCTGTTACATAAAAACATTTATTTCCTAAAGTGTATACTTGTGGGTCATTGGTTGCTTATGGGGGAAATCATACAGGAATATGTTCTGTTATTGTAATAGCACTGGTGATATGGCTTGGGCAGTAATAGTACATAGCAGCCTTCTAAGTTGCACATTGTTCTTCCAAATTGAAAATTTGCTGTGCCTGTATGGCACATGCCCCAAAATGACTTCCTTTGGGGGTTACAGTTTGTATGGTAAGAATAATATCTCCTTGGTGCATGGAGATATTATGCGATTACCTTAATCCAATTAGTGTTAAGATTTTCTTTGATTGAGGACACTGCCCACAGATGAGGGTGCATGGGTTCCATGTGGAGGCTGCCAAGTATATTGTCCAGCATAATGAGAGATCTTTTCCTGCCACTGAGTACCAAGAACAGAAAATTTGGTATTCCTAACAAGTTGAGAGCTGCTTCTGAGGCTATAATTCCTTGTAACATAATTTGATTCCAGTCTGGAAGGGTTACCCCAATTTGTTTCAGTCCCTGTGAGAGGTTGTGGACTGAGTCTATAGGGAGTGTATCCAAGCCTGAAAAAGTGGTGATACAAAAGGAGAACATTGGGGGTGATGTTTGCTGATATTGTCATTGGACAGGGTCAGAGGATGGTTAAGAGAAAAATTGTAAAAAAAAACAAACAAACTACAAAGCATAGATAAACAAGTGGTGGTGAAGAAATTAACTGAAGGTTTAGTGACATCACATAGAAAGACATACAACACTGAGTGACAAACAGCCATGGCATAACACACACGCACATAAATGAAATAAAATAAAAACTCTGGTTGGTTCCTTAGTTTGTTGTCTTCCAAGTCCTCCTCCTTGCTACTGTAAGAAATAAAGAGATCTGACCTCTGCAAGGCCTAATTAATTTCCTGAGCAATTAATTTGTTTATGCACATTGGGTGACTCCCATAGTTAATTCATAAATCTAAACATTGGAATTATATAAATCCTCCCCCCTTTTAATACTGTAAGAGCACGAACAGTATTACTTTTGTAGACAACCCATGCATAATGGCTGCCTGCTCCAGCACTGATTTGTAGGAATCCTCAAACATACATACATAGCAGGCGCACCCACTTACACAAGCTTTCAATAAAACATTCATTACACTTGCACATGTGCTCACACAAATTTTTGTCACACACCCCTATCTCAGGGACCTCAGGCAAAGTCACGCACACACATACCCGCATGGGGATCTCCTCGAGCATACAAATATACATACACCCTATCTCATACATCCCACATAGTCAAGCACACACAAATTACTCATATCAGCACAGAAGCATGGTAAATGGCAGGATTTTTGAGACTGCTGCTTTTATTCCTCCTTACAGACAGTTTTAGCCCTTGCTGGCAAAAACAGTGTAGATGAGGCCCTATTTTTAACAGAACACCTAAACAGACTACCTAAAAGACAACCCTACCAATCACAACAATAAAAGCAATCTTTGTTACCCTTTTTAAACACTTTCTCTAGCCTTCTTTCCAACTTACATGTAATTCCTCCTTGCATGGATGCTACACCATGCCCATTTAGCCAGTGTTCATCCTATCCTTCAAGAACCATCCTTAAAATCTTTTCCTTATACCTACTACATTTCCAACAACACTGTTCTGTATTTCCCTCCTTAACACACAAACACACAAAAGGGGGGGCTTGCTTCAGGCTGGATTACGCTTGTAGGGGCCAGGGACCACTGTTGCTGGTTAGGGCAGAATGGGGGAGCCACATGGAGAGATGGGTGAAATACATTCCCCAAAACAAGTTAGTGAATGTCAGAATTTCACTCCAAGCCCTGTCCTGGAAACCTGGCCATGGAGGGGGACTCCTGGGGGACCCTACAGGAGCCTGGACATCCCAGGGGAAGGGATAAAAGTCCCTGGGCTGGCATGGGGAACATTTCCCTGCTGTGTGATCGTGAGCATAATTGGGGGGCATTCCTGTATTTGTGTAGGAGAGAGCCTGTCTATACTCCGGGGAGGCTTTGGAGGAATTTTTACTTTTGGTGTTTTGTTCCTGCCACCTTTCAGCTAAAGACTCAGCTAACCTAGCTTTATTAATTAATTCCTCTAGTTTCCATTCTTCATGATCAAAATCAGGTGTCCCCATGGCCATTTGGGTGTGTAGACTTAGCCCATCATACACACTCTGCATAAACCATTTTTGGTCCCAATTTAAATCCTTAATTTGGAAAACCCCGTCTTCATCTATTAGATCAGCAGCAATAGCTAGGAGCTGGTGTCTAAGCACATATTTTCTTACAGATTCCCCTGGGGTTTGTGTGTCAGTATGGTAACGCTGGGCTGCACCTCTTGCAGTGTGAAACTCTTTGACAATATTTCTAATTACCTGATTAAGGGTTAATTTTGACTCATTACCTTTGGCAAAAGCTTGGTTGATGTCTGGCCAGATATTAGCATCCGCTGCAGCCATAGCAATTACTTTAAGATCTGTGGCAGTCCACATATTATATTGGGCTGCTTTTGCAAACCAATCTAAAAGAGTTTTTTTATTCAGGGGTCCCAGAGTGCCAGCAGCAGCTTTAATTTCTGCTTGTGACATAGGTGTGTCTATAGTGGTAGTGGTGGTCTGTTCTTCCTCCCCCTTCTGTTTAACTCTGGTTTGGGTGGTTATTACTGCAATCTTGTCAGGGGGTTCAGGGATAGGTGGGGCATTCGCTATTTCTTGGGGAATATTTTGTGTGCATATCTCATCCACCAGATCTTCTTCCTCAGAAGTTGGGGTTTCATCTGGGTCAATAGACCTGCATAAGTGTATTGGTTTGGACTGGACTGCAGCTATGAGACCTTTTCTGGTTTCCAATTGTTTAGTGAGAGCTGAGATTTTAGCTTCACAAGCAGAATGATTTGAATTTCCCTCCCCCATTTTTATTTCTCTTAATCTTTGCATGACAGCCCTAGTGGCAGCTTGACTTTCTTGCAAGCGTGTTTGAAGACGTGAAATCATGTCTGCCTGTGTCTGTCTCTCAAGCTGTAACTGGCTATTATGATTTTCAAGTCTGGTCAGCTGATGGACTTGCAGGAGATTTTTGGCTGTTGTCTCGTTTTTCCAGTTTTGACCTTCTGTCAATTTGTGTTTCAAGTGACCATTCTCAGCCTCTATTGATTTGTTTTCTTCTCTTAAATCAGAGCATTCTTTTTGTAACTTTTCAATAGCTAGTTTAAAAAGCCACAACAAGGCTGAGAATTTATCTTTAGATTTAGGTTTGTACAACAGCAAAAAATTTTCCCACATGTCACAGAGCTGTTCCTGTGTAACTGGGGAGCACAATGCATCTTTCACCCATGGGCAAATACCACTCTCTGCAACAGTTTGTGAGATAGCTGGCAGTTTCTGAACTTTTTCCCACCCTTCTGAGGGGACCCCTCCAGTACATTTCTTTCTGAACCAAGCCATAGATATCAATATATAGAGCGATAAATATAATAATGCAAAGATCTAGAAACCAGGTATGTCTCCAAAAATACAACACGCTTAAACACTGAACCAGCAGTGCCCGTGAACCTTAAAACGACGACAAAAGGGTCCCTGAGAGTCAGAGTTCTTCAAATTTTCCCTTTGGACCTGACAATTAGCAACTCTGCCTCAGTTTCCCTTCCCCGACATTCTCCACCAAATGTTACTAATTAATTATTGGGATCGAGATCGTCATAAAACACCACTCCAATGTGGTACAAAACAAAACTTTATTGGAACGGCACACCTTGGTTTTCTATTCTTGGCAGGATTATACTACACACACAGTATTATACAGATAGTCCCCAGATAAAGATATCTTACGTGTCCTGTGACTGGCCAAATCCTGGAAGCACGCAGGCTGATTCAGGGAAAAGACTGAGAGAGGGCCCTTTGGTGCTGGAGAGTAGAGCTGCTGGCGAGCGAAGATAAGTTGTGATCCGTGTGTGCAAGGTCTGGAAGGGAGTGAAACCACGTGATTCACCAACTGGTGACCACTAGCCTTCACCCAAAGTCATGTTGTATGACCAGGTTCTTTTATACAGTTCTGAGGTACAGGTCAGTAATAGCCAGATGCCATGTCATGGTGACATCACACAGTTCTTTAGCATATCAGAAGAACGTCTTCCTGGGAGGAAGGGCCCTTAGCATATCAACATCTGTATCTTTCCTTGATTGTTCTTTTCCTGCCTGGAAGTCAGTAGCAGAGTTGCAAATGTCCCACTTATCTGTTCACAATGGGTTTCATTTGTCAACTCCAGTTGTTCAGCAGGAGACTTTGTTAAGCATGTGTGGCGGTGCCAGGAGAAGATACTTGTCTGGCTATGCCTTTGTTAGTATGCTGATGGGGCCTTATCCACATGTTGAGTCATCTCAGCTTGAATTCCATCACAGTCTCAGGCCTGCTGGCTGTTCTGGACCATCTCTCTGCTCTTTGCCTTTGCTTGACCGAAGTTAGGTCTGGCTTCCTTTCTCCAGGCCAGGAGAACATAAGATATCAATAACACTATATACTATTGCCACAGTTTAGTTAGATAAATTTCACGCTTCAGGTATGAGAATTCCCCACCAAACTGCCTTTGGTCAGCTCCAGTAACACATAGACAGCAACTTGTAGAAAGTTTATAACAAGGTTTCAGATTGTCACTAAGTATCAGTGTTTATACAAAAGTTGCAAAATTAAATAAGAGAAAATAATACACAATGCTAACTTGACTTGTAAGTTTCCTTATCTAAATTCTTACCAATCCTAAATTCCCAAAGTTCATGACGTTCAGCTGGTTTGAAGCGAAAGCCCTGTCTGCCATGTTGGCCAGACAGGCTGTCTGTAGATCTTCGCATGCTGGTCACAGGCTCCTCCTGAATGCCCCCATGTGCTACCCAAGCATCCTTTAAATATTCACACCCGCTCTTTGTTTCAGTGGCTTTCCACTGAGACCTGCTGAATGATGCATCTTCCCCCTGGAGACTCTTCATGTGTCATGCCACCTTTAGCATAATAGCCTTTAACATGTAGTGCAACAGACAGTTTTGACTGGTTAAGGCTCAGTTAATCTTGTTACCGTCCCATACAATTTTCATAAGCTTTTACAATAACTTTCACTCTGGCCCATACAATCAATAACTCCTACAATATAACCTATACCATGATGATCAATATGTTATACAGATCATTTAGACACAAGACACCTTTAAGTTTCAGCCAATGGTTTCATATTTCATAATATATATATCCCTGTGACAGAGTGGGAGAGCACAGGGCTGGAGAGAGCGAGCCGAGTGTCATCAGCATACAGGTGATGCTGGAAGCCATGAGAATCAATGGGTTTGCCAAGTAATAGAGTGTAGAGGGAGAGCTCTGGGGAACTGCAACAGAGATGGGGAATAATGCAGAGGAGGCACCAGCAAGAGAGACCTTGAAGGAGTGGTTTGAGAGGTAGGAAGAGAGAACCAGACACTGAGCAGGGCAAAAATGGAATCAAGGCCTTCAGACGTGTCTAAGAGAAGTTCAGTAGTGTTTTTAGTGAGAGCAGTCTCAGTGGAGTGAAGAGAGAGGAAGCCAGATTGAAGGGGGTTGAGGAAGAAATCTGAAGAGAGGAAGTTGAGAAACCATGCGTAGGAGCCAGTTTCTTCCAGGAGCTTGGAAGCAGCCGTGAAGAGTGAGAAAGGGCAATGGTTGGAGAGACTGGAAGGGCCAAGAGTGGACTTAAGGATAGGGAAGATACGTTTGAAAGAAGATGTAAAGGATGCAATAGAGAGGGAGAGACTGATGAGCAGTGGTGGGGATAATCCCAGTTAGGAGAAGAGGGGACAGGGTCAAGGGGGCAGGTGCAGGAGTTGGATGAAAAGAAGAGGGAGGTGATCTCATCAAGGGACTCTGAAGGAAGGAGGACAGGACAGAGGTAGGAGGGGGAGAGAAGGGAAGGAAATAGGAGAGGGAGAGAGATTAGAAGTAATGTCAAGATGGCCTTTATCAGTCTTGTCATTGAAAAGGGAGACAAGAGCCTGTGCACAGAGGCGGTGGGGGTGGAGGGCAGGGAGGTTTTAGAAGAGAAATGAAGGTTAAAAGACAGCTGAGGTTGCAGGAGGGAGATTTGATAAATGTGAAGTAATAGTACAATAATATTTCAATCTCACTGGGCCCCTGACTCTTATGCATGAAAGCAGATGCTGAAAATGTGGTTGTGCATGTTTTGGAGCTGGTCTGGAGGGCAGCTTCAGACATAGTCAATAGGATTTCAGATAAATCTACCAATTCTTTCCTGAAATCTCACGGTGGTCTATCTTACTCCACAAAAAAACAGACGCTCTCTTGATCACAGACACTGGTTTAATAGAGCAGCTCTAATTTGCTGAAAGAATAATCCTGCAAAAGTGGAAGAGTAAGGCTTCAACACAAAGAACACGGTGTTTTTTACACACACATTTCTCCTGCATGTTTGCTGTTACATCCTGAACTTTCTGTGTGTCGGGGAGTGTCTGGGGGAAGAGCCTAGAGGGCGTGGCTGCAAACAGGAGCTGCAGGGAAGGACTGCCTGGTTTCACCTGGGGGCTTTGTGTCTCCTCCTACAGGTAACCCATATAACAGAGCGCTGCACTCCAGGGCGGTGCCCTCAGGGCGGCGGCCGAAGGGCGCCGCCAAAGGGCGAAGTTCCGTTGGCGGTGCCGTTTGCGGGGCAGTGGAGGCGGAGGCGACCCCCTTTGATTGTTTGAAGACGAGGGGCTGTGGTGTCGGGCTGTGTGGGTTTGCTCCTCCCTCCCCCCTTCCATCTTACCTGGGGATCAGCTGTGAGCGGCGTGAGTGACGCCCGTCAGGACCTGCAGCGAGTACAAGAAGCCTTCAGTTGCTGTGGCAATTCTTGTCCACTAACTCCACAAGGACGCCTGATGTCAACTAGTAAAAGACTTAGAGCGGAACCTTCCTTGGGCTCCCCCCCTTTACCACCACGGAAGCAGATGAAACAGCAATTATTGGAGACCTTTTTTCCCCCTAAAGGTCTTGCAGAAAGGGAGTCTACGGAGTGCCTTTCTTCTCCTCGGATTTCTACCTCAGGGGAAGTAACTGTATGCTCGATGGACAGGGAGGTTGCCCCTCCATCTTGTCACTCTACTCCTTTCAGTGGGCAGAAAGGAACTGCTGCTCCTCCCCAATTGAGGGGGGAGACTAGGTGTCTTAGGGGAGGGAGATTTTTTGACTGACTTTTTGACCACTCATGTTTCAGTGACAACGGAATCTGTGAGGTTTATGTACAATCAAGTTAATGCAATCCATGAAAAATTGGATTTTTTGCTCCCCTTGGGAAGGAGCCACTTGGGTGTTGGGGGTGCCCCTTTTCCATCTGGGGTGAGAGATGACCCTTTATACTCTTCATCTAAGGTATCGCTCAGGGGCCACAAATTAGTTCAACAAGTACAGGACCCTCAGTTGATCCCTGTTCTGGATGGTCTCCCCCAGTCTTTACAGG
>QEPC01008173.1:11801659-11820701 GCA_003113815.1 Sphenodon punctatus
GCATTGTGTGTGTGTGTGTGTGTGTGTGTGTGTGTGTGTGTGTGTGTGTGTGTGTGTGTGTGTGTGAAAAATGCATCCAGAATTTACTTGTGGATTTGTAAACCCAGAAGATTGAAAAATCAGAAACTTTAAGGTGTGTGTAAAAATGCCCACTGGTTCAGTAAAACAGGCAGCCTTGCTTCCATGGAGCACCTGGCATTCAGATGTCAAGGCATCCCAGACACTGGCATAGCACCCATAGGGTAAGGCGGGGCGGTTGCCCATGGGCCCTTGGGGGCCCATCCAAGCTTTAATGGGTGACTGCCACAGACTTTGAGGAGTGCAGGAGGGCCCAATAAAGTGCATTGCCCCAGGGGCCCAAGAATCCTAGCTACGCCGCTCATCCCAGACAGATTTGAGACAATATGGACTCTCTCTTCCTACAGTTAACAAATTAACAATATCAAGAACACCCTTACCTGTCCCTTGCCAAACTGTTCTCTCTCCTTAGGCCACTTTTAGATGAGCGGCCCGATCTAGAGCTCATTCAGTGCATCAATACCGAGGTCTTTCAAAAGCACTTTTAAAAATCATGCTTGACATGTGATTCTAGTGATGCCCGGCGACTTCCAGTGCATCTAGCCCCCTGAGCAACTGTTCTCCAAAGCGCATTTTTCAATGTGCTAGATCGGGCCGCTTGTCTAAAAGCAGCTTTAGTCTCCCTGTTGCAGTCTCTCTCTCACATTTTTTCCCCATATTCCTGATCTTTTAGTAAATTCTACTCTTGCTCTTTACCCTCCCTCTGCTGCTCTCTCTGATTCTCTCTCGCTTCTCCCTAACTTGTTAAATTTCTACCCCTCCTTGATGCTTTTTTTCTCTTCCCCCTTTTCCCTGTTTCATGGGATTACTTTTATTCTTACCTTAGTGTTATCTGGTGTGGGAGCTTCTACAAACATTATCCTTGCTGCATGTGGAGAGATTAAATGTAATGACCTTAGTTTTAGCTATACCTGTATATTGTAGTGGTATTCCTATGCTGATTCTATCTATATCGTAATTGCTCACCTTCATATTGCTCCTTCTTTGATATACTCATTGTGTTATTGCTTTATAACAAGGAAAACTTCTTTAAATAAAATATTTTTAAAAAACAAAACTGGTGCCAGTAATCTGGGTGATTAAAAATAGCAGTTTTATCAGATCCCCAGGCACTGCCAAAGTTTTATTTTTATCAGACCCATCAGATCCCCAGGCACTGCCAATTTTCATGTCTTTGATTGCTCAATTAATTTCAGCTAGTTCCAGAAGAGCTTCCATTGTCAACTGCTGAAACAAACTTATTTCAAAGAATTTCTGGAGCTATAAGGCAGAACAGGATTGTTTAAATTGTTTGTTCATTGTATTTGGGATGTGTGGACTATTATCATTTATGGATAGGATTTTATTTGGATTGGTTTCAGTCTATGGGCCAGCAACTTACTGGTTTGTTTAGTAGATTCCCAATAGTTTTGCCTTAGGTGGAAACGGGCAAATTTGGCCTTTTCTTTATGCAGTTTGTTAATCTCACATTTTATGTTAGTAAATGTTCTAAGCCAGACTGACAAAAGAGGGGTCAGAAGATCCTGAGAAGAGCAAGTAATATATGTGCTGGCCTGATGAGAATGGAGGCGTTGGCCGTACAATTGTACTGGGCCCTGAAGTTTAGAAGTGGGGGGGAAAGTACAAAAATTCTGTTAACTTCTATATTAAATTACGCTGAGTACGATAATAATTACAAGCAACATATGCATAAATAAAGTACCAATATGATTTCCAGAAATCAATTTCACATCCTATGATGGAGGGGAGGTAGTAGGGGCCCCCAGCTATCGGGATGTAAGGCGTCCATTTCTCTCAGCTGGCTTTTGTATGCATATCACATTCCTATAAGAGCAGCTATTTTGCTAGCTCACTTAAAATAAAAAACGTAAACATTGAACACATTTGAAGATAGAGGAATGTGTTGGTGCCTCACTGCGTGCTGCCTGCCTGCCTGCCTGCCACCAACTGGCCTGTTCAGAAATTGTGACTTTAATTGCCTCAACGGGCTCAGACACGAGTAACAAATAGAACTGCAGTTAATTGGTTATGTGGTAAAGCACGTCCTGTGGAGGTTAGGGGCAGCCTCCCTTGCATGTCTGTAGACTCCTTGTGTCAAATCCTTTTGGTTTAGACATCTTAGGAATTGCTTCTTAGCAAAGGCCAGGAGAACAAAATTTTGGTGCGAGAGAGTAAGAACCTAAGAAGTGCCATACTGGGTCAAACTAATGGTCCATTGAACCCAGCATGTGTCTCCAACAGTGACCAATTTCAGTCACTTGGAAGAAGTACCCACCAGGGGTGAAAACAGACATGACGCTAACCACCCTTTAACCACCCTTGGGGGTTATTTATGCATGTTTCAGGGCTGTATTGGTGCCCTATGCAGCCCTGCAACATGCATAAATGACCACCAAGAGTGGTTAAAGGGTGGTTAGCGTCATGTCGGTTTTCACCCCAGGTCACAATGGCGTGATTCGTTCCCTGTTGTTCATTCCCAACTCCCGACAGTAAGAGGTTACGTTCCCCAAACCTACCTAGCTATGGACCTATCCTCTAGAAACTCATCAA
This sequence comes from Sphenodon punctatus, assembly GCA_003113815.1. Classification (NCBI taxonomy): domain Eukaryota; kingdom Metazoa; phylum Chordata; class Lepidosauria; order Sphenodontia; family Sphenodontidae; genus Sphenodon; species Sphenodon punctatus. The sequence continues at coordinate 11,804,288 of QEPC01008173.1, forward strand.
ATCCTTTTTTAAACCCATCTATACTACTGACCTTAACCGTATCGTCTGGCAACAAATTCCACAACATAATTAATTGTGTGTTTAGTGAAAAAATACTTAATTGTATTTGTTTTAAATCTACTACTTGTTTGTTTCATGGGATCTCTCTTCAAATTCTCTCTTGGCCTACCTTATTAACATTTTATATCCAATTTTCCAGTGTTTATACTCTTATTTTCTATCTTATTAGACTAGCTTTCCATTTTTTAAAAGGATGCCTTTTTGTCTCCAATAGCCTCGTTTACCTCACCTTTTAGCCTCACTAGCAGACATATAAGTGGATTGACCCTATTCCCCGCAGCCCTTACTTGGTTATGGGCTATGGGACTGTTTCTAAGTTTCTTTTGATGGGCCAACCTTATGCTGCACGCACGGCCTTATATTACGAGAGAAGAGGAATTTGGGACCCAAGTTGCTACTTTTTATTTTTTATGAACTCCCAGAAATATGTGCAGAGCATTACAAGAATAAAGATCTGGAGATTTTCCATAATAAAGTTCTTCACTCTATCCTGGGGATGCCTTTAAGCATGCCAGTTTGTATGTTGAGAGCACAAACTGCAATTCTTCCAGTAGAAATGAAGGCTCGTTTGAGGTTTTTTACTTACTGGACTCGCCTGATGGACATGCCTGATTCTCATCTCCCTAAACTTTGATGGAGTGAGTCTCAAAATCTCTATTTTGCTACAGTGTGGGAAAACAATTTGTATTCTTTGGCTAATAAGATTGGTTTGTCTATTTTTTTTGGGAAGGTTTTCCTTGAGATAAGGTTAAAATTATGGTATTTACGTGCTATTTATAGACAAAATGATTTGGCTGCACTTGTTGCTGTAAAAATAACCCCATGGTATCACAAATATAAAATCAAGCACCAGTGTGAGTATTTATCTTACAGTACTTAGTAATTTTACTATTCACAAGGCACTGACTCTACTGAGGCTTCATCTAATGCCCTCAATGGTGCTAGAGGGCAGATATAATTCCATTCCTCATGAATTAAGATTTTGTCCCTTGTGACACCCAGCAGGTTGAAGACCTCCTACATTATCTTTTTGCTTGTCCGCTCATGGCTTCAACTAGGCTCAACCTTTTGAACCCACTGTTAAATGGGAAAACACAGTGGGATATAGGTTTGAAATTGCAATATATTCTGGCAAACTCTCATGATCAAGTTATATTGAAGGTGGCAAACCTGGCACATGCCTTGATGGTCCAGAGGCATGTTAGCATTGCTAAAATTGGTTTATTAGGTGACCGTTGACTTGCGCTATAGATGAAACTTGCTGAATTTCTTTGAGAATTTTTGGAAAACTGTTGTTTTAATTTGTAAAAAAAAATCTATTGTATTTTGTTTATTTATTTTTATTTTATTTTGTATTTGTCACAACTTTTATGGTTAAGACAATAAAATTAGTTGATTTGATACAAGAATGAAGAGAAATAGATGAAATAGAATCCTGGTCCTACTGAAGATGATGGGAGAAGATTTCACCCGGGTTTCTTGTCCCCAAAATGCTTACAAATAAAGTGCCTCCAACTTCAGTGGGTGCACTGGAATTGCTCATATGAGCAATGTGCACGTGCATTTATGGAATCGGCTGCTACATATGGTGTGATGGCTTTGAATGATGAGGTGTGAGAGGATCGAAGGAGGAAGGCTGAGGTTGACAGCAACATGGCCATGTAGTGACTCCGTTTTAGCCACCGGTTGTTTTTTTTAAAAATACGTTAATAATTGTTGTTCTTAAATTGCTTCAGTATATGTAATTCTGCCGCTTGTGGAATGGCACATCAGAAAGGGGGTGGGAAAGTTCCCTGCCACCCCAGAAGCCCCCATTTTCTCCAGAGTATGGGGGCGCTGCTTGCCACCCTAGAGAAACTGAAGCTTCACCCTGGGGCCCAGAGACTCTTAGTCAGGTGGCAATCCTAGTTTTGGCTGTTGTTCTCTGCTCCTGAGCCAGAGGAATTGAGGGTTCGTAGAGCCTTTTACTTACACTGTTCTCTGTGTCTTTTACGGTCAGGCACTGGCTTTGGGAGATTAGGACCAAAACAGAATAACAGCAGGATCAGGCCCAGGCAGGATCAAATGTTTTTCAAGGAGCCATCCCAGAAGTGAAGTCACAGAAGAAGCTGGGAGAGTCAAACCAGAGATCAAGTCAAGCCAAAACAATTAAGCCAAAGGACAGTCTGAAAAGTGTTGTTGAGAAGTAAGCTAAGGAAGTCAATGCCAGGAAGACAGTCCAATATGGGACAGAACTCGAAGGCTGGGCAGGAATGGGGAGCAAGAGGCAAGCTCAGGAGAGGATATACAGGCAAGCTGGGAACAGGAGACAAGGCTAAGGAACTGAATGGACAGACACAAGACTTAAACAAGTACATGTTCCTGCTGGGCAGCTCTTCCGAGCAGAAGCTGATCAGGAGCTCAGTAGGTGGAGGGATTCCATTAAGATAGAACCATGCTTTAGTGGCCAGAGGCTATATTCCTCTGCCCTGCCAACACAGCTGGCGCTCTGGAATCAGCTGATCCAGGTTCCAGACCAGGAGCTCTCCAAGATCTTTACACAGAGTGAATATTCAGAGCTCATCTCTGTTTGATTTGAGAGACCCAGAGCTGAGGGGCACTTAGGTAAGATGACAGTGTTTGTTATGATGCTGACCTATGAGCTCTATGGTTCCATCTTACCACAAATGTGTATTTATTTGCTGCTGATCTGAGGCCTTGTCTACTGTAGAGCTTGGGCTGTCTTAACTGTAAACTGGCTTAAGTTGGATCAATTTTAGGAGATGACTTTCTTGTATACCCACAGAATGCTTGTAGTACTCTCCAGAAGCAAGCAAGTATCTAGTACGCAGGCTGCGTCCGTTTGTCTCTGGCCCGGACCTGGCCTCCCTCATCCATGCCTTCGTCACCTCGAGGCTCGACTACTGCAACGCGCTCTACGTGGGGCTTCCCTTGTTCTTGGTTCGGAGGCTGCAGCTGGTGCAGAATGCGGCGGCTCGTCTTCTTACGGGGACGGGCCGCCGGGAGCATATTACACCGGTGCTCCGAGCTCTGCACTGGCTGCCGATAGCGTGCCGAGCCAAGTTCAAGGTGCTGGTGATGGTTTATAAAGCCCTACACGGTCTCGGCCCCTCATACCTTAGGGACCGCCTCGCCCTTCGCGCCCCAGAGCGGCTCCTGCGGTCTGCCGGGGGTGCCTTCCTGGAGGTCCCCCGTGTTAAGCGGGGGGCCACGATGGAGAGGGCATTCTCGGTGGTGGGACCGCGGCTGTGGAACTCCCTTCCGGAGGAAGCTCGCCTGGCCCCTAGCCTATTAATATTCCGGCAAAACTGTAAGACCTGGCTGTTCGCCCAGGCCTTTGGGAAGGAGGGCGAGTAGGGTGGGGTTTTAGTTCCCCCACCTAATTTTGGTTTTTAGTCTGCCCTGTATTAATTATTTTTATAATATTTATGGTTGTTTTAAATTGTTTTTATTGTGTGTTATAAAAATTTGTTGGAAGCCGCCCCGAGCTGTGTGGCAGGAGGGGCGGGGTAAATTTTTTATAAATAAATAAATAAATAAATAAAATATTGTCCCCACTGTTACACATTGTACTGGTCTAGAAGCAGTGGCTTTTAGACCATTATCTGAAAGACAGCCCTCTAAAACCAGTCCAAGAAATCCAGCATCTACAGGCACACTAAAATGTTCTAAACTGGACTGGTCTAAGCTTAGGATTGTTGTGTAATTGACCTAGTCAGTATGGCCCAAGACATTATGTGTAAACAGAGTCCTTTGAGTTAGAGACCAACTCATATGTGCATCTCAGTTAGGGTTCCCACCTATTCAAAGTTTAAGGAACACTTATGAATAATACATGTTGTAGGACCTGAAACATGTATTTTTCATAAATGTTCCTTTAAAAATGTGCATAGGTGGCAAACCTAATCCCAGTACATGCTCAGTACAGATTGAGGTTAACATGTATTAACACTCAGGGTCTTTGTTCCAGGACTCCTTCAGCCCATCTCTACCTTGGAAGAGATGATGCGGAACTGGATTCTGCTGTATTTTTAAAATGGACTCTGCCTCAAGGATATGTTTATCTAGGAAATACTGCCAGTACTGTAAAAAGGCTCCAGTCCTCAAAGCACTCTGCCAGCACAGGCGCCATTAATTTCAATGGGGCTTGACAGCAGATATTTGTGGATCAGGACGCCAATGTTAATTCATCTGAATCATGCTTTAAAGAGAATGTCTGGGCTTAATTCCCCTCCCCCCCACCTTCTTTTACATTAATTTATCATTAGTCGCACAATTAGTCCAACTTTGTTTTAAAATATGAGAAATTGCAAGCGCTAGGCTTAATGGTATCCGATATATGGGTAGGTCAAACTCTTGTCTCCACATTAACTGGACTTAGAAATTTTGCACCCCATGGCCCTTCTCAGGCTGCTGCCCCCAAGCCAAACCCTGTGCCCATGCTAGGTGTTCATGGGTGGGGGAGCCCTGTGTGAACAATGTGGCATGTGTGCCCGCGGTGATTAGGGGTGCGTGTGCATGCCCACCTAACACGCATCCCCCCTCCCCCCGCTTATCCCCCGGTATGGAGTAACCGGGGGAAACGGCAGTTCCTTCATGGGTGCGGGTGAGTGAGGATGTGTGTGCGGCCGTGTGCATGCCCCGCCCACACACCCACCCAGGGAAGCAGTGTAAAAAGGGCCTGTGAGGAGCCACTCAAAGAAGAACAGAAGGTTGCTACCTTGTAAACAAGATTCTTCGAGATGGCTATAAACATTCTCACAACACCCACCCTTCCAGCCCTGTATGAAATTTTTTTCTTATATTCCTCTAAACGGTTGGAAGGAACTGTCATTCTGAAGGGAAGAGTACTTTTATATACTAGAGGAGCACAAGACCATCACGCGGTCTATTATTTGAATATGGTGAGCATGCCACGCACAACCCAGTTGTGAGAATGTGAGGAGCCATCCTGAAGAACCTTCTCTAAAAGGCAACAACTTTCTGATTACTCACATGGGGAGAAGTTGTTTGTAAACAAACAGCTTTATCTCCCTCCCGCTGCTGCTGCTGCTGCAGAGCTACTAGCAGGCAGATGGCAGGGGCAGGTGAGGGATGGGGACGCAGGTAGCAGGCTTTGGCTGCAAGCAGCAGCCTCCAGCAGTGCAGGGAGAAAAGGGGAAAAAACGCAGTGGAGTGGTGCCAGCGTCAGGATTGCCGCCCCCCACCCCCCGAAAATGGCACCCAAGGTACGGGCCTAGGGGGCCTGCCCCTAAGTCCGGACCTGCACATTAATACACATTAAGTGTATTCAAGGAGGTCCCATGGGTTCAGGATTGTCGTACTGCTTACTTCCTTGGATATTCTGATGTAATTAATCTGCTTACAGTGCTATATAGTTTAGGAATGAATATCCAGGTAATTTTCTCTTATTATCTGAGTCAGGTTAGGAAGTCGTTCCTGATAAAATGGGTTCTGGAAATGCTCCAATTTACAATTCCCCATAAACATCCTCAAAACCAAAACCACTGATTATTCTAAATTCTACAATCTCTCTTACCAAGGTTTTGCGTATACTTAAAAAAGTTATCACTGTGCCTCGCTTAAGGGTTGAAATTGCTGACTCATTTGCAATGAATGCACAAACACAAACTTTCTGGAATGCCTCCTACTAACTGCTAAAAAAAAAAAAAGTTTTACATTCACTCTGCACCACCACCACCTCATACGCTTGCGGGGAAAAAATGCATTAGCTGCCTTGAGCTTCTGGACTTGTTATAGTTTGTTCACCGGTTACTGCAGGTGCTTGAGTTAAGGCAGTTTTCTTTATTGTAAGAGGTAGGAAAAAGGAACAATTTAAATTCACATGCTATGACCTATTGACTTAAAACTTCTGGTGACTCATTTGGGAGAGGGTTAGCAGTGCTTCCACCTGTTACGTTAGTCACGTAGATTCCCATGCTTGTGTGCATAGTTGTACACATGAGTAAGGGGATGGTTGCTTGCCTAATCCAAATCTGGGTCTGTTTCGCCAGAAAAACCCAATTAGTGTAATGCATAAAACATGGTCCCAAGGCTGCTGTGCGGCCAGAGACGGCTGTCTTGGTCCCTGCTGTATTGCTGTGGCTGGGTCTGGTCTGCTCTCATGTTCAGAAGGAAGCAGATTAGCTCATCCCCCACCTTCTCTCTCTCTCTCTCACTCACTCACACACACCCCTCTCCAGCACTGAGGCAGCTTTCCCATAAGCTGGTGCGGCGCGGCGGGAACTTGTGCTATTCAAATCTAGCGCAGCTCCCGTCTCATGGGAAATGCGGAAGTGCAGCTCTCATGTGGACATGTTAGTGCAATGGACAGGGTAGGATTCACTACCCTGTCCGTTGCACTAGCGTGTCCGTGTGCGAGCCGCACTTCCACATTGCCCATGAGATGGGAGCTACGCTAGATTTGAATAGCACAACTTCCCACTGCACCGCAGCAGCTGGTGGGAAAGCAGCCTGAATCCCTGCAGGCAGGCAGTTGTCCCAGGGTATTGAAAGCATCCTCAGTCTCTTCCCAGCTAAGGTTGCTGCTGTGATAGACAGGGAAGGTTCTGCTCACAACATCCCCAATGGGAAACAATCTGGAGATGCTGCCAGAAGAGCTGGATGGGTGGGGGTCAAGGGCGACTGGTGGGTTTTGATGTTGGAGGGGCACTGGGGCAGTAAGGCTGGCCCAGCCCGGCAGGCCTAGGGGGCGGAGCCAGGGGGACGGCAGGCTAGTGGCATGGCATAACCCAGCAACAAGGAGTTCCCAGGGTTAACATCGGATGGAACAAAACACAGTCTACATGCACATCAAGCTTAAAATAAATAATTTATAAAACCCAAAACACAGGGACCCATACTTGAAAGATGGGTCCCTGTGTTTTGGGTTTATAAATTTCCTTGTAAAGCACCCCAGTCACAGCCTGGGTCCAATTTTACCACACACATCCCATTTCCAGCATTTTAAACACAACTGATATTGCATGACTTGCACTGCAGTGAAATCTCTCTCAGGATTTCCAAACCTCCATTTTAACACACACAGTCCCCACTCCCCTCCCCGAGAACCCAGGAGCCCTGGCTCCCAGCACCTCCTGCACTAACCCACTAGCCCCCCACTTCTCTCTCAGGGAACCCAGGAGTCCTGGCTCCCACCCACCCCCCATCTCTAACCCACTAGTCCCCCACTCCCCTCCCAGGGAACCCAAGAGCCCTGGCTCCCAGCACCCCCTACACCAACCCACTAGCCCCTACTCCCCTCCCAGGGAACCCAGGAGCCCTGGCTCCCAGCCCCCCTATTCTAACCCATCCCCTCCCCGCTCCCCCCACCCCGGGCCCTGCAATTACTCACCATCATCCTCGGGCTGCCGACTCCTCTCCGCTGCTTCTCCTCTCCAGGGACTTCGCCCCCGAGTCCCTCCCTCCCTCCCCCTGGGAGGGAGGGAGGGACGGACTCAGGGAGGCTAAAGAGCAGCACGCATGTCAGCAGCTCCCAGCCCCTTGCACAGGCGGGACCCAGCCTGTGCAGGGGGCTGGGAGCTGCTGACGCACACGCAGCTCTTAGTTCATACAGAGGGCGCCTCTATTGGGCACCCCCTTATGAACTTTCCCTCTGCCCGACCCCTGCAATGCAAGAGTGCCCCCTGCGGCACTCTTGCATTGCAGGGTCCCTTTATGCGGAGTGGACGGCTCTTGTAGCCACCCACTCTGCCTAAAGGGAGAATGGCTCCCTTTCGACCCTGAAGGCTTCCTTAGGAAGCCTTCGGGGGGGTGGAGTGACTCGAGTCACCGGCTGTGTGCACGCGCACGTACACAACTGGTGAGAATGTGTGCAGAGCCACCTCGAAGAACCTTGTTTAGCAAGGCAGAAACCTTCAGAAGGTCGCTGCCTTGCTAAACAATGTTCTTCGAGGTGGCTCTGCACATTCAGTGCGATGCCGACCTTAGTCGTTTTTTTTTTTTTTTTTTAAAACAGCTGCCGGGGAGCCTGCCGCTGGCGGGGGAAGTCCTGGGGAGCCAGGAGGGGCATTGCCCCTACGTTCCTGGAGGGCCCACCGCCCCTGGTGAGGGTTCACCCACACATCTTAAAGTATGTGTGAACTCCCACTAGAAAGATCACCAAGGCCTTTTTTACACAGATGCTCTAACACCGATTAAAACGGGTGTTACATTTTATTTACATGGTACAGGGCACCACATGAGATGGCTCCACCCAGTTTCTCTGGGTGGAGATGGGTGGAGGCATCTGTGTAAACACCGCTTGCAGTGGGTGGGGGGTCTCCACCCAGTTTCTCTGGGTGGAGATGGGTGGAGGCATCTGTGTAAACACCACTTGCAGCGGGTGGGGTGCATTTCTTTGGGTGGAGATGGGTGGAGATGTTTGTGTAAACACCACTTGCAGTGGGTGTTGGTGTGTGCATGCTCCCACGCAACACCCATCTCCACCCACCCACGGAGCCATCGGCAGTGAAGTCCGTTTCTCCGTGGGTGGGTGGTGAGTAAAGATGGGTGTTGCGTGGGAGCATGCACACACCAACACCCACTGCAAGTGGTGTTTACACAGATGCCTCCACCCAGAGAAACTGGGTGGAGGTATATCATGTGGTGCCCTGTACCATGTATAATAAAATGTAACACCCATTTTATCAGTGTTAGAGCATCTGTGTAAAAAGAGCCCAAGATGTAGCAATGAGGGAGGATAGGAGGTGGGCAAGGAGCTTTCTAGAGAGGTTAGCTGGGAGGTACGGAGATTCAAGATCTTTGGGTAGGGGGTTGCTAATAAGACTTTGTAAAGGGGGAAATGGGTAGCAGAGATGACAGAAGCTAGGCCCCTCCCTGAGACTGTAGTGAGGACAGAGGGTAGAGGTGTGCAAGCACATTTGTGCCCAAGGAGCTGGAGACAAACACTGCACTCACCCCCACACACTTCTGGAGGCTCATATTTTTGTATGCACACTTGCACCCATATGGGCATTTACAGGCTCCAAGAGATACACACACACACACACACACACACTCACTTAGACTGCTTTCCCACAAGCAGTGTTTGTCACCGCAGGAACGTGTGCGATTTACACGGTCTGGGCCCTGCTTATTTGCGAGACCGCCTCAACCCCCGGGTTCTAGATCGGCCCCTGCGGTCATCTGGGGGCACCTTGTTGGAAGTTCCCTGAGTTGTCCAGGGGGCCATGCAGAATAGGACGTTCTCGGTGGCTGCGCCGCGCCTTTGGAATTCCCTCCCGGTGGGGGCACAGTTGGCCCTGGACCTCCCGGCCTTCTGTAGGAACTGCAAAACCTGGCTGTTCCGTCAGGCATTTGGTGAGGGAGAAAGGTAGGGTGGGCGGGGGGCGGTTAGGGAGGGTGGTATGGGGGTGTTTTATGGTGGTTTTCTTTTATTGTTGAATTTGTTTCTGAATTTGAATTGTTTAAATGATATTATATGTACTGTTGTTAGCCGCTTTGGGCCACCTGTGGCGGGAGAAAGCGGGCTACAAATTTTTTAAATAAATAAATAAAATAAATCTAGCACAACTCTCGTCTTGTGGGAAAGGAGGAAGTGTGGCTCTCCCTCCAGCAAGTTAGAGCATTGGAGTACACTGTCAGATGTGCGAGCTTGCTGGCGGGAGAGCCACACTTCCGCCTTTTCCATGAGACGGGAGCTGCGCTAGACTTGAATAGCACATGTTCCCACGGCACCAAAGCAGTTTGTGGGAAAGCAGCCAGAGTCAGGAACTTGCGCGCAGGCATGTGGGTAAACCTTAAAATGACAGTCCTTTTATGGGAAAAAATTCTTTTTAACAGTAAGACTGAATGATGTAATGTCAACAATGTTGTGACTTTTCTTTCACCTGGTATTTTTATTTGTCTACACCCTATTCTATTTTGATAACGAAATACTAGCATTTTCGATTATGTTTCCAGCTGGCTGAAGGCTATGGGAAGTTGTTTAGTATGTAGTTGCTGTGTTTAGTCCCAAGTAGGAGTAACAGAAGAGACAAAGGAGTTAAGTTCGTGGTTTTTGTTGAACAAACTTCTGTTGGTGAGAGCATGCAAGCCTGCAGGGCCCTGCCTCAGGCAAGAACGAGATGGGTGGGGCTGAATCTGAGCTCTAGGTTTGACTAGCATAGTGGGCAGTTTGCACATTCAACCATTGTAAGACAATGGAGGCTGTGGATTAGGGCCTGTTGTAGTGAGTCATAAGGCAAGTGCACTTGTCATGTTGACCCCAACTGTGAGAGCTGGAGCCAAAGAATTTTAGATGATACTTTTTATTCAGGGCCTGACCTCTCTCCAAGGCAGAGGGGCAGGGGATGGAGAGGCCAGATGGTAAGGAGGGTCACTGGAGTGGTGACGGCTGGGCTTACCTGGGTGGACTTGTTAAGGCCCCATAGAAAGCTCTGTCTCTGCTCCACAGGGGTCCAAGGAGGGCTACCGCCGCTGCCATTGAAGCTTGCGGAGTTCCTCCACTTGCAGGCCCTGTAACATGTATTTTTCATGTGTTCCTTAAAAATGTGCATAGGTGGCAACCCTACCACTGCTGCTTGCTACTTCTGCCAGTGTTGGGGCTGCTACTGAAGGAGGGGCTCTGGGAGCCTCAGGAACAGTGGAGGCACCCACAGTGCTCCTGGGGTCTCACCACCGCTTCTGAGGGAGGGACCCTGGGGTTCCAGTGCTGCTGCCAGCCATCCAGAGAGGCCAAGAAGCACTGCTGGAGCCAGACACTGACTATGAGACTCTAAAGACCACAGGGCCCCAATGACCCTGCTTTTATTGGACCAGCTTCTGTTGGTGAGAGCATATGAATTTTCAGACTACACATAGTCCTTTTCTCAGGCATCTGAAATCCAGAGCTACAGCCAGAGCAATGCAGGTTCCGTATGAAAGCAATAGTGTGGAAGGTGGCTGTTAGGAAAAAGGTCAAATCTCTTAAATACAATTAAGCAAAACCATCAGGTCTTGGTGCAAATAGCAAGACTGTTACTTACTTATACATTTCTAGTTACTTACAAAGCCCACATTTTTATTTTATCCATTATTTGTGCTGTCCAATAAAGTTAGGAATTTTATTTCCCAGCTCCATGTTCTCAAGGTGTTTTACAGGTTCCCTTTTAGGAGAAAGGTTGAGACTTCAGAGATGAAGTGTTTTTTCTCCAAGAAATGCACACCCATGGGTGAGCTGATGTCGTGTCCGTATCTTTTTTTCCTTTGGGTTCACTTGCTTTCATAAGGATTAAATGGTTTCACTAATGTGGTTTCCATTGGGGTATTTAGTACACTGAATGAAGTACACCACTCGGGCTGTGCATTTGAGTTTGGGTAAAATTATATAAATAAACACAAAAGTTGTTTTCTGGCTTGTGTATTTGAAGCACAAATACTAGGCCTGTGTATTTGGGTTTTGAGTGAACCCAAAATTTCACAGAAAATGTGGTATCTGAAGTCTCACACTAGACTCTAGAGGCTGCAGCACATATCCAGCTTGGAGCTGAACTGCTCTCTTTCAGCTCTTGCTTGGGGAGCCTGTCGTGAGACCTCCCTACCTGCAGGAGCCACCGCTGTCTCAGAACTGCAGTCTCCAGCAACCAGAACCAGCCCAGCCAGGGAGAAATGGTGAGTCAAGCTAGCAACCACTCCTCCAAGACAATGAACCCCCTGAATCAGCTCCAGGCCCCATTCCCCTTTCCAAGCCAGTGACTTCCCCTGAGCCTGAACCATGTCCTTTCCCCACATCTCCAAGCTAGCAAACCCCCATGAGCCAGTCCCATGTCCCATTCTTCCCCTCTCCCAAGCCAATCACATGCTTCACTCTCCCTTAAGCCAGCGATCGCCCTGGGCAAGACCTGTGCCCCATTTCTCACTCTCGAAGCAAGCTACTGCCTCTGAACCAGACCCACACCCAGTTCCATCCTCCCCAAGCTAAACATCTCTTCACCAAGCCAGCCATATTTTATTTATTTTAATTCTATTTCTTTGCCGCCCTCTCGTGCCACAGCAGCTCGGGACGACTTACAACATTTTAAACATATACAAATATAATAACATATCTAATATAAATAACAGTTTAAAATACAGTGAACCCAAAGACAGAGCTAACCCTCCCTGCCGGTCTCCCTTGCCAAAGGCCTGGTGGAACATCCAGGTCTTACATTGTTGTTGGAAAGAGGGGAGGCCTGTGACCAGGCAGACCTCCATCAGGAGGGAGTTCCACAGCCGAGGTGTGGCCACCAAGAAAGCCCCTACATCGTCACCACCCAGGATACCTGGGGAACTTTGAGGAGGACGCTCCCAGTGTTGGCAGGGACCGATCCAAGACTAGGCAGTAAATTCTTAATTCACTGTATTAAGGATTATTTCAGGTACTTCCACTCGCATTTCCTCTACACATATCATATATTAAATTATAGCTCAGGAACTGTGGATTTGCCACAATGAACACACATGGAATAAAAATGAGAGCTTTTAAAGAATGATCCCAGCTTGCTAAAAGTAGTGATGCACTTCAGTCCCTCTGCAATCTCTCAACCAGTGTGGATCTACCGTCCCGCAAACTAGTGCTCCCCTTTTTAAATTGGTAGTAGACTTAGCAGCAGTTTTAACTGCATTTTCCTTTCCTTATAGACCTGTCAAACTGACAGAGCCTCACTGCACTTTTTCACCAAATTAAGCCATATGTAGAGGGCCTTGTTCACTGCGTTTTTAACACTGGCAGCAATGAGGAAAATGCAGTGAACATAGGCAAATGTACAAATATAAATAAAAATCCAAAACTCACTAATACAGAAACAAATACTTAACCCTGTACACAGCTTTGTACACTGTATGCTGAGATCAGCATGTGTAGCCCCTTGTATTTTTAATGGTCTTCCCTGGAGGAGGTTGATAATGAATGTGGTAGAAATGTTTGTGCAAGTTCTGCCTCCAATTTTTTGGTGGAGTCTTGCTTCTTTTTGCAAAGGTGTATCCTGGGTTATAGGAGCAAGCAAGATTGTTTTAACGCAGTTTTAACCTTTTGTACCACTTTATAAAGAGGTCAAAGTAGTCTTAATAATTATTATAATAAAATAGAACACTTTTTCTATTGAAGGGGCAGATGATCTCCCACAACTCAACTCCTTTGAACCATTCAGCCAGTGCAAAAGAATCTGGCTGAAGACTTTCCCAGGCTGTAGATTCAACACATCTAACTCCTACACTGACAACTTTTAGAACAGCAGGACCCTTTCACGCCAGTGGATTGATAAAAGCTAGCTACTTTTGGCATTACTTGTGAGTGATAAAAACTCAGGATTGCTTGGTGCAAGGATTGTACTAGTGGCAGAGAGTGGGCTCGGTGGAGCATACCCGACTGACACATTACCAAAATAGATAGGCTGCTCCAACGCATGTTGGAGCCATTGTGGCCCCGTCTGTGCAATTAGGAATCCAGAACTGACTGCTTGGCACTGACAAATGGCAGGGTTCAGAGAAGGGCAAAGAAGATGATAAAGAGGTTGGAATGCAAGGCCTTTGAGGAGAAGTTGAGGGAACTGGGAATGTCCCACCTGAGAATAAAAATGATTGAGAGACATTATAACTGTTTTCAAACAAAGTGGTACTTACGGCCACTGGGGAGCTGCTGTCACTTCTTCTTCTTTCTTTTTTTTTTTTTTAAATTAAGGCCCTAATAGCACAAGTATTCCTAGATACATCCCCACAGAGTCCATTTGGATTTAGGGAGAATGCCGGCTCTGTTTATTAACAGCCTGTTGAGTTCACTGTATTGAGCATTATTTCAGGTATTTCCACTCACATTACCTCTACACATATCGTATATCAAATTATAGTTCAGGAACTGTGGATGTGCCACAATAAAAACAAACACGAATGGAATAAAAATAGAGCTTTTAAAGAGTGATCCCAGCTTGCTAAAAGTAGCGATGCACATCAGTCCCTCTGCAATCTATCAAACAGTGTGGATCTGTGCTTAGCAATTCCCTGACTTTGTCGTTTATGGCTTCACAAGCCAAGGGTAGATGTTAAACAAAGTTGGAATGTATACTAAAAATATTTTCAGAGACCTGTTCTAGCATTTTATGTGAATACACTGAGACATTTTTGCAGGGATTTGACTTATTCTCATCAATTGCCTTTTCCATCTAGTGAAAGTAGGCAACAGTATGAACAAGTGTTTGCTGCTCAGTCTTGTGACAAGCCTTGTTTGCTAATTAACAGATGTTCAGTCCTAACCAATCCAGGGTCTGTGTGGGGGGATGGGGAACCTTTTCCCTCCCAGGGGCCACTTTGAAATGAGTACAAGTTCCAAGGACCACGCAGAGGTTGGGGGGTGGGAGTGTTTAAGGGGGGTACTCAGAAAGAGGAGGCTCCTGTTCATGGATTTGTGTCATGGATCTATCCACTATCCTTGTATGCATCCTCATCACTGCTGCTTTACCTTGAGCTCCATCTTTCAGTGTTATGGAGAACGAACTGGATCCATGGTACAGATCCAAGAACAGGAAAGGGGTCAAATAAAAAATAGCCACTGGTCACATTTGGCCCCAGACCCTGAGGTTCCCCACTCCTAGTCTACATGGTCTGCCTCAGCCTCTTGTACTGGGAATCCTCTCAGTGATTACTACTTTTTCAGGAGATCCATCTTTGCATCCTATGGCAGAAATAACACTGTACATTTTGATTCAACCACTGTTTGTGCATTTTGATCCAATCTAGCAGACATCTACTTTCTCCAGCTTTCACTAATACTTCATCATTTGTCATCTTAGGCCATTTTCACATGGGCGTGCACACACACACACACACACACACACACACACACACACACACACACACACGTACGTGCTGGGGGGGGCATCAGAACGCTGCCACAGGTGTGTGAGGGATGGGTGGGCATCCATAGGAATGTCCCGGGTGTTGAGCAGGGGTGTGTGCGCGTTCCCGCACTACACCCACCTCCACCCATCGCCCACGCACGGAGCAGCCGGCGACAACAGCAGTTACTGCATGCGTGGAGGTGGTTGGAGATGGGTGTGCACCCGTGGGAATAGTCCCATACCCATCTCCACCCACCGCACCACACACCCACCCGTGATACAGCTTCTTAATATGTGATCAAAGCAGTTTATCTCAAATGCCTGTTGCAACTTGGTCTTGGCTAGGAGATTGACGGGTATATTATTATTGATCATTTCTATCTATAGTGCTTTCAGTGTTCAAAGTACTGTAGAATCCTTAACTCATTTATCCTCACAACAACCCTACAAAGTCGGTCATTATTATTCTCATTTTCCGGAAGCCCTAGGGTTCCTATTATTCAAGAATGATAGTTCACAGGGATGGATTTTTAAAAAAAATTAATTAATTTATTTATTTTATTAATTTCTATCCCGCCCCCTCCTGCGAACAGCTCAGGGTGGCTTACAACAATAAAAACAGAAATATAATACATAAAAACAATTTAAAACCATCAACAATAATAACCATCATATAAAATTATTAAAACAGGGCCCAGGCTTCAATTTAAATAAGGTAGGGGAGCTAAAAACCCTCCCCCCACCCTCCCACAAGGCCTGGGTGAACAGCCAGGTTTTACAACTTCACCGAAATGTCAACAGGCTTGGGGCCAGGCGGGCTTCCTCCGGAAGGGAGTTCCAAAGGCGCGGCCTGGCCACCGAGAATGCCCTCTCCATTGTGGTCCCCCGCTTAACACGGGGGACCTCCAAGAAGGCACCCCCGGCAGACTGAAGGAGCTGCTCTGGGGCGCGGAGGGCGAGGCGGTCCCTGAGGTACGAGGGGCCCAGACCATGAAGGGCTTTATAGATTAACACCAAAACCTTGAACCTGGCTCGGCTCGCTATTGGCAGCCAGTGCAGAGCCCGAAGCAAAGGTGTAATATGCTCCCGATGACTCGTCCCCATAAGGAGACGAGCCACCGCATTCTGCACTAGTTGCAGCCTCTGAACCAGGTACAAGGGAAGCCCCACGTAGAGCGCGTTACAGTAGTCCAGCCTCGAGGTGACGAAAGCATGGATGAGGGAGGCCAGGTCCAGGCCGGAGACGAACGAACGCAGCCTCCGTACCAGATACATCTGGCGGAAGGCAACCTTAGCGACTGCCTCCACCTGTCGCTCCAGGCGGAGGTCTGCATCCAATATCACCCCCAGACTCCAGACCTGCTGAGCTATAGGAGGGCGAACCCCTCCAACCAGGGGGGCCACTACCTCCCTTGCTCTCCCCACCAACATCACCTCTGTCTTATCGGGGTTGAGCTTCAGTCTGCTCTGCCACATCCATTCCGCCACAGCCTCCAAACACTGGGATAGCAACAAGACAGCAGGGTCTGGGTCAGCTGAAA
>QEPC01008173.1:11821159-11833404 GCA_003113815.1 Sphenodon punctatus
AGGTCGTCTACCAAGGCCACCAACGCCGTCTCAGTGCCATAGCCGCTGGGGCGGAACCCAGATTGAAAAGGGTCTAGGAAACTGATGCCGTCCAGATGCACCTGGAGCTGGAGTGCCACCGCCCGCTCAATAACCTTCCCTAAAAAGGGAAGGTTAGAGACAGGTCGGTAACTGGCGAGCGCACCCACGTCCAACGATGTTTTTTTCAGCAGGGGGCGCACCACAGCCTCCTTGAGGCAGGGCGACAACCTCCCCTGCTGCAAGGACGCGTTGACTACCCTTGCCAGCACCGTCCCCAACGTCTCCCTGGAAGCTTTTACCAACCAAGACGGGCATGGGTCAAGTTCACAACAAGTGGCCCTCACAGAACCCAAGACATCTGCCGCATCAGACGGCGTCACTTCCTGAAACTCCCCCCACAAAGCTGGACCAGACGGGACCTCCGTCCCCTCACGCTCTTCCCCTACTGCCCCTAATCCGGTGTCAAAGTCAGTCTGAATCCGAGCAATCTTGTCTGTGATGTAGTTGACAAACTCATCACAGCGGGCTTGGGACAAATCCCCATCCAGGCGGAGGGAGGCCGGACTAACCAGCCCCCGCACCACCCGAAACAGCTCCGCCAGGCGTGACTTAACAGACACTATGAGGACAGCAAGGAATTCCTTCCTTTCCGTCCTCATAGCCTCAACATAGGACCGCAAATGGGCCCTATGGAGAAGACGGTCAGAGTCAGATCGAGTCCGATGCCAGCGTCGCTCTAGCCTCCTGCCTACACGCTTCATACACCACAGCCCCTCAGCAAACCAAGGGGTCCTGCAGTGACAAGACCAAGGCAGAGGGTGTCTCAGAGCCACTCTGTCAATGGCTTCCTCCAGCAAGCTGTTCCAATGCTGGACCAGCTCATCCACAGAGTTACTGTCCAAGTCCAAGCATAACTTTATCAGTATGTATTTTTTTTTTCCAGTGCTCATTAATCCCAAACTCATGCATTCAACAATCATGATGGGGGGGTGGGGAACCTGACTTTTTAGCCTTTCTGGTACTGCCTGGTAATTTTTTCAAGCTATTTCCCACAATTATGAATGAAAGAAATCTATTTATTTATTTTTAAAAAAAAAATTAAATGGAAGATGCGATTCTGACACAATCCCATAACTCAAGGATCTTGGATTTTAATAACAGAATCAAATATCGCAAGACTTACTGCAAAATCCTGACAGTTGGCAAGAGTAAGTACTACGGAGCATTTGACTGTGTTTCTTAGTCTCCAGAAGACCCTCCACTAAGTTAATACCCAGTTGTTGTTGCGATTGCTCAACAGTGGAACCTAGCAGGAAATCGTGAGGTTTCTCTGTCATAATTACCAAGCAAACACAGGGCACACAAACTTATAATCATAGGAGTATACAGCCACAGGAGTATCCTCCATATGCGTGGGGATAGCATCTAGATTAAGGCTGTTACCAGATGTAACAATAAACATGTGCAAATCTATCCCATGTTGAAACTGATGACATCATCCTGGGCGTGTATGCCAGTGCATGCTTGCGGCTACTTAATAGTCTCCTACCAGCTGTTTCCTGGATTATATCCCTTTCCGCACTGCAACACACCTGGTTTCAGGTGAGAGAGAAAGACAACTGGGCTGGCAGACCCAGAATAGAAACTGCTGGGATTCATGGACTGCAAAGTTACAGAATCCAACTGTGAAAGCAACCCCCAATCCCTTCCCTAACACCCTATGAAAGCCCCTTCTCAGTCCCTTCCCCTCACCCCTTCAGTCCTTTCCCTCACTCCCCATGAAAGCACCCCCCCAAGTCCCTCCCCCGGCACGTTTATTGATCTTACACACACCACTTTTCCCACTCCCCAAAAACTCCATGGAAATGTGCAGAAACTAGATTTTCCCTTCACAAAAATCCATGTATCTATGGTCCCTGGATAACCAAAGCCAGTAGAACGGTAGCACGCATCTTAGACATAACAGTGGCTACATACTCATAGCAGCTATCTGTTTCTGCACCCATGATTTTCCAGATCCCAAAATGTAATAAATGAGTGGCAGGATGTGTTTGTACAAGCAGATGTAATGACTCCTTACACCTGTTTAATGCTGAAAACGAGTACCTAGGTTACAGCAAGTGGATATGCCATGCAACAGACATGGAGTGAAAACAGTAACTTGGGAAGTCTGGGCACGTTACCACTTTCCCCTTCCAGTGCCTCTGAGAGGGGAAAGGGGCACCCACTTGGACTTCCCAAGTAATCAGGAGCCAGCCCCACAACAGCGACCCAGGGGGCTCCCCCCCATCACTTGGGGAAAGGCCTCTTCCCCCCCCCCAGTGCCTCCCACCCTTGCAAAATGACGGCCAGCCAGCCCCAGCTGCTTCTGCGGGGCTGTTACTTTGCACGACCAGCTAGAGATTCCCTCAGGAGCGCCCCCTATCAGTTGCTTAGTGGGCAGGTGCATGCACCAAACAGCCAATGGAAGGGTGTCAGGAACGTTCCCCAATCAGCTGTCTAGCAGCAACTCTTCCTGGGGCCTATCCTGCTGTGCCTCATTGGCCCAGGAATCCTGTCCCATGTGGACAGTTCCTTGGGCCTCCCCAGTGCATGGAGGGACCTGTGCTGGCAGTCCCCACGCCCGGGTTAAGGGTTGAGAACTGCACGTTGGAACAACCCTCCCCGCCAACCCAAGGAGTGGTGGCTGCAGTGGTTCACCCCAGGGCAGGGGAGGGAAGAACCTTGCCACCATCATCTGTTTTTACCCATGGACTGATAGTGTCAATAGAAAGATGGAGCTTTTAGATTTATTATTATTATTATTATTATTATTATTATTAACAAACATTTATATAGCGCCAGCAGTGTACCTGGCACTTTACAAAGTAATAAAATAGACACGGTCCCTGCCCCTAGGGCTTACAATCTGAGAGACAGGAGCTGGGGGAGAGACTTAGGAAGGGGAACAGAGGGAGAGACAAGGGGTCTAACATTCATGAAGATGCGAGGTCTCAAGTGCACGTACTTGGCTTGGTTACGATGAGAATGACAGCAGGCAGGTCCATGTTGCAAGGATAAGGGTAAACCGATCGTAGGTATAGGAATAGTGGCTCAGCAGGATAAAGAGTCAGACAGAGCAGAGCGAAAGAGGTGAGTTTTAAGGAGAGATTTGAAGGTATGAAGGGAGGGGGCAAGGCGGATGTGGACAGGGAGGGAGTTCCAGGCATGGGGGGCAGCAAGTGAGAAGGGACGAAGGCGCTTAGGGGAGCAGGGAAGGCGTGGAAGGGTGAGAGAAGGGACAGAGGAGGAGCGAAGTGCACGGGCTGGAGTATGGAGGGCGATAAGTGCAGAGAGGTAGGGGGGAGCAAGGTTGTGAAGAGCTTTATAGGTGAAGACTAGGAGCTTGTGCAGGATTCGTTCAGGAAGGGGAAGCCAGTGAAGCGAAGAGAGGAGGGGCTGCACATGGTCGAAGCGACTGGCGAGGTAGATGACCCTGGCAGCAGAGTTTTGGACAGAGATGAGGGGAGAAAGGTGAGACCGGGGAAGGCCAGTGAGAAGGAGGTTACAGTAATCGAGGCGAGAGATGACCAGAGCATGAACAAGAGTTTTGGCAGACGAGACAGAGAGAAAAGGGCGAATCTTAGCAATGTTATGGAGGGAGAAGCGACAGGATTTAGCAACAGAGTCAATGTAGGGTTTAAAAGAAAGGGGTGAGTCAAAGATGAAGCCTAGGCTACGGGCTTGGGGGACAGGCAGGATGGTGACTCCATCAATAGTTATTGACAGTGAGGAAGGAGAGGAAGGATGAGGGGGGAAGATAAGGAGTTCAGTTTTAGCCATGTTGAGTTTGAGTTGACGTTGAGACATCCAGGTAGAGATGTCAGAGAGACAGTTGATGAGACGAGCTTGAACAGAGGGAGAGAGAGAGGGAGTAGAGAGATAGAGTTGAGTGTCATCAGCATAGAGGTGGTATTGGAAGCCATGGGAGGCAATGAGTTTGCCTAAGGATGAGGTATAGATCGAGAAGAGGAGAGGGCCAAGAACAGAGCCTTGAGGAACACCAACTGAGAGGGGGAAGGAGGAGGAGGCGGAGTTGGAGAGAGACACATTAAAGGAGCGGTCAGAGAGGTAGGAGGAGAACCAGTTATGGACAGAGCCACAAAAGCCAAGGGAGTGAAGGGAATCCAGCAAGAGTGAGTGGTCAACAGTATCGAAGGCAGCAGAGAGATCAAGGAGGACAAGAATGGAATAGAGACGTTTAGATTTAGCCACCAGAAGATCGTTGGTGATCTTAGCGAGAGCAGTTTCAGTAGAATGAAGGGGGCGGAAGCCAGATTGGAGGGGGTCAAGGGAGGAGTTGGAGGATAGGAAGTCAAGGCAGCGGGAGTAGACAACACGTTCAAGCAGCTTGGAAGCAAAAGGAAGGAGTGAGACAGGACGATAGCTAGAAGGGTCAGAGGGGTCAAGAGTGGACTTTTTGAGAATAGGAGAGACTGTGGCATGTTTGAAGGCAGAAGGGAAAGAGCCAGTAGAGAGGGAGAGGTTGATGATGTGCAGGAAGGAAGGGGCGACAGTGGGAGTAATGGAGGTGAGGAGGCGGGAAGGAATGGGATCAAGGGGGCAAGTGGAAGGGTTGGAGGAGGAGAGCAGAGAGGAGATTTCCTTAAGGGAGGCAGGGGAGAAGGAGGACATGAGAGAAGGAGGGGGAGGAGGGAGAGGGGTGGGAGTGGGAAGAGAGGAGTGGGAAGCGATGTCGAGGCGGATCTTGTCTATCTTGGAGGTGAAGAAGGAGGCAAGATCCTGAGCAGAAAGGGAAGAAGGAGGGGGAGGACAGGGAGGCTTGAGGAGGGAGTCAAAGGTAGAGAACAGGCGGCGAGGGTCCCGAGAACAGGACTCAATGCGGGAGGCATAGTAGTGTTGTCTAGCAAGGGAGATAGCAGAAGTAAGGGTGGAGAGACAGAATTTGAAGTGAAGGAAGTCAGCGTGAGAATGGGATTTGCGCCAGAGTCGTTCAGCAGCACGAGTGCAAGAACGGAGGTGGCGGATACTAGGGGTGAGCCAAGGACGGGGGTTGTGGGAGAAGGCAGGGCGGGAAGAGAGAGGGGCATGGGAGTCAAGTGTGGAGGAGAGAGAGGCGTTGAGAGCAGAGACAGCGGAGTCAGGGGAGGAGGAAGAGAAGACTGTAGGAAGAAGGGGAGAGAGAGAGGAGGCAAAGTCCAGGGGATCAATAGCTTGAAGGTCACGGAAGGGGCGTAGAGAAGGGGAAGAGGAGGGGGGACAGTGGGAAATGTTGAAAGAGGCAAGGAAGTGGTCTGATATAGGATGAGGATCGAAGGAGAGATCAGCGACAGAGCAGTTTCTAGAGAGGACAAGATCAAGAGAATGGCCATTAGTATGGGTGGGGGAGTTGGTCCAAAGGTGGAGGTTGAAGGAGGAGGCTAGGGAGAGGAAGCGAGAGACTGAGGGCTGAGATGGGTCATCAACATGAATGTTGAAGTCACCAAGGATGAGAGTGGGGATATCAACAGAGAGGAAGAAAGTGAGCCAGGACTCAAAGTCAGAAAGAAAGGAGGAGAGAGGACCAGGGGGACGGTAGATGACAGCAACACGTAGATGGAGGGGGGAGTAGAGGCGCACGGAGTGAGCCTCAAAGGTATGGAAGGAGAGAGAGGGGGGAGGAGAAATTGGTTGGAACTGACAGGATTTAGCAAGAAGGAGGCCCACCCCACCACCCCGTCCTTCAGGGCGGGGTTGGTGAGAGAAGGAGAGACCCCCACAGGAGAGGGTAGCAGGCGTGACAGAGTCCGAGGGAGTGATCCAAGTTTCAGTAAGGGCAAGGAGCTGGAGGGAGCGAGAGAGGAAAAGATCATGGATATAGGGAGCTTTACTGATAGATGAGCGACAGTTCCAGAGGGAGCAGAAAAATGGTAGTTGATGAGGGGGGAGGCAAGGAATAGGGATAAGATTGGGAGAAGGGGAGTGTCATGGTAGGCTAGAGACAGGAGGAATAGGGATAAGATTGGGAGAAGGGGAGCATCGAGGAAGGCTAGAGACAGGAGTGGAAGGGGAGCAATGAGAGAAAGTAGCCAAGGGAGCAAAGGATGTATGGGGGAGGTTAGAGAGTGGTGATCGGTTGGGGGGAGGAAGAAGCTGGGAGGAGAAAAGTAGAGGAAGAAAAAGATGGACAGGAAGAGGAGAAGGAGAGGAGGGAAAGAAAAGGCGAGAAAATAGGGCAGACATGTTAGTGAGTAAGATAGGAGGGGGAAGTACAGTAGAAAAGAAATGGAGAAAAGTACCTGTAGCTTTTCGGACCGCTGGTCGGTGGAGCTTGGGGCGGCAGGAAGGCCAAGCCCCAGGAGAGTCGTGGTGTCCTCGAGCGATGATAGTCGAGGATGCTGGGAGCGTATGCAGATGAGCTGCAACCTCACCAGTCCTTAATCTTGTCCTATAGCAGTACAAACAGTACTGGGTTACGGGGGGGAGGGAGTACGTGCACACTCCTGCACTCCACCCATCGCCCATGCACGGAGGCATTGGGGAAAACAGAGGTGCCTCCGTGCGTGGAGATGGGTGGAAGTGAGTAGGCATCTGTGTAACGGGCCGCCCACCCATGCCCCCACGCACTTGTTCCCATTTGAAAAGGGCCATAATGTGACATTTTCCTACCTGAACCAGTTTGGTGTAGCTGACCAGATGCTGAAACATTATTGGCCTGAACTGCAACAACCTCAGTCTTGGCTGAATTGAAACTGAACTGAAAAATGTACTGGTTCGACTCCCTGTACCTTAAATAGGTCACTTAAACACCTCTAAGGGGGCTTGCAGATGTCGTGGGAACCCACCTTCTAATTCCCACCACCACCGCTATAGGTGGTGGTGGTGATTTCCATGACGTCTGAATGAATCTACCACATAGTAATGTTGCTACCTCTCACGATTTGACCCTGAGACTTGCACATGCCAAAAGGGAAGTCGGGCTCAGACCATGAGAACTGGCAATCCTACCACATGGTAAGGTCCCTGGTAGAGGCACCACCATGGAAATAGCTGGTTGTATCCACTGTAGGTTACCTCAGGGTTACCCCATGGTAGAACATGGAAATCTCTGTAAACTCAAATTCCTTGTGAGTTTTTAGTAGGCTAGTTATTTATTGTAAGTGAGCATGGTCTTGAGCCAGTTATTTGCTGTGATGGAGAATCGTAATTCTATCGGCATATGCTCACTTCCTGTTTCTTGGTCACCACCTAAAGAGTTAAAAATAAACCAAGACCTTGGTGTTTGAATGTGCAACTATGACAAATAGGAGGAGATGGCGAAAGGGGAACTTTTTGAAAAGATCATTTTAAAAAACAAATCCTTCATGGTGGAAAAATATCTAGATAGGACACAGTGTATAGAAATAAGTGATTGTGCATATTTTGAGAACCGCAGCAAAGTGGAGGCTGTCATCGTGTGAATTCGCCAGGCCCAGCTCCACTGAAGTGGAAAGCTTTGGTTTTCTGTGCATGCAGGGTAATTCTTTGGGGAATAACCATTAGATATTTTCGTAGAATGGACTGCACAGCTGGCACACTGATTAATGAATGCATAAAGATGGGAAGCTTGTTACTTCAACTACTAAATTTATAATCCTTCATGGTGGAAAAATATCCACCCAGGCACCATTTACAGCAGTGTTGGCAGAATTAAATTTGGGGGGGAGGGAGGAGAGGGCCCAGGGGCTAAGAGAGCCCCTTTGCTCTGTCCCTTTCTGAAGTGGCCACGCCCACTTTCAGAGCATTGTGACATCACAATGCTCGGAAAGGAGGTATGGCCATGTCAGAAAGGGTCAGAATAGCCACTTTGTGCTCCCCCATTTCAAATGTGGGTCTTCCCCCTCTCTGAAGGACTCGGAAGGACATGGCAAGGTGGGAGCCAGAGGGGTGTAACTCCCCTCCTGACGCCGATTAACGTTTACCTTAGTACTATATGTCTGTGGTCAGATGTCTTATTGTTTGCAATTCCTCACCCATCCTCCTGTACATATAAATGTATTTACCAAAACACAAACCTCACAGTTTAAAAAACCGTTCAAGGCAGAACCATTTCTAAAACAAAAAACTTTCCTCTTCAAAAACATTTCGCAAAATGATTTTTACTCTAGCTTAAACTCCCAAAACCATAAAAATTCATTACAATGTTTAAAAAATGTAACTACATACATTACAACAAAATATAAATGCCAAAAAGCATGGAAATTATTTCAACGTTTTCTAGCAATATTTCATAATTTATCATAAACATGAACGTAAGATATGTACTTAATTCCTTACCATACATACTTACTCTTATGACTATTTATCACTAAGTAAACTTTCACATTTTTCATTATTAAGCATTAATTTGTTATCATAATTTGATCAAGAACAATTTTTTTAAACTACCTTAACTCTGTCCTGTTGTGCAGAATGGCATTGTATCTAACCCACTGCATACCATTCTCTACACTGACATTGTCAACAGTTAATTGTATAAAATGTACACAATTTGTATACATGTCAACGACAGATTAACAGAGGGGCTCAGCACCCCCATGACAGCAATCCCCAGGCCTGAGCCCGGCAGGCCTCCCCTTTGAAAGGCCCATCCCTCACACACCCATGGAACATAGGTGCATCAGTGAGGTATACCATGACACAGAACCATCTGTGACGTAGCGATTGCCATGGTTGCATGAGAGCGGTTAGGACCTGGCCCGGGAGAGGCCACAACACCCCCATAGCTCCAAGTATGGATGCCCATCCATGGGAGGTGTGATCCCTGTGTAGGTAATGACCCATGGTGGGCATGATTCATCATCCCCACAGCGGAATGGGCCCCTGCCGCTACACAATGCAAACTGGCAACCACAGCAGGCCCAGGGGCACTAAGGGGTGTGTGCAGCAAAGTGATAAGTCAGACCAATCGTCCGAGCGCACACACCATCCCCTCCCTGCTGAGAGCAGCCATTACACCAGTGCATGAGGGGGACACCACAGCGCTCACCCGCACAGCGCCCCCCCCCCAACAGAGCCAGCACCCTAGCACTGTATGTACATCCCGACATGGGCCTGCGCCTGCCACTGCACTGGATGCCCACGTGCCAGGGATGCCTTACCGCGAGGCACACAAACATGGTGTAAGTCCCCCCCACTCTCACAGCTGCCCCAACCCGCCCATGATGTGGGGGTCAGGAGGTCCCACCATAACACAGATACCAAGGGCACAGACAGGATGCAGATGAACGAGAGAATGTACTTTATTGCATGCCTCCTAATGAGACAGCTAACAGAGGGAAGGAGTGAGGGCAAAGCATGGCAGGCAGAGGGGACCGATGGAACCCTTTGCTGAACACAGCATTGTGCAATGAGGGGACAGGCCAGCAACACCACCCCCTCCCCGTGAATGGTAGCTGTACTGGGTAAGGGTTAGGGATGGTCATGACACAGGCAGCTGGGAACACACAGGTGGACATGGATTCAGGAGGGCTGCAAGTCACGTAGACCAATGTGGAAGGAAGGGTCCGGCAATGAGTCTATGGCAGTGGCATTGCAAAGGTGCATCACAGATACTGGGGATCTCTTCTAGGGAAGGCAGTGGCTTCTGCAAACCCATCCCAGGCAAACATACCGTGCCGATAACCACGGGAATGCATGTGTCCATCCATCATGAAGTGAGGGAGGAAGGGGTGGCCGGTCGAAAATGCTGTACGAACATCCACACGATTCACAACATCCAAAAGGACAGCCAGTTCTGTGGCTCCGGGTGCACCAGTACGGTACAGTTCCCTAGAGGGGGATTCCAGCAGGCCCATATCCCCGAGTCAGTCCTCGCATTCTTGATAGCCCACCGATACCCCCTGGTTCACATAAGAATATGAGTGAAGCAGCTAGGCAGGGAAGAGCCACCAGCTGGCAGGCACAATTGAATGTCTGGAATCGCAGCCACGTCCTTAACTGCATGGCTCTCCCTTGCATTCCATGGCAACACCACTCTGGCTCGGGGCACGTTCATATCACCATCCCCCACATGGAAGCCCAATTCAATAGACCTCCAATGACAGGAACCGCTCCCAAAGGGGTGTCTCAGTAGCCACGTGTTATGGGAAAGTAAGTTGAAGCCATCATCCTCAGACACGGGGTCCCCCAGCAGTAGCTGAACATCTCTGCATCCACAGGTCACCGAGGACCGTGGTGGCACAGATGGGCCAATCCTCTACTGGTCCATGCAACTGCACATCATGAAGACTACACATAGCCGCACCCGCTATGGAAGGAGCCAGCAACAGGACAACACAGCAGCAAGGCCGAGAAAGAATGGAGTGAACAAGCTGTGCGAACCAGATACTGAACCCATCCCAAGGACAAAGGATAGTGATAGCGAAGGTGCAGACAGATGCAGCCCAGGCAATGCTGAGATAATTGAGCTCTCCCACGCGCAGACTGTGAGGCATGGCCTTGGTTGCATGGTGGAAAGGGGAGGCCCAGTCCCCCACAGATGTGCAGACAGCCCCACAGCCAAGGGTGGGAGGGACGAACTTGTATGGTGCCATCCAGTGTGTAGCAGCGTTACACAGGATGTGACACCTGATCACACGGTAATGATGGCTGCATCCTTGCTCGACAGTTTGAGCTGTGAATCAATGGCTAATGGGAGAGACGCAGCCAAGCGCCATCACCTACGGGCAGTGGCTACATTGCTGGCCAGTATCCAGCTTCTGATAGAGGCCTGTGCAGAGTGGTTCAGCCAGGTGCTGCAGCACTTCCGATTCTCCCTTGATTCCTGGGGGAGCCTCTACGGCCATGGTAATTGTCGCAGATGCCGCAGGGCGCTTGTATGGGCAGTGATGGTCCTCTCCAGCCATATGGCCAAGGTGCGGTTCCTGGAGGCCACAGTGCTGCTGCGGCTTACTTCTGTACAATGGTGCCCCTGGAGGTGCATGCTATTCACATGGTCATTCCCATCCAGCAGGTGGCGTGGGTTTGCAGCAGAAGACTGGACTGGTGGGACAGCGTACTGCCTCGTGGGGGGGACCATCACTTTAGAATGCCTCGTAGCCTGCTGTTTCAAATTGCTGATGTACTACGACCCCACCTGGAGGGACGGGCAACTAACATGAGGCAGCCAATCCCTGTGGGCAAGCAAATGGCCATAGCCATATGGTGGCTCGCTAATCTGGACTTCTGCCTGAGCATTGGTCAACAATTCAGGATTGGGACCTCTACAGTGTGCAAGGTCCTGCATAAAGTGTGCAAGACCCTTATGGAGTGGGTCATCCAACTTGTGGATCCAGAGGAGGTGATGGTGGGCTTTGAGGCACAAGGATTCCCCCACTGCATTGGGGCGATTTATGGGCTCCACAGCCCCATTGTAAGACCACCAAATAGAAAGGATGACTATTTAAATGGCAAGGGCCAGTTCTCCATAAACCTTCAGACTGTTGTTGACCAGGCTTCTTCACTGACGTTTTCATAGGGATATCGGGGCATAGCCATGATGCCTGCATTTTGCACATTTCCACATTCTTCGCATGGATGTACCTTGGGGAGATAGTCCCTAATATGTACAGGATCATCGAGGGCGTGGTTATGAGGCCAGTGGTAATTGGCGACCCAGCATACCCACTAACTCCCTGGCTTATGAAGGCCTACCCCACAGCCAGAACACCAACACGTATCCTCTTCAATGAACACCTCGCCTCAGCATGGGCCGTGGTAGGACGGGCTTTCGGGGTGCTCAAAATGCGATAGCACCGGTTGTGGAACCGACACCAGAAGCCTGCAGGGATCACCACTCACCTGCTTTGCTGCTGCTGCGGGGGGGCTCTGGGAGCTCGCCGCTTATGCCCCGCAGCTCCGTTGCCTGGCCGCCGCTGATGCTGACACTGCCGCTGCTGCTCGCTCCCCGCTGGAACCTGCGGGAGAAATAACAACAGTAAGGCTGAGGGTTAGGGGGGGGAACGTAGAGGCCAGCCACGTGGGCTGACCTGTCCCCTCCCCCCCCACCCGGAAGTAGCAGGGGGCATAAAGCCCCAGGGACAGCGGCTGAGCCGCAGGCTCGCAGCCGAAGGGCCGCGGCCAAAGGGCGCGGCACTTTTTGGGGCACTTTGGGGGGCTGCAGGGGGTGACGGGGGTATCGTTTGTTTTTGTGTGGGCTTCTGTTTTTACAGGGCTAGGGTGGTAGGGTGGGGGTTGTAGGTAAGGGGGGGTTAAAAAAGGGGGGT
>QEPC01008173.1:11860867-11882832 GCA_003113815.1 Sphenodon punctatus
CCCCCCCCCCCCCCCCCACCCTGTCTCTCAGGTTTTAATCCCCTTCTCAGAGAGAGTTTGCGATTGCAGTATGGAGGACGTAGAGATGGTCCAGCATGTCCTGCTCTCCTGTCCACTTCACAATGACCCTAGGGAGATTTGGATAACGCCGCTTCTTTTGAATTCCCTCCTCTCCCCTGAGGAGCAAATGAAAAGTTTCCTTTCTTCTGTAGATTTGGACACAATTAAAGCGGTGGCCTTTTTCCTCAGAGGAGTTGAAAAAGTCTGGGAAGCACCTAAAGTGTGAACTGGGCAAGATTTAGCTTGGCCTCTGTTACCCCTTCTTGTTTTTCATCTGCCCTCCTTTTTTATTTTTTGGAAAATTTCCCTATATTTAAGGGGGTTATTTTATCTTATTTTGTTCTACTGTATTTACTAGTACCTTTTTATTATTAGTACTATTACATTATTATCTTATTCTAGATTTTGGTTTGCATTAGTATTATTTTCATTATTATTATTATTTTGTATCATTTATACTGTAATTATGATCTAATGTTGGATGGTTGTTAAAACAAACTGCTGGAAGCAATAAACTGAAATGGAAAACTCAGATTTTAAGCCCTAGGGCAGGGCTATTCAATTAATTTGTAAAGCGCCAGGTACATTGCTGGTGCTCTATAAACACTTGCTAATAATAATAATAATAATAATATCAATCATGGTTGGGGAGTAAGGCTGGGTTCAGTAAAAAGGTGAGAGGTGTGTATGCATTTGCATGGATGGATGCTATTTCTTGGAGCAGAAAAGGTTGTGGTTCACAATTTGTGGCTTTCCCGGTATGTGGGAGGCTAAAAGAGCTGTTTTGGATTCTTCTGCACTTAGACATTTATATAACCAGTTATAACCAGTTAAGAGCACTTCTGCTCTTAGACATTTAAGAGCATCTTAGAAGTTAAGCTTAAGAGCTCTTAGAAGTTAAGAGCACTTCTGCACTTAGACATTTCCTCACTCTTCAGCAGGGAGCCTAGGTGCTGCTGCTCCTCACTCTGAGTCAAACTACTTGATCATTCTACTCAAAAGTCCTGCCCTGCCAGTAACAACCTGTGAGTGGGACTTGGGTAGGGCAATCATGGGACTTATTGAACTGTGGGTTTGGGAGCTGTTGCTTATGTGGTAGGTACGTGTCTAACAATACCCATTGTACAAGATGTGACCAGGCTCACTCTCATTAGTATCCTTTTGTGTGGTGTTCTTCCTTTCGAATAAATATCTGTGTTCTGAATCCTAGCCTACGTGCTTGCAGTGGGGAAATAATTTTCTGCCACGGGTACCCAGTACAGTTTAGTATTCTAGGTTTCTGGCTGCGGGATCAAATCAATAGTGTTAAGATGTGAAAAACTCCTAGGAAAGTGAACCAACTCCTCTTGCCACTGGGTTGATTAGCATGCGGGCTACATATTGATAACTAACCAGCCATCCCTCATTGGTGAATGGCAAACCATCAGCTTCACAATAGCAGGTGACAGTGGAAACTTTGGTAAAAGACCATCTGGGAAAGCACACAATCTTCTGGGGTCTCTAGATTTTGGTCCTAATGTCTTATCCAAAAAGGATATAGACATGGAGCGGAAAGTATCTTCTTTCCGTAAAGATTGAAAAGCTGATGCAACCTTGCTACAATTTGAAGCTACTGAATAGGCTTGCAGTGGTTTGATAGCCTCTTTTAATGCTGTGGAGGAAAGCCACATGGAAACATCTAGGCTTCTGTGTTGTCCCAGTTTTTGTATGGCGAGTCATAGACTACTACTTTGGAGAAGCTGAATGATGGTAAAATGTCACTTCCTTGTTAAGCTAGCACTGATATGACAGTAATGTGATTATGAGTAAAGCCACATGAGAAAAGGTTGGCCCAAGCCCCTGCCCGCACCTCGGAGGGCGAATGCAACCGCCACACTTTGGACCAGTGAGGAGGGCAGTCCAAATGAGCAGCACTCCCCTGTGGCCCTCACCAGCCCCGCCACGCCACAGGTCCAGCCGAGGAGCCAGCTACATGGGGCTGGACTCTCGGACTCCTGCTGTGCTACTGGATCAGGCCCACTGCTGCTAGATAGCTGGTGCGGGAGTGGGCCCCAGAGGGGAGAGTGTGCTCTCCCCAGCCACCAAACAGCTGATCTGGAGAGGGGGGCCTGGAGGAGGCCATTCCTTGGGGGGGCCCTTCCTCGGATCAGCTGCTTGGCAGGTGGGAAGAGCATGCTTCTCTGGGCCCAGTCCTCAGACCTTGCCATGGGGCAGTTCTGCACAGGCCCAGCTAGATGGGAGGCAGCCCATTATCCCACATTGGGCAACATTAGCCCGGGTGGGGTAGCAGTGACGTGATGCATCACCGCCCTTCTCTGGTCGACGCAAGTGGGTGAACATCTGACAGCCACTGGCCATATGTTTGCTGCATTGCAGGCTAATGTGGGGTAAGGTTGCTCAAAGTGGGATAACATCTTATGTGGCTTCACCCACTATCTCTACTCGTTCAGGTTAGGTGAGACCTTGCTGACCATCATTAAGTTAACATGATTTAACAAAACTTTCAAAAGCCTATAATGGCTTAGGAACTAAAAGCCACCCTCCTTGAGCCACTTACTCTAGAACAGTCTGACTGATTTTAATGGAACTACTCCAGAATAAGGGGGGATGAGGATTGCAGTATAAGGCTTTTTTTAAATGAGCCATGGCTAGGGCGGCTGGTCCAGGGTTGCACCGATGGGGCTGCGGGGGGTGGGTGTAGGCAGGTGCATACCCATCCCCACCCGTGCCCGCGCACAGAGCAACCTGCGTTTTCGCAAGTTGCTCCATGCAGGGGTGGTGGGTGGAAGTGGCTGGAGGTGCATATTTTGCAGGAGCACACATGCACGCCCACCCACCCACCTGCCGGTGCATTCACATAAGATGCACCCACCCATGTCCACTGGGTAGGTATTAGTGGGTGTGTCATTGAAAAAGGGCCTGAGACCCATTTGTAAAAATGAATTAGGCACTTGAGTACCCAAATCCCATTAACATTTAATGAGACCTTGGCTAACAAGTGCCTAAATCACATTTTAAAATGGCAGTTAAGCTCCCATTTCATTTTAAATGCTCTAAATAAGCTTCTCCCATTCTATGATTGATAAACTCTTTACAAAATTTGTTACAAAATACTTCCTGGTTGATACAGTAAGTGCTACAGCTGTATTTCCTTGTGTGCTCGACGAGCACTGCTCGTGTTAGCAAAATGGCATGATGGAAATTTCTGCAGTGTATGCCTAACTGCAGGCAACGCAGGGAGCAATGCCAAGAAACCAGTCCCTGGCAGCACGTCCTGGCGCAGAGCAGGCCAGCCCTTCCCTGCCGCTTGCTGACAACCTGCCCTACAGGAAGTTCTTCACTTTTTTTTCTTTTTGGCTTTTGTTGTCTTTACTTTTAATGCCACTCACTTAATTTTCCATTAGCTGAAAAAAATGGTGTGTGTGTGTGTGTGTCCTAGCTCTGTTTGTTTATAATTGAGTCAGACAGAATCCATGCAAATAGCTGGACAGATGGATGACTAAAGTGGAACCAGACTCACATTTTGTGGCGACGCACACAATTTATTTTCACAATTTTTATCATGTCAATAATTAAAATGAAAATTTGGGGGTCAATGGAAGTTTTTGCTAATTATGATTTGAGGGGAATAGGAAAACATTTTTATTTTTTTTTCTTACGGAATCAGTGTTTTCTGTCAAATAATTTGGGGAAAGTTTTCCAACTAGCTGTTTTATTTAAAACCTATATCAGGCTGTTCGCCCAGGCCTTTGGGAGGGAGGAGTGGGGGTGGGGGTGCTTAGTGCCCCCACCTATTTTGGGGTTTTATGCTGTTCTTAGCCCTGTTTTAATGTTTTAGAATGTGTTGGATGTTTTAAAATTGATTTTATTGTTTTTAATATGTTGGAAGCCGCCCCGAGCTGCATGGCAGGAGGGGCGGGGTAGAAATTTATAAAATAAATAAAATAAATAAATAAATACATCTGTGGGCCAAGATTGAAACCTATGGTTCATATTTTGATGAATCTGTCTGATAATCAAACAGAAGAGACTCCAGGTTATGCCCACCCCTGATTTGGGGTTTTGTTTGGAGAAACTAAGGGTACTTTCTTACATTACATGGGAGGGGTAGGGGGGAAACCTTCGCAGTTATGGCTCCGTTATCATGGGAATTAGCGGATGTGAGAATGCGCTATTAAGAACACTCGTCCTTGATTTGGGTACCTGGTCATGTGCGAGTGTTCTTGTGGCAGAAAAACAGAATAGTGCATACTCGCATGTACTAATTCCTGCGCTAACAGACTTGTGATTGTGGAAGTTTCCTGCCACCCCCATGAAACATGAGAAAGCGCCATAAACCCTGAGCAGTGTGACTTTATGGATCCAAAATGCATATACCTTGCCCATCTTTAATTGCATGCAGAGCTAGATTTAGGATTTTAGCACCCCTAGGCAACTCAGACTGACATCCTCCCCCACCCCCCCGACTGTCCCCTCCCCCGAGCTCTGGTGTGTGTGTGTGTGTGTGTGTGTACTGCTGTCTGAGGCAAAGAGGGAGACAATGGTGGTGCCCAGCAAAGAAGCAGATTTTTTTCCTCTGCATTTGTCATCACCGTAGAGCACGTTTGCAGGGGCCAAGGGGCGAACCAGGGCTTCTCCAGGAGGGGATGGACAGGGGGTCCCCCCTTCAGGCTACGGGCGGTGTGGGTGAGGCAGTGCACTTGTGACAGGGGCAGGGGGTGCCGTGACAAGGCGGATGTAGGCTGAGAACAGAAGTCCCCAGAAGTTTGGGGGTTTTTGGACAGAAGCAAAATAAATCTTATCTTTCTTAGCTCTACAGACCAGATATTTGGAAGGATTCAAAGCTGTAAAACTGGATGTCTCTTGCATACTGTGTAGCTAGTTATGTTCAGAATAGAGTAAGCTACTGAATTCTTTTCTTCTTTTCCAGGAAGTGACTAGCTTTGACATGTGCTTTAGTGGACTGGTAATAGTTCTTTTCTCCTTTCGAGCAACTGTTGAACATCTGTTTTTAGGACTTGAGACCCACTGCACAGCAGTGCTCTTGTTTTGATTTAGAATTGTACATGTCATGCATATTTAAAAATCTGGCTGCCACAGATTGAGGAAAAACCCATTCTTTGGAAAAACTCAAGAGCAGTGTGAAACTCAGATTTGTTTTCCTCACACAGATGTGTGTGTTATATGCATATAAGCAGCTCCAATATTCAAATTCCATTCCTTACTTGGAGCTAAACTGTGCTTCCTCTTTGCACTCATGGAACTCTTCTCAGT
Source organism: Sphenodon punctatus (assembly GCA_003113815.1). Lineage (NCBI taxonomy): Eukaryota > Metazoa > Chordata > Lepidosauria > Sphenodontia > Sphenodontidae > Sphenodon > Sphenodon punctatus. The sequence goes on from QEPC01008173.1 coordinate 11,866,202, forward strand.
TGTGGGAACCTTGTAAATTAATACGTCTTTCCTTTTAGCCAGGCAGCATGTTTTTTATACTCTTTCACCCATGGCAATGTTCCCATTGCTTCTATATATGCTGTCTAATCCTTGCTAACTGTGGAACATTTTTGGAATATCAAACTATATTATTTTCCCCTACAGCAGGTTTCCTAACAAATAGAGCTGATATTAGGGCATGTCAGTTCAGGCATTGTGTAGGCAACAGCTCCTCCAGCATTGGGCCCCTTCAGGACACAGACAATCGTGACTGAAGCTCCACCCCAACAATGTCAATACCATGTTTACAAGAGGCAAGCTATTGCTTCTGCAGCTTTGCCCCTGCCATGTCACTCTCACCCATAGCCCTGTCCGTTGTTATTTTTGGACTGAATCCACCCTTGGGCCCTTCCTTTGCCAAACCACACCCCTCCTCTCTCTGCCAAGCCATGTTCCTGCTCCCTCGTGCCCCACACCCACCTCCTGAGAAGGGGCGTAGCTATGTAGGAATGAACCCCACTGCTGAAGTACACCACTCCCATGTATGTATATTTATTTTACATGCATGTGGACCCTGGTGAAGCTGCACCTATTGTAGCTACACCCCTGCTCCTGAGTGTACTCAGCTGTATGAAACTGCTGGGCAGAGGAAGGGAGTAGCGTTAACCACTCCTTCATTCCAACAAGCAGTTGCTGTAAACCTTTTACACTAGTGGCAGGCAGAGTGAGGAAGTGGCTTCTCCAGCACTAGGGGAGTTATGCCCCACCCCCTCACGTTTGCAAGCCTGCAGCATAAGGCACAGTAAAAGGTAACCTTACCAGTTCTGCTAACAAGTATCAAATGCTGTAACCAAGCAGAGTTCCTGCGGGCTGCTGGCCCTTTGAGGGGAGCTAGCACTGGTCCGAGTGTGGGTGGTAAGGGCTGCCGGTGCTACACTGGAGGTGGGGCAACACCTGATTAATGACAGCTGAGTCTTGGCCTGGCAGCAGCCAGCCCCAAATGGCAAAACTGAGCCTAGCTCCTGGCTGAGGAGGAAAAGAGTTGGGAGAGACTGCTGGGGAAGCAGGACGGCTGCCAAGAGCAGCAATGTCCAGGGGGCATTGCATGAACTAAAGAGGTTCTGCTGGGCTGGGGTACAGTAGGGAGCTTAACCCAGAGAACCCAATCTGCTAAATAGAGACACTGGGAATACTGAGTGGGGTATCTGTATATATAGAGACTTGTTATAGTGGAGAGACTGAATGAATAAAGACTTTGAGAGATTCCCCAGAGTGGAGACCGTGACAGGGGTACCCATCCTGCAGAGACTTATGTCAGACCAAGTCAGCCATGCCACAAATGCCAATAGTATTTTATTGTGCAGCTTTCTTTTTCTCATTCAGCTGCAAACCATATTATGAGGTTAGCCTTAAAAATTCCATTGGGAAAGTTTATTATTTCGTTGGACTGATGCTTTCTCAACATTAGAAGGATTTCTAATCTATGGTACAGGAGCTGTACCATAGACAATCCTGGGAATACTTAAGACCTATTTCACAGCTCTGGCTGTGGCTCTGTGTCAAAGCTACCTCAGTTTACAGCCCATTGCCTGACTGAACAAATACTCTGGCTTGGATGCCTGCTGAAACCAACTCACTGAATTCTCCCTGTGTGTTCTGCCAATGGAGAACAATTGTTGCATACTTTTTTTACACTGACAGAATAAAAAAATGTACATCTGAAATATTTCCTAAAAGTACAGACCTCTCACAACAAGGCTCACAAACTTGAAGTGAACTAGCTAAGAATAAAAAAAATGAGACGAGCATTGGCAGTAAATGCAGAACAATTTATTTTTTCCTTCTGATTTTTAATTACTACTCTAACTTTCCATCTGCATAATTATCTCTCTACATACATCAATATATATCTCACTGTCTTAGTAATTCCCTAGATTTTGCCTGCATGACCCCATTGTGAGACTTAAAATATAATTCCGTAACCAGAACCAGCAACAAAGATTTGACAATTATATCAAATATTATTAAGAATCAGGATGACCCCCAACCGCAGAGTATATGATGCCATTTGGGGTCCTGACCCATATGTTGGAGACCGCAGTTCTGTTTCATATGATCAAATTATACAATAGAGGAACTTCATCGCTGCTCTGGATTTGTTTTCAGTAAGAAAATATTTTCATTGGCCATGTCTGGAGTAATTATGAACATGCTCCCTGATTACTGATATTTTGCCTAATCATAATCTCTCTTACACTGGTTTTGCACCACTGTACTAACTATATTAACATCCTGTATGAAATCACACCTCCTAGTTCACAAAGAATTGGGTTCACTGCAGATTCAAATGACGGGCTATTTGATGACTGTACATGATGCTGAGGAAAGCACAAAGTCACTGTAATAAAGCTGGAGGTTTCTCCCTTGCTGTTGCACATACAAGGGCTCCTTGTAAACCTCCACAAAGATCCTTCCATTCTTCTCCCAGTCTTACCTTAAGAGTCTTCTCTGCCATGATGTTCTAAACTTTAGTTTAGTTTATGATGTTCCCTTAAAATCTGGACAATAGCTTAGGCAGTTGGTGCACTGTGACTTCTGCTTGATTCTGTTTGCCAGTGGCATTTTATTGTTTCCATATTCTCTACACCCTACCCCATCTCTTTGACTTGTCCTTTCAACCTGTTGTCTTGAACTGTAGACTCTTTATCTCAGAGATCATCTTTTTGTGATTAGTTTATCCATGATTAAGACACTGTAGCAGGGTGAGGTAGAGGGCTCCAGTTCCACCTGCTCTAGGAGCCTGTTTGGTCCAATGGGTGTAAGCCTGGGTGGGAAGAGTGATCTGTGAGACCTGGAAGCCCCTGCATGTAAAGCTGGGCTGGGAAATTGGGATTGGGAAGTGGTTCCCTGGGTGAAGAATCACTTGCCATTGTGATACTGATTCCATGGCCAGGTTGCTGCCTAGGTGGATTCCTGCAGTCAGCAGAGTTATGTGCTATGAACAATCCAACATCTAAAAACCTTGGCTTTTAAATTCCTAGTTAAGGCGAATTGGTTAAAAATAACAATTGCACTACTCTACCACCTAAAAATACGTTACTATTATAATACATCCTTTTCAACTACGTCAATAGTACTCAATCTCATTTCTTTCATTAACAACTCTGTCTATATCAATGTCTTCTCAACATCATAACTCTCATTCTTCCTTAAATACTATCAACATTATAATATCAAGAACAAAAATTTCCCAACATTTCACCATCTCTACTGATTAATAAATTCATTTTCATTCAAATGCCGTAACAAGTTAATTTTGGTGTTGAAATTATATAGTTGGTTTGGAAATCCAGAAATGAAATATAAGTTGTTATACTGTAATCAATAATTAACTCGTTAAGGTGTTTGAATGAAAATGAATGTATTAATCAGTAGAAATGGTGAAATGTTGGGAATTTTTTGTTCTTGAAATTATAATAGATATAATAATAATTTATTGTCTTAACCGATGGTTATAACAATGAAATGAAATAAACAATAACCAATCAAACTTAAACACAGCAATAAAATATTAAAAACAAAACATATAATAAACCTTGTTCCCCAGGCATAAACATCAGATCAATCGTTAAAATATAAATGGGTCTATACATAGTCAATTCTATATCCTAACCAGCTTCATTGCCACATAATTATCTTAAGAAGCCTTTCCCAGATATAACAGCAATTAACAGCTTCCTATTCTTCATCAGATGTTATAACATTATTGGTCCAGAGGGTACAAACTGGTTTAGATAGCAATTAGCAGCTTAATTTCTTCAAATATATGTAGCAAAGCGGACACCAATAACTATCAATAAACTCATATCAGGTAGCACATCACAGGTTTCGCAGGAGAGGTAACACTTTGATTTTAAGAATCATATCTCACTCCTCCCTTAGGCAGCATTCCATACTGTTAGTTGAGGTCTCCAATAGACCTAAGTGCGGAGGTATTAGCTTGTTTTCCCTGAAGAGATCAAGGAAGGATACCATCCATAAAATCTTCCTTGCCACTTCCATTCTTAGTGCCATAATGGCAACTTTGCTAATAATACTTTTATTGGAATTAGCCAACAGATACTTAATTTGGTAACATGGGTCCCAATGTACTTTGTCTTCATACAACTGTCCCAGCACAGTTTCCCGTATTCTATTATATAGAGGGCAAAAAAGAAGATAGTGTTGTAAATCTTCAACTGGGGGTTGACTGCAAAGACAGAATCTTTGATCTGAGGGAATTCCCTGGTACCGTCCTTCCAATACTTTAGTAGCCATCATATTAAAACTTAGTGTTGTTAATGTTCCCCTGGCTCTAAAATTAGATATATCAGTAAGATTAAGATACATCTCAAATTCAGATCTTGTCTTGAGCATGGGGTACCAACTAGCAATTTTTTGTTCAGCTATTGCACCTCTTTCTAACTGTAAGGCCACATCAGCTGATCTAGTTTTCATCATCAACTTTGCTTGAGATAGAGAACATTGAGCCAAACTTACTATAGTGAATCCAATCTGGGTCAGGTACCTATTTACAGCCTTATGCCACTTATAATTAGCGAATATATTAGCCTGTCCCTTCAAGCAAATACTTGGGTGACCAGGCTACATTTCCCTAATTCTTAGCCAGTAACTCAACAGTGAGATCTTAATCCTTGAAGCAATCGGGGGTGTGCCAGTTTCTACCCTCATCATAGAAGAGGGGGTGCCATATGGAACATCCAATACAGTTCTTAACATTTTATTTTGTACTGCTTCCAAGCAGTCTGTTTGCTACTCCCCAGATCTCGGCCCCATACAGCATCTGAGGGATCAGCTTATCACTAAGCAACTTAAGTGCTGGAGCTGTTTGCTTACCGCCCCATCCTCCAAAATTTCAGAAGACCTCCTGCTGCTTGGGTTACTTTTAATTTGATGCTGTCCATATGGATCTTCCAGTTGCCTGTTTGAGCAAACCACACTCCCAGATATTTATATTTGGTCACCTGCTCCAATGGCTGAGTTCAGTGTCCATCTATAAATGTTTATCTTCCTTGAAAAGACTAGTACTTTAGTTTTATCCTGTTTGACTCTTAGGTGATTATTATGACAAAATTCACTCAGCTTAGTCAGTTGCCGACTCATGCCAACTGTAGAGGTGGAAAGTAAAACCATGTCGTCTGCATAGAGTAGGATGGACACCGAACATCCTCCAACGGCTGGGGGGTGTCCATCACACTCCTGATATTATAATGTTGATGGTATTTAAGGAAGAATGAGAGTTATGATGTTGAGAAGACATTGATATAGACAGAGTTATTAATGAAAGATATGAGATTGAGTAGTACTATTGACGTAGTTGAAAAGATTGCATTATAATAGTAATGTATTTTTAGGTGGTAGAGTAGTGCAATTGTTTTTAACCATTTCGCCTTAACTATGAATTTAAAAGTGAAGGTTTTTAGATGTTGGATTGTTCATCGCACACAACCCTGCTGACTGCAGGAATTCACATAGGCAGAAGCCTTACTCCTGAAGCAGCAGCCTGAGCCCTTCAGAGCAGTCTGGCTGCTCTGTTGGTGGCTTCTTCAAGCAGCTGGTTCTGGACCCAACCTGACCTTACCCCACATCCAACCTGGCCTTGTGCACCCTCCCCCTCAGACCTAAGCTGTCCCCCGCCGTTTACGTGGGTATGTGAAGTGTTACAACAGCTAAACGACATTGCGTAAATAACATATATACAACGTTATACCACCGATCTGTAACGCACATGCACAACTTAATCTAAGGTAAGCAGGAGGGGGTGGGTGGGCAGTATGAGTTTTCCCCCCCGCTCCCCTTCTGCTACTGCAGTGCCAGGCGGGCTAGCTAGTTGTAAAGGAATTGTATATTCAACACTTGAATATAACACACTGGCATGGTGATATTTGCCCTGATTTGACTAGGCATTGTATATGCAGGCTGTGTCCTCTCATGTTATCTGCCTCCCTGTCTCCAGCCTCCTTCCCCCTCTGTACCCAACACGAGACTAAGATGTTTTTCAAAGTGTGCATGCGCAACTTAAGGATTTCTTTCATTCATTTTAATACAACCATTTTTTCTACCTTAACTTTTTATTTACAAAACCATAATGTCCCCAAATTCACCAGCAATTACCTGTTGTTAAACTTTAATTTTCTATTCCTTTCACTTTTACTAAAGACTCCAGAATAAGTAATTAATCCCTTGCAACAATTTTTAGTCGCAAGCCCGGAAGTTCCCCATGTTACAGAGGCTGAAATTGCATGAGAACTGCGTCTTGCCTTAACTAATAGAAGGCACTGTCAGAATAAAGTGTCTGAGTCAGGGAGATCAGCAAATTATTTAGTGCCTTGTTGTTGGGGAAACTGGGGCACACACCTCAGGAGCAATGCAAGGACAGATCAAGCTGCTTATAGGCTCCTAGACTTTAGAATAGTACACAGAAATAATAATAATAATCTGCTAGTTGATGATTTGGCTGTTGAGCTGTGAACTCTGGAATAGGAGAACCAAGATTGGAAATCGTGACTGCATTTTCTGGGTAAGCGAAGTTCTGGTACAGTTGCTGGGATGTTTACACTGTTGAGAAATTTGCATATATTTTTATATTGAGAATGGTTGGCAGAGAAAACCCAAAAATGAGAGAGGAAAAGTTACAAGTTAAGATGAAACCTTTTATTGGAACCACTTCTATTGGTGCATGCATGCAAGCTTTTAAGCTATGCTACACAGTAGAGCTTGGGTTTCTGAGAAAAGGGATGTTAAGAGACCTCTTGCAACTTTTTTGCCTCATGACTTTATAGAAGACAGTGTTGGCTGCTCATTACCTGGTGTGGTAGGCTTAACTATAAGTTGCCGTGAGATAAAGCCCTCATGGAATGGCAGTCAGATATGAGTAATTGTTATCTGAGGAATTGGCCAGTGAGTGGCCCCTGTTTTCACCAACACAGGGTGTGGGGGTTCCATTCCCTCCCAGAAGGGCCTCATATATGACCACCTTTAGGACCCCAATTGGAGAGGGGCCAACAGGGCCCACACATTTTATTTTCCCTCTGGGCCTTGCAAATTCTAAGGTCAGCCCTGGCAGAGAGTAGGGCTGAAATGAGAAGCCCTTTTGTTCTCGCAAGATATCTCACGTGATTTTGTGCCGGGCCCAAGAACTTGCCGAGATCTCGACACCAGTATGAGATCTCACAAAATATCTCACCTCTCGCCCCCCTCCCCCGAAAGAAAGAAATCACTGTGCATGGGGCTGTTCGGTGCATGCGCAGCCCTTTTCCAAAATGACATTGGCAGCATCAACACCATTTTGGAAAAGGGCAGCCGTTCTTGCTCATGCACAGTGCCATTCGTGCATGCACAGACCAGCTGCCCTTTTAAAAAATGGCGCCAATGTTGCCAGTGACATTTTGGAAAAGAACAGAATTCACCTGCACAGAATTGCACAAGTGTCCATTTTGTGCATATACGATGATTTATTTTTTTTAAATTGCTTCCTCCTCACATCCCGTGTTTCTCTGCAGAGACGTGAAATGGCAAGAGAGTGGAGCTGAGCAGCTAGATGAGTACATGATGGTGGAGGGGTGGAGGGAGGGCTTTAAAAGTCTCCCCCCTTTTGTTTTTCGGGGGGGCAGGGAGGAAGGACTGTCTCAAGATTCCCATTGTCCCTGGCGAGAATCCAGGTAGTTCCTTGGTTTGTTCTCGTTTGCAAGAACAATCCAAGAACCCCGATTCTCACCGAGAAAAGTGAGTATTCAAAAATTAATTTTCAGCCCTAGCAGAGAACACCTGCAGCCAGCTTTGGGGGGAGGGGGGGAGGACTATAAAAAGGGAGAGCTGGAAGGAGAAAGGGAGTTCCCCTACAGAGTTTAGGATTGCCATGTCAGAGGGGAGAGTGAAGGAAGGTCTGGGCCGAAGAGCCTACAAAGAGAAATGTTCAGTGTGTTTTGTATTGCTTGGCATGGAGTGCTGGCTTCCCAGCTGTGGCATAGAAGCTCCTTAAAGGTAAATAAACCCCACCTTGAAATTCACTGGACTGAATATGCTGCCTTCCCCGCGGGATCTCTGACGCAAGAGGCGTAACTGCTGTCGCTGCTGATAAACCCTACCACAAAGGCCACCTGGACTTTCTGATGCTTACAAAGTAAAGTGGATCCCTCAATTAGCTCCTCTCTTCATGCCTGGGGGTGCCAGAAACCAACAGAGGTGTCAAACCTAGCTGTGAAGACTGGAGCTAATTGGGATCCAGCTAAGTGGGTTTCACCTGGAGGTTCCAGATTTTGGAGTTCCAGGCTTCGGTAGAATCCACCACACAGGAGGCAAACCCTATATTATGGTTTCCCAAAGTAAATTTATAAATGCGAGAAATCCACACCTTCAGCTTACCCCCACAGTCTAGATTTGGCCCCTTGACCTCTCAGTGTCCTGTGCCCTAGTCCTACCAGCAGAGCTATTGGAAAACAGTTAGCTGTAATGTTTCAGCCAGCCAGCAGGTGAAGGACTCTATATAGTGCCCAGCAAGCTAGAGATAGCTGTTTGTAAGGGTGCTATAGGTACAGTTGTGGTGTGGCTGGATAGCTATGCTTTGTGCTTGCTGTGCCAGGAGTCATGGGTTCTAGCCTGCATGTGTTTCCTCCTGTGAACTTTTTTAGCAAAAGAAACTCTCAGCTCCTGTGCCAAGAGTCTTAGGTTAAATGCCCAAGCCCATTCCTAACAGCTGGTTTATAAAATGAGTGGACACACACGGACACATTTTAATCCCAAATAGGTAGACAAGTACTCATTTCCATTGAAGGTATAGAGTTGGATATTACTAGCTGGTAATAAATTCACTACTCATTTCAGCTCTAGTTGGGGCACCAGGGAAAGCCCCAATTTTTCCAAGTCAGGCAGGGGTGCCCATGGCTAACCCAGAGAATTGAAGCTTCTGAGGGTGGCAGGGGACAGCCATGTCAGGAAAGAGGTGGGCTAAGGGGACTTTCCTACCACCATTCTGATGTGATGACAACCCTCACCCCCCTGAGTGCCATGATGTCACCATGCTCCACAAGGGTGAGATTCCATTAGAAAGGGGGCATGACAACCTATTTGTTCTGCCCTCTTTTTGACATGGCCCCATCTCCTACCGAACCTCCTTAAGTCATGACACTTTTTAGGTGTGCCACAGAGCTTGCAGATTTAAATAATCCACCGTTAGAAAAGTAGTGCAGGCCATGTTTAGGCATGCCACCACCATTGAAAACCATGGTTTGCACATTCTTTAGAAACCGCATTGGTAAAACCCTGATATCAAGGTTTTACCAATGCTGTTTCTGAAGAATGCGTGAGCCATGGTTTTCAATGGCAGCGGCACATCTAAACACCCCCCGTGCGACTTTTCTAACGGCGGATTACTTAAATCCGCACGCTCTGTGACACACCTAAAAACAGGCTCAGCAGGGAGCAGGGTGACATCAGAAACCCTTTTTGCCCTGCCCCTTTCTGGTGTGGTCCTGCTTTCTCTGCCTTTCCTCTCTGAGAGAGACGATAACCCTATTCACAGCTGGAGCCAGGAAAGCGTAGATTGGCTGCCGTATAGGCAGAGGAGACTGGCTGGAAAGAGTTAGTTTTCACTTGGGGGCTGACTTCTTTAGGAAATGATTACTTTTTGTTAATATCTTCTGTTTGACTCTTTGTTACCTGACACTGCAAGCTTTATAGAACTGGCCCAGACAAAGGTAGAGTTTATCAGTGTGAGTGTTTTTGTTCTTTGTAGCTAGAGCTTCAGTTCATCTATACATCACTAAGATGGCTTTGGGATGGAAAATGGCTTATTTGACAAAATGGAAATTTTACACAAAAAATAAATAAAAGAATGTTCTCATAGATTTTGTTTTTGTCAACAAGGGCCAAAAAACAACCAAGGTTTGGAGTTTTCAAGGAAAAATGGGGTGGGGGTGGAGATCAAAGAAAACTTTTGATGGAAAAAGCTTTCCTCATCGTTTTTTACAAGAAGAAATTATTTCTTTACCACCTCTAGTGGCAACAAAATTTTGCTATTTCTCTGAAAAGAGACTGCCCCCAGCTCCAGGAGAAGAGCACACTGTGTGACCTCAGACACACTAAGTGTCTGAGAATGGATGGGGTGAGAGGATTGTGCTAAAATAAGAATACTGTGCATTCTTGTGAGATTCTCGCAAACCCTGGCAAGATCTCATGTGTTCTCGCCGAGGTTTTCGAGAAGCTAAAGAGATTCTAGAAGATCCCCAGAAATGCTCTGCACATGCACAGAATGCCCACTATGGCCACGCTGCGCATGCGTGGCCCCTGATGGCCATTTTGTGCATGCGCAGAGTGGTTTTTGAGGTTTCTCAAAAATCTCACAAGATTCTCGAAACCCCCCCCAAACACACTGTGCATGTGCAAAATGGCTACTGCAACCATTCTGTGTCTGTATGGCCTCTGGTGGCCATTTTTCACATGCGCAGAAGGTTTTGGGAGGCCGTTTGAGGTCCTCAAGAATGGAGGCGAGAACGCCAATTCTTGCGAGATTCTCGACCCTGAGAATCTCAACGAGAAAGCCGTTCTCACAGAGATTCTCAACCAGGGCAAGAACGCATCTCAGCCCTAATTAAGAACCATGTTGGACCAGGCTACATGTATGGAAAAAGACTTGCATAAGAGACAAAACTGGAGATGACACTACAGTTGTGTGACATAATGGATGCTCTAAAGTGGTTGAGAGACCTCTAAATATTCCCCTATTATTTGGCCAGCATTACTGCATCTCACTGTGTTTGCATGTAGAAGTCAAGATGGAAGAGCAGACAGACATGCCACCTTGCACTGTCTCTTATAAAACCATAGGAACTTATAATAATTTACAGCTTTCACATCTTATCTAAATCGCAACGGTTTCAGTGCAGCAACACATAACAAGGACAAAGTGCAAATCTTGGCCTTCCACAGCTAGAAGCATCTGTACAGCAATGAGAACACGTTAATGTACACAATATTTATTTACCTTATAGGGAGATACCCAAAGCAGCTTGTGTTCTGGGGCCTTTTGAAATATGAACCCGGATCAGGAGCTGACTGTTGCATCTTCAGGTGTTAACACAAGGGAAAAGAGCCTGCCAGGGTCTGTAGTCACCGTGTGGGGCCCCCATGCAGCTGCTACTTGCGTGGAAAGCATGGGGAGCCCAACACACGAGCAGTCCTTGGCATGATTTCCATGGGCATCTGCCATGCAGCCCACCATCCAGGTTTGGGCCAAGAAACCCAGGATTCCTGCTGTGGTGGCAGCAGCAGCTTGGGCAGGGCCAGGGGGAAGCAGCTCTGGCAGCTTGAGTGGGGCTGGAGGGAGCAGCAACAGCAGCAGGATTCCACACACGCACACGCACCAAGAGCAGCCTCTCCACAGGCAGGCATGATCTTCCCACCCCAAGTTCAGTCGATCCTTATGGTGCTTCTTTCCTAAACACACCTGATGGGATTGGTGGGAAGCTGCTTCCCCCAGCTGGACTCAAGCTGCTGGCCACCACCGACCGCTTTTTTGGGCTCATTTAAGCTACCGGCCAACACTTCTCCCAGGCCCAGTCCTGGCCGACATCATGTCTTTGTCCACGGTGCTGGCGGACCACGGTGCGGTGGCTGCACAATCCCCAACACATGGGAGGCATCCCCGTGGGCCCCTGTTGCCCCAGATTTCCGCATTTCTGACGATGACACTGTGTGGAGTGGCCCCGGAGTGAACGCTTGGTGTCCACTCAACAGACAGGCATGTGAATGTGGGGCCAACGTGGGGCAAAGTCTCATTTGTTAACACCCTTCAGCCTGGTCTTACACTTGTGTGGAAAATGGTGAGTATTCAGATGGAAGTTTAACCCATGAATGTCCACAGTTTCATTGTGAAACTCCAAGTTCAGACTCATGAGCCACTGCAGCATATTGCTACTGGTGGGTCCAGATGAGGGAACCTTGGAATGCAGGCATGGAGGATTGCAAGGTGTTGTCCTCCTCCTCCTCAGGCATAGGGAGAGAGCACTGTGGCTGCAGCATGGGGTTTGGGAGGAGGATGGTAAGGCGGATTTGTTCATTGGCTGGGCCAAAATTAGGATTTATCACAGGAGACGCAAGGGGAATAATTTTATCATCTGTAAAACACAAACAAAAAATAAATTGCTTTCTGGAGACACTTAACGTTTGCATTCCTTAATTTGGCTTGCATTTACCCATTTGCTACCCAATATTCCCAACTACAAAAGATGGACAGGAGGGTGTTGCTTATTAGTTGCTGTGTGAGAGCTGAGATACGAGGGTTTAGCAACTGGACCAGGAGTAGCCCTTTAGCTTTGACAATGTGAGTTGTTATTGCTGCCAGGAGACTGCCCAGAGTTGGTTCCCTTGGCCACAGGGACTGTTTACAGCTACTTTTTTTTTTTTTTTTAAACAACTTGATATAGTAGCATGTTGCCTTTAACCAGAGAGTAGAACTGAAATGAGGAGTACATTCTGTATTCTCAGATAATTGCATTTCTGCGTAGCCCTCCAAATATCCGAATGATGGCCATAACTGAATTGAATATTCGCCTATCTGATTATTTAGTTATTCGATTTTGGATACTTGATTTATTTTAGTATTTCACTTATTTCAGTTTGGTTATTTGGGCATTTTGGTTTCAGCTATTGTGCATGCACAATAGCACTGAAATGATGCAACCAAATCATGGAAATGACCAAACTGAAATTGGCAAAATAATCAAACTGAAATATCCAGAGCAGGTTATAGACAGGGACCCGTGTTGACTGCATTGCTGCCATTTGCAGTGATTTTTGGAGCATCAGCCAGTCCTCCCAGTGCCATGCTGAAACTGCAGTGAGCTGCCTTCAGGCTCTTTAAATCCTGGCTCAGGCATAAATTTGTCATCTAACCCCAATCTGCTGCTGCAGCGGCCGGCCATCAGGGAGGTGTAACTATGACCCCTGAGGGTGAAGAGGCCTCTGGGAGATAAATTGTGGGTTGGGGGTTTTAGGGCCCTATGTTTTGGTGAGGGAGGTCTGGGTCTGGGGCTTTAACATGAGGTGAGAGTTCTGAGATGCTGACATTCCAGAGGATTTGAGTGGTGTTTGATTAACAAAGTTGTGATTCTATGTCAAACATGCTGGAAAAGCATGCTGGCAAGCAAATGTGTATGTATAAACTGTTGCATAGCAAATCAAGTTAATTATGCAAATGTTAATGCTCACAGTGAATTTGCAGAATGTGACTTTACTGGCTGAAGAATTTAAGATTTTTTGGTGCAGTGAATGTGGGTCCCTGGTTATAGAATCCCTAGAGTTGTAGGGTTGGAAGTTACCTGGAGGGCCATCTAGTCCAACCCTCCTGCTCCTCAACTTACAGCATTGCGGACAGATTCTTGTCCAGCCAGGTTTTATTATCTGGAAAAGCAGGACTAGATCTGCTTCGCTGGATCCAAATCAAAGTGGGCGAGGTCATCGCATACACTGTTCACCTGGATATTCATTTCACCTTTCCAGGAGTCCTTTCTTGCCTGTGTGCTTCCACTTTGATCAGAAAAAAAATTATTTCATATTTGAATCCTTTCACATTCCACAGACATTTTCTCCAACTTTTCTAAAAACCCACAAAGCTTCCTCACTTCCTTTTTTTTAATGTTTTAAATAAATTTTCTCAATGACCTTAACAAACAACAGACAAACACTGGAATAAATATACAAACAAGTACACCGTTGTCCTAACTATACATATATGCATGTACTTGACTACATTCTGAGTGGCCAAAGAAGGATAAGCTCCACCCCCTCAGCCAATAAGCTCTGCCCATCACTAAATAAGCACCACCTCCCTCAAACCATTACACATACCCACACTCACACCTCCTCGTATCCCAAGTGCATGAAGAGGGGCAGAGGTACTCCTGCTGCTGATCATTCCATTTAGTTTCTTGTCGTCCAATCATCTCTCCATTTCCCTCTCAAGTGCTTTTCCTAAGAGGCAACCAGGAAAGAGGTGCCTGAGGCTTGAATACTGGTCTTTTTCTCTTTCTTCTGAAAGAGGGACTTTTACACACACACACGCAACACCCATCTCACACACACACCCATGGGAGGGGCAGTGAGATTAAGTGCCCGAAGACAGACTGTCCTTTCAAAATACAGATCCTCCCTCCCTCAGAAGCTCCGCCTTGTAGCTAAGTTAAGCACATCCACCTGCATATTCTCAAACTCATGAATGTATCCTTGTCTCTCCTAACGTTCACCTCTCCCTCATCTCCCCCTCCCTGGTCTCTTAGGCCACTTTCAGACTTCCCCCCGCGTGCATTATATTCTGGCTAGGGGGGGCGGGGGGAATGCGCAGCCCAAATATGCACAGGGATCAGCCGGTCTGAAAGCCCCCATCCCCCGTGCAGTTTTGCCGGCAGAGAAACACAGCGATGCAGAGCAGGAAATCGAGCTCTGCATCCCTGCATGTCTCTGCCGGCAAAGCTGCGCGTGGGTGGGGGCGCAGGGGCTTTCCGGCCGATCCGCACGCATATTCAGGCTGCGCATTCCCCTCCCTCAGCCCAAATATGTGCAGGGGGTGGGGGGCATGTCTGAAAGTGGCCTTGGATTGTAAGCCCTTTAGGGTAGGAACCTGTCTGTAGCTACTGACTGTACAGTGCCAGGTGCATTGCTGACACTATATATAAAATGAATAATAATAATAATAATAATTAACAAATATGCTCATGTTCCTTGCAGTGCCAGACAGTAATTTACTTGATATAGTAGGTAGTAGGGAGGTCCTTTTTCTCAAAATACAACAGTACTTGCAGCCATTTGTCTTCCAAAGAGTCCCACTCCCTATCCTTGTTCATCTAAGGCCACTTTTACACAGACACTCTAATACCAATAAAATGGGTGTTACATTTTACTATACATGTTGCAGGGTGACACTGCAGCCTATCAACAAGGGCCTTTTCACACAAGGTGCTTCCACCCAGTTTCTCTGGGTGGAGATGCGTGGAGGCGTCTGTGTAAACACCACTTGCGGTGGGTGTAGGTCGGTGTGTGCTCCCGCGCAACACCCATCTCCACCCACCACCCTCCCACGATTGATCTGTGGGTGGGTGGAGATGGGTGTTGCCTAATATGTTAATCGCACTCCCTGAATATATATCGTATAGTTTATTGCGTGGTCTGTGACCATTGCAGAAAAATACAAAATATAACAAACCAACAAGTATACATAAGCAAACAATCATATAAATACAGTACAAACAGCTCTATGACATATTAGCAGACCACCTATGATCTGCACAAACTAATCTAACTAAAATATCGAATACTAAGAAATTTGCAAGTTATGGATATAATTCTAGAAAATACTGACAAATCGGGTAACAGGTATCGGGTATACAGCCCTCCTCTAACCCTTACCCCCTCCAGAACACATGACAGCCCCCACCAAAAACAAAAGAATGGAGGGATTGATGCCCTGGTTATGAGAAAAGGGGATGAAACCCTAGAAAAGCTTTTCTAAGGTGAACAGCCTGAAGCAGATATGCAGCAATATTTTTAACAGTATCAGAGTCCGAGCTGCTAAGTATTAGGCAAAGAAGTATAAGGTCCGATCTACCCGGATGCTTATCGATAAGGGGCTGCAAAAACTTCTGCTTAGGTTGATCATATAAATGGCAGTGGAGAATTATATGGGCAACTGTCTCCACGGCCGAATTGTCAAAGGGGCAAAGACGCTCGGTGAAAGGGATTCCCTGCGCCTGACCCTCAAAGACGGCCTAAGGGAACATGTTGAAACGCGCCGAACAAATCAGTTGTTTGGCCCTACCCGAAATAGGGGCAGTAAGATAATCGGCAACCTGCCCTAACTCTGGGACCCATGCTGGATAATCCCTCAAATGGGAGGACCGCCCGAGCTTACCTAGCTCATGCTGCCTACCTATATCCTCTGCCTGCATTAAAACTTTCCTCTTAAGTGAGGAGGGGAGCCAATGCTGCAGATACTCGGGCAAGAGTCCCATCTTTTTAACCTGATCCCCTACCTTTGTTAGCCATGGACTTTGGAAGGAGTATTCTCTGGCCTCCCTCAAAAGTTGAGAGCCCTGTCCCAGGTTTACCTTTAGCCAGAATTTTAAGGCTAGCACATTAGCAGCCTGAGACCATTCTTTCTGGCCCAGTTCCATCCGAATGACCGCTGATGG
The DNA here is from genome assembly GCA_003113815.1 of Sphenodon punctatus. Lineage (NCBI taxonomy): Eukaryota > Metazoa > Chordata > Lepidosauria > Sphenodontia > Sphenodontidae > Sphenodon > Sphenodon punctatus. The sequence goes on from QEPC01008173.1 coordinate 11,882,443, forward strand.
AGTGCCCCTTGGGGCACCCAACAGTCTCTGTAAGAACCCAGATTGCATTCTATCAATTTCATGTGCACAGAAAGGAGCCCATATCTCGGCCCCATATAATGGTTGAGATTTGGTTTTACTAGAATGGACCTGGAGGGCCGCCACCACCGCCGATCGTCCTTGTTTAATAAATAGTCGCTTACTAGATTGAGCTGCACCTTTCGCCCCTCTGAGTGCCCTGGAAACGTGTTCCCGCCAACTGCCTGATCTATGGAACAAGATGGAATGGGCTCCTGCTGGGGCAATCCACTCAAGTGTCCATATGAATTCTACATGCATGTGGGCCCCAGTGCGATTGCACCTGCTGCACCTACTGTAGATACACCCCTGGTAGCAGCTGCCCCCCCCCCC
>QEPC01008173.1:11886009-11898329 GCA_003113815.1 Sphenodon punctatus
ATTACACCGGTGCTCCGAGCTCTGCACTGGCTGCCGATAGCGTGCCGAGCCAGGTTCAAGGTGTTGGTGATGATCTATAAAGCCCTACACGGTCTCGGCCCCTCTTACCTTAGGGACCGCCTCACCCTTCGTGCCCCAGAGCGGCTCCTGCGGTCCGCCGGGGGTGCCTTCCTGGAGGTCCCCCGTGTTAAGCGGGGGGCCACGATGGAGAGGGCATTTTCAGTGGTAGGGCCGCGGCTTTGGAACTCCCTTCCGGAGGAAGCTCGCCTGGCTCCTAGCCTATTAACATTCCGGCGTAGTTGTAAGACCTGGCTGTTCGCCCAGGCCTTTGGGAGGGAGGGGTAGGGGAATGTTTTAGTTCCCCCACCTATTTATATTTATTTATATTGGTTTTTTGCCCTGTTTTAATATTTTAATATGATTGTGAATTTTAAAAATTTTTTTAATTTTATTGTATGTTTTAGTGCTGTGAGCCACCCCGAGCTGCGTGGCAGGAGGGGCGGGGTAGAAATTTATAAATAAATAAAATAAATAAATAAATGATGGGATTGATTAAGCAAAGAATAAAGCATCCTGAGATGTCTATGCCTCAAATGTTAATGAAAACCTACACAGTCACAGTTGAGCAAGTCCATCACAATTCCGCCCACCCAAAGTTGAACACCCGCCTAGCTGCATTGAGACAATCTGCCCTGGGAACACGCCCCACTTCATGAATTCCCTGCCCTGTGGAAAACTGTAAACAAACATTTGGCCCTGTATAGCTCTACTTATATCCCCTATTGTTGTAATTATTTAAACATGGAAACACAGTATTTGACTCAGTCATGTCCCCACCTGTACTCCTGTGTCTATAAAACCCCCACTAAGTCTTCTGGTGTAGAGAGAGGTGAAGATCTGCACATACCAGAAGTGGCTGCTGCCATGTTCCCACCTATCCCACTGGAGGATACAGAGCCCTTTTTCGATTTGGCCTCACAGCAGGGAAGAGTGAGATCCTGTCTTTCTCTCTCTCGCTTATATCCAGTCCCGTACTAGATTTAACACAAGCTACATTGACATAAGTGGTTATAAGTTATTGACTTGTATTCCCCATAATTGTATTATTAGTGTGCCTTTTAAATAAATATCTTCGTATTAGAATAACTCCTGACTGCTCTGCTCTTTTACCTTCTATGCTTCTCAGGGTTTTTTTTTGTAGTAACGCTCCATTACCTGAGACAAAGATCCTTCAGGTTACAGCTTGCTTAAAATACTCATTCAAAAGGACTACTAATATTTCCTTCTGCCCAAGGGAGGGGAAGTTGGGTATTGTCTGAAGAGGGGATAGCCCTGTGTGTGTGTGTGCGTGTGTGTGTGCGCGCGCGCATGTGTTCTACATGGAACTGAAGCTATAAAGGGTAACAACTGGAAAATGCTGTGATCCCTGTGGATTAACAGAGCGGCATTTGGTTGTGGGGTGCTGAGCCAGGGGCACATAAGGGTTACAGGGTGAGGATTCTGAACCCAGCCTAAAGGAAGCAACTAGAAGGTGCTGTCTTGGGATCACAAATTGTGTGTGTGTGTGTGTGTGTGCGCGCCTGCCCCTGGAATCAGCCCGGCGAGCCAAAAAAGGGCATAAGGAAGGACATCCACATAGGGAGGTTAGCTACACACACAGTTTGCACAAACCGCACACAATCACATTGTCACATAAGCAGTACATAATAACAAGGAAATTTAAAGAAATAATTAGCCTTCTGGATGAGTAATTAAGCAAGCCTGGTAACAATGCTGCCCTTGCTCCCGACTCCACCGTGCTCAGAGTCGGTGCTTGGGCAACTTGCAGGAGATATACCAGGTTGCGACCCTAGTATCACTCCCCCACAATCTGATCCCATTTTGAGCCCACTCCCCAGTGCTTGAACTTGCATACTTACCTACATGGATGAGGCCCCCAAATGTCATCTTGTGGTGTTGTCTTAATGTCCCCTGGTGTCTAGGGTACGGATTCAGTAGGGAAGAGCAAGAGCAGCACGTAGACCTTGTCATGGACGGACCATTACCTCCTGCAGACCTCTCTTCTGGCGCATGTCTGCCCCCGGATGGATGCGGGACCAATTTGTATGGTTCGTCCCTGGAGATTGATGGAACCAGAGCAGTTCCAGAGGGCTCTGGGGGAGATGGCCGTCTCATTGATGACCTCGTGGCTTTCTGGAACACCTTGCTAACTGAGGCCATTGATTGTATGGCTCCTAGACATCCACTTCCCAGGCAACAGCACTGCAGGCCTCCTTGGTATTCGGAAGACCTGTGGGTGCTGAAGTGGAATGGGCGGCGGTTGGAGCGACCGTGGTGCCGCTCTTGCCCTGAAACCAACAGATTTCAGCATAGAGCTAGTTTATGAGCCTATGCTGTGGCTATGAGGACAGCAAAAAAAGAGTTTCTTGCTGCCCTCATAGCATCCGCTAAGTCCCGTCCAGTGGCGCTTTTCTGGGTTGGTCAGTCTAGCCTCCTTCCACCTAGGAGTGGAGTCATCTATGGCTTGCTGTAACATGCTTGTGGACTATTTTGTGGATAAAATCACTCATATTCACCGCGACTTCAATACTGCACTTATTACAGTAGGAGAGCTGGAGGTTATGGAAGCCCCATCTTGTTCAGTTTTGTGGGATCAATTCCAGTCGGTGGTGCCTGCCGATGTGATCGGGGTCCTTGGGGCAGTTAGGGGTGGACCACTTCTTGTGGGTTAGACCCGTGCCCGTCCTGGCTAGTGAAATCTTGCAGGGAGACAATGGGGCAGTTGCTGGTGGGGGTGGTCAGTGCCTCCTTCCGGGAGAGCAGAGTGCCGGGCTGCCTCAAGGAAGTGGTAGTGCGGCCTCTGCTCAAAAAACCATCGCTTGACGTTGACTCCCTTGCCAGCTATCGGCCTGTCTCTAACCTTCCCTTTTTAGGGAAGGTTATTGAATGGGTAGTGGCCCAGCTGCTGCAGGGACATCTGGATCACATCGGTTTTCTTGGTCCCTCCCAGTCGGAATTTCATCCAGGATATGACATCGAGACTGGTTCTTGTGACCTTGGTGGATGACCTATGCCGAGAGTTAGACCGGGGTCGGTCGACCCTGTTGGTGGTGGTAGATCTTTCGGCTGCGTTTGAGACCGCTGACCATGAGATGTTATATAAGCCCAGATTCTTGTCTAATGAGGATTTTGCCAGCAATCCACTCTGCTACTCTCCTTCTCCGATGCCAGAAATTGTTTTCCGGGAGTCAGACATTGCTAAAATGATCATGGCGCTAAAGGTTAATAAATCCCCAGGTCCTGATTTTTTTAACCGCAGAGGTTTTGCAAGCTGCCTCTAAATGGTGGTCCTCGGTTTTGTGTAGGCTGTTTACCAAAATATTACAGGAGGATCTGCAACGAATCCAATCCACAATTTAAACTGAATGACCACTCCTAGTAACTATCCTGTCACCCATGTCCCTGGAGATTCCCGGTCACAGAAAATGTATTAAGGTTCACCCATGTATCTAAACTGAGATGTATCCTCATCTGTGTTATACAATGTCAGTATCACAAAAGCACACCCATGTTTGGTTAAAAGAATTTATATTCAGATTAATTACAAGACAAAATCGATTCAAGAGTGCAAGTCTAACAAAAGGACTCAAAAAGTAACACAATTCTAGAGTCACTAGAAATCCCCTCGCTAACATCTTACCGAGGGCCCCAAGCCAAATCCACAATTTGCTGATTTCCCACAGAATCCTCCTCCGCCCCTCGGAATCTCCTGCCCCACTTCTCCCAGGGCCCTGATCTTACCATACTCAAAAGTTCACACAGCTAGATGTCTGTAACTGGGCCATCTCTTTCTTGATCTCTTACAGTGTTTTTCAGTACATGTCTTGGCTTGGTCTGGTCAAATGAGCATGTGTTTTGGCTACTCTTTGTCTTCTTAAATACTTTCTAGATGGCTCCCAGAAGGTTCTACCCCCTTCTGTTTCTGAGCCATTTGCTCAGTCTCTGGAAGCTACTGGTACACGCAAGTACCTTCCATTAACACTTAATCTACATTACAGTTGTCTTCCCTACCTGCCCCAAAACCTGCTCAACTTGTTTTGAGCTCCCATTTTATGTTCTACTTTCCAAACTTAATTTTTCTTTATATTGTGCCCACATACAGATTTCCCCCTCATTGGACTTAATGTTTCTACATACCTCCAACAACACCAAACTTGTCATGTTTATACCTAATGGTTTCAAAAGCACAAATGTATTGTTCATTCACATGAAACCCACAAAAGTGTGTGACACACATGTTGTTTTCATGTTTCCCTTGTATAGTTTTAAGATATTTGTATCTTTATATGGTTTTATATCTGTGTTTTATTATTTGTAAGCCACCCCGAGCTGCTTTTGCAGGAGGGGCAGGGTATAAAGTTGTTTAAGTTAAATAAATAAATAAACCTTGTCACAAATAATAATAATAGGACATCACTATACCACACTGCTGAGTAGGGAAAAGCATGGATGAAAGGTCACAGAGCAAGCAGATCAGGGCAGGAACCGCCGTCCCCCCAGGCAGCAGACCCCAAGGCACATGGGCAGAGCTTTGCCTGATGCTGGGCAGGGGAAGCTCCCAACCCCACGCAGGCGGCTTCCAAGCTCCAGGCTACTGCACACCTCAATCAGGACCACCAGCCCCCTGGCAGTGACAGCACCCCCATGGGGCCCCCAGGCACAGCGGTCCCCATGGAGATCCAGGGATCCGACTGCACACAGGTGTGTGTCACTTGCCAGGTGACAGTAGCACCACACGATCCCATCCTGGGATGAGGTACAGACCCAGGAATGTGCACAGTCCATCCCAACCAATACCCAGGATACCCCATTCATCAGCTGACGCTGCATGACAAACCATCAGGCAGGTAGTTGGCACAGTCCCTGCCTGCACTGCCAATCCCAGGCCCGAAAGCCTATGTAGGGGTTATAAAAGAGTAGTATGAAGCTGTCGCCATGTGGCATGGAAGTCATTCAGGGAGCCATGGTGCTGGTGCTGGAAGTTCTCAGCATCACCATCCTGCCATCCAGCAATTCAATGCCACCTGCTGGGGCCGGGTGCTGGAGTTGGAGGAGCAATACTATCTGCTCCTCCACGCCGTCACCCACCTAGCTCCCAGCAGCATGGCAGAGACTCAGCATAGGGTGCTCCACTGCCTCTGAGATGTCCTCCTGCAGCAGCGGGTATCTCTGCACCACATGGTAGAGTACATTTGGAACACTCAGAGGTTCCTTGCCGGGGACACAGCCTTGCTGGCCCAACTTGAGCACATGTCTGTGCCCACCCAGAGGTGACTGGGCAGGGAACTGCAGCCACAACTGGTGAGATATGATCCTCCTTGATCTCTCTGCTGCCTTCGATACTGTTGACCACTCACTCTTGCTGGATTCCCTTCACTCCCTTGGCTTTTGTGGCTCTGTCCATAACTGGTTCTCCTCCTACCTCTCTGACCGCTCCTTTAATGTGTCTCTCTCCAACTCCACCTCCTCCTCCTTCCCCCTCTCAGTTGGTGTTCCTCAAGGCTCTGTTCTTGGCCCTCTCCTCTTCTCGATCTATACCTCATCCTTAGGCAAACTCATTGCCTCCCATGGCTTCCAATACCACCTCTATGCTGATGACACTCAACTCTATCTCTCTACTCCCTCTCTCTCTCCCTCTGTTCAAGCTCGTCTCATCAACTGTCTCTCTGACATCTCTACCTGGATGTCTCAACGTCAACTCAAACTCAACATGGCTAAAACTGAACTCCTTATCTTCCCCCCTCATCCTTCCTCTCCTTCCTCACTGTCAATAACTATTGATGGAGTCACCATCCTGCCTGTCCCCCAAGCCCGTAGCCTAGGCTTCATCTTTGACTCAGCCCTTTCTTTTAAACCCTACATTGACTCTGTTGCTAAATCCTGTCGCTTCTCCCTCCATAACATTGCTAAGATTCGCCCTTTTCTCTCTGTCTCGTCTGCCAAAACTCTTGTTCATGCTCTGGTCATCTCTCGCCTCGATTACTGTAACCTCCTTCTCACTGGCCTTCCCCGGTCTCACCTTTCTCCCCTCATCTCTGTCCAAAACTCTGCTGCCAGGGTCATCTACCTCGCCAGTCGCTTCGACCATGTGCAGCCCCTCCTCTCTTCGCTTCACTGGCTTCCCCTTCCTGAACGAATCCTGCACAAGCTCCTAGTCTTCACCTATAAAGCTCTTCACAACCTTGCTCCCCCCTACCTCTCTGCACTTATCGCCCTCCATACTCCAGCCCGTGCACTTCGCTCCTCCTCTGTCCCTTCTCTCACCCTTCCACGCCTTCCCTGCTCCCCTAAGCGCCTTCGTCCCTTCTCACTTGCTGCCCCCCATGCCTGGAACTCCCTCCCTGTCCACATCCGCCTTGCCCCCTCCCTTCATACCTTCAAATCTCTCCTTAAAACTCACCTCTTTCGCTCTGCTCTGTCTGACTCTTTATCCTGCTGAGCCACTATTCCTATACCTACGATCGGTTTACCCTTATCCTTGCAACATGGACCTGCCTGCTGTCATTCTCATCGTAACCAAGCCAAGTACGTGCACTTGAGACCTCGCATCTTCATGAATGTTAGACCCCTTGTCTCTCCCTCTGTTCCCCTTCCTATGTCTCTCCCCCAGCTCCTGTCTCTCAGATTGTAAGCCCTAGGGGCAGGGACCATGTCTATTTTATTACTTTGTAAAGTGCCAGGTACACTGCTGGTGCTATATAAATGTTTGTTAATAATAATAATAATAATAATGGGCACCTGGCAGGGCAAGGACTGGAGGGAACATTTCAGGGTGTCCCAGCAGCTGCTTCTCCGCATCGCCCACATCCTGCAACCCTGGCTCCTGGTGGAGTTGTTGCTGGAGTGGGCAGTGCAGCTCCAGAACCCCCAGGTGGTGATGGAGGACTTCTGGTGGCCCAGGTTCCCAAAAGGCATTGGGACCATAGATGGGACCCACATTACCATCCTCGGCCCTGGTTTGGGCAGGTGGGGTCAATGGGGGTTGGGCATCTACCTGCTCCCAGCCCCAGGCGACTGCAGTCCAATGCAGCTGGCGTGTGGAGGAGCCAGTCCAGCAGGTCAAAGTAGGGGTCCTTATTTTCACACCCCAGGTCCTTTGCTTGCTGCCAGCATTGGTTCATTGACCTACTGTACACCATCTGCTCAGAGATACCCTAGAATACCACCACATTCCTATGACTTTCTCTAGCAGACCCTGGACCTTTTCATCGCCCAAAGGGCTATGAGCACCCCGGGCTGCTCCTTGGAAGAGGGTGTGCCCTTCTGCTGGCTGGTTGGAGGCTCTATCCTCCTCCTCTGGGGTGGAGCCCGCAATGTTGCTGTAGTGGTTGGGGTGCTGGTGCTTGCCCGTGGAGACAGTACAGGCAGGCTACCCATTAGTGGCTTCCCCTTGGCTGCTGGACCTGCCCCCTACCCTCTGGGGGCCGTGACCCTACCTGGCTGGGGCAGCTCCTGACCTGCTTTGCCCACAGGCACTGCTACTCTGCCATTGCTCAGAACATACTGGTACGCTGGCCTCCCTTCTCCCTGCACGGTTCAGGTGTGTGGCCAACGCATGTTGGATTTTGTGCTGGTTCCTTTAAAGGGCTGGGCTGGGGTGGGTACAGGTAGCCAAGATGGCCATACTCATTCAAGGAGCCACTCTGGCCATTTGTTCTATATGATTCGGGTGGGGCTGTGTTTGGTTGGGACTTGCAGGCCCATTTAGACAGACAGACAGGTGTTCCGTGTTTGCCTGTGGCCCTAGGTTTGGACAGTTCTCCCCATGTGCTGTTCTGGAGCACCTCAGGCAGGGTTGGCCCAGAGCAGGCACCACCTGTTCCACTTTGCACATCTGGCGGGTGCTTTGAAACAGACAGGTCAGCCCAGGGATGAAGCAGTTATACGTGGGCAAAAGTGGAGCTGCTTTCTGTCTGTTTACACCCATTGTGGGCACCAAAAGAGGGAGAGTGTGTGCCATGGAGGTTACCACAAGAGAAAGAAAGAGAAACTTAGTGGCCGCCAGAGACTATAACAATCTGTCTCGGTGAGTGTAATATAGTAGCAGAGACAGTGACTACCCCTACCCCCAGCACAACAAAAATAGGTTATGAGTCTCATTTTTATTGACTGTGGTTCATACCTCATTCCTGACGTTTTTGACTATGTCCATGCTGCCTTCTCTTGCAGCGTAATAAATTATGAGTTGATACTTCCTTTTCCCAATAACCTTGCAGAAGGTCATGGGGATTCATGTATACATAAGTAGCAAGCTGGAGTCTAGTAGGGAAGGGAAGGGGGTTGATCAAGTTGGGAGAGCAAGGAGTAAGAGGCCTCTGCAAACAGGCTATCCTGAAGAGATTTTTTTAGTCTTTTGTCCTTGGGGCAGGGATCTGTCACCTAAGTGTTTCCTGAAAAGCACTTTGCAGACATGCATGTGACATTAAATAATGAGACCAACACAGGCTAAAGTAGTTAAGATACCTTTTATTGGACAGCTTCTGTTGGTGAGAGTATACAAGTTTACCAGCTTCAAAGAAAAACTGTGTAGCTGGAAAAGTTGCATGCTCTCACCAACAGAAGCTGGCCCAATAAGGTATCATCTTAATTACTTGAAGTGCTATCTTCCACCATTATAGTCAGTGGAGGGTTTGCCATTGATTTCAGTGGATGGGAAATTGTTCCCTTTTGGATTTTCTCCCTTACTTTAGGGTGTCCAGATATGCAAATTTTAGAGGATGCTTAGGAGAAATACAGACTGCAGGGCTGCACTGTCTCCAGTGTAGTCTGCAACCTGTATTTCTCATACGTGTCCTCTAAAATTTGCATATCTGGCCACTGTAATGGCCCCCCTACCTGGGACTGATTCAACATCCACACTCCCAACAGCTAAATAATAAAAGGGGAAAAAATGAGCTTTGGTTGGGTCCATTATTCTAAAGGAAAATGCTCTCTTGGCTTTCTCCTACCCCAAAAGATTGTTAAGGTTGCTATGTGCTGAATAATGCACACCTTTCTCTTAAATTAGCACCTCCTCATAACCCTGTGCATACTCTTTCAGCTGTAGCAGGTTTTCAATGAACTGTAGATACAGGAAGGGAAGCATGACTTAATGAACAGTTTGAAGCCTGAGAGTCAGAAGGTCTATGTTCTCTCGACAAGAAACTACAGTAATTTTCTGTGGTGTTGGGAAGTAATTTAAACTGTTTGTACTTTAATACGCCCTCAAGTGTTATCTTTTCAACCTTTATTGTCTCCTGATAGTTAACTCCCTCCAGTGAAGGCTGAAAAGAAAACACTGATATGGAAATGCAAAGAGGCTTTCTATAGACTGGGTATGTTTGTCTTCTTTTCAGCCTCCATGTTCTCCTTATGCCGCCTTATGAGGTAACTATTAACTAATTATAAAAGAGATGAAGTGTAGCTGTATTGGTCCCAAGTGACAGAGACACAAAGTGGTTCAAGCCATGTGGGGCCATGCGGGGCCCTTCCTCAGGCATGTAACATAGTCAGTAGAAATATATAAACTGAGCAAATGTAGAGCAGGTGTATATGAGGGGGCATGGAATGCGTGGGATTGGGTAGAACAAGATGGCAGGGGGGTAAAGAGAGAGCTCAAGATCCACTCCCACCCATTGGTGGCTACCTATAGTCTTCTGGCCCCATTCAAGCTGTTGGTGTTGACCTATAAAGCCCTACGTGGTCTTGGCCTGTCTTACATGCGGGATCGCTTCACTCCCCGTACCTTGGAGTGACCCCTGCGGTCTGCCGGTAACACCCTTCTCGAGGTCCCCCATGTGTCCCGGGGGGCCACTATGGAGAGGGCATTCTCGGTGGCCACACCTAGGCTGTGTGGAATTCTCTCCTGGCGGAGCTCCAGATAACCACAGACTTCCCTTCCAGCATATGACTAAGACCTGGCTGTTCTGCCAGGTGGTTGGCAAGGGAGATGGGGTGTAGCATGGGGGTGGGGGGGAGGGTTTGTTGTTCAGTTACTTCCTTTTTAATGTGTTTTAATTGTGTTACTTTTAGGTTTTTTTGTTTCTTTCTTTGTTTGTTTTGTTTATTATGTTGTAAGCTACCACGAGCTGCCTGGAGCAGGAGGGGCGGGGTAAAAATGTTGCAATAAAAGAAATAAGTAAAAATAAATTCTATGTCCCCTCTCATATACCTGCTCTACATTTGCTTAGTTTATATATTTCTACTGGCTATGCCTGAGGAAGGGCCCTGTGTGGCCCGACAGCTTGCTTATTTCCACCAACAGCAGTTGATCCAATAAAAGCTCTCATTTGAACCACTTTGTTTCTCTAACTATAAAGTAGAGACACCTGTGTTTTCTCCATTGGCAGCAATGAGGAAAACACAATGAACGCAGGTCTCTCTGCTATAAGGCCATGCTATAATAATTCTTCTAAAAAATGGCGGTAATAGTTAATTACCTCATGTGGATTTATGAGGAGAACATGTATTTAGAAAAACAGAAGCTGAACTCTGCATACCTCATCCATTGGAAACAATGCTTTATTTGTGGTGGGGTTTTTGATTGGGGCGGCAGAGCTCAAGTCTACCCCAGAAATTCCACCCCCTGACCACAAAAGAATGAGGGGTATTCAGAGAGGCTGGTAGAGTTGCCCTACCATTCCCTATTCCCCTGCTGCCTTTGCCAGCCCTTGCTCAGGAATGGACTGTTGTTCTGCCACCAATCAATTGTTGACAAAACACTCTCCCTGCTAAGCAGCTGGGGGATGGCAACATCAGCACCTGCCCTCTCCATCTGAAAGAGAGTCAGTCCCAGTGGCATCAGGGGAGAGAGAACTGAGGCTGAGGCTTCTGCAACACACTTGGGTGGGTCTTACAGAGTATCGGCACTGACAAGGTGTGGAAGAGGTGCTGGAGCTGAGCCTTTGCAAGCCCTGAGATGCTACTCAAGAGGAAGGAGTTTGTGGGAAAGTGAAATAGCTGGCCACAGCGGCCCGCCCCACCCTCTCAGACACTAGAGTTGTTAGTTCCTGAAATGCATGTCTGCAAGAAACTACCAAAACTACCAGGTGGAAGGTTTTAGATATGGGGCAAAGAGGGGGCTGCTTTCCTGCCAGATGAAACTTCCTGTGGAGGAGTCAGAACTTAGGATACACCTTCCTTCTCTGCTACATCTGGTCACACAGGCTCTTCTGTTTAAAGCATGCCTTTGTACTGCTATAATCTAGTAACAAACAAGACAACTGCATTTGAAAGAGAGTTGTGAGAGACATGCGCAAGCAGTAAAACTAATCTCTGGGCCGGTGCTGAGTCTAGTACAGGAACCAAAGAGTGAGTCAACACACCTCTCCTAGGCCTGGTTCTGGCAAACAGATGTTTCAATTATGCCTTACGTTGCTTTTACTTCTGAGGTGTATGTACACATGAACAAAAAAGCACGACATCAAAGTTATTGAGGAGTATGAAAATTAGTCCGTACTCCTGAAAAATAAGGAGGACAATACTGTCAGGTTTCAAAGGCGATGGGGAATTAGACAAAAGATGTTAGGGGAGCGGGGACGCGTCAGAGGCCATGCGGCCAAGCCGCGGCGTTCTCCGCTACCCCAGGAGGCCACGCCCCCACGCAGCGCAAGGGCGGAGCCGGGAAGAGCGTTGCGACGCTCGGAACGCTTGCAGGCCAGGCCGCCGCAGCAATCAGAGGCGGCAAACGCCAGGGAAACCCCGCAGGGGTCGGGCACACCGCCGACAAGGAGCCCAGCTGGGAGATTGGGGGCGGGGCCGGACACAACGCGGAGACGTTCGGAGCGGCTGCGCCACAGGGCGGGGCCCGCCACAGGGGGTACTTAAGGAGGGCCAGTCTCACTAGGGCGATGCCGGTGAACAGCATAGCTGTGAGACTGGCCCTAGCATGGATTACCGAGGAGTGTTACAGAGAAGGAGACGGAGTGTGCGTGGTGGTGTATGCGTGAGGTGGTGCGAGTGAGTACGAGTGTGGGAAAACAGTAGGGGAGGAGTAGGTATACGGGGGTGTGGGTGGTGTGTGTGGGACGCGGGGAGCACTATCCCCCTCTGGGGCCCTGTGATCAACCTCCCTGTCTGTGTGTGTGTTTCGGTGTATTCCCTGCCTAAGATTCCTGGAGCCTTCCCCCCCAAGATCCTCACGACTCCTTTCACATTGAATTACTATATTTTAACCCCTATTGCACGTGTTGGGTGTGTGTGGTGATAGTGGGGATAGGAGCTGTTATTACAGCTCCACGCCCGGTGGGGGCAATCCTCAGGGCCTTGCTGTTTCCCCCCCC
>QEPC01008173.1:11918250-11931308 GCA_003113815.1 Sphenodon punctatus
CCCCCCCCCCCCCCCCCACGGTACCCAAAAGGGAGAGCCCTGGTCAAGACAGGAGACCAAGGACTTCATACACGTGGGGGAGGGCTGAAAAGGTCCAGCACGACCTGGTGCGCAGCTACAAGACCAGACAGGTCTATGAAGCCATCACCCAGGAGATGCCAGGGGTACAATAGGGATGTCACCCAGGGCATTCAGCAGGCAAAGGACTTGAAGTCCGGATATAAGTATATCAAGGACAACAATCTCAAGTGCAGCCGTGCCATGCATACAATGGAGTTCCAAGATGAGCTGGACCAGTTCCTCTGCATGGACGGGGACATAGTTGCCTCCCGCATACACAGCACCACCTTTGCCAGGGGCAGAAAGAGGGCAAGAACAACACACACACCTGCCTGACCCCCCCAGAGCAGTGGGGGAATGCTGCCCCTGGCAAGGCCAGCCAGGATGCGGGAGGGGACAGCCCCATCACACAGAGGGAGGAGGTGTCCCGGGAAATTGCTCACAGAAACATCACCCTTTGTGTGTGCCCACAAAACCCACAGGGGGACAGGCCACGGGGATGGGGGGCACACATGGAGCGGATGGACACCCGGGACGCCACCCAGGACATGGAGGAATATGATCCAGGCCCTTCTAGCCTGCACCCCTCCCGGTGCCTCTACAGCTGCATCTGAGACCCCTCCTCCAGGAACTACAGCCTCCCCTGAACATCCTGTAACCCCCAGGTGACCAACCACCCATGCTGTCCACCCCACCAACTCTGGTAAGCCGGATCATATATCTGTCTCTAAAGGGGTGGGGTGGGGATGCATCGCTAATTGCAGAGGGATGGGTGGAGGGGATGCAGCATGGAGATCCATGGAAACCCCAGAGGGCTACAAAATGGGCTATGGTGCAGGGGTTACATCCCAGGTACTATTCTAACTCTTACCGTATGTTCCAACATCGCAGGGTCCAATATCTCAGCCCGGAGTGGAGCGGCCAGTGGACGACAGAGAGCACAGGCTGTTTGGCCGCTGCTTGCAGCGGACGGCGGCAGCAGAGGCCCACAGGGGGTCAAGCCCTGGTGGTGCGCTGAAGCAGGCACGTGGAAGGCCCCCGAAAAAGTAAACCCATCCCCTTGTAAATACACCCAAATAAACAAATATTATACAGTATCTCTATGTCGATGGTTATGTTAAGGGGGCTTCATGCGTCAGGAGGGGGCTAGAAACGGACAAAGGGTCATGCCATGCGCAATACAGGTGCAGGACCTATACCGGTCCTACCTGCCAGAAGGTGGTGGGGAGACGACAAACCACCCATGAAAGCATACAGGCCTGCACATAGATAGCACATTTGCACTGCCTATGCTAACCGCCATCTGGAGACAGACCAAAGCCTGAAGCATGACTAATGCCATGGCTGCAAGCAAGTAGGTGACCCCTCTACGCAGGACACAGGTCACACAGGACTTGGGAACCCCTAGTACCAAACCAAAAATACTCATGGAGTATGTAGTCGTTCCATATCTGTTTTTATTAGGTTGGGTTACACAGGTTGTGGAAGGGGGGGCATTCAGATGCCAGGGTTAGTTGCCTGCCATCTGGGCAACTATGCACCTACAGAGAGTCCCTGTTCTCCTCCGATATGTGCCAGAATGCTCCACCCTGGACATGTTGGTACAGGGGCACAGGACTCGCTCGCTGCAGTGGTGGGGGGTTGTCAAGGGCAGCTCCGCCAGTCTCACAGATATTGTGCAGGATGCAGGCTGCCAGGACAAGGATGGGAGTATGCTCGAGATTGAACTAGCTCCTGTTCATGAGTAGGCGCCAACGCATCTTGAGCTAGCCAAATGTCCGCTCCACCATGCTCCAAGCGGACAATAGGCGCTCATTGAAGAGCCTGCGCTCTGGTGTGCGAACCACAGGATAGGCCCTCATGACCTACGGGCTCAGCGGGTAGACGGGGTCTCCAAGCACCACCGGAGCCATGGATACTCCCTCAATCACCCGATACAGGTTGGGGGCAATCTCACCATCGAATATGCGGGCATAGAAGGGAGACGCCCGCAGAATGCACGCATCATGGCTACTCCCTGACTGGCCTGTGTACACATCAGTGAACAGGCACCTGTGATCCACAATGGCCTAGAGATTTATTGAGAATGCCTGCTTCCGGTTCAGAGAGTCCATCTTGGCGTGTGGGGGTCGGATGATAGGGATGTGGGTGCTGTCTATCGCTCCAGTACAATGGGGGAAGCCCATGTCCTCAAAGGCGTGGATCACTACCTTGGGATCCGCTCGAGTAGCAGCTCCACTATCAGGTCACACACATCGTGGAGCACCCTGTTAATGGTAGCAGTCCCCACCCCGAACTGCTCCCCAACACTCCAACAGGAATCGGGGGTAGCCAGCCTCCACACCGTGATGGCCAATCGCATCCCTGGCAGCAGTGGATACCGCATGTTGGTAGCTCTCCTCCGGAGATGTGGGTTCAGGATCTCACCGAGCCGGGTCAACAGGGAGTGGTTCATACGGAAGTGGTCCGTCCATTCCTCATATGTCCAGGTAGCCAGCATGTTCTCCCACATTTCATTGGTGTGTGAACGCATCCAGTTCAACTTCTGAGTTGGGACAGTCACACGATGGCCATAAAGGTTGAGGGGCCACCGGGAAAGGACACGCCGCATATGCTGGGACACTGATGTTTTGAACAGGGCATGCTGGCTAGCAGCTATCCTTCTTGTCCACTGCAACGATGCTGCTCGGCGCATGTTGGCCACTCTCCTGCGCCGAGTCCCATGGTTGTAGAAGCGGGGCCCTGGCAGGAGTAGCTCGGTCCATTGCTGGAACACCTGGGCCAGGATCATGAAGCAAGTGCCCAGGAGGACCATTAACAGGACGGCTCTGTCCTCTGTCCATCAGGCAGCATGGTACCACCAACACACACTGTCATAAGGAGACACTGGGCTACATGTAGACTACAGGTCTAACAAATATGTAAAGGTAAAGGTTAAACATGTATGTAATGTGAAAGCTAAGAACTGGACACTCACTTCATGCAATGGAGAAATGCAAAGTCATGCTGAATGTGTATTCAGAAAAAGTCTAAACACCTCTGCAGACACCAGCCATAGACCATTGAGTTGCAAATGGATTTCTTCCTGTGGACGTGACTGAAAGCACAGAGACACCTGGCGGGAAAATCAAACAAAGGGCCCTGGAAAGGTACTTAAGGGGGAGACAAGACAAAGAAGGGCTATCTTTCTATCTCTTTCAGTTGGTTGAGATCAGCTTGTTGAACTTCATCTGCATCATCATATCTTACCAGCCAGAGAAGGGCTGAACCAAAGAAACTATGAAGTAAGACCTTTTGAAACTAAGACTGGTACCCGGCCAAACTTTCCATCGCTGGCTGTGACATGAACTGAAATACCCTTGGACCTGGATTAGGGTAAGAGCCTAAATTAGGGGAATCCAAGCACAGATAGAAATGTGTTATTGGTTATGTTATTTTCATTTCTGCACTCTCTAGTATAATTTTGTACTGCATGCTTATTCATGATTTATTCATTAAACTACTTTTAACAGAACTTCGTACGGCCCAGTGGAATTGATAAATTCCTAACATTGGCGGGACACAGTTTGGAGTTAATTCTGTGTTTACAAACATAGACGAACCTAGAGAGAAAGAGTCTGTACTGGGAAACTCTGTGTCTGAAAAGGTGACAATAGTGTTCCCCCGTTGCAGGCTCAATCAGTTCTAGAGAGAGAGCCGATCCAGTGAGAGCTGCAAGCCGGGGAAACTGAGTCATGTCAGTCTAGAGTGGGGTAGCGAGACCCCAATCCCAGGACACACACTATGAGAACCCACCACCGGAAACAGTGATGGATCACCACGCAGGTACCCTACTAGACTCTACGTGAATGGGTGGCTTGCCCCAAGGCCTGAACAGCTGTGAATGTGTCCCGCTAAAGCACCCAGCCAATCACTGGGCTGGGCACTAACCAACCACCTGGTTGCGGCCTGTGCCTCCAACCCCCATGCCCTATGCACCCAGCACACCCACACCATGCTTCACATGTCCCCTGTTGGTAAACGGCTGTCCCAAGGTAACGTGAACCGCTGCCACAGGCGAACCGCTAAGCACACCCTCCTCCCCTGTGCTCTGCACGTACACCCAGTATTGGACAGCACCACCTCTGTACAAGCTCTGCTCTGTTTCATGATCACCTCTCACCCACCACACCCCAACCACCTCTCTCTACATGCCACACCCGGGCACTGGAACCGGCCCACATATGTACTTTGGCAGATCATGCTTTGTGCCCATCGATTGGTGCAGTACTTTGGGTGTGTTCCGTGCACTTGGTAAGGATCTCCGCTCACCGGCCCGCCAGCACATCCATCCACCGGCAAGGACCGCCTGAATGCCAGGGGGCTTGGGCCACAGTGGGCCTACCTCCCCCACCCCCAGTGCCCGTGACACGCCCCTGTGCGATCAGTGGACAGGATGCATCTGCACCAGCCCTGTATCGGTCACAGCGAGTGAAGGCCATGGCATTGTGCAGCTGTGCACAATCAAGATATGCTGCATGGAGTGCCTCATTAGCTCTGTGCTAGAGGCAGCCATGGCCATGGTCATCTATCATCACTTCCGATGGAATGTGTCTGCCTGGTGCATGGGTCAGGAATTCACAGGGCCTAGCAGCCTGCCCACTATCAGCTGTGTAAGGTCACTCTCCGGCTAGTAATGCGCAGCTCCTCACGCATCGCTCATTCACAGCCACTCTCTGTTGAACCCCTGTGCAATCCAGCAACCAGCCCTTGAAAAGGTAATGGCAGGGTATGGAACAGGCCCCAAGGCCGGTGGTGGTGCCAGGGAGGAGTGGTCGCCATGTGCCAACATGCTTTTGGGAATGCTGTGGCAGAGCTGCGATGTCCAGCTGCTGCTGAGTGACCCCCTGTCAGTTGCGGATGGATTCAATCTCCTGTCACGGTACATGTGGGAGATGGACCATCCATTCAGGGGTCCGGCTTGCCAGAGGCATGCCTGGGAGCTTGGCTTCATCCTCCTGCAACAACCTATTTGGAGGCATCCAGCCACTGTTATTGTGCCATGGACCGCACAGGAGATCACGGCTGTTCTCCTGGTGGCAGCTTGATCCAAGTATGCACTGGTCCTCCAGACCGGGGGTCTCCCTGTTGGTACCAACTATAACTGCATCCTACTGTGTGCCCGTGGCGTATCGCGACCGCGATTGGAATGCCAGGCCCTTCTTGGGGAAATGGGATTGCTACCCCCCGATGTTGGTGGACCACTACTGACCAGGACCCCTACCGCATTGGAGCTGGGCACCCTGCGATCGGTGCTGAACCTACCAGATGTCAGGGCTGCAGGGCTGTCAGGGCTGCAGCTGCCACAGAGAACCAACTCATGGTGGATGCACATATGTGTCTCGGGGATTCCGCAGGGGCCTATTCGCCTGGGAGGGTCTTGTCCAGGGGCCAATGTTTCAGGAGCACCCTCCGACCTCTCCCTGACCTGCGCGTCCCAACCTCCCGCTCCATGGCAACGTGTTCCCCATGACTGTGCTGTGCCTTGCCTCCCCTTGGACAGCGCTGCTCCTCCCCACTGTATTGTGCGACCCTTTGGTCAGCTGCCCTGTCTGCCGGACCCCATCGCATCTTCTGTATACTCCCGCCTCCATCCCTGTTGCGTTAACGAGTGCTTCCGTCCATCTTGGAGTGGGTGCAACGATGCCCCAGAGTGATGGTTGCGTGGAACGCCCATGGGCTCTTGATCACCCGTTCACCGGCCTTTGTTTGCTCATACCCCCCTTTCTCCCCATCACGAATAAAGACCTTGCCTGTGACTGTACATCCTATAATGCTTTTGTGACAGTGTGCCGCTCTGATCACCCCTCCCATGTCTGAATCCTTTCCCGTGTTTGTGTGATTGGGGTCCAGGGGGGTTGTGTTCGGGATCACTGGGTCTGTCAGGTAGCAACCTGTGGTGTGTTATGCGTTCCCCTGGGGGCTCCCTAATGGATCGTGGGTTCGGCCTCTGTGGTGGTGGGGGCCCAACGCGTCCTGTTGACTGCACTGTCCTTGATCTGTCGTTGGCCACCTGGTTTCCTGCGAACCTGTGCGGGCCCCCGTCCTCTGTGCAGCCCCCTGATATTCCCTGTGGTGGTGTTGTCAACCACCTAGGTGACTTGGCTGGCCTATCGTGAGTTGCATGTGCCACGTGTGTGCTGGTGCTGTCCCATGGCAGTGTTGTCCGTTATGCACCAGTACGTGGGAGGGTGCTGGGTGCAGGCCCCAACCCCTCCCTAGTGGCTACCGTTGCCCTGGAGGCCTTGGCGCACACCAAATAGAGTGTGAGGCAGGGGCTACCCATTGGTTGGGCTCCCCGCCAGGGCTGCCCCGCCTATCACCACGCCTGTTGCCCCCTGTTGGTTCCCACCATCTGCACTGTTGGCGATGGATGGATGGCAGGAGAGATGGGCTGCTGACCATGAGTGTGGGCTTTTTCAGGCCCATCAGTTGTCTGCCCGTGTTTGCGCTTGATCCAAGAAGTTGAGGTGTTGGCATGGGTGACGCAGGGTCCATGTTTGGGGAGCGTGTGCTGTGTGCTTAATGACCCCTTCTGACCCGCACCGGTTCCATGCACCCTTTCCCCTTCTCCTTCTCCAGTCTCCCTTCTAGCTACTCTGGTTGTTTTCCTGGCCATGCTTTACCTGGGGCAGATGGCCAGCCAGCTCCAGCATGCGGCCTCGGAGCTCCGTGCTGGGGCACGGCTGTATGAGGAGAACAGTGAGTGTGCTGCATGTGTGCAGGGCCCTCTCCCCTGGTGTCTGTTTGGGGTTCCACATTGTTGGGGCTCTTGGACTGTCCTAATGACTCAACCCCTCTCCCTCTCTCCTTCAGTGCAGGCGATGATTGCAGAGCAGACCATGGAGTAGGAGGAGGTTCTGCAGCTCCTTCTGCACCTCCTGTATCCGGTGCACCAGCTCAACCGCAGCCAGGTGGATTGATGGAGCCGGGTACGGGGTCAGCGTCCCTATTGAGGGGGAGGGATCCACCCCACCGAACCTCTTGGTGTCAGCTTCCCAACTCGACTGTCCCGGTTTACTGTTCCTCCCTTTCTTCCCTATGTATTAAAGTTCGTTTGCTCCCTTCTCCGGTTGTGTGTGTTCTCCTTCCCTGTGTGCTGTTCTCTTGTGCGGGCACCTCATGGAGATTGTTCCCGGTTGCCTGACAGGTGCGGGGTATGTAGCATTCCCCACCCTCCTCACCCGGTGGCTGTGCTGCAGCTCTGTCAGATCCTTTGGGATTGACCCTGGGTTCCCTGTCCTGGGGGTTGTGGCCACTCGGCTGACTGTCTTGCCTTCCTTATGTCCCCCTCTGGCCCTGTCTCGATGCTCCCCTTTCCCAGTGGTCCCTTGGGCTGGGGGTCCATCCCCTTGGCTGTTGTCCTGGTGCCTTGCCCCCTCCCTGCCTTGGTGTTGGTCTCCCCCTTTGCCCACATGCATCCGTTGTTGGTGTTTGGAGAGCTGTAGTGGCTTTGCTGGCGGTTGGTGTGTTCTGGGGTCCCCCACCACCACCATCCCCTGCCAACCCGGCAGTGGTGTGCGCTTCCATCCCTGCCGCCATGACCGCCTGTGTCCTGTTCCCGGCTCGTTTGTGGCCCTCGGGATTGTGTGTGCGGGGGGCTTTGGTGTTTGTGTTGGGGGGCCCTGCTGTTTTGGGGCTCTGACTTTCTCCCCTGTACCCCTGACCTTCTCCACACACACCCCACACTGGAGTCCCCCTGCCTCCTTGGCCATGCAGCCCTTCCCTGTGTAGTTATGTTCACGGTTGTGTGTGGGCAAGTTCTGGTTTGTAGGGGGTCTATGGCGCCTGGCTGTCTGGTCTCTGTCACGAGGCTGGCCGGGGGCCGCTACTTTGTGTCTCCTGTCATCCCTGCTCCCTCCTACCCCACCCGCGCAGGGTCTGGCAGTTCAGGGGCGGAGCTGCATGACGTGGCTTCTTTTGCCCTCAGTCAGCCATGTTGTCACATCGCTGTGCTGGGTGGGGATTCCCTGCTGCTTGCTGTCTCAGCTGTCCGTGTACATGTCATGGGTGTTTGCTTGGTGTTTCCCGGGGTGGATGTTTGCCCCATGGGTGTGTGCTGGCCCCTCCCCTTCTGTCCCACAACCCCCCGTGGCGATCTCCGTGTAAATGTCTCCCAGTTCGGCGCCGCCAGGTGTTCACTGGGTGTGCTCACCCACCCATCTCCACCCACCAGGCTGCCGCTGGTGTCCGTGTAAAAAAGGCCATAGTAACGCTGTCCAAAGTGGGCCGCTGTCACGATCGTGTGGCAGGTGCAGTTTGCCATTCCTGAGCATCTATGTTATGGCTGCAGGTGGGATAGCAGGTGCGTGTGAGTGGGTCAAGGCCGGGCACCCGCCTGGTTTCCCCGTGGCAGGGCAGCTCATGTGTCCTGCCCTCCCTGCTGGCCTTAAGTGTGGCGGCTGCGTTTGCTCTCCGTGGCAGCTGGGGGATTGGGCCTGCCTGAGCTCGTGTTCCTGCATCTCCTGTTTGAGGCTCTGTAGGCCCATATTTCACATCAGTGCTTCTTGCGCTCATGCTGTCATTTCAAATTTATTCATGGATCCCCGTGTATTGAGAGGGGGGCTCTGTGATCACACAGTCTGCACTCGCCTAGATTTAGCCCTGTGTAAACCCAATAAATATCTAGCCCTAGAATCCATCTGCTGTATGCTTTGTGTTGTATGCACTATGCTGTATGACTTGTGATTCCTAGGAAAAGAACAGTCCTATATGTTATAGTGGTGATGTAAGAATAAATTTAAATATTCATAATACACTTGAATATGACAGTGATGGGACGGCAGTAGTTCCAAGGTGACTATGATTACACATTTGGTGAAGTCTTATGAAACTTATACAAACACTAGACTACAGGCCACAGTCTACAAACCACTTGTCTCTTCTAGAGTAAGTGGTTTGTGGATCATGGCCCAAGGGTTCATTCTTCCCCCTTGCAAAGTTATAATTTGTTCATTAATCAGCATTTGCCTTGTCTTGGAGCAATAAGTTCACACAACTGCTGATTCCCATGCATTTCAGTCACCCACCCCAGCATCAGGTGGCAGAGAGCAAGGAATCATCAAGAAACACAGACAGGGGTGAGGATTTCACAACACTCCATGTGGGTTTATGCCACTGACATTCCATGGAGCTTTAAGGATACTCCATCCTTTTCCTGCTAGTGCAGTCAGTCATGGAAACTAATAGGAGTTAGGGTGGCCGGATATACAAATTTTAGAGGACACTTATGAGAAATACAGGTTGCAGGGCTACGGATGGGAGTTAGCCATCACATGTACGTTTAAGGGGAAAGCGGTCATTAGCACTTGGAGAAGTGAATGCCCTGGAACCAAGACCAGATACCAAGAGCATTTTTATTTTTGCTTGAGTAAGCCACAGGCAGGGACCACGTCTAATTCTATGTTCTGTACAGCACCAGGTCATATGACTGGCGCTATATAAATGTCTAATAATAATAATAATAATAATAATAACCTGGAAATAGCACAATTTCTGGTGATGTTAGAGATTAACTCTGTTCATTCCATTGCAGTGTCCAACGGCAGTATTCTATCTGGAAGATTAAATGGGCCAAGATGAAGAACTGAGAATTTGCTATCATTGAACCAGGACAGAAGGTATTTTAATGAAACAGAATAATGAGTTGTTCTGGATCTTCTCAGCATTTAAGTGATATGTGGTGGTCTTGGCAAATAGTTTTGGAAGTGCAGATATAGGGACACCCTTCTGCGTTTGCATTTCCAATTCCACCACCTGTTTATCCCTAGAACATCACTTTCCCTAGTTTGCGAGAAGAATCGGATTGCCTCCAGCTATTGTTTGGATGGATACAATTAAAGAGTGGATGCAGAAAGCAAAGAAGCTACCTACTGTCGCTGGATTTACCCAAGGATTTACCCACTCAAGGCTGGAGTTTCTAGAGTGTCAGTTCCTCAAGAACTGTAATCTCCACCAACATCCAGCTGAAGTTACATTTTCCCTTCAGAAATGGTGATGGTCAGGGTCTCCTTTCTTTATAATTTTCTTGGACATAGATAATGTGTTTCCATGCTGCTTTGAATAAAAAGTTTGGCTGAAATTGCAGGCTAACATTGGCATTAAATTCATATACTTTTTAATGTGTCAGTGTGTGACAATTAATTTCTGGCCTATCTGATCTGCACAGCAACACTGCAGCTTTATTAAACTAGAGGAGAACATGTTTCTTTACTTTGGACTCTGTGAACATTACATATTTTAACAGTGCTAGTATATATGATCCCTCCTCCTGATTCTTCCATTGATGAAAGGGAACAGGATGTGTTCCTGCAACTTTGAAAGTAATGGTATTAGCAAGGCCTTTCTCTGGAGCCTAAAACAAGATGGTGCTAGATTAAATTATTTGATTTGCCTTTGTCAATAAGGAACCATGTTGCTTATTAGAAACCTGGATGTTGGAAAAATTTAAACTATGGAGAGGAAACCTTTGTCTTTCTAATGAACTATGACGATACTTGTAGATGCTAGCCAGATGCTAGGCAGCTGTAAATCAATGTGCAGCTTCACTGGTTTTAGCTAAACAATGCTAATTTACACCAAGTGAATTATAATATGGTTCATTAATTGTGACAGGAGCTACAAGCATCTGCCTTCTGTCATCTGACAAGGCTAGAACCTTTTGTGACCCTGACAAAGGCCATATGACTGAAGCCTGGAAATAAAGTTACTTCTGCTTGCGTGTGTGTGTGTGAGTCACACTGTTATTAGACTGGATGTTTTCACACAAGACACTCTCCACCCACTCACCTCCCACCCACTCTAGATGTTACAGGGCACCCATAGGGCAACACTGCAGCCCTGCAACATGTATAGTAAGTGGGTGGAGGGTGTCTTGTGTGAAAACAGCCTATGAGATTACTTAAATTCCAGAGTTATACTATTCAGTGGTTAAAACACTTGCAGACACTGTCACACTTACCATGATTCTCTATTACCACAGTATCCAATTTTTAATGGCCCTTTTTATTTCTGCCGGTTGCTCTGTGCGTGGGGAATGGGTGGAGGTGGGTGTGCATGTGTGTACGCGGGAGTGCACACACACACACACACACACCGCTCGCCACGGGATTTACAGGAGACTCATCCACACATGAACACTCAGATTTCTGGGTGTTCATGTGTGGGTGCCACCTGTGTAAAAAGGGCCAATGTTTTATTTCATTCTGGTATCCCATGGAGGGAGAACTGATGTACAGAGGAACTTACTTGTGACTTACCCAAGATTCCATATGAAGACAAGCCCCCTTCGCCGCCATAATGGCGGCGACGGGGAAATTGCCGCGCTCCCCGTCGGGAGATACAAGGAAGGAAGGAGCGTGCTGCATCCAGGCAGCTAAGAAGAACGCCTGGCTCGGGCTGAGGTTGCCTGGCAACCGAATTGTTGCGCATGCGCAGTGGCGCCGCGCGGGCCGACTGGGAGCGGTCCCGCCCCTTTTTCTCGGAGGGCGGGTCCGCTGGGACCGCGTGGAGGCGGCATTCGTCCTGAGACCTGCAAGCAAGCAGCAGCAAGCATCGGCGCTGCTGCAGAGGCCAGGATTGTGTCCAAAAAAAAATGGGGCGCACCAAAAAGAAAGGAGCGGCGGCAGCACAAAAGAGGAGCCGCCCACAGGCATCACAGGCAACAGGGCAAGGGGCGGGGGAGGATGCCGGGGGGATCCCGGAGGGGGAACCATCCAGGGCTGATTTGATTGCCCGCCTCGAGGCCTGCGAGGCCATGTTGCGTGCCCGCGATGCCCCCCCAGGAACGAGTGGGGCACAAATGGGGCTTGAGCGGGGCATGCAAACGGCCCACGAGGGAGGTCAGGGAACGGTGGCAAGAGGGCTGGGGCAGGAGATTGAGAGTCCCCAGGGCAGTAACCAGCCCACAGGGGATGGACCTAGGAGGGGCACCAGGGCAGTCTCCACACCAGCTCGCTATAGGGATGAAGGGTTGGATACCAGGTCAGGAGTGAACCTGAGGCCAGAGGGGGGGCAGCGCCAAGGGCTGATACAGGGCCCGTGCAATAATCCTCCCGCCCAGGCTTGGGCGGAGCGGGGCAACCTTCCCCAAGGGTCAGGGATGCGGCCCACTGAGTCACAAGCAGTGGGTCCGCCTGGGGTCCAGGCTGATTACACAACCGGCCCAACCAGTGGGGTACCCCAGTGGGACCCTTTTGGTATCCCTGGCTTGGCACAATATCAGCTGCAGAGGGCAATGGGCCCACCTATCTCAAGCACGAGGGCTAACCTTTCCGGGCAAGACCTGCCCGGTTTCATGTCCGCAGACACGGGGGATCAACCACCGCCGCAACGGAGGCGCCGGCAGGGACAAGAGGAACAAGATCGCAGGGGGGACGAAGTACTGTGGCAGAGGGTCCTGGCCATAGAAAATACGCTACGAGACCAAGCGGAAGGGACAGCGAGATCAGAAAGGGCTGATCAACAGCGGAGACGGAGTAATCTGAACATGGGAGCACAGGGTGAGTCCAGCGGGGATATGGGGGAGGAGGCCCTAAGTCATAATTATATCCCCGAGAGAATGGAGAGATCAGGGGTAACTGGGCGAACAAGCCCAAGGAAATTTTGGGATAAGGCCCCAGAAAACATATGACCCGCAATTGAAGAAGGTGGATGGGGTGTGGGCATGGGTTTTGCCTGCCATACCTCCAGTTGCCGAGGGGGAGGGCTTACCCACCCCCTATACACAGGGAGAACAGTAGCGGAGGCCATATCGAAGAGATAGACGCCCCCTCCACGTCAGGCAGCAAAGGGTCACAAGGGGCAGGGGGATTCGGTGCTTTACCACCAATTCGACCACCGGGGGGCGCTATTGCGGATGTAGCAGCCCCGTTTGGAAGCCATTTAACTCAGGCGACCAAGGAAAAAATATGGCGAGGAGAATACGTGGACTTATATGCATTGTTATTTAGTGATCCAAT
>QEPC01008173.1:11935402-11952954 GCA_003113815.1 Sphenodon punctatus
GATCAAATGGGTGTTACATTTTATTATACATGTTGCAGGGCTGCAGGTGTGCTCTATGGGTGCCCTGCAACATGTATAATAAAATGTAACACCCATTTGATCGGTGTTAAGAGTGTCTGTGTGAAAAGGGCCATGGACACACTCCCATCTCCACTGATCTCCACGCACGGGACCATCGCTGTTTTGGCCGATGACTCCGTGCATGAGCGATGGGTGGAGTGCAGGAGCGTACACGCACCCCACCACTCACACCCGCCGCAGCAGCCACACAGGCACCCACCACCCATTCCCACATGGAGCGGGGGTGGGAGGCGTCTCGTGTGAAATGGGCCTAAATGACAGCCACTTAAATGAGGTCTCTAGCTCCTGCCATATTGACTAAGTTGTTTGTCTTGTTTTCCCTGGACTGGAGAATGGAAAGAAGACTTCCTACTTCTAATTAATCTGGGAATACAGAAACATCTGTTTGCAAATATAATTCTTTCCTTTTGGGATCAGAAAAGCTTTAGGAGATTAATTTAGACAAAATCATTGATTTGTAAATATTAATATTACAACTTCTACAGCAGCATCTTCTTCGTATCCCAAAAGGTTTAGGCACAGTGAAAATGTACACCTCTGAACAGAGAAGCAATAAAGCTGAAGGCCATTGAGGTCATACAGGAATCAATCAGTAGTTTATTCCTTTCGGCCATTGGTCACAACCACACTTTACAAAAATAATGAAATCACTGGGAGAACTGGTGACAAAACTCAAACCTAACACCCAGTCCTGTGTTTTATTCTCTCTAGAGACACCACTTCCTCATAGTCGGGCTGCCGCGAGCACATTACACCTCTGCTCCGTACTCTGCACTGGGTGCTATTGTCTTCCAGGCCCAATTCAAGGTGTTGGTGATGGCCTATAAAGCCCTACACGGCTTGGGTCCTGCTTATCTGCGAGACCGCCTCAGGTCCCGGGTCATTTTGCGGCCCTTGCGGTCGACCAGGGGCACCTGACTCAAAGTCCCCCAGGTATCCCGGGTGGCGATGGCAGGGAGGGCGTTCTCGGTGGCCGTGCCTCGGCTGTGGAACTCCCTCCCGATGGAGGCCCGTCTGTCCCCAGACCTCCCCTCTTTCTGAAGATATTGTAAGACCTGGTTGTTCCGCCGGGCCTTTGCGGAGGGGGGTGGATAGGGTAGGGGGGATTGGGGGGGAGGTTTTTTTCTGCCTTTTAGGCTTTTGGTTTTGGTTATTTTAATATTTTAAATGTTTGTATTTTTTAAAAGGATTTTATGTTTTGTGACCATTTGTGGTGTTCGCCGCCCCGAGCTGCCAGTGTGCAGGAGGGTGCGGGATACAAATGTTTGTAATAAATAAATAAATAATAAGGATCACAAAATGCCATCAGGATGAAAAGTGTGCTACACACACACACAAAAAAAATTGAATTTCATGGCTGTGAGGAGTTTGCCACCTACTTTGCAGACAAGATCACTCGGATCCAGAGCAACTTCGACACTGGATTAGGGACAGTAGAGGTGGAGTGCGAGGTGATGGAGATCCCGTCTGGTCCATCTTTTTGGGCTGAGTTTCAGGAAGTGACGCCAGCCAATTCTGTGGATGTCTTGGGGTCTGTTAGGGTCACCAGTTGTGAATTAGATCCATGCCCGTCCTGGTTGGTGAAAGCCTCCTGGGAGACATTGGGGACCGTGCTGGCGGGGGTAGTGAACGTGTCCCTTCAGCAGGGGAGATTGCCCCCGGTCTCAAGGAGGCCATGGTGCGCCCCCTGCTGAAGAAGCCATCCTTGGATGTGGATGCACTCGTCAGCTACTGACCTGTCTCTAATCTTCCCTTTTTAGGGAAGGTTATTGAACGGGTGGTGGCGCTGCAGGTCCAGGCTCATCTTGACAGTATCGGTTTCCTTGACCCATTTCAATCGGGGTTCCGCCCCGGCTATGGCACAGAGATGGCGCTGGTGGCCTTGGTGGACGGTCTCCGCTGGGAGATGGACACAGGATGTTCAACACTTCTGATCCTGCTAGATCTCTCAGCCACTTTTGATACAGTGGACTATGGACTGCTGTTGAGATGATTGCAAGCCCTGGGAGGTCTGGACGGGACTGTCCTTGGATGGTTCCGATCATTCCTCTTGGGGAGAAGCCAGCGGGTTGTCCTGGGGGCTGAGTCTGCCAGCCCCCGGGCCCTGGATTGTGGCGTTCCACAAGGTTCCATTCTGTCATTGTTTAATGTATATATGCAGCCCTTGGGGGAGATCGTGAGAGGGTTTGGCATTCATTGCCATCAATATGCTGATGACGCCCAGCTTTACCTCTCTTTTTCAACCGACTCAGGTCCTGCCATCTCGGCGCTGTCCCAACGCTTGGAGGCCGTGGTGGATTGGTTACGGCAGAGCCAACCGAAGCCCAATCCTGATAAGAAAGAGATGATGGCGGTGGGTAGGGTGAGGGAGGTGGCGGCTCCCCTTGTAGAGGGGGGTCTCCCCCCCCCGCCCCCATAGCCCAGCAGGTTCGGAGTCTGGGAGTGTTATTGGATTCAGACCTCCACCTAGATCAGCAGGTGGAGATGATGGCTAAGGCTGCCTTCCGCCAGCTGTATCTGGTGCGGAGGCTGCATCCATATATTTCCAGACCTGATCTGGCCACCCTCATCCATGCCTTCATCACCTCGAGGCTAGACTACTGCAACGCGCTCTATGTGGGACTTCCCTTGATGCTGGTTCAGAGGCTGCAGCTGGTGCAGAACGCGGCGGCTCGTCTCCTGACAGGGACGAGCCGATGGGCGCATATAACACCTGTGCTCCGCACGCTGCACTGGCTGCCTATAGCGTACCAAGCCAGATTCAAGGTGTTGGTCTTGGCCTATAAAGCCCTATACGGTCTTGGTTCTTCATACCTCAGGGACCGCCTCACCTTCCGCGCCCCAGGGCAGCCCCTTTGGTCCGCTGGGGACACCTTCTTGGAGGTCCCCCACGAAAAGTGGGGGACCACAATGGTGAGGGCATTCTCGGTGGCCGGGACATGATTATGGAATTCCCTCCTGGAGGAAACCCATCTGGCCCCGAGTCTGCTGGCCTTCCACCGGGCCTGCAAAACTTGGCTGTTTTCCCAGGCCTTCAGAGGAGGGGAGGGGGATGGAATAAAAGTTGGGGGAGTGGGTGTTTTTAGGGGATTTCTAGATGTTTTAATCTTTTGTTTTATGGTCATTTTAACTATAGTTATTTTTGTGTGTTGTAAGCTGCCCTGAGATCCCATGGGCATGAGGGGGTGGCTAATAAATGTAAATAAATAAATAAATACATACATATTTTAAAGATGAAAGTGAAATTACTAGCAAAAAAAGTAGAAAATTTCTGATCCTCAGTTTTGTAACATATTGGGATGAACTTATCTATCCAGTACTTGTATGGTTATGTACAGCATATGAGATCACATCTACCTCTAGCCATTGCACAGGAATTAGCAAAAAAGCCTTACCTTGAAAGAGCAATTTGCTTGACAGTCAGGAAGAGATTGTTTCAGTCTGTATCAGATAGTCCTTTGTCCCTTTCACTTCTTTTTTTGCATTTATTATAAACTGATTATAAGCTAATCAGCTAGAAAGAAAAAAAACAGAAATGCTGTGGTTTTGCAGATGTACGCTTCATGTTTGTGGTATATTTCCCAGGCCACTCAGAGGTGAAGCAGAGGTCAGTGGTAATGTTGCTTCTTCACTAGCATTTGCTAATAGTGGAAGCGTAGGAGCTTGTCACACTGCCATACTGAACAGAAAATGCAAAGGCAGGTGGGTTCCCCTTCCCCAATGACGTCACCCCTTGCTCTCTTGGACTCTAACAACTTAAGGACACCCCTGTGGTTCTGGTCACAGCTCCCGTCAGAAGTGTTAGCCTTCTGCCCAGTTTCCATCCCTAGAGATAAACTCCAGGTGCTACTAAGTTGGCTCTGGAAGTCCCTGCCACTGCCAGCTGGGGTTGCCTGCTCTTGCCATTTGACCTTGAGACTTCCATAGGTCAAAATAGGAGTCCCAGGGTCAAACGCAGCCCTTCTGCCAGCTAGCTCCCCTTCTGTCCACATAACTGAAGTAAACTCTGTCCCTCAGCTCCTGCCCAAAGCACATTACAGAGCTACCTTATTTCCCCAGCCAGTACACACCTCGCCCTGAGCACCTGGCTCAGCTGTTATCACCGTTATTGCCACTTTCCCAGCTGGCCAGCATATGTCCCTAAATTGTGTAGTTAACCATAAATACAGTGGATGGGCTGCTCACTCTTAGACGGACAGCAGGCAGCATACCGTCACACTGTAGGCATTCTGTTCATTCGTAATAATGGGGCTATGTGAAGACATTGATTTGATTGCAGTGGTCTAAAGCAGCCACATGTTCAACCTGGACTCTTTGGTAGGCTAGGACTCTGAGAAGGTGACTTGCCCAAGACCAGCCAGTGAGACCAGAATTTTAACTCAAGACTGCCAACTCAGAGTCTAATATGCTATCCACTGAACTGCACTAGCATACCTTCCAGCAGTACCTTTTTGGCGGGTAAAGTAACGGGTGTTGTTATCTTGTGCCACCTTCCCACCAGTGTAAGGTTTGTACTGGGCTCAGCAGACAAAGGGGTCATTAGCACCTAATTAATCCAGCTAGAAAAAGAGCTGGCGGATTTCCTGGCCTGGCTGTTGTTATGGTTATTCATTGCCAAAGGTCAGGATGCCCTTTCTCACTTTTAACAAGCTTGGGATCAGTGCTGCTATCAAAGAACACAGAAAAGCAACACCCAGGCAGGAGGGAGCTGTGTGCCTGGGAACAGGATAAAAACTTTAAAACATCTAGGAGGGGCGTGAGTATGTTTGTCAGAGATGATTCTTTTAGTGTGCTGAAAAGGACTGTCTCTGCTTCCAACTGTTGCCTTCTGAGTGTCTTTAGACACTTGTGGGATCATATGGTACCCTAGAAATTGTACCCAAAAAATCATAATTTTTGTTAGCAAACAGGTACCATTTCATATCCCATGTATCCCTCAAGGCTAATGGGATCTGTTGTGCCTCACTGGCTCATGCTTCCCCTCAGTTGTAGTTTTTTTGGTGTTTTTTTTTAAATTCAGTCAATACTAGAAAATTATTGGGGCAAAACTAACCCCCTTTTTGAATGAATGGGAAAATTAAAGCACTATACAGTCAGAGTTGTGGGGTCATATTCATCCCAAACACAATGTAGAATTTTGTCTGTTTTCATGATATGTCATTTTTTGTGTGGACAGAAAAATTTCAATGCAAGTGCATTTGGGGGGGTCAATTACACCCTAAGTGAAAACTCCGGTTACCAACTTCCACAACTTTGCTTTATCTTTAGATTCTTTACACAGCAGTTAACCACTTCATAGTGTGAAACTTCAATGATGGTTTTTTACTTGCAAGGTTCTGTTGAAAAAAAACACAACCCATTAGGCTGAAGATTCATTTCAACCCCTCCATTAGTTACTATGGCAGCCAGCTATTGAAATGCAGATAAGCTCTTTTATCTTTGTTTGATAAATATGAATTGTGAGAAAACTAGGAGGTTAACACTTGTTATCACCTAGATGTTTCGTTTGCATATATGAATGTCCTGTCCATGACCCAAGGAAATCTATTCGAGTCTATTATTTTGTAATGTTCAATGCTTAGTTGAAAATGTTACTTTTGCAGTTTCTGTACATCTTATGTTCCAAAAATTGGGCGGGGTGGGGGGTGGGGGGTGTAAATTCAAACTAGTACCATTACTGGTGGGATTTCACTGGTAACAGTAGGGGTCTCTAGTAAACCCATAG
Organism: Sphenodon punctatus; assembly: GCA_003113815.1. Lineage (NCBI taxonomy): Eukaryota > Metazoa > Chordata > Lepidosauria > Sphenodontia > Sphenodontidae > Sphenodon > Sphenodon punctatus. The sequence continues at coordinate 11,941,209 of QEPC01008173.1, forward strand.
ACTTTCATGTTGGCAATATATTTCTGTACCAAACACAATAATATATTTTTTTATGTTAAAATGGAGTAATTTTCAAATCAATCATATTTATACTTTTAAACTGTGATTTAATTGGGGTGTATCATACCTCATAAGCAGATTAATACAGTCATACAGAAGGTTTTTAGTGCATAGCAGGGGTAAAACTAAAAACTTTAGAGCCAAAGTCAATGCACTCATTTGAGAATTTTGACTTCTTAATAGGTTGCATTTTAACTCGCCATCAGCCTCCTACACGTACAAATGTGTACAGAGCCTCTCACACAGGTGCCCCTTTCCCCCCCTGTTCATACCCAAACTTAGTCAATGGGATATTAACATTTTCATAAACACATGCAAATGTCTGCAAATTAGGGGTGGCATGACGGTTACCTATTTCTTTTCATCTCCCACCCTGCTATGCTACAACAATTGTAATGTGCTCTACGTGGGGCTGCCCATGGTGATGGCTTGGAGACTGCAGCTGGTGCAGAATGTGGCGACCCATTTCCTTACAGGGACAGGTCGCCAGGAGCACGTAACACCAGTGCTCCGTTCTCTGCACTGGCTGTCAATAGTTTTCCGGGCCCGATTCAAAGTTCTGGTTCTTACCTATAAAGCCCTCTCTACAGCTTGGGCACATTTATCTGCAGGATCACCTCACTCCCCGTGCTCTAGATCTACTCCTCCAGTCAACTGGGAGCACCCTTCTCAAAGCCCCCCTGGGTATTCCGGGGGTCGACTGTGGAGAGGGTTTTCTCAGTGGCTGCGCCAAGGCTGTGGAACTCCCTCCCGGCAGAGGCCCAGGTGGCCTGAGACTGCTCCTCTTCTCTACGTCAGTGCAAGACCTGGCTGTTCCGCCAGGCCTTTGGCAAGGGAGACAGGTGAGGATGGGTTTTACTTTTATTTTGGGTAGTAAGGGTGGGGTATTTTATACATTTTGAATTTTTTGACTTGGTGCCATGTGCAGATTTGATCGCCTCACTCCTTACTCCCCTTTCCAGATCATCAATGAATACATTAAACAACACTGGTCCCAGTACAGATCCCTGGGGTATCACAGGTCTGTAGTTTCCACTATTTGCTTCTCTCCATTGTGAAAACTGACCATTTAGTCCTACTCTTTGTTTTCTATACTTCAGCCAGTTACTGATCCACAACAGGACACTGCCTCCTATCCCATGAATTTTTAATTTCCTCAAGAGTCTGTCATGAGGAACCTTATCAAATGCTTTCTGAAAATTCAGATACACTATATTGACCAACTCCTCCTTATCCACATGTTTGATCTCCCTCAAAATTCCAATAGATTAATGAGGCATGGCTTCCCTTTGCTAAATCCAATATGTTCCGTAATTCTGTTTTAATAATAGTTTCTACCATTTTTCCTGGCCCATATGTCAGGCTCACTGGTCTGTAGTTTCCAGAATCACCTCTGGAGCCCTTTTTAAATATTGGTGTTACATTTGCTACCCTCCAGTCCTCAGGTACAGTGGCAGATTTTAGCAATAGGTTACAAATCACCAACAACAGGTCTGCAATTTCATATTTGAGTTCCTTCAGAACTCTGGGGTGTATACCTTCTGGTCCTGGTGATTTATTACTATTTACATAGGTTTGAGGAATATCTAGATATAATTAAGTCCCCTTCTCTTCGTAGGAATTATATACTTTTGCGCCTGCAGCAATTCTGCTTTGCACTACTGCTTGGCAGATATACAGGCAAACCTTATGCCAATTGCACTTGTGTTTGTAAAACCTCTGCGATAGAGGATTTACCTCATGTGCTGTTCCAGTGCCCCCCTCTACGACAACATTAGGGAGGTTTGGATTAAGCCGCTGCTGGCAGACAAAGAAAATCTCCCGCTCCATTTTAAAATCTCATCTCTTTTATGTACACAGTCAGAGTATAAAATTATATGGATAGCTTCCTTTGCGCTTTTAGTGGCAAAAATCCGGGAGAAAGCGATCTAGTAATCCTGAGTATTGAGATGGAAGTGAGCTTAGAAATGTCTTTAGTATGTTCAATTCAATTAATTTTATTATGGCACTAGGTTCCGCCATAGTCAACAGAAAACAAAACAAAGACCAAATGATGACATATCACATAACACATAGCATAGCATAACATCTAAATATAGATGTCAAATAAAATAAAGTAAAACAATCTGCTGGATCCATAAAATATAATACAATTCGTCACCCAATATTCAGGTCCCCAACTAACGAGGGTACACCTCAAAGCTGTGTGTAACAGATGCAGGTTGGACTGGGTCATCACAGACTATAGCATCACATATCTTTACTACCAACCAGGCAAACAAAGCAACTGCATTCATTACTGATTCATCTTTTGTATGTTACACTTTGTACGGACAGTAGCCCGAGCATTACATTTGTTGTGTAAGCTGCAAATGGGCTGACGAGGGCAAAATTGCGTATTGTGTATTTTATGAATTGCTTAGCATAAGTTGTTTTCTGCTATGTTATAATTATATTTGTATATTTAATCACCTACAAAGAATGGTTCTGGCGTGGGTATCTCCACAACAAGGAGGCAAAAACCCCATTGACTTCAATGGACGAGGATTGCACCCAGTTATATCTCTTCCCATCCTATGCAAGCTATAAATCTCAGTCTGTTAGAGGATCATTCCGAACTGTCAAAGTTAATCCAGAGTTTGACTTTCCCTGAGGGAGATGCACCAGTGTTTACAGTATCACAGCCTCACTCTCACCTCTGTCTTATTGCCCAAACATGCAGCTCGGCAGATGCGTTGGTCCTAAATACACAAACACATGGTGAATTTTACCGAAACCAAAGGTGCTCAATGTTTCAAAGTGACAGGGATCAAGAGACAAATGACATTAGAGTGGCTGAAGAACACAAATAAAAATGTGCCACACTGGAAATTCCTTGCAGTATACATACCTGAGGGCTTAGTAATTTGAGCCAGGGCTTAGCCCTGGAAACTCTATTCATGCCAGGCCTCCATCCTGCTGCAACCTTTCAGTCCTTCTTCTCAGCCAGACCCCACTCACAGTTGGATAAAGTTTGACAGGGGCTGAAGCTACTGCTGCCATTGATCAGCTGTTCGGAAGCAAAACACTCCTGCTGCTAGAGAGCTGGCAGGTAGCAAGGGCAATGCAGAAGCACCAGCCTCCCCTCAGTCTCCCACCCAACAGGGTCGGGGCTGGGGGGACTGTGGAGGGGTGGGGTGAGGGGTCTGCTCTTGCTTCCCAACCAGCTGTCTGACAGTAAGAGTGCTTTGCCACCAAATAGCTAATTAGGCCCAGATCCCATCAAGCTTCACCTAGCCATGAGCAAGGACTGGCAAATTCAGAGCTGGAACAGAAGCAGGTGGAGTCATGGGGCCTGACAAAGCAACTCCATCATCCCCTCTGAATCTGTCCATACATCCAGAGTCAAAGGGCTGGGCTTCTGGGACAGGTTTTACCCCTGCCAGCAAGCACCTCTCACTTTACAAATTTAGCACTAGTTATACAGTAAGGCCAGGGCCTGTATTCACTGCATTTTCCCCATTGGCAGCAATAAGGGAAGTGTAGTGAATATGGGTCCTTGCAGTAAAGGCTTGTTCTCATGAGCAACTACCTCCCTCCATCTCTGTTCCCACAAGCAAAGAACGTTAAGGGGTTAAATAGCTCTTTCTCTCTCCTGATCTCCTTGTTCAGGGACTTGCAGGAACTGCCAACAGGGAGAATGAGATAGCATACAGTCAGTGGAGTAGAGACCTTGCAAGGGAAACAAAAGCAGGAAGTGCTGAGATTATTTGGGATTAGGGAAGACTGAGGCAGGAGGTAATCACTTCTCTTCCATATAGATAATCACCTTCCCCAGCATAGTACTTTGATCCCACCTGTTTGAAGAGGTGAGTGCCTCCCCTTTACCCTCACTTTGCCTCCCTGTCCACTTATGGGAGCACAGGGGAGGTTAAAGTGAGCTAAGAGGTACTTGTCTCCAAAAAAGTGCTATTGAGAACAAGTCTTAAGATTCATATGGCATAAACCTTCACCAAGTCAATAGAAAAACTCCCATTGTGTTTAATGGCAGAGGATGCACCCTAAGAGACTTTCCAGGCAACCTCTGTAAAGGTGGGTCTTCTGATCCAAACAGACCCCTCTGCATATTATCATAATATTAAGTAAGAAAACCGATATTCCTCTGCCATTAAAGTCAATGGGACTTTTGTCATTGACCTTAATCGTGGAGGTTTGTGCCCCTTGGCCTCCACTCAAACCACTCCACTCAAACTTTGGGTGAAAACATACGTGTGGGCGATAAGGCAGCTCCCCAGCCCGACCCAAGGTAGAAGAGCACGGACACCCCTCCCCAGGCTGGCGGGTGACATGGCACAGACGTGTCTGCAACTCCTATTGGCTAGAGAGCTGTCTCACTGCCCCAGGTAGGGATGGGGAACACAGCAAACGTGCAGGCAGTCAGCCCTGCCCCTGCTCCCTTTGCCCCACCCCTGCCATGACAGGCAGGTCCCACCCCATGGCAGGAATACTTTGGCCAGTATGGGTGGCCCTTGGCCTGGAATGGGTGCCCGGGATCTTTGGGAGGACTCATCCTGGGCCAGCTGTCTACATGCTCCAGGGCAGAAGCAGGCCCACATCTGGCGGCATGGGACCCACACCTGTGGGTGAGTCCCCAGTCCAGGTAGGCCATAGAGGGCCCACGTCATGTTTGTTTTTACCCTTTCTCTGAAATAGCCCCATTGAAATCAGTGCATTCATTGCAATGCAATGTAGTCCCTCCCACTGGAGTCAATGGGACTACTCTGGAGTAAGTGGTTTGAGGAGTGCAGCCTGTGTTGACTGCTTATTGTTTAAAGATTCCTCTCTGGCCGCTACCTTAGCTGAACTCCTATTAACATGCAAGCATAATTGAAGGTCACATCCCGTTTCCCCAAAACTCTGAGACGAGGTAGCCAAAGGCAGACTTGCTGCAATAGTCTCCCGCAGGGGAAGTACACTGAATGATGAAATACGCTGTGGTTTGGTTTCAGTTTTTTTACATCTATTCCCATGTGAATGTTGTTATTTGTGGCTGTGTATCTTTAACACTTTTTTGCCGACCAGCTTTTTTCTTGTCTATTTAGTTTCCCCCCCACATGATTGATTAACCCATATTAACTAATATGGTTTAGTTGGTCAGTTAATATGTAGTAGTCATTATCACCACCCAACACTCTTCATATGGATTTGAAAGGCCTTTTTGTAAATTTAATTTGCAGCCCCATCCTCAAACTGCTTCTCTGATGCCAGCAAGGGTCACAGCCTTAGACGGCTGTCGTCCATCCATTAAAGCTAGTGGCTACTGACTAACGTACCCTCCGATTCAAGCAAGGTTATGCAGAACTCACAAGAGGCTAACAGTGCAGTCCCCAGAACAGACAGCACTTAGTGTGGGGGTGTGCCCCATTCACATCAATGGACCATACAAGACCATGGTAAGTACTATCACCTTCCGTATCTGTTGAGGATCTCACTTTTTGGTTCATTTAAAGAATGTTTTTAATATGTGCTATATGAGAGGTTGGTGTGGATTCTCCCCTGCACCACATACTTTAAGGGAGGGGTTCTCAAACCTTGTCATTGTGAGCCCCCCCCCCCTAAAGCTATGAAAACTAACTAGCATCAAATTAGCATAACAGGAGCAGGGCGGGTGGAGCAGCTGGCAGCTATGGGGAAGAGTTTGGGGACTGTCTTGTGCCCCCCTGCAGATGATCCTGAGTCACACACACACCCACAGAAGGCCTGCCTCCTACTTTGAGAATTGCTGTTTTAAGGCAATCAGGGCAAGGAGCAGGCACTGATTGCTGAGGGAGGGGCTGGCCAGGTGCCTGAACTAGCATAGGAGCTGGGGGAGGAGAGGTGCCACTGGTGAGGGGCTTTTCCCACAGCCTCATCCCTATCCCATTTCTGGTTGCCCCACTGCTCCAGAGGAAAAGTCGTTCAAGGATTGCAGCCACAGTTCCTTGAAATTTCAGTCATTACAGCTGGGTCAAAGATTTTGGAATGGCAAAGAAAACATGACTGGATGAGTCAGATTATTGCAGAAAGATTCCTTTCTGGCTGCTACCTTGGCTGAACTCCTGTTGACATGCAAGCATGGCGGGAGGTCATATTACTTCTTCCTGAAACTCAGAGAAAGAGGTAGTCAAAGGCACTGGTTTTTTTTGTTTTTTTTACCATGTTAAAATTGTGTGGGATGGGCGTGAAGGGTGAGCTGTTCTTGCTGGTGAAGGATTTAAGCGAAGGAAGGAAGAGGCGGGTGGTGTACCACACAGGTGCTTTCGGATATAAGTAGGTAGCCTACTAGTCTGAGATCCTGGGGGTGAGAAGGTTAATCTGTGAGGTTAGAGGGAGGCGCCTGGGAATGGGGGTCTGTGCTGGTTCTTCAGGCTAAGACTGAAATTTCCCAGTACTTAGTCTTTCTCCCCTACGTGTAATGATTTTCTTATTTTTCCCTCCCATTTCTCCAACCCAAATGCATGGGTACAGTTTTTATTAAGCAGAGACCCATAAATTGGCAAAACCTTCAGCTCTGAGAGGAGAGAGATTTCAATAAACATTTGTATCTGGACTGTACACCAGGGGTGGGCCAAGTGTCGAAGAGCATAGAGCCTCATGAACCAACGTTTTCATATTGCCGAGAGTCGCAAGATACTTTACATGATCATTGGCTTCCCCTGATATCGCCCCCTATGGGCAAAGGACCCCCAGAGTTGGGGGGAGGGAGGACCTTTAGGGCAGGGTGGCAGGGCTTCCCCATGAAAGCTCCCAGCAGGCTCTCCGGAGCAGGAGCAATCGGGACAGCACTTTACCCCCCACCCACTCTTAACAACTCTTTCTTGACGGAGTGCTTTGCAAGTGTTTTCAGAGTGGGTGGGGGTGGAATGCTGGCACCGTTTCCTCCCCTGACCAGTCTGAAAATTTGCTAGTGGTGCTCAGCCCACTTTCAAAGGGCCCCCTCAGAATCTAGGACCCAGGCTTGACTGAGTTTCCTTGCTCCATGGTAGCTACACCCCTGCTCAGGGCATATCCTGCCCTGCTCCCACATCTCCCCAAAAGCTCCAGCAGGAGCAGTGGTGGAAGTGGCAGCTCGGCTTCTCTTGCTCCTGAGGGAATCACATGGACAAACCCTCAGACAGCCACTTCTGGCAAGAGCCCCACAGCACAGATGCCTGAAAGCCACATGCAGTTCCTGAGCCGCCATTTGTCCACCTCTGCCATATATGTTCTCGTTGCAGAACTGATTTTTATTTTTATTATTATTATTATTATTATTATTTTATTTTTAAAGCCTGCAATTGAGAGTGCTGCGATGTGTGGCACTTCCACACTGGAGAGAGGAGACGGAATTCCTGTAAATGTTGAGGCATCTTTTGTTGGAACTTGAATGTTTTGTCTTTTTGCATAACATCTGATAGCCACAACATGAGACTCCATCACAGTAGTAACTTAGCTAAACAAAATGCCTTATCTAAGCATGAAAGCTTTAGTGAGAAGTGCTCTATCTGGCTGTAATGATTAATGACTCACATCAGTGATTGAAACTTAACTGGATGGTTTTTCTTGAGGCTGCATAAAAGCCAACCAACCACCCCGCACTCCACAGAAAACTCATATTTAGTATAACAGTTAGAAACTCATTGTGTACCATGGAAGATTTTAATTTTCTGGGATACCACAGTAAGGACAGATTCCTATAAATTAATGCAGCTCTAAGGCCCTTTTTACACAGATGGAGGTGGGTGGGTGGATGGGTGTTTAACCCAGATGGGTGGATGGTGGAGGTGTATGTGTGTCCCTTTACATGGGCCCTTTTTACACAGACGCTCTTAACACCCATAAAATGGGTGTTACATTTGATTATACATGTTGCAGGGCACCACTGCAGCCAATCACCATGGGCCCTGTGCACACATGATGCCTCCACCCAGTTCCTCTAGGTGGAGATGGGTGTTGGCCGGTGGCGGGGAGCATTTCCCTGGGTGGAGATGGGTGGGGGCATCTGTGTAAACGCCACTTTCGGTGGGTGTTGGTGAGTGTTTGCTCCTGGCCAACACCCATCTCCACCCCACACCCACCCACGGAGCAACCGGCAGTGGCCTCCTCCAGTTTTCCGGAGGGCTCCATGGGTGGAGATGGGTGTGCGATGGGTGTTGTGCGGGAGCGCACATGCACCCCCACCCACCCCGCTCGGTGTTCACACGGGCAAACACTGAACGGACACCCATCCCCACCCACCCACCGCCGGCCATTTACATAGATGCACCTCCCCCCACCCCCGCCACACACCTGCTTGAACACCAGGCCGGGGGGGGGGGGCATCTGTGTAAAAACGGCCAGTAAAATAATTAGCTGAACTGGGCCAAAATACAGGAGAGAGGTTTAAAGGAAATGGCTCCCAATTGCTATATGAGCTTCAGTCTCTCTTAAAAATTAGGCAGCCATACATTGAGACCAAGAGGAGAAAGTGGAACAGATTTTAATGAACACCAATGCCTGTAATAATTCTCCTCTTGTAGCTGAAAGAATATCGGTACCGAATGGGTGGCTGCACAGTAGCAGCTTCTCAGCAGAGGTGGCCAGAATTTGTCCGGCGCTCCATGGCACATGGGAATCAGCAGCGATTATCGAGCACAGAATCGCTCTTGGAAGAGTTGGTATCACAAATGCTCTTGGCACCAAGGGCGGTCACCTTCATTGCCCCACCCTGTATAAGAGAAAAGGATGATTTTTCCACATCCTCGTTCTTGGTTTTGGCAAGAGATATTAGCGAACATAATCTAGAGCTAAGCAAAGGGTAAGGCCACATGAGACGTTATCCCACTTTAGGGCCACCTTAGCCCATGATGCTGCTGACGGCCTGCCTGGAGGCCACCAGATGTTCACCCACCTCCACCTCAGGGCAGGTGCCTGGCTGCTATGCAATGCATTGGTTGGAGAAGGCCGATGATGCATAACAGGCTACTGTTGCTTCACCTGGGCTAATGTGAGGCAACGGGGCCACCTCCCAGCTGGTTGGCCTGTGCACGAGGCAAGGTCTGAGGATCAGGCCCAGAGAAGTTCACTCACTCCCGCCACCAAATAGCTGATCGGGGGGGAGCATGCTCACCCCATCTGCCAAACAGATGATCAGGGGGACCTGGAGGAGTGCACTCACCCTGCCCCCCCCCCTTCACCCCCCATCTGCCGTTTGGCAGCAGCTCTTCCCAGGAGTCTTGTACGGGCTCCATGGCCAACTTGTGGCATGGAGAGACTTGTGATGGCAGCTCCCCAATACCCGTATTCCCTGTGGGGGGAGGGGCTGTTTCTTTGGACTGCACTCCCTGGGGCGGGCAGGGGCTCCAGCTGGCCCTGTCTCGTGTGGCTTTACCCAAAGTGTAGCATGGTGCTCTGTCTAGACACACTAGGGCCTGGGGATTGCTGAGTTCTAATCCCTACTCTAGTGTTTGCTTGCTTTGTGGTGTTGGCAAGTCAAGTCACAGAGCTTTTCTGTCTCATTCTGTAAAGTAACAATACCTTTCATGAAGTTATAGTGAGGATTATTTAGTATTTGTGGAGCACTTAAAAAAAAAAAAGAAGTCAAGGGATCTACTGATGGAAGCAAAGCAGTTCAGAATCTATCTTTTATTGGATCAACTTCTGTTGGTGAGAGTATGCAAGCTTTCAGGTCATACAGAACCCTTCCTCGGGTATGCAAGAAATCAGAACTACAGAGTGAGGAAATGCAGGACTGGAATATATGTGATAGCAAACACTTGGGTGGGAGCTGTTAGCCATTAGCATTTCAAACATGTAAATACAGGGAGGGGAAATCAATAGTAAAATGACAAAATAAATGCAAACTTGGTATATAATTAATAACTAGCATTTGGGAGAGGGCTGGAGGAGAATAAGTTGTAGGAAGAAAGGTACTTAGCATTTTTTTTATGTTGGCACATAGCATTTTAAAGCATGTAAATAAAATGAAGGGAAGACAGTAGCATCAGGTTTGGACAGCAGGCATTCTAGAGTGACCTACGAAACCCAAATCTTTAGCTGAATCAACTGCTGAAACAAATAGTGAGAATTATTTAGTATTTGTTTAGCACTTAAAAAAAAAAAAAAACAGCAACAAGGGATTTACAGGCGGAAGCAAAGCTGTTCAGAATCTACTGAACTTTTATTGGATCAAATTTCCTGACTGGAAGAACTCAGCGAATGGTGCTCGGGGATTATTCTTCATCCCCCCCGGGACCTCACATGTGGAGTCTATTCTGGCCCTTATCCTGTTCTACCTGTATACGCAGCCGCTCAGTGAGGTTGTGAGATGGTATGGGTTGTGGTATCATCAATATGCTGATGACACCCAACTTTACCGCTCCTTTTCATCAAACCCAGACCCGGCACTCTTAGTGCTTGCCTGGTGCTTGGCAGCTGTGAGGAACTGGATGAGGGCAAGTCGACTGAAGTTGAATCCTGACAAGATGGAGGTGATGGTGGTGGGTAGGGCGATGGGTGTAGCAGCTCCCATCATTGATGGGATTTGCCCCCCAATGGTTCCCCAGGTTCGCAGTCTGGCATTCGCCTTGATTTGCAACTCCGCTTAGATGTTCAGGTGGGGGCTGTAGCAAGGAGTGCATTTTGCCAATTACATCTGGTGCGTTGACTTTCTCCGTATGTCTTAGATGGCGACCTGGCCACCATCATCCATGCTTTCATTACTTCGAGATTGGACTATTGTAACACGCCCTACGTGGGTCACGGTGATGGTTCAGAGACTGCAGCTAGTGCAGAATGCGGTGGCCTGTCTCCTTATGGGGTCGGGCTGCCATGAGTACATTACACCAGTGCTCCGGGCTCTACATTGGCTGCCTATAGTCTTCTGGGCCCAATTCAAGGTGTTGATGTTGACCTATACAGCCTGAGCCCCACCAACCTGCAGGACCGCCTCACCCCCCGTATTCTGGACCGGCCCCTGCGGTCCGCCGGGAGCGTCCTCCTTTAAGTCTCCCAGGTTTTGGGGGGGCTCCCCAGCCCTCCCCTCCTTCTGTTGCCAGGCTTTTGGTGAGGAAGATGGGTGGCGAGTGGGGTTTTTTGGGGTGGGGGTAGGTTGGGGGGGTTGATTATTTTTACATCCCCCATTATGTCCTGTCTTTCAGCATCACCTGTCTTGGAATTCTTCTTCCCTCAACACTCTACACTCTGTTACCTTGACTCCTAGCAGCATACACTTTAAATCCAACTGGTTACTGAAGAAGGCGGAAGTTGAAACCTTTAACTAAAATATTTAATTTACCTCTGTTTGGTCATTCACTTTTTGACATATTTAATTACTAGTGATTGACAGTATCCTTGTAGGATCCAGAGTACACTTGTCTGTAGTTCTGTTCAGTTGCTTTTAACATTGTTATTTATATCCCACATTTGCTTAGTCTGTGTTTCTGATGTCTCATATATCTGAGAAAGGGCCCTGTGTGGCCCAAAAACGTGCATACGCTCACCAACAGAGGTTGGTCCAATAAAAGATAGCTTCTAATCAACTTTGTCTCAGAGTGATTTTAGACGTGCTGACCTCCCTTATTACCATGGTCTGGGATCCGTTTCAGATCCCGGACAGGAATCAGGCTGGCTGGCCTTTAGACGTGCTGGCCTGATTCCGCTCGGGGAGGGGGTGGGGCTGTGCGGCGCAATGTGTGGCCACCCCCCCCCC
>QEPC01008173.1:11953319-11966504 GCA_003113815.1 Sphenodon punctatus
ACCGTTCCTTTAATGTGTCTCTTCCCAATTCCAATTCCTCCTCCCTCCCTCTCTTGGTTGGGGTTCCCCAAGGCTCTGTCCTGGGCCCACTCCTCTATCTACACCCTGTCCCTTGGCAAACTCATTGCCTCCCACGGCTTCCAATACCACCTTTATGCTGATGACACTCAACTCTATCTCTGCATCTCCTCTCTCTCCCCACCTGTCCAAGCTCGCCTCATCAACTGTCTCTCTAATATCTCCGCCTGGATGTTCCAACATCAGCTTAAGCTCAACATGGCTAAAACTGAAATCCTTATCTTTCCTCCCTACCCTTCCTCTCCCTCTTCCTTGTCCATCCTTATTGACGGGGTCACCATCTGCCCCAAGCCCGTAGCTTGGACTTCGTCTTCGACACTCACCTTTCCTTTAAACCTTACATCGACTCTGTTGCCAAGTCCTGTCATTTCACACTCCACAACATTGCTCGGATTCGCCCCTTTCTCTCAGTCTCCTCAGCCAAAACCCTTGTTCACGCCATGGTAATCTCTCATCTGGACTACTGTAACCTCCTCCTTGCTGGCCTCCCCCACTCTCACCTGTCCCCCCTTATCTCCATCCAAAACTCCGCTGCTAGGGTCATCCACTCGGTCTGTTGCTTCGACCACGTGCAGCCTCTCGTCTCCTCGCTGCACTGGCTCCCCCTTCCCCAACGCATCCTTCACAAACTCCTGGTGTTCACATACAAATCACTTCACAACCTGACTCCCCCTTACCTCTCAGCCCTAGTCTCCTTACACACTCGTGTACGCACCCTTCACTCCTCCTCTGTCCCCTCCCTCGCTCTCCCTCGTCTTCCCTGCTCCCCTAACCGCCTTCGTCCCTTCTCCCTTGCTGCCCCCCATGCCTGGAACTCCCTTCCTCCGCACATCCGCCTTGCCCCCTCCGCACCTTCAAATCCCTCCTCAAAACCCACCTCTTCCTCACCACCTTCCTGTCTGCCCTCCCCGCAGACTCCTGCCTAACCGCAACCAAGCCAAGCATGTGCACCTGAGACTTTGCATCTGCTGGATGTTATTTATCCCGCGTCTCTCCCTACGTCCTCTCTCCCTGCTTAGATTGTAAGCTGCAGGCAGGGACCGCGTCTATCTTATTGTTCTGTAAAGCACCAGGTACACAGCTTGTGCTATACAAATGCTTATAATAATAATAATAATTAATAATAATAATGTCTAAAATCACCCTCAATCTCTTACATTTGGGACCAACCAACACAGTAAACAGTAAACACACTATCTAGACTGCAAGGAACCCACAGATGCTATGGTGGAATGAACTGCATTGTCAAGAGAAATGTAGAGAAAAGGTTTGGATTTGCTAGGGATGGGAAGGAGACAAAGCAACTCATTGTTGACAGCAGGTATCTTTGTCCAATGCCTTTTTGGAGGTAGTGTTGTCTCAGTGAAGTACTGTCATCTCAGATAAGTGTACAGTTACATTTGGTGGGTGAAGGATGAGCTTAGTTTGGAAGTATTGATCACACAACAGCACTGACCTGACTCATATAAGAATTGACCCTGGGACACTCAGCTGTCTTGGCATTTTTGGTGAATGGGATAGTGCTATAGAATACAAAATGGACCAAAACCCTTTGATATCACTGGAAAGCCTCTTTTTCTGGTTTCAATAGGTCTTTTTGAGCCTAAATATTTCCACATGAATATGCTGGAAATGCCTAACTAGAAAATAGCCAAGACAAGGTAGAAAAGTTGTTAGACACATTCAGCTTGGGGGTACGTAATCACCAAATATACTTTACTCATATGTGATAGCACAAATTAACTCCGAGATGACAGACTACCAAAGAGATGCAGACCGTGTGCTTTTTGCCATAGGCTTTTAATACCAATAAAGGCACTTGAAGTCTCTGAGAATTACTGGTGATAACTGCTTTACCGCTTGCCACCTCTGTTCAGGAAACGTGTGGTTTGCTTGGCAGAGGTACAAGAGGCAGCAAGTTGAATCAAAAGTCACATTAGCCCTTAGATTTTTTTTCTTGCAACTTTCCCTCTGCCTTTTGCACACTGGGCTCCTCAAAAGCACAGAGTTGTGCTTGGATCATGAGTAGACAGCGGTGATCACTCTGAGCAGAACATTTCTAGTTCCTGAAAACCTGCTACTAGAAGAGGCGATCAACTGCTGCCTACTACTTGATAGACTTTCAGGTAACTTCTTTTTAGCAATGAGTTATGAGAGACTGTTCCACTGTGAGTATAGTCTGTTTTTATTGTTTTGATTATCAGACTGACTCATCTCTCAAGCAGTAATCATTGGCTGATGAACTAGAACCTTGAGAACAAAGCCTCTGTATAAGACACTAGCTGACTGCAATCTGAGTCAGATAAACCACAACTGATTAATTATGAAACTGTCTTGCAAACCCTGTGAATTACATAAAGGAGGCAGGCAAACCTTCCTGTGCTCCCAATTCAGGCCCCATTCACACAACACCTTTCCCTCTTGCAACCTCACTACTTGTTCTTTAATCTGGGTCTGCCTTGTCCCATAGCAGTGCATTCATCGAGCTGCTGTCCCTTTCAATGGCCCCTGCAGAGACCTTTGCATCAGGTGGCAGGGAGCACAGGAAACTGTACGGTTTTAAGACAACACTCAGAATGTGGATTTGTACCACTCCCCATCCTAAGAGAGTGTGGGGTGGAAACATCACAACAGAAACAAAGGAAGCGAGTAGGAGCTGCCAGGGCCAGCAGGGACCATGGTCAGGGCCTGACAGTCAGAGGGGACCCCACAGAGAGACCAGTCCCAGTAGCCTCAGAACTAGAACTCCTGAAGCCCAGGGACAGGCTATTTCTGTGAGGCTCTCATCCTGCCTCTGACTCTCAGCCCCTGGGGTGGTTGCTTTCTGCAAAGCCATTTCTCTTCTCCCCCTATCTTACCTTGTGGGGTGGGTTGGGGAGCAGGGCCCTGCAGGAAATGGCTGTCCTCAGAGCCATGAAATGTACATAGGAACAGCAATTCCAGCCCCCGCCCCATGCACCCTGCAGCACAACTGGTGCTAAGAGGCTCCTTGGGTCAGTGCCAGTGTCCGGGCCCTGGCAGGAGCCTAAAGGACAGCAATGGCATTGCAAGACTGTGGGGGTGGGGTACTGCTCCCCCTTCCACAGGCAGGTGCTTCCGGTGAGACCCTTCGCCAACCCCCTTCAGCCACCCCCGACCTGCTCTGTCAGCAGGAGGGTGCGGGGTAGAAAAATAGTGAAATAAATAAACCAGCAAACACCAGGCTGCCAATTATTAAGGGGGTGGGTTATGGGGGGAGCATGAGGGTCTACACATTTTATTTTTGCCATGGGCCCCTGAAAAATCTAAGGCTATTTTGAGTGCTGGTGTGCTATTAACTTGGGCTCTTTTCACACAGACACTCGAACACTGATAAAATGGGTGTTACATTTTATTATACATGTTGTGGGGCACCCATAGAGCACACCTGAAGCCCTGCAACATGTATAATAAAATGTAAAACCCATTTTTCAGTCCGGGTTTCGGCCTGGGTATGGTACGGAGACTGCATTGGTGGCCTTGGTTGATGATCTCCATCTGGCGTTGGACCAGGGTCGTCAGACCTTATTGGTCCTGCTAGATCTTTCAGCTGCGTTCGACACAGTCAATCATGAGGTGTTGGTGACTCACCTGTGAGACCGTGCTGGGAGTGGCGGGACGGTCTTGGACTGGTTTAGTTCATTCCTGGCTGTAAGAACTCACCGGGTGATCCTGGGGGAGTGTACATCTTCCTCCCGGGACCTCGTGTGTGGAGTCCCGTAGGGTGCCATTCTGTCCCCCCTCTTGTTTAACATATATATGCAGTCGTTAGGGGAAATCATGAGACGGTTTCAGGGCATGCAGTGTCATCAGTATGCTGATGACACTCAGCTCTACCTCTCTTTTTCCATCGACCCAGGACATGCAGTCTCTTTATTTTCCCAGTGCCTGTCAGCTGTGGGGGCTTGGATGAGGTTAAGCCATCTGCAGCTTAATCTTGACAAGACGGAGGTGATGTTGGCGGGTGAAGGCCTGGGGGGGCCTGGAAGTGGTTGAATCTCCTCTTGTGGGGGGGGGGGGTTCGCCCTCCCATGGTCTCACAGGTACGGAGTCTGGGTGTGCTCCTTGATTCACGGATCAGCCTGGAATCTCAGGTTGTGGCCGTGGCGGGGAGTGCGTTTGGCAGTTACATCTTATCCAGCGGCTTCAGCCGTATCTCTCAGACTCTGACCTCGCCACTGTCATCCATGCCTTCATCACCTCGAGGCTGGATTCCTGCAATGTGCTCTACGTGGAGCTGCCCGAGAAGCTGGTCCAGAGGTTGCAGCTGTTGCAGAATGCTGCCGCCCATCTCCTTACTGGGGCGGACCGCAGGGAGCACATGACACCAGTGCTCCGGGCTCTGCACTGGCTGCCTATAAAGCACTGGGCTAGGTTCAAGGTGCTGGTTTTGACCTTCAAAGCCCTTCACGGCCTGGGCCCTGCCTCACTCCCCATGTGCCCATGCGACCCCTGAGATCATCAGTGGGGGCCTTTTTGGAGGTTCCCCAGGCGAGATGGGTGGCTGTTGATGTGAGATCTTTTTCGGTGGCTGTCCCTGTGCTGTGGAATTCACTCCTGGAGGAGGGTCGGTTGACCCCCACCCTCTTGTCATTTCAACATGTGTGTAAGACCTGGCTGTTCCGCCAGGCTTTTGGCGAGGGGTGTGGGGTGTGTGGGGGGGTAGGGTTTGGGGGAGGGTGAGTTTTATGATTTGCTTTAAAATTTGTTTATTTGTTTTTTAATGTTTTATTGTGAAATCTTTCGTGTTGTTCGCCGCCCCGGGCTGCCTTTGGGCAGGAGGGGCGGGATATAAGTTTCAAATTTAAAAAATAAAAACAATTTTTATCAGTGTTAAGAGTGTCTGTGTGAAAAGGGCCTTGGACATGTCTCAGCTTAACAGTTGGATCAGGTAGTTAGTTATTGGATATTGGAGTGACTCCATTTTCCAACTGCTAATATTCAAATCTTAATATTAAAAGCTAGAGGGAACTTTTGGATATCACCAACATTTTTGTTTTGTTTTTTAAATTTCCCTCTCATTTCACAACAGCAATAAAAATATACTTCCAAAGATGCCTAGTTTTCTCATTGGGGCCAGTAGTTGTTCTATGGGTTACACAGGACCAAAGTAATTTAAGCAAACAGGCACTCTGTACCCATGTAAAGCTTCTATGCTCCCATTTTAATATTGGACATTGGACAAGTTAGCCAGAAGCCTAGGGCAACAAATTTTCCTGCCCTCTTTAATTGTAGAGCCAGCTGTGCTCACTCCTCCGCCTACAGTGCCATTGTAAAAAATGGGGCCAATTTGTTATTTGCTTGCCAACTTCCAAGGCTCTACTTGCAGATTTGGTGGTTAGTATTTTGACCTTTATCTGCTATCGGTGTGTACTGAAAGGTCTTTATGGATTAATTTCATCTGTTGGATTTGTAGTTGACCCGTGGGAAGTAAAAGCCTGCAATGTTTTAGGATAGGAAGTGCATACAGCAGTGAGAAATTAAGGCTCATGAAAAATGTTTCCGTGAAAGTAAGGGCACAATCCCCCATTATTAAAGTCAATGGGTCTTCAATGGGTGAAAGGCTGTTCCCTGATTTTTATTTTTATTTTTAAATAGAAAATGCTCTCCATGATATATATATTCATAATGCTCTGAGCAATTCATCCAAAATGCATTTTCTGCCTCTTTCATTTAATTTCACAGGACATCTCTCAACTTCTTGCTCCTCCTAAGTTTGGGCAAAAAAATATCTGTGTCCTAAGAAAGAAAATGTATTTTTCAACCAGTCCTTCTTGAAAGAATCTTTAGTACAATAATTCCAAACCTTTTTGCTTATGTGCCCCCATTTAAATACTTGAAAAATGTAGCTTGAAAAATGTAAACTTTCAGTAAATTGAAATGTTTTTTTTAGTCAATTTTATTTTATTTGGGAATTTTGTGAATATGTCTGTTCTCCCTTTGGCTAAACAATAAACAATAAAAAATATAAGATTTAAATATTACTCAATGGTCCTAGCAACAAAGTCATACGTTGTGTATTCAATATCAATCGGCAATACGCTCCATCCAAAAATGGCATAACCCCTTTTGGGGTCCTGATCCACAGGTTGGGAACCTTTGCTTAGTGTGACTCACAAATGGATATTACGCTGACTACTGAGTTATAGGACATTTTCTGGAAGTGTGGCTTAGAGAGGGGAGCATAGGACCAATAATTAGGTCATAACTACTTATCTGAAATAACTGAGGATTATGTGTCTGCCAAAGCATAGAAGGCCAATTTCTAAATGTTCTGGGATAGTGTGGGGTGGGGTGAGATGGAATTTGTCATGTTTCAGGTGCATTAAAAAATGCATTCTAAGGACGCAATCCCCCGCCCATCGAAATCCACAACAAAACTTCCATTGACTGTAATGGTGGACAATTGCACCCATACTCTTTAACGTGACTGGCTTATTTCTTGTGTGAGAATCCTTTGCCAAATGAAGCAGCAGCACAACTCGTCTCATGTGCAGGTGAGAGGGGGAATGAGCGCATGTCTTAGGGCGTTTTCACATTGACATTTAATTACGAATTAGAATCCTATCTTATTAGCTAGTATTGACAAAATCCCATTTATTCACACGGACATTTTAATCCTAGCTAACGTTAATCCTTATTAGTTCGTGTGAATACAACCTTGCTGTTAATCAGGATTAAGAGTTTCCAGGATGACTTTCAATCCTGCGGTGCTTTGTGGATGCAGTCAGCGTGATGCTTTCTGGGTCTCCCACATCACGTCCTTTTTCTGCAACGTCACTTTTGAAGCGGTCAACACCCCCTCCCGACCCCCGTACATGAGCAGAGCATCACTGAAGTCCCCCCTCCTGCTGCTCCCGTCTGCAAGCAGCATAATTTAAAGAATCCCTCTTCTTTCCACCCCAGCAGCTTCCTCACCACCCGGAGCAGCGCTCACTCTGATGAAAGCGCACTCAAGTTCCCCCTCCCGCTGCTCTGTCTGGAAGCACCCTAATTTAAAAAGCCCTCCACGCCTCTGCTCCAGCAGTTTCCCCCACCCCCACCCTGCCCTTGTGGCATGAAACTTTTAAAGTGAATGTATGCAGGGTGTATTCCAGTACCCCAGGGCAATGAGACATGCAGTATTTAAAGCTTTCGATGTCTTTATAGTCAAAAGCAGTAGTCATTGAAGTAGAAGAAAATCAATAATGTATTAAATATCATTACAGAGATGAATAGTTTGAAATACATTACATCAGAAAGCTTCATCTGATGTTATCAATTCAATTTTAACCAGGACTAAAAAAAATATTGTAGAGGGAGCAGTTTTTTAAACTTGGCGCTCTGCAATGCATTGTGGAGCGATGACAGAGGTAATACGATCACTCCACAGTCATGTGCCCCTATGTACCATAGAGCAGAAAATTCCCAGAGCGTAGGTAGTCTTTATGCTGAACTCTGTGTCTTTAATCAGGATTAATGGACTAATCCTGATTAGTAATTCACATGGACACAAATCAGGATTATTTTGACATCCGGATGTTGTAAAACCTAGTGACCGAGGGTTTACAAATACCTAATTTTTCACTAATCCGTACTGCTAAACTAGGATTTGCAGTATTCACACAGACAGCTGAGATAGGAATTAAAGCCTAAATTCTTAATTAAATGTCCATGTGAAAGCACCCTTAGCTTCTGCCTGAGGCCTCTGCAAGACTAATGTTGGCTTGGAGTGCAGGGATGATTGTTGGACGGTCCAGAGTTCTAATCTGCCTTCTTTCTGTGTGGTCTCTTGAGTGACAAAATTTCACCTGGCTGTGCTTCCTTTCCATCATCTGATAAAATTTACTTGACTGACTTGGGTGTCTTGAAGGTAGAGGGAGCCAGGTACTGTGGCTGTAAAGTAGAGCAAAGTCTTCTTTACTTCAGGATGGTGATAATAATTTAGTCTCCCACTATTATTTATTTATTTATTTTACAATTTTATACCCCACCCCTTCTGCAAAGCAGCTCGGGGCAGCTTACACTTTAAAACAAAAATATAAAACATATAAAATACCAATATAAAACCACATTTAGGGTGAAGCCATAAAAATATAAACATAAAACAAAACCACCCTCCCGCCCCCCCCATGCCTGGTGGAACAGCCAGGTTTTACAAGCCCGGCGAAAAGTCAGCAGGTCTGGGGCCAGGTGAGCCTCCTTTGGGAGGGAGTTCCACAGCTGAGGTGCAGTTATTTAAAACTACTGGGAACTGTTCCTGAGCTGTCACAATGGAATAAGTCTATTTATCATCTGTCATCAGGCATTGCCTCTTCACTAACCACTTAGGATTCCCTCCCCAGTCACAGCCCCTGCTTCTTCTGCTGAGAAAGTTACCACTTGTGAGCCATTCAGACCGTTGAGCTGGATCCAGCACAGTGCAGACCCTGCCACTATACAGGGCTCCATGTGGTTGTTGGGTGGTGTTTTTTTTTTTGGGGGGGGTGTCACAGAACCCCAAATACCTGAGGTCCATGAATGAACTTGAAATGACAACATGAGTGTGAGAACCACTGGCACAAAATACAGGCCAACAGAGCCTTCACAGGCCAATGGTGATTTAGGAGGGGCCCTCTAACACTGGACACCCATGAATAAACTAGAAATAACATACATGTAGCATATGGGCCTGTAGGACTTGCGTTTCAGGAAGCCCCAGTCCCTGAACCTTTGGAGGTTTGCCAATCCTCAAGTCTGGTCATTTTCCAGAGACAATGGGTATTTTTATTTTCAGACGTTACAAGATCACAGTGAACCACGATGAATACCGACCTGTGGTCAATGTGTCTCGAACGTCTGTTTGGCGGCCGTCAGATGTTCGCCACGGTCAATCTGCACATGGGGTCAATTTGAACCACGCTTCCCGGGCTAGCGGGGGGAATATCCCGGGAAGCGTGGTCAAAGAGATCCACAGCGGGGACCAAACAAAAGTAACGTCTGGCCGGGGGCCACGGCCCGGGATCCCCGGCGGGATCCCGGGCCGTGGCGAATCCGGCCCGACGCGGCAGCTGCATTGGCCCCGCCGCCCACCGGTCTCCCCGGAGGGCGGGCGGCGGGAGCATGGAGGGGGCAGGGCCGTGCGGCCGCATGTTGCGCCGCGCGGCCCCGCCCCCTCCCAGATTCCCCGCCGGGATCCCCCCAGCAAGTCTGTTACGGCGTGACGGGGTGACCCCGGAGGGGAATTAATGGGGTGATTTTGGTACGGGGCCAATGGGCCCCGTAACGTCTGAAATCACCCAATGTAAGACCTATTTATTTGGCCAGTCATTTGGAAGGCAGGGATAGGGTCGGGAGAGTTGCTTTTAAGGACTTTTCTTAATACAGCTTGTATTTTCATGGGGTTTGTTTTAGGTATATTTTTGTATGTATAAAATACACACACGCACACATACTTTATGCTGTTACCTGACCTGCTGTTCCCCTTTGGGGCTTTATGCTGTTCCCCTTTGGGGAAGGGCAGGTTAGAAATCTAAATAAGTAAATAAATGCTATGTTTAACTGCACCTCAAAACCTGATTGCAGTAACCTTTCCACTTTTCTAATGAGTGAGTTAGGGTGTCTGTAAACATTCCTTTGTTAGAAGGGATCCACAGGACCATTCTACACAAGGCCTCAGCTTCCTTGAATCTGGTGCTCTGAATCCTGATGTAATTTTCTCCTGCCACTGGGAATCTCTGTTGGAGAGGAGAGGAGAGGAGGTTGAAGTTCCCACCCCCTTACCCTGTCCCGAAAACTTAAAAGTAGTTATTGGGATGACTCTTGATTAATAAGCACATGCTGATTCAAGTCAGCAATGTGACTTACGGCAGGACACCTTGAACTGTGGTCTGTGGATCATTCCTGGTTTGCTGTGGGGATGACTGGTCACAATGGGTATTTTCAGACGTTACGAGATCACAGTGAACCCCCGTCAATACCCACATGGGGTCAAAGCGCCCTGAACGTCTGTTTGGCGGCCACCCGATGTTCGTCACAGTCAATTCCTACATGGGGTCAATTTCAACCATGCTTCCGGGGCTCCCCACCGGACAATCCCCGAAAGCGTAGTCAAAGAGATCCCCGGTGGGAACCAACAAAAAGTCACGTCTGGCCGGTGACCACGGCCCAGAATCCCCGGCAGGATTCCGGGCCGTGGTCAAATCGGGCGGGTGCTGAGGATGCATTGGCCGCGGCGCCCGCCCATCTCCCCAGAGGGCGGGCGGCGGGGAAGCGTGGGGGGGCGGGGCCATGCGGCCGCACATTGTGCTGCGCAACACCCACCCCCTCCATGATTTTCCGCTGGGACCAGCCGGCACGTCTGTTGGACGTGCCGGAGTGATCCCGGCGGGGAATCATGTGGGTGATTCCGGGACAGGGCAAATGCCGCCCCGTCTTGTCTGAAATCACCCAATGGTACTGGCTCTGTTCTTGGTCTCCAGCTGCTAGGTTGCATTAAAAGAGGCTAAAAAGAAACCTGATTAAAATACTTTTCCATGTAAATAATTGCCACTGAATACCACACACTCCTGAATGGGTGGAGAGATGATTTTATAAAATAGCAAATGGGGGAGTCAGTGTCCCTGCAGCAATATTGCTGAGGCAATGGTTCCCAAACTTGATAGCTCCCTGACCTCATTTTGAAAGTTAAATACAATTGCCACCCCAGACAGCAAGCTATATTAAATATCAATCCGGAGTGTAACAACATCCACTGACAGTGTGACCAAAACTGGAGTCCCAGTCCACAGTTTGGCAAGCTCTGCTCTGAGATATGGTCTGCATGATGAAAATGTGCGAGGACTCCTGATGGGCCTTTTAAAGAAATACTCCCTAAACTCCAATAAGGTGTTGGACTTGGGAGACCAGGGTTCAAATCCTGTTTTAACCATGAATTCACTGAGCAACCTTGGGCAAGTCACTGTCTCTCTTTGCCTCAATTCCACCATCTGTAAATTGGGAATAATAATGGCCTACTTCAGAGGATTGTTGTGAGAATGAACTAGGTAAGGATTGTAAAGCACTTTGAATACTGAAAGTGCTATATAATTGATGATGATGATAATTGTGACCTGAAAACTCTCTTTTCCATTTTGGCCAAATCTCACTTTATGCAGATGTACTCAAAAATTACTTTTTGGTTTGGAGTGCCTCACTCTTGGGGATTTTGGGGAATTCTGGTCATTCCCAGCTCCTGCTGAATTCAGCTGGGATTGAAGGTACTCAGCATCTCAGAAACCAGGCCCCAAAAGTGTTGCTGGGCCTGAAGAAGCACTTGTCTTTTTATATTAATGGGGGCGGGGGGAGTAAATGCATTTCCTGGTTTAGATGCAGTTTAAAACCCTCAATGCCTTTGTGCATAAGAATGGATGTTTTTACACACACATTTCTCCTGCATGTTTGCTGTTACATCCTGAACTTTCTGTGTGTCTAAATCACTCACCCAGATCTTAAACATCTGACTCTTTGAACTTCTGCGTAGAACTTCTCCCAGAACTTTTGTGTGTAAAAATTCTCCTGGTAAACAGCTTTGCTCCAGGCAGCTGTGGTCACTTGGTTTCCATGGTAGCCCCTCACTACACCTGTGGCTACTTTAGGCTGCCTCAGGGCAGTGTTTGTGTGAAGAATGCATCCAGGAACTGCCTCAGGGCAGTGTGCGTGAGAGAGGAGAGAAAAACCAGCACTTTAAGGTGTGTGTAAAAATGCTCAATGAGAGCTACTAAAATTAACCCCTTACACCCTTAAGGACTTTCTAGGGGCAGGTTTTATGGGGGGAGAATTCCAGGGTGATAAACAGGAGTGGGGAGCGCACATTGGAGCTTTTCACTGACCCAGAGTGCGCCGGAGTGATCACACTAGGGGCTGGCCCTGCCTGGTGCGGGGGGAGCAGCAGAGCCTCCGCTCCCCCCAGGAGTAAGTATCCGCTTCAGTGTAGCAGCAGCAGCAGCAGGGCGAGGGGGAGGGACACAGATCGGGCTGGGAGATAAAAGCTGTTTGTTTACAAACACTCCTCTCCATGTGCCCTGATCAGAAGGTTGTAGCTTTGTAAAGGTTTGTTGACATGGCTCCGAACATTCTCACAACTGGGTTCTGCATGCTCACCATATTCAAACAACAGATCACATGATGGTCTTGAGCACCTCTAGTATAAAAGGCACTCTCCCCCTCTGAATGACAGTCCTTTATAACAGCCCTTTAAGATAAGGAAAAAATTCCATGTGGGGCTGGAAGGGTGGGTGCTGTGAGAATAGTCGGAACCATCTCAAAGAACCTTGTTTACAAGGCAGCAACCTTCTGTTCTTCGAGTGGCTCCTCACATGCTCCCAGGGTGCACCAGTGCATGGGCAAGTGTGCACATGGCTGCACACACATCCCCACTTGCCCCCCACTCATCCACACCCATGGAGTAACCGCCGTTTCCCCTGGTTGCTCCATGCATAGTGGGGAGGGGGTGAGTGGGGATGCGTGTTAGGTGGGCACGCGCATTCCCCCATTCGCCAAGGTCACGTGCATCACGTTGTTCACACGGGGCTCCCCCACCCATGAACACACAGAAATCTGCATGTTCATGGGTGGAAGAGGCCTGTGTAAAAAGGGCCACATTCTCACAACTGTCTTATCTTAGGTAGGAATTTAGGATGTAAAGCAATATCTAGTCTATCTTGGAAAATAAATCTGCAAATATGGTTTTGAGATTATTATGGCTGCTATTTCACTAACTTTTATTAATGAAGTTATTGCTAACAGGAATACTTAAACCCCCACCCCATAACCAGTTCATTTGCACCCCCATATAATTAATTCACACTGCCCCAGGGGCACAAATTAAATGGTTATGGGTGGGGGCAGTGTGAATTGATTATATGGGGGTGGGGGCGCAAATGAACTGGTTATGAGGTGGGGGCAGCATGCTGTATGTTTCCCCATCGCTGCCAATGTGGAAAACGCAGTGAACGCAGCTCCCTGCAATACCAGTGATATTCCTTTTAGTGAGAGGTGCCTGTCAGATTGTGATGGTGATCTAGAAGTGGTTAGGATGCAAGCAATATCTGCATGGCCAGATATATGGTCACCTGAACAGTGAGAAAACAA